>OY740803.1:19194283-20394283 GCA_963514005.1 Raja brachyura
AGTCCTAAGCCTGCACCATATACTGGAGAAATGCCCATGGTATGACCACCTTCGTTAGTCAGGGCATTGAGTATAAGAGTCAGGAAGCAAAGTCAGGAAGCAAGACTTTGGTTAGGCTGCATTTGGAGTATTGTGTGTGTGCAATTCTGGTTTTCCCTATTATAGGAAGGATGTGGAGGCTTTGGAGAAGGTGCAGAAGAGGTTGACCAGAATGCTGCCTGGATTAGAGGGTATTAGCTGCAAGGAGAGATTAGACAAACTTGGATTGTTTTCTCTGGAACGTCGGAGGTTGAGAAAAGACCTGATAGGTACATAAAATGATGAGAGGCACGGATAGATAGTCATTCAGTAACCTTTTTCATAGGATGGATATGTCAAATTCTAGAGTGTTTAACTTTAAGATGAAAGGGGTAAAGTGTGGCACCAGTTTTTGTTTATACAGAGGGAGGGTGGGATACCTGTATCATGCTGCCAGGGGTGGTGGTGGAGGCACACATAGTGGCGTTCAAAAGGCTTTTAGATAGGCATATAAATATGCGAGGAATGGAGGGATATGGATCACGTGCAGGCAGAGGAGATTAGTTTAGCTTGACATCACGTTCAGCACAGACATAATGGGCTAAAGGGCCTGTTCCTGTACTGTATTTTTCTATGTTCATGTTCTAAATGCCTTTTCCTATAGTTGAATCTACCTACTTCGGGTTCACTGACCTCTTTCATCAGGCTCTCTCTCACACTCTACAAACCTTCGTCCCTGTGCAGAGAGATGTGGTTCTTGACAAATTTTAAAGACTGGAAAATCTCAACTAACCTGACAATGTCATAGAATTGCTAAAGGTAGGAAATGACCTATGACCATTTTTATCCATTTTTAGCCAGCAGCAGCTGTCTGTCCTTTCATCCTTAATGTTATTTTTAGTCTGTCTATTTTTGAAGGTCTTTTAGTCTTTTTTAAGTGTGTGGTGGGGGTGGGGGGAGAGGGAGAAACCGTCTCTCAGTCACCTCGTGGTTAAGGATGGCTCTTTTCTCCAAGCTGCATCTTCGCCCCCCCCCCCCCCCGTCACGGCTACCACCTGGATTGGTGCGGTCTTTCCTGCCGGAGACTGGCCAGAGCTGAATTACCATCGCGGAGCGGGCGATGCCTTACCTGGATCGCTGTGTTGGAGCTCCGGAGTGTTGGGCCTGCCGAATTTAACACCGTGGCGCTGTGGTCTGTGGAGCTTCCAGCTGCGGGCGGCGCCGACTTTAACATCGCGGAGGCCTGGGATCTTTCGCCGAGGATCGCCAGTGTTGGAGCTCCGCCCAGCACGGCCTGTGCACTTTGGGAGCCGCGATCTCCGGTAGGAAGTGGCCAATTCGGAAACTCCAAGCCGCTGAGAATGTTCTTCCGTTATGACGCGGGAGCTCCGATCATTTGATCATCCCGGCGAGAGGGCTTGAAACATCGGGCTGCCGTTGCGGCGACTGCGGAGGCCTCAATAGGCCCCAACCACGGGTGAACAAGAGGAAGATGACTGAACTTTGATTTCACAATGGAAACTTTGATTCCGCTGTGGGGATGTTTTATGTTAAATTCTATAGTGTTGTGTTTATCTTATTTGTGTGCTGCATGGTAACTCAAATTTCACTGCGCCAATTGGTGCACGTGACAATAAATGTGACTTGTAACTTGTGCTGAGCAACCGGGAGATCAGGTAAGTTAAGGCGGACTGAGCAGAGGTGTTCAGCGAAGCGATCGCTGAGCCTGCGCTTGGTTTCGCCAATGTCCAGTAGTTGAAGTGGCGGCGCTGCCCAAACAGCTGCGGCTCACCTGCAGTCCATCTGCCTTTTCTTTTGTCCTGTTGCTTAGTTTGTTTCGTGTATTTTAGTTGTGTATGTGTGGGGGGGTGGGGGGGGGGGGGGGGAAACTGTTTTTAGTCTCCTCCTTCGGGTGGATGCTACCTTTTCTTGTCGTATCCCCCGTTTCCGTCTGCGCTGATGCCTAATCGCAGAGCTGGCAGTCTCCAACTGGGACCAATCTCGAGGCTCCGGAGGCAGAGCCAGGGCTTTCCAACTTCGGGGCTGTGGTGGCGTTGCGGATGCGGCGACCCGACTTCAGAGCCTTGAGGGCTCGGCCGCGGGCCCAGTGGACTCAGCCGCGGGCCCAGTGGACGACATCGTCGGGAGCTCGCAGGTCCCAGCTTGGTGACCGGTTCTCCGGAGCTCCTGCAACGACAGCTTCATCCGCTGGACTGGAGGGTGGCAGCTTCGGCAACTTCGACCGTCCCGGGCCGCAGAGTTTGAACCAGCCCGTTCGAGGAGCTCGGATGCGGCCGCTGGACTTGCCATTACCCGGCGGGGTCCCAACATCGGAAGCCTGGATCGCCTCAACGCAGAGGGAGAACAAGAAGGGAAGAGACAAGGACTTTTAAGACTTTTGCCTTCCATCGCAGCGAGGAGGTGCCTGGTAGACTCACTGTGGTGGATGTTAAACTGTGTTAAGTGTGTGTTTTATTATATTCCATGTCATGACTGCAAGGTATACATTTTTGTGCAGACTGAAATGTCTGAATGACAGTAAAGGATAGTTTTCTTTACTTGACACCTGGAACAGCTGATACAGTAGATGAGGTTGGAGGAGGTGCAAGTGAACCTCTGCCTCACCTGAAAAGATTCTCAGGGTCCTTGGATGGATTCGAGGGGAGAAGTAAAGTGACAGGTGTTGCATCTCCTGCAGTTGCAGGGGAAAGTACCTGGGGAGGGGGTAGTTTGGGTGGGAAGGGACGAGTTGACCAGAGAATTGCAGATGCAACGGTCTCTGCGGAAAGCACAAAGGGGTGGAGATGGGAAGATGTGGCCAGTACTGGGATCATGTTGGCGGTGGCGAAATTGTTGGATGCGACGGCTGATGGCTGATGGGGTGGAAGGTGAGGACAAGGGGGACTCTGTTCTTGTTGCGAATGGGCGGAGGGGGAGCAAGAGCGGAGTTGCGGGATAACGAGGAGACCGTAGTGTGAGCCACATGTATAATGGAAGAGGGGAACCCCCGTTTCCTAAACAATGAGGACATCTCCGATGATCGGGTATGGAAAAACTCATCCTGGGTGCAGGTGTGGTGTAGATGGAGGAATTAGGAGTAGGGAATAGAGTCTTTACAGCAAGCAGGGTGGGAAGAAGTGTAGTCTAGATAGTTATGGGAGTCCGTAGGTTTGTTGTAGATATCGGTCAATCGTCTGTCTCCTGTGATGGAGATGATGAGATCCAGAAACGGTAGGGAGATGTCGGAGATAGTCCAAGAGAATTTGAGTGCAGGATGGAAATTGGTCGTGAAGTTGATGAAGTCAGTGAGTTCTGCATGGGTGCAGGAAGCAGCACTGATGCAGTCGTCAATGCAGCGGAGGTAGAGTTTGGGGATAGGGCCAGTGTACGCCTGGAACAGTAATTGTTCGACATATCGTACAAAGATGCAGGCATAGCTAGGGCCCATGCGAATGCCCTTAGCTACGCTTTTCCCTTGTTTCTATATAAAGGAATTGGGGTGGCACAGTGGTAGAGTTACTGCTCTATAGCACTAACTACATATACTGTCTGTACGGAGTTTGTACATTCTGCCTACGTGGGTTTTCTCCGGGTGAAGCGGCCGATCTTGACCTCATTGGGACTTCCGCTCTGATCAGCGGGTCACATTGGCCCCCTGCGGCCGTGGCTCCAGAACTGCCCCAGCCAGAACCGGCAGGTCCGTTCCCAGAGCCGACTTCCGAGGCTGACTTTGCGGGCCGGTATCTTGTCTCCCCGGCGGCCTAGGTGGTACCGTTGGATTCCTCTCGGAGGCGGTGACCTCTGTTGGTCCGGCAAAACAGATAATCCAAAAAGGCTCCGGAACCAAGGATGCCGGAAAATCGGTGGTGGTCCTGTTGGTTCTTATGGATCCTCCTCTGGTTTGGGTGCACCACTGGGGCCAATATTCAGCCACCCAAACCTGACAAATTCTTTCCGCAAACATAATTGCAGTGGCCCTGCGTAAAATCTACTTCTTGGCTCCAAGCCCAATTTTCGAGAACCCACCTCTGCAGAATTTCAGAACATTTTTCTGCATTAAGATAAACATTAAGAAGTCATTTAATTAGTACTAATAGGCGAGGCTTTCTGCCAGCTGAACTGTGCAGCGTTCTCTGAATCGAAGATGAATGCAGCTCCCAAGGACACCTTACATTGAGAACCACAGGCACAAGAGTGGGGTTTCCTGCTTTATTTTAGATTGAGCAAACCAAGAACAGGCATAAGACTGCCACTGGTGGTCCATCAATTATGCTGATAATGTTGTAGAGGAGACCAGTTAAAGGAAGCAACAGATATTTTGGCACGGGGTGTTTTTTTAAAAGACTTTCAATGATAGGTGAGAGGAGGGAAGGAACTCAGCAGCCTTCGAAATAAAAAATGATCATTAGTAGGAAATAATGCAGGGCTGATTTTAACACAATAAAAATGACCAGAGTACTGTATCCAGAGCCTTTCTGGATTATCTGATTTGTAGTTGTCCTTTGTAAGTGTCGAAAATTGACGTAGAATGATTTAGTATTCTTTACTTTTGCTTTCAGTCTGAAATAATTACAGTGGCTTGCAAAAGTTTTCATGCCCCTTGAACTTTTCCACATTTTGTCACGTTACAACCACAAACGTAAATGTATTTTATTGGGATTTTATGTGATAGACCAACACAAAGTGGTGCATAATTGTGAAGTGGAAGGAAAATGATACATGGTTTCCAAATTTTATTACAAATAAAAAACTGAAAAGTGTGGCGTGCAAAAGTATTCAGTAACCCCCCTGAGTTAATACTTTGTGGAACCATCTTTCGCTTCAATTACAGCTGCAAGTCTTTTGGGATATGTCTCTACCAGCTTTGCAAATCTAGAGATTTTTTGCCCATTCTTCTTTGCAAAATAGCTCAAGCTCAGTCAGATTGGATGGAGAGCGTCTGTGAACAGCAATTTTCAAGTCTTGCCAGAGATTCTCAATTAGACAGAGGTCTGGACTTGGACTGGGCCATTCTAACACATGAATACGCTTTGATCTAAACCATTCCATTGTAGCTCTGGCTGTATGTTTAGGGTCGTGAACCTCCGCCCCAGTCTCAAGTCTTTTGCAGACTCTAACAGGTTTTCTCCTAAGATTGCCCTGTATTTGGCTCCATCCATCTTCCCATCAACTCTGACCATCTTCCCTGTCCCTGCTGAAGAAAAACATCCCCACAGCATGATGCTGCCACCACCATGTTTCACAGTGGGGATGGTGTGTTCAGGGTGATGTGCAGTGTTAGTTTTCCGCCACACATAGCATTTTGCATTTAGGTCAAAAACTTCAATGTTGGTCTCATCAGACCAGAGCACCTTCCTCCACATGTTTGCTGTGTCCCCCACATGGCTTGTGGCAAACTGCAAATGGGACTTCTTATAGCTTTGTTTCAACAATGGCTTTCTTCTTGCCACTCTTCCATAAAGGCCCGATTTGTGGAGTGCACGACTAATAGTTGTCCTGTGGACAGATTCTCCCACCTGAGCTGTGGATTGCTGCAGCTCCTCCAGAGTTACCATGGGCCTCTTGGCTGCTTCTTTGATCAATGTTCTCCTTGCCCGGCCTGTCAGTTTAGGTGGATGGCCATGTCTTGGTAGGTTTGGAGTTGTGCCATACTCTTTCCATTTTCGGATGATGGATTGAACAGTGCTCCGTGAGATGTTCAAAGCTTGGGATATTTTTTTATATCCCTGCTTGAAACTTCTCCAGAACTTTATCCCTGACCTGTCTGGTGTGTTCCTTGGGTTTCATGATGCTGTTTGTTCACTAATGTTCTCTAACAATCCTCTGAGGCCTTCACAGAACAGCTGTATTTATACTGAGATTAGATTACACACAAGTGGACTCTATTTACTAATTAGGTGACTTCTGAAGGCAATTGGTTGCACTGGATTTTATTTAGCGGTATCAGAGTAAAGGGGGCTGAATACTTTTGCACGCCACACTTTTCAGGTTTTTATTTGTAAAAAAATTTGAAAACTATGTATCATTTTCCTTTCACTTCACAATTATGCACCACTTTGTGTTGGTCGATCACATAAAATCCCAATAAAATACATTTACGTTTGTGGTTTAATGTGACAAAATGTGGAAAAGTTCAAGGGGTATGAAAACCTTTGCAAGCCACTGTAGATGTTCTTCAGACTGGGGATACGAATAATTTAATGCATTGTCAGGTTTAAATTGTGGAGCTTCTCTGAGTCTTCAAGCTCTGTTGAGGTTCACCATTCTCTGCTTGTGAATTTGGAGAGCCAAGCTGGAGAACCCTGAAAAGTGATGTGGAAAGACTTGTCCCACCACAGTCATTCCTTCTTCTCCCTGCTCCCATCAGGCTAAAGCTTGAATGTACGCACCTCCAGCCTCGGGAACGGCATCCTCCCCTCAGTTATCAGGTTTGTGAACGTTCCTTCCATACTCTAGGGAACTGTCCGATTCACATCTACCCCATTACGTATTGATACGCCACAATGCTGAAGGCAACACAGTGGCGCAGTGGTATAGTTGTTGCCAGAGACCCCGGTTCACTCCTGACTACGGGTGCTGTCTGTGTGGAGTTGGTGGGTTCTCCCTGTGACCGTGACGTTTTCTCGGGTGCTCCGGTTTCCTCCCACTCTCCAAAGACGTACAGATTTGTAGGATAATTGGCTTCTGTAGATTGTCCCTCTAATGTAGCACAGACTTAGTGTATATGATCAGCACAGACTCAGTGGGCCGAAGGGCCTTTTTCCATGCTGCATCTCTAAACTAAATCATCAGTATTCTACATCTGTACCTTCCTCTTTGCTCTACCTATTGTATTTGAGTTTGACTTGATTGTATTTATGTGCAGTAGTTTCTGATCTGATTGTGTAGCATGCAAAAAAAAATGCTTTGCACTGTACTTCAGTACATGTTTTTGTGATGATAATAAATCTAAACCTTAGTGCAGTGACCTTGCCCAACCAGTGACCTGATCATTCCAATCATTCGGACACAGCCAGCTGAAGGCTTGTTGTTCAATGGTTCATTGCCTCAGCCGGGGACAATGTGAGCCAATCAGGGCTCTTACGTAACTTTTTTTCTCTGTTTCTAGCCGGTCAACCTTGGCAGCTTTTTAGGTTGCCAAATGACAGTTTAGGTGGTCATCTAAGACGGCTTGAATGACACGTGCAATACTGTGCTCGGACAAAGTGCGTAGTTACCAGTCGGGATTATGCTCAATGAATCATTCACATATTATTTCTGCTTGAAATAAAGTCACAAACTAAACATATTCACCAATCAAGACATGATATGTACCACAATGACATGCAGCAAAATTATAACACAGTATTTTAACTCTTTTTCCACGTTGCAATGAATGCCATTTCTATTATTTCTCTCCACTTCCAAAGAAAAATGTGGTCGGATTATTCAGCGTGTGATCAACCTCGGTGAGACCAAGCGCAGGCTTGGCGATCGCTTTGCACAACACCTCCACTCAGTTCGCAATAACCAACCTGATCTCCTGGTGGCTCAGGACTTCAACTCCCCCTCCCATTCCGAATCCGACCTTTCTGTCCTGGGCCTCCTCCGTGGCCAGTAAATTGGACGGGCAGCACCTCATATTTGCTTGGGTAGTTTACACTCCAGCGGTATGAACATTGACTTCTCCAATTTCAGGTAGTCGCTGCTTTCTCCTCCCCTTCCCAGCTCTCCCTCAGCCCACTGTCTCCGCCTCTTCCTTTCTTCTTCCCGCCCCCCCCCACCCTCACATCAGTCTGAAGAAGTGTCTCGACCCGAAACATTGCCTATTTCCTTCGCTCCATGGATGCTGCCTCACCCGCTGATTTTCTCCAGCTTTTTTGTCTACCACCCATTCACCCAAGTTCTGTTATCCCACTTTCCTCACCCACTCCCTACACATTAGGGACAATTTTACAGAGACAAGTTGACCTACAAAACCAATGCGTCTATGGGATGTGGGAGGAAACCACATGGCTTGCATGCACACTGTTTTGTTTTCTCATTTATAACATTGTTTACAGAGTACTATGTTTACATATTCTGTTGTGCTGCTGCAAGTAAGGATTTCATTGTTCTAACTGGGACGTGAGAAAATAAAACACTCTTGACTTAAGTCGCTAATGTGTGGGATAGAACTAGTTTATGGGTGATCGATGGTCAGCGTGGACTCAGTGGGCCGAAGGGCCTGTTTCCACGCTGTATCTTTAAATTAAACTAAAAACACTAAAACCAGAGGGAGTCTAAAGAAGGGTCTCAACCCGAAACGTCACCCAATTTCTTCTATCCAGAGATGCTGGCTGTTCCATGGTGTTCCTGCACACAATTAAAGCATGGAATAGTCTTCACCCTACCATTGTTACCCAACCAGATGCAACTAAATTTAAGGTAACTTTTTTTCCCCCAAAACCCATTTTTTGTCCAAGTCCAAGTCAAGAGAGTTTTTTTGTCATGTCCCAGATAGGACTTTGAAATTCTTGCTTGCGGCAGCACAACAGAATATGTAAACATAATACAGAACAGGAGATAAAAGTTCAGTGTGTCTATACACCATAGACCATATACACAATAAATAAACAGATAAAGTGCAATAGGCTGTTATCGTTCAGAATTTGGAGTTTGGTGATGGACCCTCCAGTTTAAATTCCATTTGGAATATTTTTGGAAGACCAGGAAAGCAAGAAGCAAGAGTTACTCCAGGGAGTTACTCCAGCTCCATGGAGTGATTCTGCTGGTTGGTTTATAGTGGTCGCGGTGAGGCGGCGACTGGACATCAATGGCGACCAAATCTCCCACAATGCAAAGGGAGGGAGAAAGTGCCCAGCGCCGACCAGTTGCCGTGGCAGTGCGCATGTGCAAGGCGACCGATGATGTGCTGGCCGTGGTTGTGCGCATGTGCAGGGGGAGGATGTGCAGGCCGTGGCAGTGCACATGTGCAGTGGCGGCCGGACGGCCGTTCCGGCAGATGAGAAGCGGGCCGGGATCGGAGACCTGGCGGAGACGGAGAGTGACAGAGAGAGAGATCGAGAGGGGGGGCCCGCTTAGAGTTGAACGGTAGGTGTCCTGGGTGCTTGCCAAGCCGGGCAAAATGACTTTAGGTTGCCCGGCGGGACCTTAGGTGACCAATGGCACCTGGGCAACCATTAATTTTGTGCCTTGCCAATGGCACCATTCTATTTAAAAGAGCAGGGGAAAGCTCTCCAATATCTGGTCAAGATTTATGCTCGTCCACCATCGATTTTCCGGCAACCGGTGGTCTGGCCCCTCCTTTAATCTGGACAAAATCTACACCCCTGGGATCCCCAATAAAATGTGGTGCCTAGGCCGGGTGAGGTATCCAATCTCTACTTCATCGGGACTTCCACGCCGATCGGTGGGTCAGATTTGCCCCCTTGTGGCCGGGATTCTGAAACTCCAGCTCAGCCAGAGCAGGCAGATCCGTTCCCGTAGCCTACTTCCGTGGCCGACTTCGGGGGCCAGTGTCTCAGCACCCCTCCCCCCCCTCCCCCACAAGGCTGTGACCTCTGTTGTCCGGCAAAATGGATAGTACGGCAAGGCTCTGGAGCCAAGGGTGCCAGACAATCGGTGGACCTGTACATCGATGAACATGAACATAAAAATATAAAGCCATTACTGCCTCCCTGTGCGTGGGAGCTTAGTTTCTCTACTGTTTCCTGCATTTTCCAAAATGTAATAATAAATGTACTTAAAAAAAAACCTCGTTGGCCGTAAATTACTTTCAGCTGGACTTGCATGCGAGAGGTAACATTTAAATGTGCATCTTCCATGGTTTTGAAAATGGATCAATACCATGGTTCTGAAGAAGGGTTCTGAACCAAAGTCTGAAGAAGGGTTATTTAGTTTATTATTATTATTATCATCATGTGAGCCAAGGTACAGTGAAAAGCTTTTTGTTGTTTAGTTTACTGTTTATTGGCGTGTGTACTAAGGTACAGTGAACAACCTTTGTCGCGTGCTTACCAATCAATGGAAAGACAACACATGATTACAATCGAGCCATTCACAGTGTACAGATACAGGATAAAGGGAATAACGTGAATACAGTTTAGTGCGAGATAAGGTCCAGTAAAGTCCAATCAAAGATAGTCCGAAGATTTCCAACGGTGAAGATGGTAGCAATAGGACTGCCATCTAATTGTTGTTAGGATGGTTCCATTGCCATTACAACAGCTGGGAATAAACTGTCCCTGAATCTCCCTGTCCACTGTGTACAGATAAAGGGTATAACATTTTTATAAAACCTGATTAAATATACAGCAAGAAAAGATTTTCAATTATAATAACTCATTGCTGTTCAGTTGCTGCATCAGTCTTGACTGCTTTGATTTCAGTTTGAAGGGAAATATATTATTCTGTGATGTGCAAATAGGATGTTCTTATGCACAGCTAACTGATTAGATAGGTAAATCTAAAACACATGGGAACCATTCTTGGGTTTTATATTGGCTGTTCATCAGCCTGAAAATGGGTCTTTCAAGAACAACACCGAAAAGTTTAGATTAGTTTTGAGATACCGCACGGAAACAGACATCAGCCCACTGAGTCCAAACTGACCCTTATACTGCACTATCTTACACACGAGGGACAATTTACAATCTTCACCAAAGCCAATTAACCTACAAACCTGTCAGCGGGAGGAAACTGGAGCACCTGGGGAAAACCCACGCGGTCATGGAGAGAACGTACAGACTCTGCACAGATTGCACCCGGAGTGAGGATCGAACCGGGTCTCTGACACTGTAAGGCAGCAACTCTACCACTGTGCCACCGGGCCGCCCCAATGTGTGACACAGATTGGAGATACTTCCTTGTATCTGACTTTGAGCCTTGATTTGGTGCAAAAAATCAAAGTGCTGGAGGAACTAGTAGGACAGGCAGCATGAGAGTTAGAGAGATACAGCATGGAATCAGGCCCTTTGACCCACTGAGTCCACACTGACCATTAACCATTCACTTGCACAAATTCTGCACAAATCCTACTTTGCTTTCTTCATAACTAAAAAGGCAATATGGGGAGCAAAGATGAAGTATGAAGGTAAGCTAGCCAAGAATATAAAGGAGGATAGTAAAAGCTTCTTTGGGTGTGTGAAAAGAAAAAAATTAGTTGAGACAAATGTGGGTCCCTTGACCAGACGTTGATCAGGTTATTTGGTTCTGTCTTCACTAACAAAGACACAATCTCCCAGATGTACTAGCGGACAGAGGACCTCGGGTGATGGAGGAACTGAAGGAAATTCACATTAGTCAGGAAATGGTGTTGGGTAGACTGATGGGACTGAAGGCTGATAAGTCCCCATGGCCTGATGGTCTGCATTTCAGGGTACTCAAGGCGGCTCGAGAAATCGTGGACATTGGTGATCATTTTCCAATGTTCTATAGATTCTGGATCAGTTGCTGTGGATTGGAGGGTAGCTAATGATATCCCACTTTTCAAGAAAGAAGGGAGAGAGAAAGTAAGGAATTATAGACTAGTTAGCCGGACATCGGTAGTGGGAAAGATGCTGGAGTCGATTATCAAAGATGTAATAGTGGCGCATTTGGATAGCAGTAACAGGATCGGTCCGATTCCGCATGGATTTACGAAAGGGAAAAAGGGTTTGACAAATCTTCAGGACCTTTTTGAGGATGTAACAAGTAAAATGGACAAAGGAGAGCTAGTGGAAGTAGTGTACCTGGACTTTCAGAAAGCATTTGATAAGGTCCCACAGGAGATTAGTAGGCAAAATTGGAGCACATGGGGTAGGGTGCTGACATGGATAGAAAATTGGTTGGCAGACAGGAAACAAAGAGTAGAGATTAACGGGTCCCTTTCAGAATGGCAGGCAGCGATTAGTGGGGTGCCGCAAGGCTCGGTGCTGGGACCGCAACTACAGTATTTACAATATACATTAATGATTTGGATGAAGGAATTAAAAGTAACATTAGCAAATTTGCAGATGACACAAAGCTAAGTGGCAGTGTGAACTGTGAAGAGGATGCAGAGTGACTTGGACATGTTGGGTGAGTGGGCAGATGCATGACAGATGCAGTATAATGTGGATAAATGTGACGTTATCCACTTTGGAGGCAAGAACGGGAACGCAGGTTATTTGAATGGTGTCAAGGTAGGAAAAGGGGAAGTACACTTCTTCTTCTTTCGTGTGGCAAGCACAGCCTAAAGTTGTTGGACAACTTGTTCCATTTGATCTTCCATTTGCGCACGTTGAGTTGATTGCATTAGTCGAAATAGGGAAGACCACGTGAAGGTTGCAATCTTCCACCCCGGGGAAGTACACAAGACCTGGGTATCCTTGTACACCAGTCACTGAAAGTAAGCATACAGGTACAACAGACAATGAAGCTAATGGCATGTTGGCCTTCATAATGAGAGGAGTTGAGTATAGGAGCAAAGAGGTCCTCCTACAGTTGTACAGGGCCCTGGTGAGATCACACCTGGAGTATTGTGTGCAGTTTTGATCTAATTTGAGGAAGGACATTCTTGCTATTGAGGGAGTACAGCGTAGGTTCACAGTTAATTCCCGGAATGGTGGGACTGTCATATGATGAAAGAATGGAGCGACTGGGCTTGTATTCACTTGAATTTAGGAGGATGAGAGGGAATCTTTCAGAAACTTAAAATTATTAAGGGATAGGATACGCTAGATGCAGGAAACAGGTTCCCGATGTTGGGGGAATCGAGAACCAGGGGCCACAGTTTAAGAATAAAGGGTAGGCCATTTGTTAATTTTGTGGAATTCTATGCCTCAGAAGGCAGTGGAGGCCGATTCACTGGAAGCATTCAAAAGTGAGTTAGATAGAGTTCTTAGGGCAAGTGGAATCAAAGGGTATGGGGGGAAGGCAGGAATGGAGTACTGATTGTGGATGATCAGCCATGGTCACACTGAATGGCAGTGCTGGCTAAAAAAGGGCCGAATGGCCTACTCCGGCACCTATTGTCTATGTATCTATGTATAACGTCATCAATTCCCTTCATAGTATACCACTCTCATACACACTAGGGCAATTTACAGCGGCCATTTCTAAACCTACAAATTCACACATCACACAAATTGACACATCCCCTCACACCCCAAAGGTGTGTGAATTTGTAGGTTTATAAATGGCCGCTGCAAATTGCCCTAGTGTGTATGAGAGTGGTATGCTATACTATGAAGGGAATTGATGACGTCATACATAGATACATAGACAATAGGTGCAGGAGAATGTGGAGGAAACTCACCCGGGGCAACATGCAAACTCCACACAGACAGCACCTGACGTCAGGATTGAACTGGATCTCTGGTGCTGTGAGACAGCAGCTCCACCAGCTGCACCACTGCGTCGCCCCAAGGGAAATGGCCAGACGACTTTTCAGGCAGGGAAGCAGAGTTTTCCTGACCCGCTGAGTTGCTCTAACACTTTGATTTTTGCTCATCTGCAGTCTCTAGTGTCACCAACTTTGATTTGCTGTTTTGTAACCCATCGTAAAGCAAAAAAGACTTTATTATGTGTTAGTTGTATTTTAGCACCTCATATAACATGTGGTGTTGACAACTTGTTTCAATTTGGTTTCCTGCCTCGGTGAATGATGATATGGATGTTCAATGTCTTTAAGCTGGAATGAACAGCTCAAAGGATGTGACAACAATAAGGCTGAGGAAAACTCTTGACGAATAATCAAGAACAATAGTAGAAACAAAGAACTGCAGGTGCAGGTTACATTCAACAGATAATCCTCCGACATTTTCGCCACCTCCAATGGGATCCCACCACTGGCCACATCTTCCCATCTCCTCCTCTTTCGGCTTTTCACAGAGACCGCTCCCTCCGTAACTCCCTGGTCAATTCATCCCTTCCCACCCAAACCACCCCCTCCCCTGGTACTTTCCCTTGCAACTGCAAGAAATGCTACACTTGTCGCTCTACCTCCCCCCTCGATTCCATCCAAGGACCAAGCAGTCTTTCCAGGTGAAGCAGAGTTTCACCTGCACCTCCTCCAACCTCATCTATTGCATCTGCTGCTCTAGGTGTCAACTGCTGTACATCGGTGAGACCAAGCGCAGGCTTGGTGATCGATTCGCTCAACATCTCCGCTCGGTGCGCATTAACCAACCTGATCTCCCGGTGGCCCAGTACTTCAACTCCCCCTCCCATTTCTAATCTGACCTTTCTGTCCTGGGCCTTCTCCATGGCCAGAGTGAGTCCCACCGCAAATTGGAGGAGCAGCAACTCATATTTTGCTTGGGTGGTTTACACCCCAGCGGTATGAACATTGACTTCTCCAATTTCAGGTAGTCCTTAATTTCTCCCTCCTTCCCCTCCCCTTCCCAGCTCTCCCACAGCCTACTGTCTCCGCCTCTCCGTCTTCTTCCTGCCGCCCCCACCCCTACATCAGTCTGAAGAAGCTTCTCAACCCGAAACTTCACCTATTCCTTCGCACCTTAGATGCTGCCTCACCCGCTGAGTTTCTCCAGCATTTCTGTCTACCTCGACGGAGATGCGATTTTTTTCCGTGTCACATTTCTGTCCCCACCTGCGGCCTAACAACTGGATTGGTGCGGCCTTTCCTGGAGACTGACCCGGAGCTTCAGGCCTTTGCCGAGGATCGCTGTGGAAGTGCTGCAACTGCGGGGCCTGTGGACTTTTTTCGCCGTGAAGCAATGAGCTCTGGTAAGAAGCGGCAGACTCGGGAGCTCCATGTCGCAGACTCTTCCGATCCATCACATCGCCGGAGATTCGATCATCCTGATGAGAGGGCTTGAACAGCGGACCGTCGGCAATCAAAGGCCCCGACCACGGGTGAACAAAGAGAAAGATGTCTGAACTTTATTGTCTTCCATCACAATGAGGAATGATTACACTGTGGTGGATGTTTATGTTAAATTTATTGTGTATTGCATTCTTTATACTTTGATCTGTATGGTAACTCAAATCTCACTGTACCATAATTGATGCATGTGACAATAAATGTGAACTTGAACTTGAATGTTTAAGAAATACTTAGGTACATGGATAAAAGGTTTAGAGGGATATGGGCCAAATGCAGGCAGATGAGACTGGTGTAGATGGTACATGTTGGTGAGTGTGGGCAAGTTGGGCTGAAGGGCCTATTTCCACGCTGTATGACTATGACTCTAGGTGTAGGCATAGACAATGGGTTTGCTGGGACTGCCCTATTTGTGGATTTTGGGGAGGAGATAGAAGTGGGCAGTGTGGAGCTAGAGAACAATAAGGTTGGAGACCGTGAGGGGGAGATCGATAGAGGAGATGAGATCAGACACAGTTTGGTAGATGTGTAGGAAGGAAATGCAGATTTAAACCAAAGATAGACACAAAAAGCTGGAGTAACTTATCAGGATGGGCAGCATATCTGGAGAAAAGGAATGGGTAACGTTTTGGGTTGGAGTGGTGCGTGGAAGGGCCTGTTTCTGCGCTCAATCTCAATACTCCAGCATAAAGTCGAGTAGAATCCGAATCCGATTAAAGAGTTAGTGTAAGAAATGCTGCGGTTGAAATAAGGATTTGGAAGAGCGGTGCGATTGTAATGTATGATAGCTGAACCACTTCTGGAACCAGCATGTGCAGAGTTGCTTGGCTTTGATGCTGTCTTGGAGGACCATTTCTGCAGCTGATGGTGGTCCAGTTTGTTTGCAGTCACTGGAATATCCAAGGAATGTCCATGAATTTTTACTTGCAGTTAAGTTTCTCTTGAAGATTTATTGAATACAATGAAACCAAAATGGTACATAAATTATCAGAAAGAATGGCCTTGATAAGAGACCATCGTTCATTCCCACCTTAACCATATGCCCATGTGTTTTGAATTTCCCTGCCCTGGGGCAAAGACTATACATCCACCTAATCCATGATTTTATAAACCTCTAAAATTTGACCCCCTCAGCCGCCTTATCTGTGTTCATGCTTGTCTGCTGGTCTAATTAACAGTTCTTTAGTCGGAGAGTGGTGAATCTGTGGAATTCATTGCCACAGATGGCTGTGGTGGCCGTTATTGGATGTTTTTAAGTCACAAATTGACAGGTCCTTGATTAGTAAAGGGCCTGTCCCACTTAGGTGATTTTTCAGCAGACTGCCGGCGACTGTCAAATTGCCGACAGTCGCCTGAAAAACCGGCAACAGGAACGGCGACTGTCAGAGTGGAACACACACACACAAACACATCACTTCCTTCACCAGCCCGTTATGCAAGCTGGGAGAGCGCTGTCTAAAAAATTCACACGGTGCAAAGCCAAGGTGAAACAGACACACACCGTGATGAACAGGAAAGTTGGCGCTGTAAAAAGACGGCTAAAGCACAGTGTACGGTAAGTACTTTAAAAGGGGGGGGGGGGGGGGGAAGGGGGGGAGATGGGGTGGGGACAACTTTTAAGTAGCCAGAGATACACGGCTATGACACTCGGCGAACATTAACATTAACAGTCGGTTCTGAAAACTACTGCTTACTTTTTTTTCCCCAATGAGCCAATGATATTCATGAGACTGGTGTAGATGGTACATGTTGGTGAGTGTGGGCAAGTTGGGCTGAAGGGCCTATTTCCACGCTGTATGACTATGACTCTAGGTGTAGGCATAGACAATGGGTTTGCTGGGACTGCCCTATTTGTTGATTTTGGGGAGGAGATAGAAGTGGGCAGTGTGGAGCTAGAGAACAATAAGGTTGGAGACCGTGAGGGGGAGATCGATAGAGGAGATGAGATCAGACACAGTTTGGTAGATGTGTAGGAAGGAAATGCAGATTTAAACCAAAGATAGACACAAAAAGCTGGAGTAACTTATCAGGATGGGCAGCATATCTGGAGAAAAGGAATGGGTAACGTTTTGGGTTGGAGTGGTGCGTGGAAGGGCCTGTTTCTGCGCTCAATCTCAATACTCCAGCATAAAGTCGAGTAGAATCCGATTAAAGAGTTAGTGTAAGAAATGCTGCGGTTGAAATAAGGATTTGGAAGAGCGGTGCGATTGTAATGTATGATAGCTGAACCACTTCTGGAACCAGCATGTGCAGAGTTGCTTGGCTTTGATGCTGTCTTGGAGGACCATTTCTGCAGCTGATGGTGGTCCAGTTTGTTTGCAGTCACTGGAATATCCAAGGAATGTCCATGAATTTTTACTTGCAGTTAAGTTTCTCTTGAAGATTTATTGAATACAATGAAACCAAAATGGTACATAAATTATCAGAAAGAATGGCCTTGATAAGAGACCATCGTTCATTCCCACCTTAACCATATGCCCATGTGTTTTGAATTTCCCTGCCCTGGGGCAAAGACTATACATCCACCTAATCCATGATTTTATAAACCTCTAAAATTTGACCCCCTCAGCCGCCTTATCTGTGTTCATGCTTGTCTGCTGGTCTAATTAACAGTTCTTTAGTCGGAGAGTGGTGAATCTGTGGAATTCATTGCCACAGATGGCTGTGGTGGCCGTTATTGGATGTTTTTAAGTCACAAATTGACAGGTCCTTGATTAGTAAAGGGCCTGTCCCACTTAGGTGATTTTTCAGCAGACTGCCGGCGACTGTCAAATTGCCGACAGTCGCCTGAAAAAACCGGCAACAGGAACGGCGACTGTCAGAGTGGAACACACACACACAAACACATCACTTCCTTCACCAGCCCGTTATGCAAGCTGGGAGAGCGCTGTCTAAAAAATTCACACGGTGCAAAGCCAAGGTGAAACAGACACACACCGTGATGAACAGGAAAGTTGGCGCTGTAAAAAGACGGCTAAAGCACAGTGTACGGTAAGTACTTTAAAAGGGGGGGGGGGGGAAGGGGGGAGATGGGGTGGGGACAACTTTTAAGTAGCCAGAGATACACGGCTATGACACTCGGCGAACATTAACATTAACAGTCGGTTCTGAAAACTACTGCTTACTTTTTTTTCCCCAATGAGCCAATGATATTCACCGGTCCGCACCGGCTACAACTTATGAGAACCTCCGAGAACCTTCGACCTCCTGGCAACCCACTAGGACCTCCTGGCGACCCACCTATGGCTTGAGAATTCTCGCTACTCTCCATGGCGGCTTCATTCATGCTAATTTTTCAACATGTTGAAAATTCAAGGTGACTATAATGAGGCCGCGACTAGTTTCCAGAATGCGAGAACTCCTCGCGACCATGACGGTGACTACCCAGCAATCACCCGCGAACATGTGGCAACCATGTGGCAACTACATAGTCCTCCTGCAGTCGCCTAAAAGGGACAGGCCCATTAGGGTGTCAGGCGTTAAGGGGAGACGGCAGGAGAATGGGGTTGAGAAGGACAGATAGATCAGCCATGATTGAATGACAGTTGAGTCAATGGGCCGAATGGCCTAATTTTGCTCATTTGACGTATGCACTTATGAACATTCTAGCTAGCATTGGGTTGAGAGGATTTGATTGCTAATAGAAACATTTCTTTTCTAACACAAACGTATAAAAAGTGCTAAAAGAGCTCACAAACAGAAATGCTGACTTGGAGTTCTTAAACTTGCTTGAACAACTTGTTGTCTATTTTGTTCACCGCCCCCTCCCCCCCCCCCCCCCCCCCCCCTCATCCTGCTCTTACGATCTTCAGGAGAATTTTGTTAAATATTTAAGTGGTTCATTCACAAGGGTGGCACAGTGGTTCAGCTGGTAGATCTGAACTTGGGTGCTGTCTGTGTGGAGTTTGCATGTTCTCCCTGTGACTACTTGGGTTTTGCCCAGATGTTCTAGTTTCCTCCTACATCCCAAAGACATGCAGGGATAACAGAACTAGTGAGAATGGGTCATCGATAGTTGGCATTGGCATGAAGGGCTGAAAGACCTACCTCCATGCTTTATCTCTAAAGTAACGCTAATCTTGAACTAAAAACTGAGCTAGAAGCTCATAGTTTAAGACTCACTTTGTGCACTTGTAATCCAGGTTGACACGTCAGTGGAATGCAGAGGGAACACTGCACTATCTGATGCATTATTTTTCAGATGAGACATCAAAAGTGTAGTCTATTTGCTCTTTCAGGAGGAACATGTGAGGGACCTTCCAACTTCATCTCTGTTTTGTAATTGAAATGATCATGGCTATTTCATAACAACTCCAATTACCTATTAATGTCTGTGTGTCGGAAGGAACTACAGATGCTGGTTTAACCCAAAGATAGACACAAAAAAGGTGGATTAACTCAGCAGGTCAGAGGGCATCTCTGCAGAAAAGGAATAGGTGACATTTCAGGTCTAGACCCTTCTTCAGACTGAGAGTGAGAGGGAAAGTGAAACTACAGATATAGACGGTGCTATAGAGAGATATAGAACACATAAATGAAACATATGCAAAACAGTAACAATGATAAAAGAAACAGGTCATTGTTCGCTGTGGGCTAGGTGAAAATGAGTTGCAAACAATGCCAATTAATGTTCATTCCTACCTCAACCTATTATTCTGTCAATTTCAGATTAATGGGGGAGTTGTAGATTTTTATTATTCCATTTGCCGCTGCGATAATTCATTTCTGATTGATGGAGCAGTAATTTTGTGATACAATTGAAGAATTTGTTTTTGCATTGCAAATTCACTTTCTCATCCTTCAAAGCATGGTCAACTGAGGAAATCACAGCCTGCATCAAGAGCAAGATTTAGACTTTAGAGCTACAGCATGGGAACAGGCCCTTCGGCCCGTGGAACAGCGATCACCCCGTATACTAACACTATCCTACACGCGAGAGACAATTTGTGATTTTTACCAACGCTAATTAACCTTCAAACCTGTTTTTTGTTTGGAGTATGTGAGGAAACCGGAACACCCGGAAAAACCCCATGCGGTCACAGGGAGAATGTACAAGCTCCATATGGACAGCACCTGTACTCTGGATTGAACCCAGGTCTCAGGCGCTGTAAGGCAGCAACTCTACCACTGCACCACCGTGCTGTCCTGTTTGGTGTCTACATGAAAGATAACCTGTCATACTCCTTTGAGAGCTTGGAAATATTGTTAACTGATTAACATTGCGTTTTGTTTTAGGTTAAGGTTAGGTTTTTTATTGTTGTCATGTGTACCAAAGTACAGCGTAGTTTTGCATCAGATCAGATAATGCCATACATAAATACAATCAAGTTAAACTTGTACAATAGGTAGAGCAAAGGGGAAGGTACAGAATACTGTTATCAGCACTTACATTTCCAGCAATAAAGTTCAATGTCCACGATTGGATGGAGGTGAATCGGACAGTACCCCAGCTTATGGAGAATGTGTAATAGAGTCATAGAGCATGGAAACAGGCCCTTTGGTACAACATGCCCACGTCCGACCAACATGCCTCTTCTATACTAGTCCCACCTGCCTGCATTTGGCCCAATTCCCTCTAAACCTGGTTTTATCCATGTATAGACCTGTCCGAATGTTTCTTAAATGTTGTGATATTACCAGTACATTCAACCAGGTTACGTTTCATGGGATTGAAAGGGACATATCCAGAGTTTGCCGATGACACAATAATAGGCAGTATTATAAGCGGGGTTGATGGAAGTGATAAATTATCAATGATTCAAGTAGAGTAATGGAGTGCGGTGCCAAGATAACACTGGGAAATGCAGGGAAACCTCACCTGGGTACACGTGGAAGAAAAATAAAGGGATAATGTTTCAGATTGATATAATTCACCACACTGTCTGTTGTTCCAAGTTGTTCTAATATTTCATCCTTCAATCAGAGAACGACCATTTAGCTTCCAAATGTAGAGTTTGTGTATTTCACCAGTGTTTGGATAGAAACAGAAGGAATAAGAGAGATTTTAAAAAACGAATACATAAATATTTGTGAATAAAGCAAACCCAGATCATCACATCAGGTCAGGAATGCAAAGAGAGAACAAACAAATAAAAGTTAATCCAAGACATATTTGGAGTTACTCCAGTATATTTAAAAAAAACAATTCAGTTAGGGTAGCTGAGGCAAAGATTATGGAGTTGTTTAAAATACATCTGGTTACTATGATGGAAGAGTTATGATTAGAGATACTGAACTGTGAGATTTATCAACTATCTTTTCCTTGGCTTCTGTTATGTACTTACTGGCAGTTTAAAAATACATTTGTCCTGGTGCAGAAACCAGATGAACTGCTTCTTAATTAGATTAGTTCATTTTAAGTAGAAAATAAGCGTGATGATCTTTTGTTTGCTGTTCCCATCAGTGATTTTACTGAACAGCGCACTCTTTTAATGAGAACATTTTGAATTACATGGTTCCCATAATTAGAGGTATTCCATTTCTATTTACTCTATGACACTTTGATTTTGTCGGCAAGCACGCCCCACATTTTGACATTACAATCTATATATATATAGGCAAATATGAGAAGGGGAAGTGGCAGCTGGAAGAGCAGCATGTTGTCGGAGATTTGAAGCAGGTAATCTCAACAGGAAAATAATTAGCAGTGTTTATTTAAAGCTGATGCATTGTGGCTGGATGCCTTGGCAATTGAAACTTATTCTGAGTGATTCAGATTCAGATTCACATTTATTGTCACATGCACCAATTAAGGTACAATGATATTTCAGTACCTCATTATAACAAATGATGGTGGGGGGGGGGGGGGGGGGGTGGGGGGGGGGGGGGGAGAGAGAGAGAGAATGGTATCCGTTATTGCAGATTGCCCCTTATAATTGATATGGGATTATTGAATAATAGAGTGTCATTGTAGTGTTAATAGAGTGTCATAAATAGTAAAAATAAAGAACTGCAGATTCTGGTTGATATCCAGTAGGACACAAAGTGCTGGAGTAACTCAGTGGGTCAGGCAGCATCTGTAGAGAACATGGATAGGTGACATTTCGGGTCGAGACCCTTCTTCAGACTCGGTCTGGAACTGCAGGTGGGTTGATGGCCCCGGCCTGCTGGTGGCCGGGGGAGAGGCGAGGATCGGTTGTGGCCTGTGGGCGGCCGGAGTGCAAGTAAGGGCTGGCGGTGGTGGCAGGTGGGGCTGAGGAGGCTGTGCGGGCCGGCGGTGGTCCCAGTAGGTCGGGCCTGGTAGCGGCTTGGGGAGGCGGTGAGGGCCGGGATGGTGTCGGCAGCCTGGCCTGGCAGTGAAGGTCAGTAGATCCGTTCACTATAACCAAAATCTGTTATAATGAGGCCTGTGGTGATGATTACTCCATATCCAATAAAACATAGATGCAAGGGAATGTATAGGTAAAGATACAGATGCTGGTTTACAAAAAAAAAGTGATAAAATGCTGGAGCAACTCAGTGGGTCAGCAGCCTCTCTGGAGAATGTCGAAAGAAGGGTCCCGACGCAAAATGTTACCTGTCCATATTATCTAGAGTTGCTGCCTGACCCGCTGAGATACTCGAGCACTTTGTGCCTTTATTTCCAATAAAACAGTGTTTTGCAGCATATGTTTTTTTTTGTGGGAAATTTTTGTAATTAAAGTATATTTTTTAAATTGTAAATGGCATTGGGTATCAGGTTTTGAGACGTCGATGATGGAATGGTGGAGTAGACTCGATGGGCCGAATGACCTAATTCTCCTCCCATGTCTTGTGGTCTCACGGGTTTGAATAACTTATGAGTGTTTACTGATTAAATTAATATCAATTAATGAAGTTAATCCTGCTGGTACATTGTTTAGAGCTCTTTTGTTTGCTGATATTTAATTACGTGTCACTCTGCATCATGTTTGGAAATGAATTCAATTCTATTTTCTCGTGGTTTACACCTTGCATTCAAATTAGAAGACGATAGCTTCAAAGTAATTTATGCAATTTAGATTTAAAGGTTCACACAGTGCCCTCCATAATGTTTGGGACAAAGACCTACCATTTATTTATTTGCCTCTGTACTCCTCAATTTGAGATTTGCAATAGAAAAAAAATCACATGTGGTTAAAGTGCACGTTGTAAGATTTTAATAAAGGACATTTTTATACATTTTGGTTTCGCCATGTAGAAATAACAGCTGTGTTTATACATAGTCCCCCCCCCCCCCCCCCCCCCCCCCCCCCCCGATTCAGGGCACCATAATGTTTGAGACACATGGCTTCACAGGTGTTTGTAATTGCTCAGGTGCGTAATCATTGCCTCCTTAATGCAGGTATATGAGAGCACTCAGCACCTGGTCTTTCCTCCAGTCTTTCCATCACCTTTGGAAAGTTTTATTGCTGTTTATTCACATGAGGACCAAAGTTGTGCCAATGAAAGTCAAAGATGCCATTATGAGACTGAAACAAGAATAAAACTGTTAGAGACTTCAGCCAAACCTCAGGCTTACCAAAATCAACTGTTTGGAACATCATCAAGAAGAAAGAGAGCACTTACTAATCGCAAAGGAACTGGCAGGCCATGGAAGACATCCACAGCTGATGACAGAAGAATTCTCTCTAAAATAAAGAAAAATCCCCAAATAACTGTCTGGCAGATCAGAAACACTATTCCAGAGTCGGGTGTGGATTTTTTCAATGACCACTGTCTGCAGAAGTCTTCATGAACAGAAATATAGCGGCTACACTGCAAGATGCAGACCACTGGTTAGCCGCAAAAATAGGATGGCCTGGTTACAATTTGCCAAGAAGTCCTTAAAAGTGCAACCACAGTTCTGGAAAAAGGTCTTGTGGATAGATGAGACGAAGATGAACATATCAGAGTGATGGCAAGAGCAGAGTACAGTGGAGAGAAGGAAATGCCCAAGATCCAAAGCATATCACTTCATCTGTGAAACACGGTGGTGGGGGGTGTTATGGCCTGGGCACGTATGGCTGCTGAAGGTACTGACTCACTTATCTTCATTGATGATACAACTGCTGATGGTAATAGCATAATGAATTCTGAAGTGTTTTGACACATCCTATCTGCTCAAGTTCAAATAAATGCCTCAAAACTCAATGGCTGGTGGTTCATTCTACAGCGACAATGATCCCAAACATACTGCTAAAGCAACAAAGGAGTTTATCAAAGCTAAAAAATGGTCAATTCTTGAGTGGCCAAGTCAATCACCCGAACTGAACCCAATTGAGCATGCCTTTTATATGCTGAAGAGAAAACTGAAGGGGACTAGCCCCCGAAACAAGCATAAGCTAAAGATGGCTGCAATACAAGCAAAGCATCACCAGATAAGACACCCAGCAACTGGTGTGTCCATGAATCGTAGACTTCAAGCAGTCATTGCATGCAAAGGTTATGCAACAAAATACTAAACATGACTGCTTTCATTTACATGACATTGCTGTGTCCCAAACATTATTGTGCCCTGAAATGGGGGGACTATGTGTAAACATAGTTTTAATTTCTACATGGTGAAACCAAAATGTATAAAAATGTCCTTTATTAAAATCTAACAATGTGCACTTTAACCACGTGTGATTTGTTCTATTACAAATCTCAAATTGTGGAGTATAGAGGGAAATAAATAAATGATGGGTCTTTGTCCCAAACATTATGGAGGGCACTGTAGGTTTAAGGAGAACAGGGAAAGATTTAATAGGAATCCAAGGCGTAACATTTCACACAAAGCATGGTGGGTGTATGGAACAAGTTATCAGAGGAGGTAGCTGAGGCAAGGACTATTGCAATGTTTAAGAAACAATTAGACAGGTACTTGGATAGGACAGGTTCAGAGTGATATTGGCCAAATGCAGGCGTGTGGATGGGACATGTTGGTCGTTGTGGGCAAGTTGGGCCGAAGAGCCTCTTTGACTCTATAATAAAGAAACCATTGAACCTGTTATTACTCCACTTAGACTCTCGAGGCTAGTACCCACTTTTTCATGCCTTGACCTATCTTTTTAAAGACATTCTCAGCCTTTTCCTTCATGGAATCCCTTGTTTGTTCACTGTCATTACATAACCCCACCACCAACCCACTCCAACACCTGTGGATAGATTGAAAGATACAGAGGAATGTACAGAGTGTAGAATATAGTTTAGTTTAGAGAATCAGCATGGAAACGGGCCTTTTGGCCCACCAAGTCCACACCGACCATCGATCACCGTTCTATGTTATCCCACCTACGCATCCATTCCTCACGCACATGGGGCTATTTTACAGATGTCTTTGGGATATAGGAGATGCCAGAGCACCCAGAGGAAGCCCACTTGGTCACAGGGAAAACATATAAACTCCACACAAGCAGCAGCCGAGGTCTGGGTCTTTGATGCTGTTGGCTGCAGGTCTACCTGCTGCGCCACTGTGCTGCTGCCACACTGTGGGTGCTTGAAATACTGACCATCTCACCCTATCTAGGCCTCTCAGAATGTAATATACATTTATCAGGTCGCTCCTCACTTTCCGATCCTCCAGAGAAAACAATCCAAGTTTGTCCAAATTCTCCTTCTAGCTAATATCCTCTAACATAGTCGGCATTCTGGTAAACCTCTTCTGCACCCTCTTACTGTGCTTTGCCTTCTCTTTCTCCCTCTGTTGTCCACTTGAATGAGGCCACCCTTATCTTGCATTCTTCCCCTCAGTCACAGTAAAAAATACCAACCAAAACAGTTAAGGGTCTTGACCCGAAGCGTCACCCATTCCTTCTTTCCAGAGATGCTGCCTGTCCCTGCTGAGTTACTCCAGCAGTTTGTGTCTACCTTCTATATATCTGGTTTAAAACCCCCAGAGTTGCCTGAAGAATACTCAAAATAGGTTGAGTGAATAGGAAATCAGGGAAGTAAAATCAGTGAGTTCACCAGATGGCTTTTAAAGACCATTTTCATTAGCTTGCAATTGAAGAAATCCCCAAGCGTGCTATTTTAAGCCCCACTCTGGGAGATGGATGCTTTGACAAACTTACAAATGTAATTTGTACTTTTGCAAAGTAAATGTCAATGCTCCCATTTCGTTAGTACATAACCAACCTTTTACTGTCAGTTTGGCATAGTTGCCTGCTGGGGTCTTAGTTAGGTTGTGAATTAATTGACGCAAGGGAAGAAATGGACTGATGGTGTATGCACCATTATGCAGGCCCACTGGTAAAATGACTGAGACATGGTCCTTGTATCTCAGCCTTTTAACAGTACTAATTGGATGGATTGGGTAAATCACAGGATTCTCCAGGTGCAGTGAGCTGTGACTAGTCACAGCAGAATGACATCCCTCTGCAATCAAAGCCGTCCCTCTGTCCTTTGTTACTATATTGTACATCAATGAAAGAAAAGATGTAGCCTGCCTTTCACCCAATAACCTGTCTTTTTATTTATTTTAAAATAATGAAAAAAGTTTAAAACTTGAGAATGGCGAGTGTAAGTGGCAGATCCCATCCAGAAAATTCAGGAACAATTTAGTTTAATTGAGTTTATTATTGTCAAGTGTACTGAGGTACAGTGAAAAGCTGTCGAAACAGAGGAACTCCAAATGCTGGTTTATACCAAAGATAGACACAAAGTGCTGAAGTAACTCAGCGGGTCAGGCAGCATCTCTGGAGAAAAAGGGTAGGTGAAGTTTCGAGTCGGACCCCGTTCTTTGTTTGTGTGCTATCTGTTAAAGAAGAGACTTTACATGAATACAATCGAGCCGTCCACAGTGCACGGATAAAGGATAAAGAATGCAAATAAATAAGTGTACCATATTAAAGCTGCCATCTCACCGCTTCAGCCGCCCAGGTTGTAGCGGCATATTTTTATATTGTTCAAGAGATTACTCCCTCTAACCGCTAAGTGTACTGCGTGATTAAGGGGAATGTCGTTATACGCATGCGAGCTCTCCATCAGAGACCTTCAGAGCTTCTTCACAGATAAATCTTCATAACACAGTCTTTTGATTAATAGATTCTTTAGTGTTGATGGAAAACAATAAGATATACATCCAACCTTCTTCCGACTCGTATATTATAATCTCCATCGAACTCCAGCATATCGCTTTAAAGGTTAGAAAACTCCTCGTGTCTCCGTTACACTCTGCATGGTCAAAGGGTATGCCTTCCCCATGCTGGTCCCAAACTAAACTAAAAACTAAGCTTCTGCGCAAGAAACTTAGCTCCTAACGCGTCCTAAAATACGTCATAAATCCCACCCACAATATACCGGGCAGTCTAAAATTTAAAGACACATGCCATCATTAATGACACACGAAACAAGCCAAATGGCCACTACACAGGTTAATCCTCATTTCATGTCTTGTCCATGTGCTCCATGCATATCCTCTCTGTGATCGCGGAGTTTCCCAAAGTGTCAAGAGTGTTTAATTGTCATATATACTTACAACAGTTCAATTAAATTCTTACCTGCAGCAGCAGAACAGGCCTGGAAACATAATGCACACAGATAATATATAATAGACAAAAAACATTCAAGAAATGTATAACATCAATACCAATGTAACAAAACCTGTTGGGGGGGGGGGGGGGTCTGACAGAGGGGAGGTTGAGGCAAGTACTATAACATTTAAAATACATCTAGACATGTACAATGGATAGGAAAGGTTTTGATGGATATGGGCAAAACGCAGGCAGGTGCGACTAGTGTAGGTGGGGCATTTTGTCCGTGTGGGCAAGTTGTTTCTGTACTGTACAACTTCGTGACTGAGATCCTGTGAAATAATTGGTTTGATCATGTCAAAGTGTTCCGGCAGGCAGTGCTGCCGGGAGTGTACAAAGCATGAAGACTATGTAGCGAGGCCAGACAGGTTGATCAAAGTGATTTTTATTTTCAATATAAACTAAACAAAACTCGTGAAGTTCGCGTGACTGAACTAACAATAATAGCTCCAGTTATTAGGAGGAACGCTGACTCACTAACACACCCTAAAAAACCCCCAAACGACCCCCCCCCCCCGCAGTCACATGACGGAACTGACCAATGATCAGAGTTCTGACCTCCCCACCCCACCACTAGGTGCTGCTGCAGGACCCCCCCCCCCCCCAGAACCAGAGGAAAGGAAACGAGCGGGCGTCCGAATGAGGCGGCCAGACCGAGTGGAGAGAAGATGGACTGGCACAACCGGTGCCACAGGCGGAACAGGGCCAACAGGCGAAACAGTCACAATAGGTGGAACAGGCACAACAAGTGCAACCAGTGAAAGTGGCACGGCCAGCGGATGGCCCCTACGCCGGGGTTGGGCCACCACCACCAGGCTGTCAACATTCCAGATGGGCAGGCTTGAGGCGGGCCACAGAAACGATCTCTCATGACCCCCGACATCCATTACAAAAGCTGAGCCATGGCCGACCACAAGGGAGAGATGAACTGGGTACCACGGTCGGTGGAGATGTCAGCAGGCACGCCAAAACGCGCCACCCAGTGGGCCGCGAGGGCTCGGGCACGGGCACAAGTCGCGGCGGAGGTGTCATACAGCGGAACAGCTTCAGGCCACCTCATGAAGCGGTCCACAATCGTGAGCAGGTGAGCGGCACCACGAGACAGCGGCAGAGGACCCACCAGGTCAACGTGAATGTGGGCAAACCGGTGAGGAGGGACCACAAAATCCTGGAGCAGCGCACGAACATGCCGCTGGGCCTTGGACGTCTGGCAGGGGGTGCAGGCTCGAGCCCAGGCCGCAACCTGCTTGTGAAGGCCATGCCATATGAACTTGGCCGTCACCAACGCAGAAGCCGCCCAGATGGAATGATGAACCAGCCCGTGAATAGAATCAAACACACGCCGCTGCCAACCCGCAGGGACGATAGGTCGCGGCTGCCCGGTGGAGACATCGCACAGGACCGTCCTACCTGCAGGACTGAGTGGAACATCGGTAACAACAATCCCGTCACGGCAGTCCGATAGCCTTGCATCTCGTCTCCCTTGCGCTGTGCAGCAGCCAGCCCAGAATAGTCCAAACCCCGGGGACACGGCCAGCAGAGCATGGACTGCAGGGCGAGGCAAAGCATCTGCCACATGATTCAGCTTGCCCGCCACGTGCCGAACATTGTGGTAAATTCGGAAACGAACGCCAAGTGCCGCTGCTGAGGAGCAGATCAGGGGTCCGACACCTTCGCGAAGGCAAACGTGAGAGGCTTGTGAACCGCAACGTTCCAATTGATCGCGTTCCACAAAATCCCACTCGCAAGCTGATTTAAATTACGGGAATTAAACATTAAATTTCATCCATTTGGCCTATAAATGCATAACAATGAGATTTAAAAATCATGTTCTATTGTGAATTCTTGTGTGAATGTTATTTGAACACTTAGGCTATTTAAAAATGTTAATTTCTTAAGAAATAGATAAATGTTTAGATCTAGTAATTGAATTTTGTAATTAGCTACAATTGGGTAACTAATTATATGCTTCAATTTCAGGTCATCCAAGCAAGATTCTTTCATATTTGTTTCAGAATGCTTCAATCTATAATAACTGAAAATTTATTTCAGTTCTCTTAATTTTTAAGAAAGTTATGGGCTTTTGACTGTCCTTGATCACAGCTTTTGTGTTAAGTCAATGGAACAAATAGAGAACAAGATGCTAATTTCCGAGTATGAAAATGGCCATAACCTTTTTAATACTGAAGATATGAAAGTGAATTAGGTGTCAAATTAAACTTATTTTTATGCTTTATCTGATGGGATAAATTGCAGACTTGGTTTTTAAAATCTCAAAATTTTGTAACATTGCTAGTAAATGCCGTAAACATCCTGCCCTCCAGGAAATACCGGAAATACCGGACCGCCAAATAAAGAGCCAGAAGCTCACGGTCGAATGCAATGTAGTTCCGCTCAGGAGACGTAGGTGCCGGCTGAAAAAGCGTTTGTCAACAACCGTCGATAAACTGCTCCGGGACCCCTCCGACAGCAGTATCCGAAGCGTCAATGGTGTGGACGGTGGGAACAGCGGCCCGCGGATGCACCAGCAACGTGGAATTGGCCAGCACCTCCTTGGCACCATTGAAAGCGGCTTACCGGCCAGGCACTGGAACAAGGGCAGCATGATCCGAGCCACCGCAGGTACAAAACGATGGGAAAAGTTTGCCATCTCCACGAACTCCTGCAGCCTCTTGATGGTGAGCGGCCGAGGGAATTGCCAAATCGCCTCCACCTTGCTGGGAAGAGGGGCGGCGCCCTGTGGGGTAACAATGTGCCCAAAGGAGCTGAGAGGGAATGGGCACTTGGCGGCGTTAATGACCAGGCCATGATCCCGGAGCCGCTGGAACAGCACACGGAGGTGCTCAGAGTGTTCCTGGTGAGAGCGGCTGGTGACCGGAATGTCATCGAGGTACACGAAGTCCAAACCGCGAGCAATCGTGTCCATCAGACGCTGAAAAGCCTGCGCATCGTTTTTAAGTCTGAAAGGCGTTCGCAGCCACTCAAACAGGCCGAACGAAGTAATGATGGCGCATCATTGGAGTGGACGGGAATCTGATGGTAGCTGCGCACCAGATCTACCGTGGAGAATATGGTAACACTATCCAAGTGGCTGTGAAGTCCTGGATGTGCGGGACTGGGTAGCAATCAGCGGTTGTGATGGTATTCAGGCGGCGATAATCCCCACACAGCCGCCACCCGCCGGACGACTTGGGAACCATATGCAGTGGAGAAGCACAAGTGCTGTCGGAGCGCTGCACGATCCCCATGTCCTCTGCTGGGTGGGCAGGGCGTTGAGGTTCTCGGCAGCATTCATATCGAGAAGAAATCCGAAAAACGTTCGGACCGACGGGGTCACCAATGTAGTGAGGCGAGACAGGTTGAGCAAAGTAATTTTTATTTTCAATAAAAACAAAACAAAACTCGTGAAGTGTCTGACTGAACTAACAATAATAGCTCCAGTTACTAGGAGGAGCGCTGACTCACTAACACACCCTAAAAAGCCTGCGAACGAACCACCTACAGTCACGTGACGGAACCGACCAATGATGAGGGTTCTGACCTTCCCACCCCACCACTAGGTGCCACTACAACTATTCAAAGTATTGTTGAATCATTATGCTTATTCATTTGGCAGGTACAAGTGCCGTTAGAAGTATGGAGTTTTTCTTGTTTAAGAAAGATCTGCAGATGCTGGTTTAAACCGAAGATAGACACATAATGCCGGAGTAACTCAGCGGGACAGGCTGCCTGTTACTCCAGCATTTTGTGTCCATCTTGAGTTTTTCTTGTTGTTGAATTATCAAACTGAGAAGTCAATGTTGTATCATCAAAGTTTGTCTTTAGCTCTTTTGTTTTAAGTGTTTTGTCTTCTTTTAAATTTTTAATAGGTTGTACTCCAACAAAATGCGGCAGAGCGGTGCAAGACACAGTGGTTAATCGAGAGGAAGCTTTGAAGATGCTACGGTACTGCATTTATCTTTTGAAAATCAATAATACCTCAATAAATAAGGGAGAAAAAAACAGACTGCAATACTTGGTTATTTGTTATTTGTTAGCTTAAATATATTTGTCTTGAAGGGAAAAAGGGGGTCAAGAGTGTTTTATTCTCATATGTCCCAGACAGAACAATTAAATTCTTTACTTGCGGCAGCACAACAGAATATGTAAACATAGTACTCTGTAAATAATATAATGAACGAGAAGTTCAGTGTGTGTGTGTGTATATATATATGTATAAAATACTACAACCAAATAAGCTCTGAACGACAGACTTGGCGGTATTGATTTTGTCTTTTTGCACTATTACTATATTTTTGTTTGTGTGTGTATATTTATATTTATATATGTATATGTAAGAATACATATATATTCTTACATATACATATATAATATAAATACACACACACATACAAAACTACAGTAATAGTGGAAAAAGACAAGCCGATACCCCCAAATCTTTGTTCAGAGCTAATTTGAAGGTTATAGTATTTAACTAGACTAAGTGGGACCCGTTGGGTCCCAGCATCACACGAGAGGGCTGGTCCCACAACGCATATTCCACCTCTCCACCAATTCCAATATTGGTGTCCGGGGGGGGGGGGGGGGGGGCTTTTCCAGAGGGATAGTATGGACATTGTGGGCCGAATGGATTATTAGGCTAGCGGCTCAATTATTCAAGCCTGTTGTGTTGGCAACTCACTCATATATCTCCCACCGCCATCTTGTAGAGACTGAGCCACGCCCACAATTCTGGGTTTATAGTCCCTCCCCTCCCCCACCAGAAGGCCGTCATGGCATGTTTGACAGGAGATAGAATCTCAACATTTTTTAAACACTAATAACTCTTTTATTTTTTATCGATGGGAAAAATCCTCGGTACCTAATGAGCGGAGGGGGACTGAGTAATATGGCCAAAAATCACAGCCGTACGTGGTAGCATTTTTTCTAAAATCAATATAAAGCGCAAACAGGAAGTGGTCAAGATTAGACTTTTAATTATATAGAAGGCAAGGCAACTTTAATTAGGCAAGGCAACTTTAATTTGGCAAGGCAACTTTAATTAGGCAACACAACTTTAATTAAGCAACATAGCTTTAGCATTTCCAAACCAAATGCAACACAGCTTTAGCATTTCCAAACCAAATGCAACACAGCTTTAGCATTTCCAAACCAAAGGCAACACAGCTTTAGCATTTCCAAACCAAAGGCAACACAGCTTTAGCATTTCCAAACCAAAGGCAACACAGCTTTAGCATTTCCAAACTATATTTTCAAACCACATTAAGGGCACTGACAGGTCAGTAAAACCACTCACAGTTTAGTAGACATGTGTTCAGTGTTATTCACAGCTCAGACTGAGAGACGTGACCCTCTCGCTCCCCCATCTTGCAGAGACTGACTGAGGCACTCAACAAGTCCCGGTTTTATAGTCCCTCCGGAAGGGGCGTGGCCTTCAGGAGAGAGAATCTCAACATTTTTTAAACACTAATAACTCTTTTATTTTTTATCGATGGGAAAAATCCTCTAGTCCTGCGCAGCGGAGGGGGACTCTGAATAAGATGGCCAAAAATCACAGCCATAAGTGGCAGCATTTTTTCTAAAAACAGTATACAGAACACCAGGAAGTGGTCAAGATTAGACTTTTAGTAATATAGATAACCTGACGGCTGTAGGAAAAAAGCTGTTCTTGAACCCAGACGTTATAGTCTTCAGGCTCCCACATCTTCTTCCCGGTGTCAGGAGTGTAATGAGATGGTGGCCAGGGCGCTGTGGTTCTCTGATGATGCTGGCTGCCTTTTTGAGGGAACAACTCCTGTAAATCCCATCGATGGTGGGGAGGTCAGAACCTTTGATGGACTGGGCAGTGTTCACCACTTTTTGCAATCTACTTTGCTCCTGGGTGTACAGGTACAATCAATCAAGTGAAATTTCGAATACCATGCATTAGGAGCATGAAAACAATTATGTATTATGTCAGTAATTGGAAATGGAGGACTGAATTAACTTATCCTATTCTCCAACTTAAAGTGCACTTGCTCCTATTAGTTCTGCTCTGCTTGGTAGGCTGCTGAAGTCAGCACTTTAATGGATGACTGAACATTCCTATCTAGCCACATTGCTTAGTGTTGTTTAGTTTAGAGATACATCGCGGAAACAGGCCATTCAGCCCACCGAGTCTGTGCTGAACAGCGATTCCCGCGCACTAACACTCTAGACACTCTAGGGACAATTTTACATTTATACCAAAGCCAATTAACCTACAAACTTGTACGTCTTTGGAGTGTGGGTGGAAACCGAAGATATCTAAGAAAGCCCACGCGGTCACGGTTCAGACAGCACCCATAGTTGGGATCGAACCCAGGTCTCTAGCGCTGTAAGGCAGCGACTCTACTGTTTTCCCCCCGTGCCGCTCTAAAGACCGAGAAAATTATGGAGATTTAATGAAGTTGGGCAATGAAGGTTGATTTGGATAGGTTTGAGGTGTATCTTGGAAAGTCACCTTTAATCCGGACAAATTACAAGAGCACTCATGAAATCCCTCCTGCAAGTTCCCTCTCGAAAATGTAGCGCCTAGGCTGGGTGAGGTGGATGATCTAGACCTCATCAGGACTTTAGCGGCCGATTGGCAGGTCGAACCTGCCCCTGCGGCCGGGGCTCAGCCTAGCAGATGCCGGTGGATCCATTCCCATAGTCGACTTCCGAGGCCGACTTTGCAGACAGGTTTCTGGGCCCCCAGGCCTAGCAATGTGGCACCATTCAACCCCTCTAGGAGGCTGTGTCGGATGGTGGGGGTGGCAGCCGTGTCCGCCCTACCACATTCTGGCAGATTCGGAAAATCGTGGGTCGGCCCAGTAATGGTGCCGGGGAAATGGTGCCTCGGTCCTGCAGGCAGCTGCCAATCCAACCCTCATCGAGACTTCGTGGGCAACTCGTTAATCAGCACCCGGGCAAAAAATGCACGTTTATGTGTAAATTTAATTTACATTTAATATTAGTTTTAGTTATGAACCAAGGGTATTGGAAAATCGGTGGTGGACCTGTACCACTTCCACAGTGAACAGTAGGGTCATGAAAAGTATTGTAAATACTCTCCATGGAACCTAGAAATAAAAGAACACATAATTCCCTGAAAGTGGTCGTGAAGAAGACTTTTGGTACACTGGCCTTCAGAAGTATGGCTTTGGATATAGAATTTGGATACATTGCAGTTGTAGAAGACATTGGTGAGGCCACACTGTAAATTGTTTACAATTTTGCTCACCCTGCTCCTCACCAATAGACTGTAAAGAGTGCAGAAAAGATATGTGAGAATGTTGCCAGGACTTGAGAGCACAAAATATTGGGAGAGGTTGGGCAGGCTTGGACTTTGTTCCTTGGAGTGTAGATGACTGAGGGGTGATTTTAGAGAGGTGTATAAAATCACGAGAGGCATAGCTGGGGGGAATATACACCCTGTTTCCCAGACGACAGATCTACAGAATACGATAAAGGTAAGGGGTGGAAAGGGTGGGGGGTGGGGGAAGATTTAATAGATACTTGAGGGAAATGTTTTCACACAAGAGGGCAAAGAGGTATGTGTGGATAGAGCTGACAGAGGAAGTGGTTGAGACAGATACAATAACAACATTCAAAAGACATTTAGGCAGGTACATGATAGGAAAGGTTAAGAACATTATGGGTTAAATACAGGCAAACGAGACGTGCGTTGATGGCATCTTGGTTGGCACGGGTGAGTTGGGCTGAAAGACCTGTTTTCGTGCTGTATATGACCATGACTCCAGAACTATAAAGCAGAAAACCAAAACAAAACAGGCCCACAGGAGCTACCGGTGGAAAATAAGTTATTAATGAGAGCTTACAAATGAATAAATTTGCTTTTGCTGGATCCTTGAAGTTGGACTACAAATTATAAACAGAAACTGACAATGCATAACTTGAACCGCAGCAATACGAGTTCTATTTTTGAATTAAGTTTAATATTTTGAGTCTGAGGAGCTTCCTGTTAAAATTATTCATTCCTTGAGTTATGCTTCTAACCCTTGAGGTGTATTGGTTAAAGTTAGCAGTGCTATCTTTCAAAAAATGTCAGGATGTTTTTTCCCTGTGGCGGGGCATGTTCTCCAAATATTATTGAAAGCAATATAAAAGCACAGCTGATGCTGGTTTATACAAAAGATAGACACAATATGCTGGAGTAACTCACTGGGTCAGGCAGCATCGCTGAAGAACATGGATAGCTGACGGCTCAGGTCAGTTCCAACCTGAAATGTCACCTATCCATTTTCTCCATTAGTTGCAAGCAGTCAGGTGTTTGGGAATCTAATACACTAGCAGTGAACACAAAAGTGACCACAGTTATTTTATTTGGATCCTGTTTGTTCTTGTTTATTTTATGTAAGAATATCCTTCATGAAATGCCAGCAAGTAATCTGATGCTTTGAATAACAACTGGTCGCAATAACCTTATGTATATTCAGTTTAGCATAATTTAGTTTAGAGACACAGCGTGGAAACAGATTCTTTGAACCACTGAGTCCATGTTGACAATCAATCATCCGTCACACTAGTTCTACATTACCCCGCTCTCGCATCCACTCCCTACACACTTGGGTCACTATGCAGAGGCGGAGGGGTTGTTGTGGAGAGAAACAGGTGAAAGGTCAGCCAGGGTTCAGGTAAGTGGGAGGGGGGAGTAAGGGCTGTGATTCTTGGGGGATAAATGGGGAAGGGGCAATTTGGGTTAGTGACCTAAAACTGGACAATTGAACCTTCAAACTGCGCACACGGGGAAAGTCAAAAGTCAATTTTATTTGTCACATACACCTGAAGGTGCAGTGAAATGAATTAGATTAGGAATTGGGAAATAGAGTAAGCTGGCAAACACCTGTCAGAAAAATAAAGAGAACATATGTTTGTAAGTATGTAAGAAAATATTATTTTCTCCAGATATGCTGTCTGACCTGCTGAGGTACTCCAGTATTTTGTGTCCCTTTGGTATAAACCAGCACCTGTAGTTCCTTTTTATTATATCAAGTATGTAAACCTGTATTGAGAATTGATGTCCCTTATCTGCCATTGTGCATGTTGTATCTTCCTGATAATATTACGTCACATTAATTGTCAAAATACAGTTTTAATTGAAACCCTTTGCTCTTATCCTGTCCTGAATCCCATCTGCTTTCATTGTTATGCACTTGAGACTAACTGTCCTTTTCACAACTATTTAAATCTGAACTTTTGTCCTCTTGCCCTGCACTCTGAGCATGCACAGAACAATAAACGTGGCATTAATTCTACAACCTCTTCAATTCTTCCTGAGGAAATGTTGGCTCATCTGTTCAAGATCCTTTTTCCAATTATGAAGATGGATTTGATCATTTTGAACATTTTAATCTCTCACTGTTCAAACGAGCGTTTCCTAGGATCACATTAGTCTGAAGAGGGGTCTCGACCCGTAACGTCACCCATTCCTTCACTCAAGAGTTGCTGCCTGTCCCGCTGAGTTACTCCAGCATTTTGTGTATATATTCTATTTCCTGTGATGACACACTCTAAAATACTATTCAAATCAAAAGAGTGAAGAATTCTACTAAATTTGTTATTTTTGGTTGTATTTTTAAAAAAGGAGTTCCAATTATAAAAGAAACATGACTTCAGATTGAACTACAGAAGAATGATTTGTCTTGGAAAGATTTTAATGATCAAGCTCTATCATTTAGCTTTTGGGCCTGTTCTTACAATTTGTAGCTTGACATCAAAGAGAGAGAGAGAGAGGTCACATTCTTGTTTCTCAGCTCTTTCACAGTGCATGCACACTGTCCCTCAAACAAGACAGAAGACACACAAGAGGCTGCAGATGCTGGGAGCAAAAGAGCAAGACATAGATTGCTGTAGGAGCTGAGCTGGTCAGCCAACATCTAAGGAGGGAATGGCCAGGTGAAGTATTGGGTCGGGTAGATTGTAATAGAGGGGAGAAAGCTGGAAAAGGGACATGGAGGCAGGACAAAGGTTGGCAAGTAATCGGTGGGTACTGGTGAGGAGGGTTTGATTCGCCGATGGATGGAGTAAGTGTCAGGGTATGGGCCTTCATTAAACTCAAACAAGCCAACTTAGTAGGACACACATTTAGACTGAAGAAGGGTCCCGATCTGAAACATCACCTATCCTTAGTGAGTCAGGCAGCATCTCCAGGGAACATAGATGGGAGACTTTTGTCTGAAGAAGTCAATCAGTCTGAAGAAGAGTCCTGACCCAAAACATAGAAACATAGAAGGAGTGCAGGAGTAGGCCATTCGGCCCTTCGAGCCTGCACCGCCATTAAATATGATCAAGGCTGATCATCCAACTCAGTATCCCGTACCTGCCTTCTCTCCATACCCTCTGATCCCCTTAGCCACAAGGGCCACATCTAACTCCCTCTTAAATATAGCCAATGAACTGGCCTCAACTACCCTCTGTGGCAGAGAGTTCCAGAGACCCACCACTCTCTGTGTGAAAAATGTCCTTCTCATCTCGGTCCTCTATCGTCACCTATCCATGTTCTCCAGAGATGCTGACTGACCTGCTGATTTACTCCAGCATTTTATGTCCTTTTGTGCAAGCCAGCATCTGCAGTTCCTTGTTTCTTCAAGCCAACTTAGTAGATAATTTTCTAAATCCTTATTTTTTCCTCTCCGGATTATTCTTTATTTGAACCTGACATTTAAATGTTATACTCTAGTGAGGTGGGTGGGGACAGGATAGAAAACAACTGCAGAATCCTTGAATATGTATTTTTCCGAATTCATCTTTATAGTCAGTTACCAAAATTTAGGCACCACAGTGATGTAACGGTAAAGTTGTTGCCTTATGTCGCCAGAAACCCGGGTTCAATCCTGACTACAGGTACTGTCTGTATGGAGTTTTCTTTGGGTGTTCTGGTTTCCTCCCACACTCCAAAGAAGTACAGGTTTGTAGGTTAATAGGCTTGGGTAAGTTGTAAAATTGTTCCTAATGTGTAGGAGAGTGCTAATGTACGGGATGATGACTGATCAGCGCTGACGAGGTGGGCTGAAGGGCCTGTTTGCACGCAATATCTCTAAAATTCTAAAAAAAGTCCAAGTTCAAACCACTGTATCATTGCACTATCATTCCAGTTATATTGCATGTATATTAAAATTTGACCTTCTATTTCCACTTACCGGTAAATTAATAATATTGCTTTATAGTTGTGAGTCCCCTGCATTTGGAACAGATGGCTTTATTTTTGATTCCTTAATGTTGTGTTTACTTGGTGCTGGCTGAATCACAAATTACAGTATCTTGGGGAATACAGGCACGACAACTAATTAGTCGCTGAACTGTTTACAGGAAGGAAGAGCTGGAGGCACTTCTTTCCTGTAACGACACCGAGAACATCAACTCTCAGTATCTTTCCCTCTTACATTCGAATATAATAGAAAATTGTTGATTGTTCAAACTTACAATGGAGTTAGAAAATAAGGGTACAGTAATTTACAATTGAGGTGTGTAAGAATTTTTTACTGCAATTTTCTGGAATTCTTTATCCCGAAGGATTGTGGGGTCCAGTTCATTGGGGTACTTAACGAGGAAACGGACATTTTTTCAAAAAATTCAGAAAATCGAGGGCTTTGGAAAAAGGGAGATGACAAGCAAATTAATAAAACTCTTTAAAATTAAAAATGACCAGACCAAGTGTGGACCCTGTTGGGTCCCGTACCCCAACGCAATATTCCACCAAACTGCGCATGTGTGGCTGACGGACCCGCACTGTGCAGGTGTGGCTGCCACGTTCAAAGTTGTGCTGTTGATGGCAGAAATTAAGTTAAAGTTAATAAAGGGAAGTTAATAAAGAGGACCTTGGGAGGCATTTGTTAAATGGAACAAAACTTACCCGTGGAGCCGTTGGGTCCCCGTTGCGAGGCCAGGCAAGTGCAGGCGAAAGGAAAAAAATGGCAATATGAAAATCTGCAAAGGCCACAACTGCGCAGGCACGGATACTGGGCCCACTGTGCACACGCGGGGCTGACGGGGCCTCCCCCAATTGCGCAGACACGACCCGGCAAGTGAGGGCGCTGTTTTAAGGTAATTTAAATTTTAAATGTAATTAATTTGTAAAATATAGCATCAATCTGAACAAAACTTGGCTAATGCACACCCCAGGACAATGGTGAGTAAAGTGGGCTATCGTGTAGAGTTTCCGGAACATACATATATATATATATCTATATCTACAAACAAACATTTTGGGGTTTCATTGTGACGTTGAATGCGGCTAACGGGCAGGGCAAGTGGAAAAGTGGTTTGAAATAACATCAATCTGAACAAAACCTGCTACAACACATCACAGGACAATGGTGAATAAAGTGGGCAAATAATTGTAGTGCTACATGTACTGTTTTGGCAGAGTTTCCGGAACTCACGCACACGCATGCAAACAAAAGAGATGAGAGAGTGTTAGTAATATATATTAGACCAAGTGGGACCCGCTGAGTGCCAGCATCAAACGGGAGGGCTGGTCCCCCATGGCAATATTCCACCTCTCCACCAATTCCAATATTGGTGGCCAGTAGGGGGGGGGGGGGGGGGGGGGGGGGGTTGGTGGGCTGGCAGTTGACTCACGGCTATTGATTGAAATTCCATTTCAAGCAGGGTGCAAGGCCACCAAATTCAAGTGCAGTTTCTTACCACTTCAAGCAGGGTGCAAGGCCACCAAATACAAGTGCAGTTTCATACCATTTCAAGCAGGTTGCAAGGCCACTAAAGACAGCGAGTCGTGACCTTTCCCTCCTCCATCTTGCAGAGCACCGTCCACACTTCTGGGTTTTATAGTCCCTCCTACCCTCCCACTAGAAGGGGCGTGATTGACAGGAGAGAGAATCTCAACTTTTTTTAAACACTAATAACTCTTTTATTTTTCATCGATGGGAAAAATCCTCGGCACCTGATGAGCGGAGGAGGACTGAGGAAGATGGCCAAAAATCACAGCCGTACGTGGTAGTGTTTTTTCTAAAATCAATATAAAGCACAAACATGAAGTTGTCAAGATTAGACTTTTAATTATATAGAAGGCAACTTTAATTAGGCAAGGCAACTTTTATTAGGCAAGGCAGCTTTAATTAGACAACACAGCTTTAGCATTTCCAAACCAAAGGCAACACAGCTGTAGCATTTCTGATTGTGATTGACAGGAGAGAGAATCTCAACTTTTTTTAAACACTAATAACTCTTTTATTTTACATCGATGGGAAAAATCCTCGGCACCTGATGAGCGGAGGAGGACTGAGGAAGATGGCCAAAAATCACAGCCGTACGTGGTAGTGTTTTTTCTAAAATCAATATAAAGCACAAACAGGAAGTTGTCAAGATTAGACTTTTAATTATATGGAAGGCAACTTTAATTAGGCAAGGCAACTTTTATTAGGCAAGGCAGCTTTAATTAGACAACACAGCTTTAGCATTTCCAAACCAAAGGCAACACAGCTGTAGCATTTCTAAACCAAAGGCAACACAACTTTAGCATTTCCAAACCAAAGGCAACACAGCTTTAGCATTTTCAAACTATATTTTCAAATCACAATCTGAACTGCACTCGACATTTCCTCTGAACGTTTCATAGGATTTATTTTTAGTTTTAGATATATAGCATGGAAACATGCCTTTCGGCCCACCAAGTCCATGCCGACCAGCGATCACCCTGTACACCAACACTATCCTACACACTATCCTAACAATTTAATTTAAATTGTTTAAATTAAACAATTTTAACATTTTTACCAATGCCTATTAATCTACAAACCTGCACAGCTTTGGAGTGTGGGAGTAAATTGGAGCACCCGGAGAAAACCCACGCAGCCGTAAGGAGAACATACACACTCTGTACAGACAACACTCATAGTCAGGATCGAATCCGTGTGTGTGATGCTGTAAGGCAGCTACTCTACCGCTGCGCCACCGTGCCGCCCACCATTTCTTGGTGACTATTTTCCAACAAAACGCTTTAGGTTATGATCCACCCCAATCGTGGAAGCGTTCTCTCTTTCTCCATTCAATCGGAATCTTGTATAATTGTAAAGAGCTCTGTAAGTTTATAAGACAGGAGCAGATTTAGGCAATTTGGCCCATCAGGTCTGCTCCACCGTTCAATCATGGCCTGATGTATTTTTATCTCTCATCCCCATTCTCCTGCCTTTTCCCATAACCGTTGACACCCGTGTCAAAATATGCAATGCCTTGGTCTCCGCAGGCATCTGTGACAATGAATGCCACAGATTCACCACCCTCTAACTAAAGTGGGTTCACTCATGAGCTGCCATTTTGCAGGAGAAAGAGACATGTATGTTCATCCCATCCTGAAGTATATTTCCTTGCATTTCTTTTCCCTGTGCTCTCCTCACTCCCTCATGACTTACTGACCTGGACCAGTTTTGTAGTTGTCTAATTTTGGGTCTAACCAGCGTTTGATACAGATTCAGCTTTACATCCATACTTTCAAGTTCTATTCCACTGGAAATAAACCATTGTACCCTGCCATGTTCATACCTCTACCCTCCCCTGTGCCAAACCAAGACTTGTACCTATGTTGCGCCCTCCCGCCCCCTACACCTACATTCCTTCCTCTGATTTTGTAAGTTTGTAAGTTCTCCCTATGACCCCATGGGCTTTTTCTGGATGCTCGGGTTTCCTCCCACACTCCAAAGATGTGCAGGTTTGTAGGGCAATTGGCTTCTGTAAATTGTTCCTTGTGTGTAGGATTATTCTAGTGTTTGGGGTGATTGCTGATCGGCGCGGACTTGATGGGCCAAAGGGCCTGTTTCCACGCTATTTCTCTAAAGTCTAAAAGCCTTGTCTTCTCTTCCAACACTCTTCCCTTCCAACTTACTTCTACGTCCTCCGCACCCCACCACAATCAGCCCAAAGAAGGGCACCAACCGGAAGCATCACTGGATATGCTGCCAGACCTCCTGAGTTTCTCCAGCACTTTGTGCTTTTTATTTGTAAATCAGCACCTGTAGTTCCTTGTTGCTCCATTCAGGATTTAACCTGCAGCTGCAAGTTTCTCACCTTGACTGCTTGCGATTGATTCAACAACACTGGGATGTGGCGGAGCATAAAGGCTTTATGTACATAATTAATTTCATGTCAGCTTCTTATGAGTTGAACCTATGAGTTCAATATTGACCATTAAAAATGCATGTTCTTGGACTACCTAGAGAATAACAATTTTAAGTATTAGAGTTCATTTCTTTAACTTGTCAGTCCTCAATAAATGATTTAAGAGCCCTTAATATAATAGGGCAGCTCAGTGGCGCAGTGGTAGAGTTCCTGCCTTACAGCGCCAGTGACCCGGACTCGATCCTGCCTACGGAAGCTGTCTATACAGAGACTCTATGTTCTCCCTGTGACCATGTGAGTTTTCTCTGGTGCTCCGTGTTTCCTCCCACATTCCAAAGACATGGGGGTTTGTTGGTTAATTGGCTTCTGTAAAGTATATATTGTCCCGAGTGTGTAGGATAGTGCTAGTGTATGGGGTGATCGCTGGTCTGCGTGATCCACGCTATCTCTAAAGACTGAAGTCTGAGATTAAATTTGTGTATGATTATATAATTGTGTATCAGCTTCAATTATGCTGCTGATGGAAAACTTGGGGCAACTTTATATCCCAGTGCATTCCCAATGTAATGCCTTCTTGTTCGTCACAGTAGCCAGGTGAAGGATATCAGATTTTATTTAATAAAACCCAAAATAAGCTGAAAAATATGATCGCCTTTGTTGGACTTTGGTTTGGAGTGGTGCATGCAGTTCTGGTCACCCCCTTACAGGAAGGATGTGGAGGCTTTGGAAAGTGCACAGGTGGTTTACCAGAATGATGGCTGACTTTGAGGATGGACAGGCTTGGATTGTTTTCTCTAGTAGTTGCGAGGGGACCTGATAAAAGTATGTAAAATGATGACCGCAATAGATAGGGTAGTCAGATTTATTTTTTCCAAGGATGGAAAAAATCCAATACTAGAGGGCATAGCTTTAATGTGAGAGGGGCCAAGTTCAGTGGAGACTAGACTAAGTGGGACCCATTGGGTCCCAGTCACACGGGAGGTCTGGTCCCCCAGCGCAACCCATTCCCAATGCAATATTACACCAGGGTGTGGGAGAGGGGTGGTGTGGGGGAGGAGGAGGTGGTGTGGGGGAGTGGGGGGCGGTGTGGGGGAGGGGAGTGGTGTGGGGGGGGGGGTGGTGTAGGGGAGGGTGCGGGTGGTGTGGGGGAGGGGGGGTGGTGCGGGGGAGGGGGTGGTGTGGGAGGCGGGTGGTATGGAGTGATGTGGGGTGGTGTATGGTGGCATGGGATGGTGTGGGGGGAAGGGGAGAGGAATGGGGGAGAGGTAAAGGGGGGGTGTGTGGGGGGAGGGGAGGGGGATGTGGGGGTGTGTGTGGAGAGAGGGACTCCAATCAGGGGCCAATGGCCGCGGCACCACACATCACACTCCACTCAGCGGTTTGCCCGACTCTGCACAGCGGCTTCCCCTAACGCCACACAGCGGCATCCCCCAACACCACACAGCGGCTTCTCCCGACTCCACACATTGGCTTTCCCCGACTCCACGCGGCTTGTGAACTTAGCCCTGACTCAGGGGATTTATTCTCCTCACCTGGAAGGGGTGTTACCGTCATGGTGATTGACAGGCGAAAAGACCAATCTGCTGATCTCACGATTTTTTAAACCTTCATAACTTTTGTAATGTTCCACTGATCGGAACAAAACTTGGTGCACTTGGAGCAGAGGAGAACGGTGAGTAAGGTGGCGAAAAATCCTAGCGATATAAGGTGCTGTTTTTGCGCAAATTAAATTTAATCAAAAACAGAAGTGGTCAAGATGAGAGTTTTAGTTATAGTATAAATGTGCAGGGCAAGTTTTTTACACAGAGAGTGCTGAGTACCTGGAACGTGCTGTAGGAGGTGATGGCAGATGCAATCGTTGCAGTTAAGAGACTTGGCGTATCGGTATGCAGGGATTAGAGGGATATGGATATTGTGCATGCAGATAAGATAATGTCTTGGCCTCATGTTTGGCACAGAAATTGTGGGCCGAAGGGCCTGTTCCTGTGGTGTACTGTTCTATGTTCTATAAATTTGCTGCAATTGCAATTTAACTTGTTCAATTATCATGAAGAAACAATCTTCGCCAGAGTTTATATATTGTGTTTAGTATTATTATGTGTTTACCTCAGTTTACAACTTTATAAAGCTTTTCTCTTGCATTTTTTTTTACTTTACCCAGTTTTGGAGATTGGTATTTTTTTTTCAAATTACCACCTTTTATTCAAATTAGTGTGAGCTTCTGGATGAAGCAGTTGTATAAATTTTCCCATTCTTGTAGATTGATGACAGGTTTGACATCACCAGCGCACATAATGACGGTAATAACATTGATGGATCTATGGGAAAACATATGTAGAATTTATGAGCGTAATGAGAAATAAAAAGGATGAAACACACTAATTTCACAAACCTGCAGATATAGGGTGGCACGGTGACGCAGCGTAGAATTGCTGGCATACAACGCTTGCAGTGCCGGAAACCCGGGTTCAATCCCAACTACGCGTGCTGTTTGTACGGAGTTTGTACATTTTCCCCGTGACCGCATGGGTTTTCTCAGAGAACTTTGATTTTCTTCCACATTCCAAAGAAGTACAGGCTTGTAGGTTAATTGGTTTGGTATAAATGTAAATTGTCCAGAGTGTGTGTAGGATGGTGTTAATGTGCAGGGATCGCTGGTCGGTGCAAACTCGGTGGGCTGAAAGGGCCTGTTTCCACACTGTATCTCTAAATTAAACTAAACTTAACCTCCCTGAGGAGGGAAGCAGGAGGAAAAAATATGCAAAGAATGCGTAAGGTGGCCACTTGCGTAGCAGGCAAAGCTGCTGTCTCATTACGCCAGAGGTCTGGATTCAATCCTGACCTCAAGTGCTGTCTGTGTGGAGTGTGCATGCTCTCCCTGTGACCAAGTGGGTTTCCTCCGGATGCTCCAGTTTCTGACAAACATCCCAATGGTTTGCAGGTTAATTGGCCTCAGTAAATTGCCCCAACTGTGTAGGGAGTGAATGCCAATGTTGGATAACATTGAACTAATGTGCATGGGTGATCGATCGGCATCGTGGTCCGGAGGGCTGAAGGGCCTATTTCAATGCTGAAAATCGAAAACTAAAAGAAACTAGATCTGGGGAAATAAATAAGAAAAGATACAAGTTAATCATTAGGAATTTCAACTACTCTAAACTTAACTGGAAAGCGAGCTGGATAAAGGTGGTTTAAAATAGAGTTCCACATTGTGTACAACACTCCTATCTGAATTAACATGGAAGAATTTTGACAAGGGAGGATTCACTATTGGATCTGGTGACCATGAGAAGTATAGACAGTGCAATAACTAAGGATTGGGGCAGGACAGTGGCACAGTGGTAGAGTTGCTGCCTCACAGCGCCAGAGACCCGGGTTCAATCCTTACTACGGGTGCTGTATGTACAGACTGGAAATATTCATATAGCCTGACTTACCTGTAATTTCGGTAACCCATAATTTATTGATTTCAGATATACCAAGTGACTGAGCAAGTACATGGGTTAGATGGCTCAGCTAATTTTATCCTCTGCATCAAGAAACTTCTCATCTCAATCCTCAATGACAATGAAGTAATGATCCAGCACTAGATCCTTATGCCTGAGAAAACAGCAACTAATTACCATTATCTTTCTGAAGCTGTAGGAAGGACCTGCAGATGCTGGTTTAAAGCAGAGACACAAAATGCTGGAGTAAGTCAGCGGGACAGAGGCAGCATCTCTGAAGAGAAGGAATGGGTGACGTTTTGGGTCGAGACACTTCTTCATTCTTTCCAGAGATGCTGCTTGTCCTGCATAATTACTCGAGCATTTTGTGTCTTTTTGAAGCTTACATGTTTCATGTTTAATTCATCTAGATCACCTCTCGTTCTTCTAAATTAATTACTGTGAATATACTAGGTTTAGTTATTCTCGTTTGACAACCTCTTTTCTCACCAAGGCAGTTTTATCAGACCAAAACTGGACATGATAATAGTGGCAAGATCTCCCCGCGAGAGACGGCCAAATGCTAGTTACTCCAACATTTTACAGTCACTGCTAGATAGACACAAAATGCTGGAGTAACTCAGCGAGTCAGGCAGCATTTCTGGAAAAAATGAATAGGTAACATTTTGAGTAGGAACCCTTCTTCAGACTGAAAGATAGAAAAGGCTAGAACAAAACAAGGCTGGCAACAGATGATGTCAGGAAGGGTGGAGTCCATAATGGTCCAGTGCTGGCTAGGGAAGATGTGCTACTGATGGGGATACGAGGATTCGAACAGTGGGACGACTAGGTTGGGGAGGGGGGAAAGTGGGGTGGGGTGGGGGAGAGGGGAAGGAGGGTTGGGGGAAGGGGGAAAGAGGGGTGGGGGAGGGGGGAAAGAGGGGTGGGGGAAGGGGGAGAGGGGTGGGGGAGAGGGGAAAGAGGGGTAGGGAGGGGGGAAAGAGGGGTGGGGGAGGGGGGAAAGAGGGGTGGGGGAAGGGGAGAGGGGTGGGGGAGAGGGGAAAGAGGGGTGGAGTTTGTACATTTTCCCCGTGACCGCATGGGTTTTCTCAGAGAACTTTGATTTTCTTCCACATTCCAAAGAAGTACAGGCTTGTAGGTTAATTGGTTTGGTATAAATGTAAATTGTCCAGAGTGTGTGTAGGATGGTGTTAATGTGCAGGGATCGCTGGTCGGTGCAAACTCGGTGGGCTGAAAGGGCCTGTTTCCACACTGTATCTCTAAATTAAACTAAACTTAACCTCCCTGAGGAGGGAAGCAGGAGGAAAAAATATGCAAAGAATGCGTAAGGTGGCCACTTGCGTAGCAGGCAAAGCTGCTGTCTCATTACGCCAGAGGTCTGGATTCAATCCTGACCTCAAGTGCTGTCTGTGTGGAGTGTGCATGCTCTCCCTGTGACCAAGTGGGTTTCCTCCGGATGCTCCAGTTTCTGACAAACATCCCAATGGTTTGCAGGTTAATTGGCCTCAGTAAATTGCCCCAACTGTGTAGGGAGTGAATGCCAATGTTGGATAACATTGAACTAATGTGCATGGGTGATCGATCGGCATCGTGGTCCGGAGGGCTGAAGGGCCTATTTCAATGCTGAAAATCGAAAACTAAAAGAAACTAGATCTGGGGAAATAAATAAGAAAAGATACAAGTTAATCATTAGGAATTTCAACTACTCTAAACTTAACTGGAAAGCGAGCTGGATAAAGGTGGTTTAAAATAGAGTTCCACATTGTGTACAACACTCCTATCTGAATTAACATGGAAGAATTTTGACAAGGGAGGATTCACTATTGGATCTGGTGACCATGAGAAGTATAGACAGTGCAATAACTAAGGATTGGGGCAGGACAGTGGCACAGTGGTAGAGTTGCTGCCTCACAGCGCCAGAGACCCGGGTTCAATCCTTACTACGGGTGCTGTATGTACAGACTGGAAATATTCATATAGCCTGACTTACCTGTAATTTCGGTAACCCATAATTTATTGATTTCAGATATACCAAGTGACTGAGCAAGTACATGGGTTAGATGGCTCAGCTAATTTTATCCTCTGCATCAAGAAACTTCTCATCTCAATCCTCAATGACAATGAAGTAATGATCCAGCACTAGATCCTTATGCCTGAGAAAACAGCAACTAATTACCATTATCTTTCTGAAGCTGTAGGAAGGACCTGCAGATGCTGGTTTAAAGCAGAGACACAAAATGCTGGAGTAAGTCAGCGGGACAGAGGCAGCATCTCTGAAGAGAAGGAATGGGTGACGTTTTGGGTCGAGACACTTCTTCATTCTTTCCAGAGATGCTGCTTGTCCTGCATAATTACTCGAGCATTTTGTGTCTTTTTGAAGCTTACATGTTTCATGTTTAATTCATCTAGATCACCTCTCGTTCTTCTAAATTAATTACTGTGAATATACTAGGTTTAGTTATTCTCGTTTGACAACCTCTTTTCTCACCAAGGCAGTTTTATCAGACCAAAACTGGACATGATAATAGTGGCAAGATCTCCCCGCGAGAGACGGCCAAATGCTAGTTACTCCAACATTTTACAGTCACTGCTAGATAGACACAAAATGCTGGAGTAACTCAGCGAGTCAGGCAGCATTTCTGGAAAAAATGAATAGGTAACATTTTGAGTAGGAACCCTTCTTCAGACTGAAAGATAGAAAAGGCTAGAACAAAACAAGGCTGGCAACAGATGATGTCAGGAAGGGTGGAGTCCATAATGGTCCAGTGCTGGCTAGGGAAGATGTGCTACTGATGGGGATACGAGGATTCGAACAGTGGGACGACTAGGTTGGGGAGGGGGGAAAGTGGGGTGGGGTGGGGGAGAGGGGAAGGAGGGTTGGGGGAAGGGGGAAAGAGGGGTGGGGGAGGGGGGAAAGAGGGGTGGGGGAAGGGGGAGAGGGGTGGGGGAGAGGGGAAAGAGGGGTAGGGAGGGGGGAAAGAGGGGTGGGGGAGGGGGGAAAGAGGGGTGGGGGAAGGGGAGAGGGGTGGGGGAGAGGGGAAAGAGGGGTGGGGAGGGGGGAAAGAGGGATGGGGGAGAGGGGAAAGAGGGGTGGGGGAAAGAAATGCAGGAGTTTCTTGAAATGGAGAAAATTCCGACACAAGATCTCACTGTTACTCTGCTAATACTTTGTTTTTTGTTCCAACCATCCCCACAGGATAGCGCTATCCAACACGAGGGACAATTTACAATTTTAACCAAAGCCGATTAACCAACAAACCTGTATGTCCTAAGTTCAATCCCGACTAGTGTTGCTGACTAGGTTCTCCCTGTGACCGCGTGGGTTTTCTCTGGGTGCTCCGGTTTCCACCCACACTCCAAAGACGTACAGGTTTGTAGGTTAATTGTCGTAGAATCGTCCCTGGTGTGCAGGATAGCATTAGTATACGGGGTGATCGCTGGTCGCAGCAGACTCAGTGGGCCGGAGGGCCTGTTTCCACCCTCTATTTCTAAAGTGTGTGTAAAACCGTATGCTGTTTTCAAGCTCTTCCTGCCACATTATAAAGCGTCTCACATCCTTGTAACAACTCACTTCTTTTCGTGTCCATCTTGTTACAAATGTTGACCTCACTGTCATCGTCCGTCCTGAAAAGACGCAAGCTTCCGGCGACAATCAGTGGAAGCCATCACTTGTCGCAGTAGATGATGATGGTAACAGAATTAGCTCAGGATACTTCTATGGGGCCGTAACAACTCACTGACATCCTACTTTTATTTCTGTCCATTAAACCAATGCCATATTCATGCTAACGTATCATTCACAATCCCATATGGTCTCATGTTGCATACAATCTGATTGCCTTATCATAAAAAGGGTGTGGGAGCATTGAAGAGGGTTCATGAAATATTTACAGGAGTAATGGGTGCAACATTGCAGTTGTGATATGAGTTCAGTTTAATCAACCTGGGTTAATTTGCTGCAAAAGATAAAGGGATGAGGAGGGAGTTTTCACGATGAAGTTACAGAGGATATGATTGAAGAGACACTTGTGCAGAAGAGCAGAATCGTCGTCCATCAATTGAAGCAAATGAACAAGAAATCAAGTCAGGAATTCGCAAAACAAATACTGCCAGAAATCTGCCAGTAGATCTGTTGCCTCGCAGTGCCAGAAACACAGGTTTGAACCTGACTTTGGATGCTCTCCGTGTGGAGTTTGCACGTTCTGGAGTTTTGTCCCTGTGACCACATAAGTTGTAAATTGTTCATTGCCCGTATAGTGTAGGGAGTGAATGAGACAGTGGGATAACAGAACTAGTGTGACCGGTGGGCCTCTGTCCATGCTGGTTTTATAAAAGCAAAATCAATGAGAATATGGAACTTGGAATTACTGGGAGTGGCTGTGGTGATCAAAGTAAACATAACTTCAATGAGGAGAGGAGAGAAACTCGGGAGGGAGAAAGACAAAGAGAGCTTGGTTGCTAGTGTTTGAAAAGAAGGCCATCCAGCATGGACTAAATGAGTTGTATAATCGGTTCTGCTGAAATACTTTTGTTTTCAATCCTGAAATGTGCCTAACTTAATTATTTGCAAAATCCTTAACTTTTCTGTCAAGTAGTTAGTTCTCCCTGTGACAACGTGGGTTTTCTCCAGGTGCCCTGGTTTCCCCCTGCATTCCAAAGACGTACAGGTTATAGGTTAATTGGCTTCTGTAAATTGTACCTGTGTGTGCAGGACAGCGCTAGTGTGCGGGGTAATCGCTGGTTGGCGTGGACTCGGTAGGCCGAAGGACCTGATTCCACTCTCTATCTCGAAAGGCTTAAGTAAAGTCTATAGTCAAAATATGAAACATAACTTAAAAAAATATTGATTACTTGACTATAAAACATAAAGTTTTGGGACGATTCAAGTTAGGTTAGATTAGGTTAGGTTAGATTCACTTCAGTTTAGTCAGGAGAAAGAGAGAGAGAGAGAGAAAGAGAGAAAGAGAGAGAGAGAGAGTGCAGAGCATGGTTGCGAAGATCACTATGTTGACGTCGGCTTCTAAGATAGGGCAAACAATGTTTGATAATCATAGTTTATAAATCGGGAATTCCATGCCAATCGGCGGGTCGAATATGCCCCCTGTAGCCAGGGCTCAGGAACCCCATCCTGACGGGAGCCGGCAGATCCATTCCCATAGCCGATTTCCAAGGTCGACGTTGCAGGCCAGTATCTCAGTCGCTCGGCAGCCTAGGCAGACCGTTTTGGTACCGTTCGATTCCTTGACCTCTGTTTGTCCCAACAGAAAGGATAATCCAGAAAGCCTCTGGAACTAAAGGTAACCAAGATGCCTCATCTATACTCGTCCCAGTTGGCCCGTATCCTAAACCTTTCCGATCCATGCAACTGCCCACATGTCTAAATATTTCAGTTGTGCCTGCCTCAACTACTTCCTTGTTCCACCACCCTCTGGGTGAAAAAAGTTGTTCCTCAGGTTCCTATTAAATCTTTCCCCTCTCACCGTTTTGCCCAATATTTCGCTGTTGTTGTTTTGTACTATTTGTTCATGTAATCTAACATTTTGTTTGCAAAAAGAAAGTTCACAACATGTTCACTTAAAAAGATTTGACAAAGAAGCACTAGATTCATGCAAATTAAAATATTAATGTTTACTTTGCCTCAATTAAATGAGGTAAGGCCCACTTAAACTGAGCTGTAGAAATTTGTGGCAAATGAAATGTGGATCTAAATGATATGTTCCAGGTTTCAAACTTTACTTTTTATTTGCAGCATAGCAAAGAGAGGCCTGTCGCTGGGTGGCTCGGATGGTGGGGTAAGTGGCTCAATGTTATGACATTTCATACTTAAATAGCAAACTCTTTAAACATTTTTAATTAAGTTTCTATTAGTGGGGGAAGTCTAGAACTAGATGTCATAACCTCAGAATTAAAGGACGTTCTTTTAGGAAGATGAGGAGAACTTTCTTTAGTGAGAGGGTGGTGAATCTGTGGAATTCTTTGCTGCAGAAGGCTGAGGACGCCAAGTCAGTGGATATTTTTACGGCAGAGATAGATAGATTCTTGATTAGTGCAGGAGTCGGAGGTTATCGGGAGAAGGCAGGAGAATGGGGTTAGGAGGGAGAGATAGATTAGCCATGATTGAATGGTGGAGTAGGCTTGATGGGCCGAATGGCCTAATTCTACTCCTATTCCTAATGACCTTAAATACACTGCTAAAGGTTGACTAAGTTTTCTCATGTGATCAGCTGAAAGACATTTTTACTTTGATGCATCATTCGGCGTTCTTGATAATGATTGATTGAAAGAGCCAGCATGGAAACGTCGCCCTTCTCTCCAGGAATGCTCCCTGTCATGCTGTGTTACTCCAGCATTTTGTGTCTATCTTCGGAGTAAACCAGCATCTGCTGCTCCTTCCAGCACATGGACAAAGGCCCTTTGGCCCACCGAATCCATGCCGACCATTGCTTGGACAATCTTACTTGATTCTTGAAAGAACAAATAGAAATATCAGTAAGGGTGATGCAGTTAATTATAGACTTACAAAAAGCCTTTGATAAAGTTGTAGATTCAGAATATGTGAACTCAGAATACAACTACCAAATGTGTAGGAAGGAACTGCAGATGCTGGTTTAAACCTAAAGATAAACACAAAAAGCTGGAGTAACACAGCGGGACAGGTAGCATCTCTGGAGAGAAGGAATGGGTGACATTTCGGGTCGGGACCCTTCTCGACACGAAACATCACCCATTCCTTCTCTCCAGAGATGCTGAGTTACTCCAGCTTTTTGTATCTACACTCATTTTTGGCTCTGTTGCTTGAAAAATGTAGCATGGAAACTGGCCCACCAAGTCCTTGCTGACCATTGATCACCCATTCACACTAGTTCTATGTCATCCCACTTTATATTGCACTCCCAACACAATAGGTGGCATTTACAGAGGCCTATTAACCTATAAACGAGCACGTCTTTGGGATGTGGGAAAATCGTACCCGGAGGAAACCCGCACAGTCAGGACCGAGCCTGGGTCTCCGGTGCTGTGAGGCAGCAGTTCTACGTTGAACAATACTGTTACCGTAAAGTTCAGAGTCAACTAGTCTGGTGGTTCTGTTGTCACATAAGGCCAGTCAAAGTGGGTCTAGTGGGTGATACAAATTTTCTTCCTGAAGGACATTGGCTACTTGAGCTGCTGTCTCATAGCGCCAGGGACAAGTGTTCGATCCTGACCTTGATGCTGTCTGTGTGGAGTATGCACTTCTCCCTGTGACCATGTGAGTTTCCTCTGGGTGTTCTGGTTTCCTCACTCATCCCAAAGATGTGCTGGTTTGTAGGTTAATTTTCCCCTGTAAATTGCCCCTCGTGTGCAGGGAGTGGATGAGAAAGTCGGGATAACAGAGAACTAGTGTAAATGGGTGATTGATGGTCGGCGTGGACTCAGTGGGCCGAAGGACCTGTTACCATGTCGTAGGTCTGAAATTAAAACTTCAAAGTAAACCAGATGGGTGTTTACAATGTCCAGTAGCTTTTTGGTCATACCTGCTAATGGATTCCTATGATAAATGTCTTTCATGTATCAAATTACCTCAGCTTAGATTTTACAGCTGCTATGGTAGGATTCAAAATCCTGGATAAGTCATCTTTTCCCCCTGGATAAGTCATCTTTATAACGGAACAATCTGTACCCTGAGCTTGAGATGTTATTTTCTCTGAAAAATATGTTTGGATTCTCATATAAAAATGTCACAAGTAGTCAGAGTTTTCAGTTATTTGCTGGCATATTCCTATAACTTTCTGCAGACAAATCACATATAACTTAGATACTTTAAAAAAAAATCAGGTACATTGCAGGACTGAAGGTGAGGGGGGGAAGAGTTAATAGGAACCTGAAGGGCAACTGTTTTTACATCAAGGCCGTTGGGTGTATGGAACGAGCTGCCGGTGGAGGTAGTTGAGGCAGGTATTATTGCAAATTGTGAGAAACATTTAGGTAGGTACATGGGTAGGATAGAGGGATATTGGCCAAATGCAGACTGGTGGGACTAGTGTGGAAGGGACATGTTGACCTGTGTGGGCAAGTTGGGCTGAAGGGCCTGTTTCCACACTATAAGACTCCATTGATTCATCATTTTTTTTATTGTTCTGCTTATTTCTAATTTTTATATTTCGATGCATTTAATTATGTGCCTTGGAGATTTTTTATTCCGGCCTTCACCAGTTTTAAATTATGGGAAAGTGTGGTCGTAATGCTTGTAAATTTAATTTTACAAAGTAAAGAGGTTTGGAGAGTTGTCAAGTTCTTAGCGTTGACTGACTTGCTCATAAAGGTCCACTCAAATAGCTTGTGGTTGGATATTATTTTGTTGCATAACAGCCATTTTCTCCTGCTGTGTTCACTTTATTTTATTTTATTAAGGGTGTCAAAATAAGTCTAGCAGAAACACATGATAAGTGAACAAATTAAATATTAAGTGCTCTATATAATTTACGATTGCAACGTCTATAACTCATTCAGCTGGAATTCGGAAAATATTTCTCTCTTTAATGATTGCAACATATCAGAAAATGTGTATTAACCCTATGTTCTTCTAAAGAATTTTGACTTTCGAGATACAACGTGGTCATGCTGATCAACGATCACCCCGTACACTAACACTACCCTACACACTAGGGACAATTTTACCGGATCCAATTAATGTACATCCTTGGAGCGTGTAAGAAAACCAGAGCACCCGGAGAAAACCCATGCGGTCACAGGGAGAACGTGCAAACTCTGTACAGACAGCACCCATAGTCAGCATCGAACCCAAGTCTCTGGCACTATAAAGTAGCAACTCTACCGCAGAGACACCGTACTGCCTTTTCCTTATCTTCTAATGGTTTAATTACATATCATATTACTTATTTCATGCATTTACTTCAAATAACCCTCCTTAATGTTACTTGAAGCTGTAGGTCATTTTAATTGTCAAAGATTAATGGTATAATTAAACATTTCATCTGTTGAAGATAGTGTTGATTGATATCCCTTGGTTCAACCAGTTTTGTATAATTGCGATCCTGCAAAATCAGAACTTAATATAAATTAATTCTGCCCTTTCCATTCCCTTCTAATCAATAGAATCTCTTTTGGGCATAGTTTAGTTTATTATTGTCACGTATACCAAGATACAGCAAAATGCTTCTCTGTTCGACTTGTGGTAGGGTGCGTTGAGATGGTATGCTTTGGTACTTTGCTTGTCACGTGTACCGAGGTACAGTGAAATTCATTTTTGTATACACTTCAGTACAAGTGCCAGTATACGTAGCGCTTAGATACATCTTAGGTAAGCATATCAGATACAGGACAAGTGTATGGCAGTGGCACACTGAGACAGTATACAGAGTCGCCAGTTGGCACCATTTTCAAGTCCCAGTTGTTGTAAGCGCAGGGTTCTTCACCTGACCATGAACATTAGCCCTGGCAACATTGCAGGGTCGACCTGGCCAAGCGCAGCTGTGGTGTCCTCTGTCGCTGCTCCACCGCTGCTCCACTGCTTCAGGCCGCATGCAGTCCACGTGCTTGGCCTCTTTGAGCGGTGCCTTGTCCAGCCGAGCTCCAGGCTGTTGCAGGACCTCCAGAGGCCAAACTGCACCATCGAGGCAGTGCACTCCCTCATGCAGCCAGTCTGGTTAACGGCCCTGCCACGCTAGGACCTGTTCCTGTACTGTTCTCAAAGACATGCATCTCTAAAGGGCCTGTCCCACTAATGCGACTTTTCAGCGACTGTCTTCGATCTTCAAGCTCGAGGGCACTCGCCTGAAAAACCTCGAGCTGGATCGACAGTCAGCGATGAAACCGCAAGCCGGATCAACCGTATGCACACACAAACACACACACATCGCAAGGGCGGGGGCCAGGGAAAGTGGGGGAGCGCTGTCTGAAAATCACACCTGCGATGAACAGGAAGGTAAAAGACGGCCGGCACAATACGGTAAGTCCTTTAGAGAGCGCGGAGAGAGAAGGGGGGAGAGAAGGGGAGAGAGGGAGAGAAAATGGGGGAGAATGGGGGGGGAGAACAAGTGGAGGCACTTTTAAGAAGCCAGACAACTTTTAAAAAGTGTAGCCGGCGTTTAACATTACTGGTCGGTTTTCCTTGGTTCTGAAAACTCCAATGAGCCAATTAAAATGTCCGGTCAGCAAAGGAGATTGCCTACAGCTACCCTCGACTACCTATAACTACATAGCGACCCCACTCCACTGCACAGAGTTCAAAAGAACCATGCCGCACAATGTTTATTTGCGGACAAATTTATAACATGCTGAAAAATTTTCCTCGACCAAACTGAGGACGCAAGTATGCGGGAACTTCCCTCGAGCATGAAGGAGAGTTCCAGTGACCTCCTAGGACCACATGTCGACCATGCTGCGAGTTCGAGTCGAGCTCAAACTCTTTTAAACTCGCAAATTAGGCTGCCGCAGTGGGACAGGCCCTTAAGTGTTAATGATGTTATAGTGTAAATAGTAAGATTTAAAAAAAAATATTTAAGTATTTCTGTAACTATTTAAATGCGAGATTTGGATTGAATTTTCCAATTCTCTGCAATATTGACATATATTTTCTGAATACTTTATGATAAAATTAAATATTAAATATTTATGCAATAAAATTATACCTGGTATAGTTTAGAGATATGGCATGGAAACAGGCTCTTCAGCCCATCGAGTCCATGCAGACCAGTTCACACTAGTTCCATGTTATCCCATTTTCACATCTACACCCTACACACTCAGGACAATTTGTAGGCCAATTAACCTATAAACCCGCACATCTTTGGAATGTGGGAGGAAACCAGAACACCCAGACGAAAAACCTATATGGTCACATGTAGTACGTGCAAACTCCGCACAGACAGCAACAAGGTGAAGATTGAAGCCGGGTCTGTTGCAGTGTAGTGGCTGCTCTACCAGCTGCACCCCTGGGCCACCTATCTAACTGATAGCTAATACTCTGTTATTCGATTGCTTTATGGGATTTAAACCCATAAAGTACTCATTTTAAGTCCTCTATGGGACGGCACAGCTTAATGAAGATCTCTGGATCCATTATATTGAATCAAACCGCAGGAAACCAACTAAATCAAATGACCAGGACAGCGGGACTGACATATGATGTAATAATGTGTCGACTGGATTTATATTCACCGGAATTTAGAAGGATGAGAGGGGATCTTATACAAACATATAAAATTCGTAAGGGATTGGACAGGCAAGATGCAGAAAAAATGGTCCTGATGTTGGGGGAATCCAGAACCAGGGGTTACAGTTTAAGAATAAGGAGTAGGCAATTTAGGACTGAGATGAGGAAAAACCTTTTCACCCAGCTGTGAACCTCTGGAATTCTCTGCCACAGAAGGCAGTGGAGGCCAATTCACTGGATGTTTTCAAGAGTGAGTTGGATATAGCTCTTTGGGGATATGGGGAGAAATCAGGAACGGGACTCTAATTTTGGATGATCAGCCATGATCATATTGAATGACGGTGCTGGTTCGAAGGACTGAATGGCCTACTCCTTGATTGAGGCAGTGCAGCGTAGATTCATGAGATTGATCCCTGGGATGGCTGGACTGTCATATGAGGAAAGATTGAAAAGACTGGGCTTGTATTCACTGGAGTTTAGAGGGATGAGTGGGTAATTTTATAGAAACATATAAAATTATAAAAGGACTGGACAAGCTAGATGCAGGAAAAATGTTCATAACATTGGGCGAGTCCAGAACCGGGAGCCACAGTCTTAGAATAAAGGGGCCATTTAAGACTGAGGTGAGAAAATACTGGTGGAAGCCAAATCACTGGATGGATTTAAGATAGTTAGAGCTCTAGGGGCTCATGGAATCAGGGGATATGGGGAGAAGGCAGGCACGGGTTATTGGTTGGGGACGATCAGCCATCATCACAATGAATGGAGGTGCGGGCTCGAAGGGCCAAATAGCCTCCTCCTGCACATATTTTCTACGTTTCCTGCATCTATTTTTTATGTTTCTATATTACTACTAAATTTAATAGTAAGATTAAATGAGAACTTACCAGTTTGAAGTTTGATCTTTATTTTATGAGGAGTTACGATGAGGGATTACGTGAAGACCCCGCCAGCACGCATGCGCGACATTCTTCAAAGCAGTGGTGTGAAATCACAGATAGCAACGTAGACTAATATAGTAAGATAAGAGAGAACTTCCATACCAGTTGAACTTTATAATAGAGGGTTCTGGGAGCGGAGGGCACGTAATCCCTCATCGTAACTCCTCATAAAATAAAGATCAAACTTCAAACTGGTAAGTTCTCATTTAATCTTACTATTTTACTTCGGAGTCACGTGAGTGACTACGTGAAGATTTCAAAGCTCTGTGATTTCATGCCCTGGAACGAGTCCATGCTCACATACTGCCATGGTAGTGATGGAGGATGAACATATTTCAGACATGATACTGTGCTGAAAAACAAAGAAGGTATTTAATCATACCTAAAATGATATGCCCCACATTGGGTAAATCATGTAACAGAAACTTAACATATTCCCCTGCAAACGTCTCAGGAGCGGCCACGGGTTTATAATAGAAGTGCTGAAGAGTCCGTTCACTGCTCCAACCCGCTGTAGCAAGGGTGTGGTCCATAGGAACTCCCATCATCCTAGCCGCTGACGTGGATGCAGCCCTGATGGAGTGAGATTTAAATCATCAGTGTCCACTCCGCTGCACCCAATACCACCCTTAACCAACTCGAAGTGGCTTGCACTGTGACCTTATGATGAGGGCGTTTGTGGGTTATGGGTAAAGTCCTCTCCGTGCCCCTAGATTCTTGGTTCCTTCTATATCGTAAATATATGTCACAATGCAGAGACGACTATCTGCAGGGTAGGCCAGAATGATAATTTTAGGCCAGCGGAACAGGGTCGATATAGTTTGAGTACCCCTGTATCAGAAAGGTTATCTACCATAGGTAACACATGGCATACATAATTAGCTTTTTAAAGACTGGACCCGTTGTGCTGTTACAAGTGCCATAAACATAACCATATTATATGTAGTTATCCAGAGTGAGCCCCGATATTGGTGTCCATCCTCGAAGCATAGTAAATTCTATGCCTAAGTCCCATGTATGGGTGTATCTGGCCCTGGGGAAATAGAATTAATACCCCTCATCAGTTTGATACCAGAGGGTGTGATCCTATAGGCAGGTGATCACCCCCTCGGTCCAGGCTGGTAGGTAGGGCACTCCTTGCAAATTTAATGGCACTGTAGCTCAAACCTTCATGGAATGAAGGGTGGCCAGAACTCCAGCACTCCAGTGATGGTGGCCGAGTCATATGAAGTGTTTGTTCTGAAGACAGAAACACTCCCATCTTCTGACATATGTCAGTGCTGTCCCTGGTGGACTCCCTGCACGACGATGTGATGACATTGATCGTCCTGTCGGAGTATCCGAAGTCCAGAAATGGCCTGTTCAGAATCAGCATCAATAGGTTCATGCGATCATGGCACGGATGACTTACCCGTCACAGGGTGTGCCAACAGGCCCGGCCGTTTGAGGATCCGAAAGCAGTGTTCTGCGGCCATCTTTGTACTGCTGGGGACCATGGTTGGGTAGGCCAGTCGGGAAACCCGAAATACCCGTTGCGGAGTCTATTTCATTTTTGTAAGACCCGACTGATGAGGCAGAAGGGGGGAAATGCATAGCAAACAATCCCCCCAATGCAGCGAGAAACATCCATCGCTGCTGGCCCCGGGTCCCGATCCAACATCCATACAATGTTGTCGTTGAATTGCGTGACCTGGTGTTCGCCACCGTATTTAGTTTACCTGAAAGGTAAGTGGCTGAGATCCAAATCTCTCTATCCAGACACCAGTGCCAGATGTAATTAGGCAATTCATCACATGATATCGATTTTATTCCACACATATGATTAATATAGGCCACCACTGTGGTATTATAATTTGTAACCGTACATGCAACTGGTGCATATCTAAGCAGTAGGCCCGGAGTCCATGAAATGCTCCCAGTATTTCTAGATAATTAATCCCTAGTGCTCCCAACAGGGTTAAATCTTGTGCACTCCATCTGCCACCACAACTAGTGGTGGTATTAGCTGCTCCCCACCTTTAACACTGGCATCAGTCTGTAATGTAACCGAGGGATTTATGATAGTGATGGGTTTGGAACAGAATTGAGCATTTCCCATCCACCAATTTAATTCAACTCTTGCCTTTTCTGATAACTTCATAGGCCTGTCGAAATGGCATGACTTTTGAGAGCTATAATTTTAGCTCTTTGTAGGTTTTGATAATGTAGTGGTCCGAATTGCGCTGCGGGAAAAGCAGCCACTATCTTCCCAATTACCATGGCCACCTGCCGTATGGATGGATCCCTGATGCCAGTAAGGCTTCAGCAAGCTTCTATCAAGTCCACCACCTTGTTCGGTGGTAAGGTGGTAGACATTTGCACCGAGTCAATGGTGAACCCCAAGTAATCCATGGTAGTAGAGGGTTCCAACTTTGATTTATCTGGATGTATGATGAACCCCAGCTTTTGAAAGAGATGTTTTGTGGCTAGAACTGCCAATGTAGCCGTTTCCAAATTCTCCCCGACAATGAGGATATCATCAAGATAGGCCATAACAGTATGATTTTGTTTCCTTAAATAGGCCAAAGCTGGTTTCAATAATTTGGTGAATAGCCTGGGTGATAATGATAACCCATTGGGTAAGGCTTTATATTGCCATAATTGTCCCATCCAGATAAATTTAAGGTATTTCCTATGATCCTTGTGTATTGGTACTGAATAGTATGCATCTTTGAGGTCAATGCATGCCATGTAGTACCCATTAGCTATTAGCTGTCTGGCTGTGTCGAAAGTGTCCATTTTGAAATGAACATACTGAACAGAAGTATTCAGTTCGGTCAGGTCTATGATTATGCGGCATCCGCCATCTTTTTATTTTTGGTAAATATATTAGATACGAACTCCTGTGATTCTCTGGTGGTTCTCTCAATTACCCCTTTGCTAATTAGTCTTAATAGTTCAGCATGGCCCGCCGTTCTTTCTTTTTGTGAAAGTATAAACTTTCGGCTAGGCGAATGCTGGACCGGGGTAGGGAGTTCGTAAATGAATTCAATTTTATAGCCCTGAATACTTCCGAGTATGTAAGGATCAGAGGTAAAAGTGCGCCATACTTCATAAAACAAGTGCAACCGGCCTCCCCCATAAGATGAATTTAGACATATGATGTTCCTGGGGGAGGCAGACCCACCTACTTCCAAGGTATTGCCGGTGTTGCGGTCCAATACCACCGTTATTTCTCTGTTGAGTTGCTGCGTTGTAGGGGTGGCGCATTTTCCAAGAAGGCCGGGCTGGGCCATGGCCTAAAAAAGGCTGTTGTGCAGGTGGGCCGGCCTTCGAGCTTTCACCACCGGACGATCTGTTGTGATATCGCTGTCCGGTGGGTGTGTAGGGGTGCTGTTGCTGTTGGTAGTGCGGTTTGGAGGTACTGGGTACCTTTATCAGGCCTATGGCCTTGGCCTCTTGTTTGGGGAGGTATCTCCGCACAGCAGATTTGGTGGTTGAGCATTACCTGGTTTGCATAACCCCGCAATTTTGGGGTTGAGTGCCGGTTTGATAATGCTCTTCCTGTAGTTATTATCTCAAACTGTGTTACACAGTAAGGCCAGAGCATCCTGTTTCTACTGGTAGCTCTATACCCACCGCAGTACTGGCCACTGCCGTAATTCCGGCGGTCAAAAGCTTCAGGATCCTCTGAAGTTTGACTCCTTGCCCTCTAATCGTAGGGCTCATGTTCCCCCAAATAGGGTTATTCACCGCGGGAACAATCAGCGAGTTACAATTTTCAGGAGCAAGATACTTATCAGCTGTAGCATTGATGGCTAGCTCCTGAAGCTGGTTTGTAGTCATATAATTGAACTAGCTGCCAGCTTAGGGTGGATAGGTAACCTTTTTGAGAAGGAACTGCATGTTTGCTTACCATATCCAGTAACTCTTCTTGCACCCCTGACACTGTTGATTGTTCAGCCAACTCCCCCTCTTCAGGGTCAGCCCAGTTCTGACCCCCAATGCTCCCCTGCGAAGAGGGTGAGACATTAGGCAGTCCACAATAGGATCCTGCCGTGGGCCTGCGAAGAGGCCCACCGTGACCCTGCCCCTGCAAAAGCAGGTCATGCTGGAGCAATTGCTCCACCATCCGCTCCATGCGGGCAAGACGACCTCCGTCGCTAACAGCGAACGGGGTGTCCTCGGGACTGGACCCAGCTGAGTCGGCAGTCCCGACCGGCTTCCGGGTGGATTTACCGCCTGTCCGTGGCGAACCAGCGGCCCTCCCGGGCGGGAAGTCGGGAGCTGCAGGTAGCACCTGCTGCAGGTAGCACCTGCAGCTCAGGAGAAAACGGCACGCTGCTGGCTGCTCTCTATAGCAGCAGCTCTTGCCGCTGCTCTCGCCGCGCTCACCACTTCGGTGAGTCTTACCGTTCGTAAGTTTTGAAACTTACGCTGGAGGAGCCCCGCTCCTCCCGACTGTCGCTTCCGCATGCGAACGACGATATGTCGCGCATGCGTGCTGGCGGGGTCTTCACGTAGTCACTCACGTGACTCCGAAGTAAAATGTGGTCTGCCTGGCACACTACCTTCTAGGTCCTGTGATTTTTGTGCCTTTCACTGCTGAGTTAGTACAAACAGCGGTTTCATTGTATAATACCATCAATGGTTCAATGGTTCTTTTTTGTCACGTATACACACCACGTTGAAATTGTTTTGCACAACCCACAAATGCGTAGTTGTCATATTTTGGCACCGTTTACAAAGAAAGAGAAAAAGTCCAAAGTGCGGTCCATATGCTGGAACTACTGGAGCGCCCCCGATCCGGGTAAGCCCAGGTCAGGCCCAGGCTGCTGCAGGTCCAGGCCCACGACCCGATGTCCCTCTCCAGGCCAGAGCACCTCTGTGACCCGAGGGCACTTCCTGCATCCGACCTTGAAGGCACTGGAGGCAGATACCCCGGTCCCTCTCCTACCGGCCCACTCCTTGTGTCTGTTGTCACCAGTGGCTCCCTCCTCCTCAACTCTCCGGTCTTCAAGGCTTCTGAGCTTTCCGCTGCAGGGAGCGGCCCGTCGGTGAACCAGGCCTGCCGACGCAGGTAGACATGGGCGGCCTGCCTGGTCTTTGTTCTCGTCGGTCTGTCCTTTGTCGCCCGATCGCTGGTTGTTCGTGATAGCTGCCAGGTCCGTTCTCGCATGAGAAGGTTTTCTAGACCAATATACCACTAAATTCTCAAGCTACGGCTTGGTAGAAATTAAGAGGTTGGACTTTGGACTTGGTGGGTTTGTGGTAAGAGTTCCTCAACACTATTTTAGCTTTTCCTCGAAGGTAAGTAATATCGTGTTAACTTCAGATTCTCAACATATATGCTGCAGATATTTTAAAAGTAAATAGATGCACATTTCCATGTTGCAGATTATTGGGAAACAATACAAATGTCATGATAGAGATACAGCATGGAAACTGGCCTTTCAGCCGACCGAGTCCACAACGACCAGCGATCCCCCGATCTACGTCATCCCAATTTTGCATCCTACACACTAGGGGCAATTTATAGAGGCCAATTCACCTACCGACCCGCATGCCTTTGGGACGTGGGAGGAAATTGGAGCACCCGGAGGAAACCCAGTTGAATGACAACGGCTAGAATCAGTGCCCTTGGAGAAAAAAGAGTAAGAGAGAAAACTAATCACCCACTAAATATAACTCTCGTGTGAGAGATCCACCTTACCTAATGCCTGACCTTTATTTCACACTTGTGGCAGGAGTTTGAACATTTGCTCACTAGAGTACAAGTTATGAAAAGGATTGAGAGCAATTATTTTCAAAGGTCGGCTGTGAACGTCCCCTGGGGAATTTTAAGCTGCACATTAAAAATGGTAGCCCGTGGCTGTGAACAGTGGAGCATGTGTTACCCAAGTTGCTGATGCATAATGCGGAATCCTCAGCTTGTCATTTTACCAGAGGCAAGCCTCAATATTATGTAAATACTTTAAAAAACTTTTGTCAAGCTGTAACTCGGTTTCATCAGGTCAGAGAACAATGCCGGGAATTCACCAAAAAATGCAGAAGAATGGTAGTTACATATGTATGTTAGTCTGAAAAAAGGGTCTCGGCTTGAAACGTTACCTACTTCTTTTCTCCAGAGATGCTGTCTGACCCACTGAGTTACTGCAGCATTTTGTGTCTATCTTCGGTTTAAACCAGCATCTGCGGTTCCTTCCTGCACGTTATATTAGTTTAGTTTAGTTTAGTATAGAGATAGAACGCAGGTTGGCTCTTTGGCCCACCGAGTCCGTGCAGACCAACGATCCCCGTACACTATCACTATCCTACACACACTGGGGACAATTTACAATTTTACCAAAGCCAATTAACCTACAACCTGCACGTCTTTAGAGTGTGGAAGGAAACCGGAGCACCCGGAGAAAACCCATGCAGGTCACGGGGAGAGTGTATAAACTCTGTACAGACAGCACCCGTAGTCAGGATCAAACCCGGATATCTGACGCTGCAAGGCAGCAACTCAACCGCTGCGCCACTGTGCTGCTCTACAATTGTTGTGTCATTGTTTGTCGAAATGACAGATCGCAGTTCATTTTATGGATGGGAAGGAACTGCAAATGCTTGTCTATTTAATGTTTTTTATAATAATAAACTTTATTTCGGACTAAAGGTCCAAACAAGGGACGACATTACATAAAAATACATTGCATATAAAAACATCATAAAATACATATAAAATCTTAATATATCACATAAAAGCATCATAAATTATATATTAAAAAAAACACAATACATGATTTAAAATCCAAAATAAAAAGAAAAATCAGTGTCCTCCAACGAGACAGCGATACCAGTGTCTCCACAACTGAGATTCGTAGCGTGTAGTGCTAAACCGTATGACAAGGCCACAATAGTTACACTTTTTGAGTAATTTATCCTGCAAATGAATTTATACATATGATTTCTTAGGTTAGCTTCGAAAGTACTGCAGCCACAAACATGTTACTAGCACTATATCATCTAGGTTTCCTTAGCAGTGTTCTCATGGCATCATTATAGGCCACCTTTAGTCTGTGCAAACTTGTCTTTCCATAGTTAGACCACAGGTGCTCAGTATAGTGTGGTGCGCAATATGCTCTAAACAGCGACATCTTCACCACATCTGTACACGGCACCAAACTTACGCAAGAGAATATTCGCCTGTACATAGAGCATACGTCGTTGCCTATAAATATCCTCATCATCTGTCATTTGTTCTGTAATAAAATGCTCAATATATTTTACCTTATTACAGACACTAAGATTATTGTCAGACAATTTAAAATCAGGAAATTGTAGACATTTATCCTCTTTGGTTCTACAGATCATAACAGCACTCTTACAAGCATTATATTTAATATCATGTTCCACACCATACATTGAACATATATTAAGGAGCTGCTGGAGACCAGCGCTAAATGGACTAAAGACCACAAGATCATCTGCATACATAATATAATCTGAAGAAGGGTCTCGACCCGAAACGTTGCCTATCTCCTTCGCTCCTTAGATGCTGCTGCACCCGCTGAGTTTCTCCAGCTTTTTGTGTACCCTCGATTCTACAGCATCTGCAGTTCCTTCTTTAATACATAATATAATGGTTCACTAAAATGTTACCAATCACGCACCCAGTATTGCAGGCTTTCAATTGTTTGGACAGATCATCAATATAAAGATTAAAAAGGACTGGGGACAAAATTCCCCCTTGTCTAACACCATTGCTAACCTCAAATGGGGCTGAGACCCTATTGCCCCATTTATTTGCATAGTCTGGTGGGCATACCAGTAGGCCAGAATTCTCACAATGTATTTAGGCACCCCTCTTTGACTCATTTTAACAAACAACTTTCTGTGATTAACACAATCAAAGGCTATGGAAGCATCAATACAGCACATAAGAATTGAAGCGTTTTTGCCTCTATATTGGTTTACAATCTCCTTTAGTGCATATATGCTCAAGTAAGTGCCTTGTTTAGCTTTATAACCAAACTGGTTATCTGTGGAGTTAACAAACTCGTTTACTCTATCCAGCAGAACTCTTTCTAAGACTTTTGGCAATATGCTGGCTAAAGTTATGGGCCTGTAATTATTTAGGCTGCCTACTTTACCAGCTTTGTCCTTACTACCAAAGTTAAACACAAAATGCTGGAGTAACTCAGTGTGTCAGGCAGCATCTCTGAAGTAAAGGAATAGGTGACGTTTTGGGTCGAAACCCTTCTTCGGAATGAAAAAATAGAGAAGGGGTCTTTCTCCAGAGATGCTGCCTAACCCACTGAGTTACTCCAGTATTTTGTGTCTACCTTCAGTCATTTTGTGAAGTTATGTTCTTCATTTGTCCATATATTAATGTTACTGCCAAGTAATAATGTTACATACTTACAATGGCAGTCGACCTTATTATTTTTGTGCTATTTCACAGCATCGTTTACAGTAAACATTTGCCTAGTGAGCCATGAAATCAGCATTATAAAGTCAAACACTAGACATTTTAACCCAAATTATTTTCTTAAGTGTCATGCCTCAATTCAGCAGCGGCTACCAGGAAGTGGGGGGGGGGGGGGGGGGGGAGGTGGACCTGTATCATTTAAACATTGATAATCAATACATTAGCAAAGTAATCATCCCGATGTAACAAATGGGTTAGATTTAGTTTATGGAGATGTGATTTTGTGAGTATACAAGTGTTTTAATTTACACAAATACTGATAAACTATGGAACACAGGAACAATGTTGTGATCTATTATTAAGGATATGATAAAATGACACTGAAAAAATAATAATGGGATTGAACGGAGTGAACATGAGATAATGACAGGGGGATATTATTTTTACCTCGACGGAGATGCGATTCCGTGTCGTATCTCCGTCCGCACTGCGGAATACATTGTGGAGTTGGCGGCCTTTCCTGGAGACTGACGGGCACTCCAAGTCACAGGTGTCTGCAGGACTTTAACATCGAGCAGCTCGTGATCCCTTTGCCGGGGATCGAAGCTCCAACTGTGGGGCCTGTGGAATTTAACATCATGAAGCCCGCGGTCACTGGTAAGAAGAGGCAGACTCGGGAGCTCCATGCCGCGGAGAGAGTTTCAACAGCCCTGACGGAATTTTGATCACCCCGACGGAAGCTTCGATCATCGGCTGCGGGGGCTGTCAGAGACCCGGTTTCGATCCTGACTACAGGTGCTGTCTGAACAGAGTTTATGCGCTCTCCCTGTGACCACGTGGGTTTTCTCCAAGCGCACCGGTTTCTTCACACACTTCAAAAACGTCCAGGTTTATAGGTTGATTGGCTTCGGTAAGTTGTAAAATTGTCGCTGCTGTGTGTAGGTTAGTTTACAGGGTCGGCGCGGATTCGGTGGGTTGAAGAGCCTGTTTCCGCGCTGTATCTCTAAAGTCTGAAGTGATTATTGTAATCTGGCTTCATGAACTCAAGTTATAACTGATAAACTTTCTGAAAACATTTACATAACATTGACACGTGCCTCTGGCAAAATGTCAAGTTTGATTTTACAAGGATTGCATGAACAACTCAAGCAAACTAAACTAAGCCTGTTTAATCCAATAGGATATAAAATGAGAGCTCATGGTATTGAGGGTAATGTACTGCTGTGGATCGAGAATTGGATGATGGGCAGAAAAGAAAGTATTAGTCCCCTCCGATAAGGGGAAAGGATTCCAGCAGTGTACCCTATCAATACACCTCATAATTTTAAGCCCCCCTTAAACCTGTGGTGAAAACAGATCCAGCCTTTCCTCCAAACTAAAATGCTCCTTCCCAGGCAACCTCCATGGTGAAGGAGTTATGAAACAGCAGACACGACAGTTAATGGAGAAATGTAATTATACTACACAAGAGGGCGGTACAGTGGCGCAGCGGTAGAGTTGCAGACTTACATCACCAGAGACCCGGTTCGATCCTGACTATGTGTACTGTCTGTATGGAGTTTATACATTTTCCCTCTGACCACATTGGTTTTCTCCGGGTGCCCCGGTTTCCTCCCACACTCCAAAGATGTGTGGGTTTGTAGGTTTATTGGTTTCTATAAATTGTCCCTAGTGTGTAGGGTGCAACTGAATCATCCTACCACAGCTAGAGAGCAGACCTGAACTACTATCTACCTCATTGGTGACCATTGGGCTATCTTAGATCAGACTTTACTGGCTGTTCCTTGCACTAAGCGTTATTCCCTTATCATTTGTCTGTACACTGTGAATAGCTATTTTGTAATCGTGTGTTGTTTTTCCGCTGACTGGATAGTACGCCACAAAAAGCTTTTCACTGTACCTCGGTACATGTGACAATAAACTAAGCTAAACTAAACTGGAGATGAAGGAGAAAGCTGTACATATCTGTAACAGAAATGGACACAAAGTGCAGGAGTAACTCAGCGGGTCAAGTAGGAGAACATGGACAGCTGATATTTCAGGTCGGGACCTTTCCTCAGACATCCCGACCTGAAATATGTGTGCTCAATGCGCCTTGGCCTACCTGATCTCCCGATTGCCAAACATCAGACCACCAGGGGTGCCGGGGAGATGGCCGCCCTGTCCGGCAGTCTGTTCATTTTTCCATTCTTTTAATTATTTTTTAGCGTGTTAAAAGTTTGTTTGAATGTTCTTCGGTTTGTTTTATGTGGGAGAGGGGGGAGGGGATCAGGGGAAACTTTTTTTTCAAGTTCCTACCAATTCGGAGATGTGATTAATTTTCGGATCACATTCTCTGGGCTCTGCGGCCTACCATCGCTGGAGCTGGAGGCCTCCTCGGACTGTTGTGAGCCCCACTGCGGGGCGCGGATTTAACATCGGAGCTGATCTCTTGCCTGGGAACGCTCCCACCGCGACCACCGTGGACTTTACCATCAAGAGCTTGCAGTCTTCGGGAGAGGCTAGTCGGGAGCTCCAACACCGCAGAAGGTTTGCCCAGCCCCGACGTGAGGTTTGATCGTCCAGCGCGGCGGAGCTAACATCCCCCCGATGTGGGAGCGGATCGCCTCGACGAGGAGCGCCCGAAATGCCGCCGGCTACGGGACTCAAGATCGTCCCTAAAAATGGGGGTTCGAGACCCACGACCGAGGAAGAACTAAGGGACTTGAACTTTATTTCGCCTTCCATCACAGTGAGGAATGTGTAGGAGTCACTGTGGTGGATGTTCATGTTAAAATGTGTTTTTGGGTGATCTGTTGCTTTTACTTGTATGACTGACCTGGCCAATGAAATTCCTCGTATGTTGCAAAACATACTTGGCGAATAAAGTGTGTTTCTGATTCTGATTTTAACTCCGTTTCTCATTCCCTTCTGACCTGGGCCTTCTCCACAGTCAGAGTGAGGCCTCACACAAATTGGATGAACAGCACCACCGGATGGCGCCATTGTAGTGGCAGCCTCGCCAGCAGCTGTTCGCCCTTTCACCCTGTTTGTTATTTTTAGTATGTCAAAAAGTATGTTTATTAAGGTTTCTTAGTCTTTTTTATGTGGGGGATGGTGGAGGGGAATAGGAGGAAACCGTTTCCCAGACACTTACTTCGACGGAAATACGTATTTTCTCCATGTCGCATCTTCACCCTCCCCCCCCCCGCGACCTACCAACTGGATTGGCGCGGCCTATCCTGCCGGAGACCGGCCAGAGCTTCAGTAGCAGTGCAACACTGAATTACCATCACGGAGCGGGACGATGCCCTGTTGGAGCTCCGGAGTATTGGGCCTGCTGACTTTAACACCGTGGAGCTGTGGTCTGCGGAGCTTCTAGCCGCTGACTTTAACATCGTGGAATCCTGGGATCTTTTGCCGGAGATCACCAGTGTTGGAGCTCCGCCCAGCTTGGCCTGTGGACTTCGGAAGCCGTGGTCTCCAGTAGGAAACGGCCGATTCGGAAACTCCAAGCCGCTGAGTGTGCACTTCCATTCCGACATCGGAGTTTTGATCATCCCGGCGAGATGGCCTGTACATCGGGCCGTCCGTAGTGGCAACAGCGGAGGGCTCAAAGGCCCCCGACCACGGGTGAACAAAGGGGAAGATGACTGAACTATTGCCTTCCCTCACGTTGGGAAACGTTGATTCCACTGTGGGGGATGTTCATGTTAAATTCTATCGTGTAATGTGTTCTTTTTATTCGTATGGCTGTATGGTAACTCAATTTTCATTTTCATGTGACAATAAATGTAACTTCAACTTGAACTTTGTAAATTAGTGTCACTCATACTATTGCTCTGCCCACATGCTTATTAGTCATCACTCTCTCTCTCTCTCTCTCTCTCTCGCTCTCTCTCTCGCTCTCTCGCTCTCTCTCTCTCGCTCTCTCTCACTCCCTCTCAAAGTCAGATACATATTTTGAATTGCAAATAAATTGATTATTATCACAGCATTAGTTTAGTTAATTATTGTCACGTGTACACGGTGAGAAGCTTTTGGTTGTGCGCTATCCAGTCAAAAACGACTATACATCTATACAAACAAGCCATTCACAGTACACAGATAAAGGATAAAGGGTCCAACATTTAGTGCAAAGATATAACATTGAAGTCCAATTAAAGATAGTTCAATGTGTAGGATGGAACTGCAGTTGCTGGTTTAAACCGAAGATAGACACAAAATGCTGGAGTAACTCAGCCGGACAGGCAGCATCTCTGGAGAGAAGGAATGGGTGATGTTTCGGGTCAAGACCCTTCTTCAGACTAAAGGTAGTTCAATGTTCGCCAAAGAGGTAGCTATGAGGTCAGGACCACACTCAAGCTGATGAGAGGACATCATCTGATGAGAGGCCTGATAACCGGGAAGAAACTGTTCCTGAATTTGAAGATAGGTGTGTTTCAAACTTCTGTACCTCTTGCCTGATGATGGGAGAGGGGACAAGAGGAAGTGACCGGGACAAGACTGGTTCATGATTATGTTGGCAGTCTTGCCAAGGCAGCATGAAGTGTGGATGGAGTCAATGGGGGGGAGGCTGGAAATGGTCAATCATGTACACATGGAGAGAAGGATGACATAGGATATCAGTTTATTACATTGCATTTGAAGTTATCGGAAGATATAGGAGTCTGAAAACTGTAACCTTAAGGTTCAAGAACAGCTTCTTGCCAACAACAGACAGGTTATTGGGGTTTTTAATTTATTGATTTTTTAAATGTACTGTGTTTTGTAAAATGGCTAAACTGTGGAAACTGACCCATTATCAGAGGGTGGTGAATCTGTGGAATTCTTTGACACAGAAGGCTGTGGACGCCAAGTCAGTGTGTTATTTTAAGACAGAGATAGATAGATTCTTGATTAGTACAGGTGACAGAGGTTATGGGGAGAAGGCAGGAAAATGGGGTTAGGAGTTGGGAGGGAGAGATAGATCAGCCATGATTGAATGGCGGAGTAGACTGAATGTGCCGAATAGCCTAATTGGCCTAATTCTACTCCTATCACTGATGACCTTATGACCTTCTGTATGAGTACAGTGTTTACAGGCCTGTTCCGCTGCTATAAGTAAGAATGTCATTGGTTTGCTTTTGGTGCAAATGGCAATTAAACACTCTTGACTTCAGCTTGCCGCTTAAAAGAACCCATTGGCTTGTGCCCAGTTTCTGAGCAAATGCAGTGATTTCCTGATACAGCTGGTTACAGCAAACCATTCTGATTGCTTTTTTTTTGGTCATGTTTTATCTGACTGAGGAAGTGAAGCAGTGGAACTTTAGTCCACTATTCCAATCAGCAGAAGAAGAGAAACCGCTGAAACTGCGCAGCAGATTATATGTCATTTGTGGAGCAAAACTGTGCAAACCTTTTAAGTGTGAAGTGTTAACCTCCAGACCTGCTGGGTTTTACAGCAGGTTCTCTCCATGTTATTGAATTCCTTACCTGCTGCTTTTTGCTGATTATTTATGGTAATGAAGCTGCTTGATTCTAAAGCGAAACCCTCATCCATTTGCTTAATTTTATCCATAGGAAATAAATGAGACTCTTTGGACATCCAGTGGCGCTGTTACTAGCTGCCTCCGCCCACAGTCTGGTTGTCTTTTTTTTTGTGTTTAAAGTGTGTTTTTGGGGGATTTTTTCAGTATTTTATGTGGGGGGAAGAGGTTATGGTAAGGGAGAACCGTCCTTCAGTCAGTTCCTGACGAGGATGCGACTGTTATCTGAGTCACGCCCTCGCCTCCCTCCTCGCGGCCCGCTAACTGGATTGGCGCGGCCTTTCCTGCCGGTCCGGACCAGAGCTTCAGCAGCGGCGGAGAGGCGCTGGAAACATCGCTGAGCGGGCCAGGCCTTCCTGGGATTGCCGCTTGGAGCTCCGGAGTGCTGGGCCGCTGCTCCAACATCGCGGAGCTGTGGGTGCGGAGCTCCCAACACGGGCGGCGCAGACCACGACATCGCGGAGTCCTGGGACCCTTTGCCGGGGGTCGCCAGCGTGAATCTCCGCCCAGCGCGGCCTGTGGACATCGGGAGCCGTGAACTCTGGTGGAAGGTGACCGATTCAGAGGTCCAGGCCGCTGAGGATGTTCTCCTGTTCGACGTCAGAGTTCCATCGTTCCCGGCGAGAGGGCAGCAGCGGTGACTACGCGGCTGATCACTGGTGAACATTGGGGAACATCGGTGAGGAGGTTGACTGGACTTTGGTTCCTTCCCTCACAGTGGGGAACTTTGGTGCCGCTGTGGGGATGTTCGTGTCGTGGACTACCGTGTTCTGTGTTTTTGTGTTTTTTAAATTATTTGTATGACTAAGAGAAAAATAATTTTGTTGTCTCGTGATTGAAGACAATGACAATAAATTAAATCAAATCAAATCAAATCAAATCAAAACCTATGTTTTAAATTTAAAATGAGCTACATTAACTAGTTTATCATGGGGTTATTTAAAATATAAAGCAATTAAATTTGATATTGCAAAACATTTTTGTGTAAGTATTACGAAAATGATGGTAGTTCTCTCTATTCGCAGGCCTCCATTCTTGATCTGCACTCGGGTGCTCTCTCCATGGGGAAACAGTTTGTCAATATCTATCGGTAAGACATGGTTTTCCACAGTTTGGACTTCCTTTAGCAATTTTATAGATACGGCGTGGAAACAGGCCGACCGAGTCCATGCCGACCAGCGATCCCCGTACACTAACACTATCCCACACATCAGAGACAATTTTACAGTTTTTACCAAAGCCAATCAGCTTACAAACTTGTACATCATTGAATTGTGGGAGGAAACCGGAGAACCCAGAGAAAACCCACGTGGTCACAGGGAGAACGTACAAACTGCGCACAGACAGCACCCGTAGTCAGGATCAAACCCGGGTCTCTGGCACTGTGAGGCAGCAACTCTACCTCTGCACCACTGTACCACACTAAATGTTCTTCATGAGTGCTTCATGGCCTGGGATCTTACAAATTATTTTACTGAAGAATACCTCATAGAGGAAGGAACCTTATCACGTGGTCACCCCCTTCTGTTTGCACTGGAGTTATGATGATGATACTTTATTATCACATGTACGTATGTACCTAGATACAGTGAAATACTTATGTTTTGCATACAATTCAGTAAAACCATACTTATAGACAAGCACAATCGTAGATAGGCACGAAAGTGCAACGTTTGTGATGCAATAGTCGATTTCACCGAGACTTTAAACAAAGAGCCGCCACGTTCCTGGTGCCTATAAAGTTTCAAAGATCAAAATGCATTTATATCTGGGCCTTAAAGGCCAGTTGTCCTGGCGACACTGATCCTCTCCTCCATTCACTGACCTAGACTGCAAATCTATGCCTTTTATTTCCTCTCTTCATTTGGGGAATGCGGATTATATGTAAAGATTTTCTGCCATTATTATGTTTTTCGGCCAGTGCTGACTTGTTCATTGGCATCCCTAAAATTCAGCCACATACAAGTAAAAATAGTAAGCTATAGGCAGAAGGTAGAGACAAAATGCTGGAGTAACTCCGTGGGTGCATCTCAAGGAATAAGCAATAGGTGACGTTTTGGGTCGAGACCCTTCTTCAGACTGAGAGGCGGAGAGGAGAGAAACTCAAGGTATGAAAAGATTCAGAACAAATCAGAGCCAACACATGACCAAAGAAAGGTGGAGCCCACAATGGTCTATTGTTGGCTGTGGAAGGGATGATAACAAAAGGATACAAAGATTGAAACTAGCAGGACGACTAGGGTGGGGGAGGGACGGAGAAAGAGTGAATGCAAGGGTTACTTGAAATTAGAGAAATCAGAATTCATACCGCTGGGTTGTAAGCTGCCCAAGCGGAGAAAAGGTGCTGTCCCTCCAGTTTGCATGTGACCTCACTCTGACAGTGGAGAAGGTATAGGCAGGCTTGATCATAAGGATATAGTTCAAGGTGTCAATCAGGGATTTAGACCTGGCCAATGCCATTTTGAAGCCCCACACTACAGTCTTTGTCTCTTCTTGACCTGGCACAATTGAAGATAGACTCAAAATGCTGGAGTAACTCAGCGGGACCGGTAGCATCTCTGGAGAGAAGGCATAGGTTACGTTTCAGGTCGAGACTCTTCTACAGACTGATGTCAGGGAGTGGGATAAGTGTATAGATAAGGAAATGTAAGGTGTGAAAACAGGTGAAACCAAAATGTATAAAAATGGCCTTTATAAAAATCTGACAATGTGCACTTTAACCACATGTGATTTTTTCTATTACAAATCTTGAAATTGTGGAGTACAGAGGCAAATAAATAAATGATGAGTCTTTGTCTCAAACATTATGGAGGGCACTGCAGATCATTGTTAGCTGGGAGAGGGTAACAACAAAGCAAACAGAGAGATAAAATGTAGTCGGAGACAGTAAGACAGGTCGGAGAACTGGGAATAGACAATAAACAATAGGTGCAGGAGTAGGCCATTCGGCCCTTTGAGCCAGCACCGTCATTCAATGTGATCATGGCTGATCATCCCCAATCAGTAACCCTTTCCTGCCATTTCCCCATATCCCCTGACTCCGCTATCTTGAAGAGCCCTATCCAGCTCGCTCTTGAAAGCATCCAGAGAACCTGCCTCCACCACCCTCTGATGCAGAGAAGGAGGAGGGGATAGGACGGAGGAGAGAGAAAGCCAAGGTTACATGAAGTTAGAGAAGTCAATGTTCACACCGCTGGGGTGTAAGCTGCACAAGCGAAATATGAGGTGCTGTTCCTCTAATTTGTGCTGGGCCTCACTCTGACAGTGGAGGAGGCCCAGGACAGAAAGGTCAGATTGGGTATGGGAAGTGGAGTTGAAGTGTTTAGCAACCGGAGGATCAGGTAGCTTTAGGCAAACTGAACGGAGGTGTTCAGCAAAACGCCGTCAAGACGCTGCGTACGATGTCGAGACGCTGCGTACGCCCGTCTTGACGGCGGACACCTGGCCCACAGCCTCACTCAGCATACTCCGCCCACTCACCCCTCCCCGCCTCCCTCCCTCCCTCTCCCCCCTCCCTCCCCCCCTCACTCCCTCTCCCCCCCTCACTCCCTCTCCCCCCCTCTCTGGAGAGGGTCCAGAGGAGGTTTACAAGAATTGTTCCAGGAATGAGTGGTTTAGCATATGATGAATGTTTGACAGCACTGGGCCTCTACTCGCTGGAGTTTAGAAGGTTGAGGGGGAACCTCATTGAAACTTACAGAATAAAGAAAGGCATAGATAGAGTGGATGTGGAAAGGATGTTTCCACTGGTGGGAGAGTCTAGGACCAGAGGTCGTAGCCTCAGAATTAAAGGACACTCTTTTAGAAAGGAGGTGAGGAGAAACTTCTTTAGTCAGAGGGTAGTTAATCTGTGGAACCTATTGCCACAGAGGGCTGTGGAGGCCAAGTCAGTGGATATTTTTCAGGCAGATAGACAAATTCTTGATTAGAACAGGTGTCAAGGGTTATGGGAGGGCAAGAAAATGGGATTAGGTGGCAGAGATCAGCCATGATTGAATGGTGGAGTAGACTCGATGGGCCGAATGGCCTAATTCTACTCCTGGAACTTGTGAAGTTGTGAATCTGGAGATCACAGAAAGAATGAGCAGAAGGAAGACTGGTGACACATCTGCCTCATCTCCAGTAAGCTGAATACCTGGAATTACTCAATACTGTTTCTGCTGGAGTTTATGTTTATTACTGGTGAAGGTGTCAGTAGCTGAGGGACTGCCAACCTTTCTCTAAATATTACATTTTGCTTTTAAAACATGGGTTTTCTCCAGTTGGCATCACGCTAAAGTTGTGTCTCCAACAAGCTGCCAGTGTCTCTCATCATTCAGGCCAAGGCAGCACAGTGGCGCAGCTGGTGGAGTTGCTGCCTCACAGTGCTGATGGCCCGGGTTCCATCCTGACCTCTGTGTGGAGTTTGCATGATCTCCCTGTGTGTGTTTCCTCTTGGGACTCTGGTTTCTTCCCACATCCCAAGTTCGTAGGTTAATTTTCCTTTATAAATTGCCCTAATGTGTAGCGAGTTGATGAGAAATTGGGTTTACATAGAACCGGAGCGAATAGGTAATCGATGGTCAGCGTGGGCTCGGTGAACCAGAGGGCCTGTTTCCATGCTGTCTCTTTCAATCAATCATATATTGTAGTATATTTTGTGTCATTATTGTCTCAGCCTAATCTCCAATGTCATGCAAAGTTAATTTTTCTGATTGTTTGTGTCCGTCTTTATCTTTTGGAGGTGGGCCACAGATCACACAACATTACACATGATTTTTCTGGAATTACTCTGAAATGTTCCTAGATGGATAATCCCCAGATAAAGAACTTTTTTGCATGAATTGCAACGGCATAGTATGCACAGGGTGGAATAATTTTAAAAGGGAATTAAACTGAGAACTGTATAGATTGTTATTTCTATATTACATTTGCAGGTACTTCGGCGACCAAATAAATGATTTATTTGACGAAGAAGACTTTGCATTATACAGGTAAGAAAAGTCACCTATTCTTTTATTCCAGAGATGCTGCCTGACCCGCTCAGTTACCCCAGCATTTTGTGTCTATCTTCAATAAAAGGTTGACTGATACTGATATGAAGATGGGGCACATGAAACTGCAGGTGCCGTTGAGCCAAACACAATGTGCTGGAGGAACTCACTAGGCTAGGCAGCATCTGTGGAGGGAATGAATAGATAACGTTTCGAGTCGGGACCCCTCTTCAGACTTGTTCAGACTTATCCATGACTTCCACAGATGCTGAATGGCCCTCTGACTTACTCCTGCAGTTTGCTTAGTTTAGTTTAGTTTAAAGATACAGCCTGGAAACAGGCCCTTCGGTCCACGGAGTCCAGGCCGACCATCGATCACCTGTACTTTTGCATCGTAAGCACTAAGGACAATTTACAGAAGCCAATTAATCTACAAACCTGCACATCTCTCGAATGTGGGAGAAAGCCCACACGGTCTCAGGGAGAACATACAAACTCCATACAGACAGTTAAACAGTCAGGAATCAAGTGTGTTTTATTGTCATAAGTCCCAAACTGAACAATGAAACTGCTTACTTGCAGCAGCACAACAGAATGTGTAAACATAGTACTCTCCAAATAAATTAATAAACAAAAAGAAGTTTTATATGTATATACATACGCAAACACTCAAATATATATATACACACGTACGTACATATACACACATACTGTAAAACAAACAATAATAGTGTAAAAAGATTAAACCAATGCCCCCGAGTCCGTGTAGTTCAGAGCTTATATGGTGACTGCAGTGTTTAATAACCTGATTGTTGAAGGGAAGAAGTTGTCCCTGAACTTGAACGTTACGCTTTTCAGGCTCCTGTATCTCCCTCCCAATGGTAGGAGTAAAAAGAGAGTGTGGCCAGGGTGGTGTGGGTCTCTGATGATGCTGGATGCCTTTTTGATGGTGACGAGGTCAGTTTCCGTGATTGACTGGGCAGTGTTCACCACTTATTGCAGTTACAAACTGCGTATAGACAGCACCAGAAGTCAGGATCAAACCTGGGTTTCTGGCGCTGTGAGGCAGCAGCTCCACCACTCCACCACTGTGCCACCCTTAATTCTTACATGTCTGCTTCTTATCCCATTCTCCTATTGCCTCTCACTATTATCTCAAACTGTTTGTGGGTGTTGTGAACATCTCTATGATTATTGTTCCTCTCTCAGTCCTCAGGGGGATTCTGAGGCTTGGTTTATTTCTGCAGTAATGCAATATTAGTGGTACCTCTAATAGTAGAAACTTCATATTTTCAGTGGCTAGTAGAGCCAGTTTGAGTTTTAGCACCCAGGGGAGACCCATGCGGTCAGAGGTAGAACGTGCAAACTCCACACAAACAGCATCTGAGGTGAATACCAAACCCGGGTCCCTGCGCTCTGAGGCAGCAGCTCTACCAACCGCGCCACTGTGCAACCCTGTCAGGTGTGGGAAAAAAACTAGTCAGGCGCACATACAGGGAGACTGCAAACTGCGTACTGGCAGCACCACAGGTCAGGATCAAACCTGGGTCCCTGAGCCATGAGGCAGCAGCACTTACTGCTTGAGTTTTGTTATCAAAGGTGCAGGCACGTATCGATCTCTCTATATACTCTATAAACCTCTCATCTTGTTTGTTTGTGAGTCTGCGTGTTTGTGTGTCAGTCATGCCCTGAATTACGCCAAAACGATATATGATAGTGCTACAATTCTTGGACCACCTTACTCACCATGGTCCTGTGGTGTTTTGTAGCAAGTTTCATTCAGATTGATGGTATATTTTATGTTATTCACATTGTCAACTTTACAAAATCCAGTTTGAGAAAAGTAATTTGAAGTTGCAGTGGCAGTTACAGCTATGACGTCACAATTGGATCTCATTTACATAAACTGGCCCTCAGCAGTGCTCCACTATTACAATGTTAACAAAGACAGGACTGCCAGTGCAATGAGAGATTTGTTATTTTGTTGCAAGGAGACAGAGGTAGTAGGGGAGGGGATGAGGAGACAATTGTTGTTTAATGTTATTTAAACAGATAGAGGGAGATGAGGGGGGTAAGGTGGGGAGAGGGCTTGTGGCACGAGGGAGGGCGTGAATGAGGATTGGGGAAAGGGAGGGTGAAGTAAGGGAGAGAATGGGGGAGGGGAGGAGAGGAGGAGGGGAAAGAAGAGGGACGGTGAAGAGGAGGGGGAGGGAGTGCTGGGGGATGAGGGGAAATGAGCCGCGCCTGCACAGTTGGGAGCTATGGGTGAGTGGTGGAATATTGTATTGTGGGAACGGGGCCAAACATGTCCCACTTGGTCTAATATCAATTAAAACTTAAGCTACATTGACCAATATTTTTGTTTCCTTCAATATGTCCAATGTTGAGGATACTTTAACTTGTAATCTAATGTCTGAACATATACATTTTCTAATTCATTCACTGATATTACCCATTAGCTAAGCATGATTAATAAACATATGCATCAGTACGCTGCAGCGGTACGTACTGTCACTAAAAACGCACTGCTGCATGGCTTCAAACTCTGAATCATTTTATGTCCTCTATCTGAAAACTTAAAGCCGCAGATTTGAAAATTCATCCACGTTCACCTGAGTCTATTAAACTGTCGGTGTTATTCAGTGGATCAAGCAGCATCTGGGGAGTGATTAGGATCAGGATTCTTCTTCAGACTGACCCGTAATGTGGTCTGTCCATCCCTTCCGCAGATGCTGCCTGACCCGCTGGGTTCCTCCAGTACTTTGTGTCTTGCTCAAGATTCTGGCACCTGCAGCCTCTTGTGTCTTTTCTATATTAACCTGTTGTCATGCCGTGCACTGACCTCTGTATGTCTTGCCGTCGGCCGTTTAAAAAAGGTTGGTTGACATTGTGGAGCGCTCTCTTTTGCAGCGACGTGAGGTGGCGGATTCAGAAAGAAATTGCGAAAGCGTTTGGGATCAACATAACTCGCTTGCACCTCACAAAGCCCACATTTTTCTCAAGGATGAACAATACAGAAGCCAAGACAATGCATGATGAATATTGGCACCCGCACATTGATAAGGTATTGGCTAATATCTTGACACCCAATGGTAAATATTGCAGTTATAATTCATTCAGTTCTATGAGTCATATAATTTTATGTGGATATGTTATCCGCAAATAACATGTTGAAGGCAGATAAAATCTGCTGCTCATTTAGCATGGTGAAGTGCTACAATGTATTGATTTATTGCGGTGCTGTGCTCACAGTAACATATGTTCCTTGGAAAATTATATGTTACAACATTTGCCTCGGAGCTTTGCTTTTAAAAACACATATGTCTTCAAGTTCCTCACTATTGGTTGCCCAAAATAAATGGAGCCTAGATTTAAGGGTATTCACAAAATATATGCAAATGGAAAACCAGGTACTTATCCTTTCTACCCGCTCCCCCCATCCCTCACCTGGACTAGAACCTATTTCTCCCCTCCATCTACATTCTTTCTTCTGGCTTCAAAATTGGCAACTCTTCAATCCTTTTGTCTCACTCCTGTTTCCTCATCTCTGGCCTTTGTCCAACCACCTGCCTATCAAAATCCCTTCCCCACCTGTTCACCTATTGTGACACACTTTGTGCTGCCTCTTCTCTCTTCCAGCTTTCTTCGTCCGTCCCCCCCACAATCAGTCTGAAGAAGGGTCCCAACCCGAAACGTCTCCAAGGATGCTGCCAGACCCCCGAAGTTACCCCAACACTGTGTCTTTTTTAATAAACCAGCATCTGCAGTTCCTTCTTTCCACTAACTATCACCATGTTGTGTATTAATAAATGAGGTAAAAGTAGCTTGAAAAAAGTAATCAAAGGGTAGTTGTGGAGGGTTATTTGTGCCAACAATAGACAAGGTCGGCCGAAGGGCTTGTTTCTGTAGTGTATGGCTCTATGACTCTGCTTATCAAAGGGTTTGATATTGAAGTGCAATCTCAGAAGATTCATAAATGTTGACCTCAATTCAACAAAGACGGCACTGATTGTATAAACAAGATTTGAATGTCACCTAACTGAAAGGAAGCTTTTATTTTAGTTAACAAATGACTTATTGAAGGCTTGCCATTTGGACTTTATTTCCAAGTTATTGATGGGTGAAGTTCACAGAATCTTTGGCCATTTTCATTTCACTTTCGGGGACTTGGTTAGTCTGGCATGAATTTATTATTGCCACATGTGCTGAGGTACAGTGGAAAGCTTTGTTTTGCATGCTGTCTAATTAGACCAGGTAATGCTGTACAATCGAGCCAATCAGGTCAAACTAAAGTACAATAGATAGAGCAAAGGGGAAGATGCAGAGTGCATGAAAGGGCACAAAGTGCTGGAGTAACTCAGCATGTCAGGCAGCATCTCCAGAGAACATTGATAGGTGGTGTTTTGGGCCGGGACCCTTCTTTGGATTGATTGTTAGGGGTGGAGACGATAGCTGGAAAAGGGAAGAGGCAGGACAAAGCGTGGCAGGTAATAAGTCGACATAGGCGAGTGGGGTTTGATATCGAGTGTATGGTGTGATATTATGATTTTTACTGTTTATGTTGTATGTGCCAAAGGCAACTAATTGAAATACTACAAGTTTATTCCATTCTCTATAGATTGTGTGCAGTACATAATGAAATAACAACAGCAAAGTGACAGTGTTTCTTAAGTAACAAGTAGAAGCATTCACATGGAGGATAATTGGATTTGTAGCTTGTCGACCTGACAGTTGCTGAACTTGAACTCACTTACGTTCACAGTCTTTGAGTGAAGCAGAATGGTTGCTTTTTGGTTAATTTTTCTAATGAGAGACATTACCTCGTGAATATTTGAATCAGTCGTTCGAAAGGTTCAATATTAAGCCTGATTACCTTATGTATTCAATTTGGCAGACAAAAACTGCTAATTTTTACAGGCGATTTGAAAACATAGCTTTATCTCTTTTAAAGCGAGCCTTTTTGCACATCAACTTCAAAGATATAATTATGAATTCTGCTGTGACTTTATGAGCAGACGTCAGACTGCACCATATTCTAATTGCCAAGTAATGGCCTGACAGTATAACTTATAATTATTTCCCTGAATTTATTTTTTTGTGCTGCAAGCAATTAATCTCCCTTGATCATTCAAATTCATCGCTTATTTGTACTGGTTCTATTTATATGTAAATCACAAACAACCGCAAGCTTTAAGTTTCATGTCATCCTGATTGTCTTTAAGCTGTGTAAGTCGGGTGTGGAACAACGCAGTCTGATTTTAGTTTGACTTCCATCCTAATATAGACACAGAATGCTGGTGTAATTCAGAGGGTTAGGCAGCATCTCAGGAGAAAAGGAATAGGTGATGTTTCTGGGTCGGAACCCTTCTTCCATCTATCCTGGTTTTGCCTGGACCCATCTGAGACTATTATACATAAAATTGTACAGCACAGGAACAGGCCCTTCGGCCCACAATGTCTGTGCTAAACATGATGCAAAGTCAAACTAATTTCCTCTGCCCGCATTAGATTGCTATTCCCACCATCCCCTGCCTGTCCACGTGCTTTTCCAAAAGTGTCTGAACAAGTAGAACTGCCAACCCAGTGGCTTTAAAGAGAGAAAGTTCAGTTTAGTTCAGCATTTAGTTTCAAGGTACAGCATGGGAACAGCCCCTTCAGCCCAATGATCCCTGCACACTAGCACTATCCTACACACTCTAGGGATAATTTAACCAAGTCAATTAACCCACAAACCTGTATGTCTTTGGAGTGTGGGAGGAAACCGGAGCACACGGAGAAAACCCATGCCGGTCATGTGGAGAACGTACAAACTCCGTACAGACAGCACCCGTAGTCATGATTGAACTCAGGTCTCTGGCACTGCAGGACAGCAACTGTACCGCTGCGACACCGTGACGCCCCAAAAGTGTGACTTACTTTATAAAATAAACATAACTCTGAAAGTCGCACGGTTTTGGCTCCAAACTAAACTAAGCCACAGCATCACAAGAATCTTACCAGAGTTAATGTACTGTGTGATATCTAATAAAGAAAGAACTATGACAATGTTTTGGCTTTGTTTCGATTTTGTTTCCATTAGTGGGAGACCAGAGGCCATAGCCTCAGAATAAATGGACAAACCTTTAGAAAGGAGATGAAAAGGAATTTCTTTAGTCAAAGGATGGTGAATCTGTGGAATTCATTGCCACAGACGGCTGTCGAGGCCAAGTAATTGTGTTTTTTTAAAGTGGAGATTGACAGATTCTTGAGTTGTAAGGGTGTCAAAGGCTATGGGGAGAAGACAGGAGCATGGGGTTGAGAGGGAAAGATAGATCGGCCATGATTGAATGGCGGGGTCGACTCAGTGGACCGAATGGCCTACCTCTGTTCCTATGACTTATGAACATGACTAATGTATTGAAAACTTTGTTGCCTCTTCATTGCAGTTGTGTGACTGCCATGTCTATGTGCTCAGATTTGCAAATGATGTGTTCATCATGTTTTTTACGGACTGTGCTGCATTTATCATCTCTACCATACACAGCTTAAAGGTATCAGTTGCTGTTGTACAACAGGCAAATGTGGCACTCGGGTATCTTCCAACGATGAATGATCACTTAATTTACAACCAGACGTTTTAAAAAATGATTGCCATGGAGAAACATTTTCCCGTGGACAGGAGTTATTTTGATGAATGTTGGTGTTGTGACATTGTAAGGGTTGCACTGCGCCGAGTAACAGAAAGACAAACAGAACAGGAACGTGTCTTCAGCTCACAATGTCTATGCCGAACAAGATGCCAATCTCTGCACCCTGCACGTGTTCCATATCCCTTCATTCTCTGTATATCCATGTGCCTATCTAAAAGGCTGTTAAACACCACTATCGTATCCAAACTAAAATGTATACGTGCTTGTCTCCACGTTTAGTAGAAACAAAGAACTGCGTATGCTGGTTTATGCCAAAGATAGACACAAATGCTGGAGTACCTCAGCGGGGCTGGCAGCATCTCTGGAGAAAAAGGATGGGCGACTTTTCGGATCAGAACCCATCTTCAGGCTGAACGTAGGGGTGGGGGGAGGGGGGGAGGAGGGGGGGTGGGAGGAGGGAAAGAGCTGGAAGTGAGAAAAGACCAGGATCATTCAGGGACGATGACAAAGGACCTCAGGCAGGGTGGTGCCCTGGTCGGCCTATCTTGGCTCGAGAAGGCGTGATCTCAGGAGGGATACAATGTGGTGAACTTGTCGAACTGGTTAGACCACTCGGGAAGGGAGAGGGGAGGGGAGTGAAGATAGAAGTTATTTAAAATTAGAGAATTCAACGTTCATGCCGCTGAGTTGCAAGCTACCCAAGCGAAATATGAGCAAAAATCATCACTTTTATGTTGTTACATTAAATTCAGTTATACTCTTCTCGGTGGAATACAAACAGAATCTAAATCTGACCTAGACACAAAATGCTGGAGTAACTCAGCGGGACAGGCAGCATCTCTAGAGGGAAGGAAAGGGTGATGTTTCGGTCAAGACCTTTCTTAAGACTGCCTGTCCCGCTGAGTTACTGCAGCATTTTGTGTCTATCTTCGATTTAAACCAGCATCTGCAGTTCATTCCTACACACTAAATCTGACCTGCTTGTCCTGCTATCTTCCACAGGTGACGTATGGATCATTTGACTACACTTCATTACTCTACTTGTCTGACTACAAGATTGATTTTGGAGGTGGAAAATTTGTGTTCGTTGATGAGCTTGTTAACAGAACTGTGGAGCCACGAATAGGTATGAATATCACCTCTCATTTCCCCCATTCTTGTTTAGGATTATGAGTGTCACAGGCACCGAGGTCGAGTGAAAAAGCTTTGTTTTGCATGCTGTCCAAACGGATCCGATACATCGTACATAAATACTATCACATCAAGTCAGTTACAGTAAAAAGAGCAAAGTGGAAGATACAGTGTAGAATATAGTTCTCAGCATTGTAGCATCAGTCCCACGGACAAAGTCCTGTATCTGCAATGGAGTAGGGGTAAATCAGATAGTATCCTAGCTTATGGTTTAGGGGTTGTTTAAGAAGGAACTGCAGATGCTGGAAAATCGAAGATAGACAGAAATGCTGGAGGAACTCAGCGGTTGAGGCACCTTCTATAGCGAAGGTCTGAAGAAGGGTTTTCGACCCGAAATGTTGCCTATTTCCTTCGCTCCATTGCGGGTGCCTCACCCGCTGAATTTCTCCAGCATTTCTGTCTACCTTATGGTTTAGGGGTTTAGGTTCATTATTGGAGTACAGTGAAAAAGCTTTGCCTTGCATGCTATCCAAGCAGAACAGATACCATGGGGTCGAGGTGAGTCGCACGGTACCCTAGTTTATGGAAGGACCGTTCGGAAGCCTGACAACAGAGGGGAAGAAAATGTCTTTGAACCTGGTGGTGCGTGCCTGCCTGCAACATTCTGTATCTTCTCCCTGCACACCTTTCTCTGCAAGGGGAAGCACAAATAATCAGGTGGGACAGGTCTTTGATTCTGTTGGCTGCTCTTCCAAGGCAGTATGAAGTGTGTATGGAGTCAATGGTGGGGAGACCAGTCTGTGTGATAGACTACAGGCCTGTCCTACAAGCATGCAACTCTATGCGATGAACGCGATCAAACTAGAAGCGGGGGCAGCGCGGAGGTCAGGTGATCCCCTGTACAGGGCCGTTCCCACCAGCATGCGCCTGCATGCGGCAAGCGCAACCAAACCGGCAGTAGGGGCCGCGCGGAGGTCGGGTGAGTGGCGCAACGCGGCGCAAAGTGAGGCGAACTTGGAGCGAAGTCTAAGGTAAGTTCGCCAGGACAGAGAGGGGCACACAGAGAGTAGCAATGTTACAAAATTTTGAGATTTTAAAAATCAAGTCTGCAATTTATCCCATCAGATAAAGCATAAAAAGAAGTTTAATTTGACACCTAATTTACTTTCATATCTTCAGTATTAAGAAAGTTATGGCCATTTTCATACTCGGAAATGAGCATCTTGCTTCCCATTGCCTTTCAATTGACTTAACTCAAAAGCTGTGATCTGGAAAAGTTAAAAGCCCATAACATTCTTAAAAATTAAGAGAACTCAATTAAATTTTCAGTTATTATAGATTGAAGCATTCTGAAACAAATATTAAACAATCTTACTTGGATTACCTGAAATTAAAGCATATAATTAGTTAGTTATCTAATTGTAGCTAATTACAAAATTCAATGAGTAGATCTAAACATCTATCCATTTCTTAAGAAAAGATAAACTTTTTTTAAATTGCCTAAGTGTCCAAATAACATTCACACAATAATCCACAATATAACATAATTTTAAAATCTCATTTTCATGAATTTCTGGGCCAAATGGAAGGAATTTAGTGTTTGATTCCTGTAAATTAATGGCCATTTAAATCAACTAGCGAGTGGGTTTTAGTGGAATGCGGTGGATTGGAACGTTGCGGTTAGTGGTGAAGTCGGGGGGAAAAATACTGTTCATACATTTTTTGGGACCCCATTTCGCAACATAAAAATATTATTAAAGCCTCCCGAAAAACCAACTTTTAATATAAAAATAAACTATTTACCGTTTTTTCTCCCCTATGGAAAATCCTTCCGGTTGTCAGTGCTCATGGCTTTTGAAGGTGATTTTTAAATTACTCTAGTTAACAAATAATTTAGAGTTATTTAAAAATACCTTCATTGATGAAATGTCGGAGCGATTTTTCTTCTGCAACGAAATCGCCCGACATTCATCGATTATCCAGGTCTGTGGAAAAACGGCACTCTAAGCCCGCCCCCCTCTGAAAGGCGCTAAAGTCGCGCACACGGGGAGCGGCAGAAGTGCAGCGCCGCTAAAGGTAAGTTTTGCAACATACCTACAGAGAGGGGCACAGAGGCACACACACGCAGAGGGCCACGGAGCCACACACATAGAGGGTTACGGAGGCACGATGTCGGGGCGGTGTGTATTGCGTCGAGGCGACTGCGAGCCGACAAGCCGTTGCCGCGCGGAATTTTTGCACATAGTCAGTTTTTCGGAGCCCCGCGCGGTGTCGGGACGAACTCCGCACAATTCCGCACAGCTCCGGCGATCGACGTGGGACCGGCCCCGCGACGCCGGACGGCTCAAGCGACCATGTTAGGTCGCGCTAATCGCATAGAGTTACATGCTTGTAGGACAGGCCCTTAAGGATCATTATTTTAATTTGCATCATTTTCTTCAATTGGTCCCCTGGAGAATTGCAATGCAATGCAATGCTCAACACTAAACTGCAGTTTGACACAAAAAACTGGAGTGACTCAGCGGGATATCAATGGGCAGCTTTTCTGGAGAGAAGGAATGGGTGACATTTCGGGTCGAGACCCTTCTTCAGATCCATTCCTTCTCTACAGAGATGCTGCCTGTCCTGCTGTGTTACTCCAGCTTTTTTGTGTCTAATTTTAATTTAAACCAGCATCTGTAGTTCCTTCCTACACTAAACTGCAGTTTACAGGTCCTGTGCAGCCTCTGTGTTGTAATAATCCTTGTCTTGGAATCTGGACAGTGTGGTCTTGTGCAGGTCCATATTGCTTCAATCTTTCTGTGAGACAAACCTTGGCTTGGAGTCCTGCCAAGAGCTGTTATTGTTAACACCTTGATATATTTATGAATAAATTGGAAAATTAGTTCAACGTTTGCAAATGAACCCAGAAGCTTTGTGGCTTGCCTGAACAGCAAGCCTGAGAATTTGCAGCTCTATTTAAACTTAGTTGTTTCAGAATCTCCCAGTTGTATTAAGCAATTAATCAAACCCATGCCTGAGTGAAATAGAATTTTGCTTTCGCTCGTTCATTTCTGCTGCATAACTTCATTTATGTAAGGCACTGATTAGCTAACAAGCTAACCATATCCAAGGAAATTTGTTGTGTTTTCAGATTTAATGTGAGAAATATAAGACCATAAGACAAAGGAGCAGAATTAGGCCATTTGGCCCATCCAGTCTACTCTGTCATTCGATCACGGCCGATCTATTTTGCCCTCTCAACCCCATTTTCCTGCCTTCTCCCGCAGTCTTTGAGCCTCAATAGTCAGGAATCGGTCAATCTACACTAAAAATGTCTGAAGAAGACCCGAAACGACGCCCATTCCTTCTCTCCAGAGATGCAGCCTGTCCTGCTGAGTTACAGCAGCATATTGTGTCTATCAGTCGTCTGTGCAATTGAATTAATTCTCCCCGTAATTGTAAGTTATCCCTAGTGTGTGTAGGATAGTGTTAGTGTGTGGGGATCGCTGGTTGGTGCTGACACGGTGGACCGAAGGGCCTGTTTCCGTGCTGTATCTAAACTACAAAAAACGAAACTGCTGAAGGAGATAAAGGGAATGAGCATCACAGGGGAAAACCATATCTTAAGGACAGGTCATTCCCATTCCCACGCTGACCATTCTGTCCTGGGCCTCCTCCCTTGTCAGAGTGAGGCCACATGCAAACTGGAGGAACAGCACCTCATATTTCGCTTGGGCAGCTTACAACCTAATGATATCAACATTGAGTTGGAAAGAACTGTAGATGCTGGTTTACACCGAAAATGGACACACAATGCCGGAATAACTCGGTGGAGTCAGGCAGCATCTCCGGAGAAACGGAATAGGTGATGTTTTGAGTCAAGGTGACTCAAATCTGTTTCGGGTCAAAAGACGGGTTCCGTCCTGAAATGCCACCTATTCCTTTTCTCCAGAGATGCTGCCTGATCCAGCATTGTGTGTCAAGCTGTCTTTGTTGTTGTGTGTCTTCGGTACCAACGTTGAATTTGCCAATTTTAAGTAACCTCTAACCACTCCCCCCCCCCCTTGTTTCTTCCCACAGCTCCTTGCTATTTCCCCCCCTGCCTCCCCTAGGCCTCATCTTGACTCCCACCTATTTCTTCCCCCCAACCCCCCTCCTCTTGCAACATTTCTCCCTCTGGCTTCAAGATCCATGAAGTTTCAAACCTGTCTCACACCTATTGTTCATATCTCTGGCCTTTGTTCCAATCATCAAACCCCCCCCCCCCCCCCTACCCTTGCCTGTGTCGACATATTACTTGAGACGGTTTGTCCTGCCTCTCCCCCCCCACCCCCCCATCCTACAACTAGACACGGACCGAAACGTCACCTAACCATGTTCCCCAGCGATGCTGCCTGACACGCTGACTTACTCCAGCACTATGTGTCGTTTTATGACATACAGAGATAATTGGCTACGGTATATCAGAACCAAAGCAGCAAAGAGAGAATGGATGCTTAGACCAGAGCAGTAGGATGCAAGAATTAGTAAGCAGACATAATTTTTGTCTGGCTTCACTTTCAGTCAGTTTGTTACTAATCACTTGAGAAATTGTCAGGAAAGAGTGAAGCTGAATATAAACAGCAGAAGGTGTATCGGCCAACTCCAATCATTATTAGACTGATTGCAGCAATCTTAGAAATACCAGATAATATGCAACTGATTGACGGAAGACCGGGGTGAATTTACACAATGAGGAAGGAGATCAGCATATTATTTCTGAATATGATACTTATCTCGTTAAATGCCCCATGGCTGGTGTTCAGTGATGGCAATTATGTAGTGAAATTGTTGCAGTTTCATTTCTGTGAGTAATGATTGAAATTATCATAAATTAAAAGTGTGATGTTCATTAATCACAGCAATGTTTGTTGAACGTGTTTGAATTACTGGAAGATAAATCCTTCCCCTGCGGCTTGTGGTCAGTGCATGATATATTTTAAGTTGAGGAGATAATTTGGTGCGAGTGAAACTGTACGTTCTTCCCGTGACTTGTGTAGGTTTTCTCTGGGTGCTCCAATTTCCTCCCAGGTTTGTAGGCTAATTGGCTTGGTAAAATTGTCCCTACTGTGTGTAGGATAGTGTAAGTGTGCGGGGGTCGTTGATCGAAGTGGACCCGGTGGGCCAATGGACCCATGCCGTATCTCTAAGTTAAACTAATCTGAGAGCACAATGCACAGCAATGGATGAGCGACTTTGAATGTATTTCGAGGACTCATCAAAAGCCAATAATTATACGCAGAACATAGAGAGCCTTACTGCACAAGAACAGGCCCTTCAGCCCACTATGCCTGTGCCAAACATGATGGATGCCAAGACCAACTCTTATCTTTTAAAAAAAAAAATATTTTTTTATTTGTTAGAAGCAAATGTACAAAAATAAAACCAACGGCATATAAAATAATAGTTATTGTACAGCTTCAATTTTAACTCTTAGCTAAAAGACTTAAAATGTTATCTACCTGCACATAATCCATATCCCTCCATTCCCTGCATGCCCATGTGCCGTTCTAAAAGTCTCTGAAATGTGACCCATCCCAAAGACATTTAAGAAAAGGTTGCAGTGGGTTCCAAGAAGTACCAGGTTTGAGAAAATTCAACTACATGGAGAGTATTGAAAATTAGATTATATTTGCTTCAAAATATCCCATTCAGGGCAGCACAGTGGAGCAACAGTCGAGCTACTGCCTCACTGCTCCAGAGATGCTAATTCAAACCCAAACGTGGGTGCTGTCTGTGTGGAGTTTGCAAACTCTCACTTGATTTTACGTGTTCCCAATCTACAATGCGGTATCTTTATCAGAGGCCTTTTGTAAGCCTCGAATTAATAGCGTCATCTTAACTGATATTTTTATTTGTTCTTTCAAGAATCAAGTAAGATTGTCCCCACCTATTCACGCTGTCCATCCACAATCCCGGGCATTAAACCATTATTCCCAAAGGAATGTTTAGTCATATAAACAAATGACCTGCTTCCTGAGGGTGTAAAAGTACACAGCTTCTCAACAGGTGACATTTAATGCTGAGCTGAACACTCACAGGGATTAGAATCTCTTGATTTAACAGAGGCAGTGTGATGAGGGAGAATGGGAAATAGTTTCTGACTAAAGAAATGTAAATGATTGTATTTTTGGATTAGATTGAGGTATGATAATACCAGCACTATTAGTAGGTTGTCCATGCAACAAATGTATACCTACCCTGAACCTTATTGGATCAGATTCAGATTTTTAGTTTAGTTTCGAGATACAATGTGAAAACAGACCCTTCAGCCCACCATGTGCATACCGACCAGCGATCACCCATTCACTAATCCTATCCTACACATGAGGGACAATATGCAGAAGCCAATTTAACTATAAACCTGCAAGTCTTTGGAATGTGGGAGGAAACCGGAACAGCTGGAGAAAGCTCACGGGGTCAGAGGGAAAACGTACAAACTCCGTATAAACAGCATCCAAGGTCATGATCAAATCCAGGTCTCTGGCATCAACTCTTACTATGGGTACTGTCTGCAGAGCTGCAAAGTAGTACGGATTATCCCTATTTTGTACAGAAATGCGATCAGAATACGGATGTACGGATTCGCTTTGTAAAATACAGTTTTTTAAAAATCAGCCCGACTTCATCTTGCTGCTTAAAAAATGCAAGGATATAAAAAGTCATACTGTAACTCTAAAAATTATAGCAGATTAAATCTATTAGTATGTTACATTTCAATTCTGGATGGTTATTTTTGTAAGCTTTGATCTGCCTGTCCCGCTCCAGGTTTAAACAGCGCCGTCAGTTTAACTCATGGGAATTTAAACGAACAGTGCTATGGGTTCTAAAAATAGTGCTCCCAGATGGAGCACTTTATACATAGCGCTATGGGCTTTACATATAGCGCTATGGCCACAGCGCTATGGGTCACAGACTGTTAGGGGTGGGAGAGAGGGAATAAGAGAGGGAGGGAGAAAAAAAGGAAGGAGAGAGGGAGGAAGAGAGAGGGACGATGGGAAGGAAATAGGGAGGGGAGGAAGAGAGAGAGAGGGAGGGAGAGAGGAAGGGAAAGAGAGAGAGATGGGAGATGGAGGGTGGGAGGGAGAGGGATGGAAAGAGAGGAAGGAGGGAGAGAGAGCGAGGGAGGGAGAGGCTTCAAAATGGCTTCTATATCATCATCATCTTGTGCTAAAAGCAGGAAGCAGCCATTCAAACAGCAGTATACAAAGAGATGGCAATGAATGCACTGTTATGTAAGATGAGTAGAAGACATGTCAATTAGTAGCAAAATTATGCATTCTTGTACTCCTATGTGGGCATGTCCGCACTTAAAAAATAACACTTTATTCAGCAAAATGGTACCGCGTAAAAATACTGATTTCCTCAGGAAAATACTGATTTTCAGGTACTAGAATACTGAAATGCTCTGACAAAACTTGGCAGCTCTGTGTCTGCATGGAGTTTGTGCGTTCTCCGTGACCGCGTGGGGTGTCTCAGGGTGCTCCAGTTTCTTCCCACATTCCAAAGTCTGAAGAAGGGTTCTGACCCAAAATGTCGCCCATTCCTTCTCTCCAGAGATGCTGCCTTGAGTTACTCCATTGTGTCTATCTTCGGTTTGTCGGTTAATTGGCTTCTGGCAAAATTGTCCTTAGTGTGTAGGATAGAACTAATGTATGAGGTGATTATGTTGAAGGGCCTTTTTCCAAGTTGTGTACCTAAACTAAATTATACTAAACTGAACTAAACATCCTAAATCATCCCAAATCGTTATCTGTAACCAAGAGGATGTTGATAGTAAGGAGTAACATTGCTTATGTTTTGGAATTGGTTTCAAACTCAATCTCGTGCAGAGAAAAGGTTTATTCCTTATCTGTATTTCCTTTTCTTTGGAGAAATACATGTTGCTTCTATTAAATGACCTCTGATATATGCATCTGATTTAGCATTTAAGTCCTTCAGTTTTATTTCTCTTACTTCGCGAAAACATGCACAATTGCATTGTTTGTCGATTAAAAGTTGATCATGCCTGCAAATTAATTAATTTGCTATTCACCTGGATAATATTCCTGTTCCCTGAGCCATTTTCAGGCTGAGGATATTCCATTTTAGCAGTGCGCCGATGCATCTGAATAATCTGTAATGCAATCAACAATCATCTCTTGCTGAGTATATGGGGTTTGGAGGGAGCTGTCAATTTATGCAGTGCCTGCCACTATCTCATTGAGAACCATTACTTTGGATAAGATATTAAAGGCATGAAACAGATGATAAACGAAGATTGAAGCTAGGTTTTTAGCTCCCAGCAGTGAATATGCTGTATATAACTCGCGTTAATGGAATGAGCTGAAGCAATTTTCAATTGAACTGTTTTAGAATACTGAATGGCTTTTTTTTGTTCAGAACATTTATTTTGTGTTTAAAAAAAACACTATGTTTTGCAGTTTAAAGATACATTTAAGTAGCATGCGGTTTGTCACTGCTTCAGAAATATCATATTGTACAGTTTCATCAGTTTGCTGATCACTTTTTGGTTGTACTAGGTTGGAGGAAGTTACAGCTTGGAGGTTTCTTCCCAGATGTTGTCAGGCAACTGAGCCATCCTATCACCAACTAGAAAGTGGTCCTGACCGCCCATCTACCTCATTGGATTGAATCCACTGATCACTCACCAAACTTTGTCCTGCCCCTCCTTTCTTCCAACTTTTCTTCTCCCCCCCTCCCCCTGTCATAAGGGATAGGAGCAGGCCATTCGGCCCATCAAGTCTACTCCGCCATTCAATCATGGCTACTCCATCTCTCCCTCCTAACCCCATTCTCCTGCCTTTTCCCCACCACAACCATTCTCAAGAAGGGTCCCGACCCAAAACACCACCTATTCATGTTCTCCAGGGATGCTGCCTGACCCTGCTGAGTTACTCCAGTGCTTTGTGTCGTTTTTTTGTAAACCAGCATCTGCAGTTCCGTTCTTCTCTATCTCTTGCCAGGCTTTGTCTCACCTGCATCTCTCTTTTTTCACCTTTCTTCCACCTACTCCTATCAATCTGAAGAAGGTTCCCGAACAGAAACATCGTCTGTCCATTTCCCTCCACAGATGCTGCCTGACCCAGTGAGTTCTTCCTGCACTTTGTGTTTTGCTCATAATTACAGCATCTGCGGTTTCTTGTGTCTCCCCCTTGCGTTTACATATGTCAGAGTGCTGGGCTGCATAAAATAATTGTGACCATGGAAATAGAACAGGCAACGCTTCACTTTGATCATCATTTATAGAAACATAGAAATTAGGTGCGGGAGTAGGCCATCCGGCCCTTCGAGCCTGCACCGCCATTCAATATGATCATGGCTGATCATCCAACTCAGTATCCCGTACCTGCCTTCTCTCCATACCCTCTGATCCCCTTAGCCACAAGGGCCACATCTAACTCCCTCTTAAATATAGCCAATGAACTGGCCTCAACTACCCTCTGTGGCAGAGAGTTCCAGAGACCCACCACTCTCTGTGTGAAAAAAGTCCTTCTCATCTCGGTCCTAAAGGATTTCCCCCTTATCCTTAAGCTGTGACCCCTTGTCCTGGATCGGGAACAATCTTCCTGCATCTAGCCTGTCCAACCCCTTAAGAATTTTGTACGTTTCTATAAGATCCCCTCTCAATCTCCTAAATTCTAGAGAGTATAAACCGAGTCAATGCAGTCTTTGTTCATAAGACAGTCCTGACATCCCAGGAATCAGTGCGTACAATTATATTATTTTCCAATGTTTATTGTAAAAGAACATTCAGACATATAAAACAAGAGGAATTATTGATTTACCATTAATATATTTCTATTAATGTAATTAACACAGATATCTTCAAATACAATAGAATCACATTATTCATAACCATAAACATTTACATTGTTTTATGACCTGTAATTGTACTTCCTATTTAAGTTATGTTGCCTGATCATTTCTTTAGAAATCCATGGAGATGTGTGAATGTAAGTGTGCAGGAAAACAGCGATGAAGCAGGTTATCCAAGAACAAGCTTAACGGCGACACAGTGGTGCAGCGGTGGAGTTGCTGCCTTTCAGCACCAGAGACCCAGGTTCTATCCTGACCAAGGGTGCTGTCTGTACGGAGTTTGTATGCTCTCCCCATGACTTGCGTGGGTTTTCTCTGGGTGCTCCAGTTTCCTCCCACACTCCAAAGACATACAGGTTTGGAGGTTAATTGGCTTGGTAAAATTGTAAATTGTCCCTAGCGTGTGTCAGATAGTTTTAGTGTGCGGGGATCGCTGGTCGGCGCGGACTCATTCAGCCAAAGGACCTATTTCCACACTTTATCTCTAAACTAAATTAAATTAAACTAAAGCTGACAACAGATGGAAACTGATAAGTAGACACACAATATTTAAACCCTATGTAGTGCGATCAAATACTGTTGATGGATGCTATACTTGAATTAATGAAATCACTAAAGAAACTACAGAATGATCGATTCAAAAGAAAGATTTGCAGTTCACTTTAGAGATACTGCATGGGCCCTTTGGCCCACCGAGTCCATGCCGACCAGCAATCACCTGTTCACACTAGTTCTAGGTCATCCCACTTTCTCTACACACCATTCCTACATACTTACACAGACCGATTAACCTACAAACCTGCACGTCTTTGGGATGTGAGAGGAAATAGGGAGCAGCTGGAAGAAACCCACGAGGCCACAGAAAGAACGTGCAAACTCCATGCAGGCAGCACCCAAGGTTAGGTTTGAACCCGGGTCTGGCGTTGCGAAGCCAGAGACCCGGCTACTCTCTGTGTACTATACAGAGAGCTACTCTGCCACCTTGTTGAAACTGTGTTTAAAAAATGCCTCGGGTGACCTTATTTTTGTGTAAGTCTTTGGGGTGTAATTATCATTTGCTACGGTTGTTTAATTCATCAGAAAATTCACGGAATCTGTAAAATAATTACATCTGATTTGTGTACTTTAGAGAGATATTTGTGTACCCAGCCCTATTCCTTTACCTTCTCCCCCTTTTGTTATTGGCAAGAATTGTATTTCAATTTCTCTCACGACTGAATTAAGCATTTATTTTGAGATCATAGTAAATACTTGGGAATCTTTTATCGTTTGAGTTCTGGTGTGATGTGAGACAAGTGGAAAACGTGCGTCAAATGAAGATGACCTGACCCGAGTTGTAATTAGTTACTCTAATTCCTTTCCAAAATGCTGTCAGGTTCTCCAGGGAGATCATCAACAAATAGGCCGATACGAGACAGTGAAACAGTGGCTCTTCGGACTGCTGTTCATGTTGACCTCAGGCTGCTAGAATATAGGCATAGAACCAGTAATCTTACTCTTGAGAACTGGTGCCCTTTGCAGAAACAGGCCCTTCAGCCCACCATATCCATGCTGTTTGTCAAGGTCCCAGCTACACTAATCCCACATTCCAGCACTTACTCCACACCTTCTATGCCTTGGTGGTTTAAGTGTGTGTTTAAGTTCTGCTTAAAAGTTGTAAGAGTCTCTGCCTCCAGCACACCCTCAGGCAGTGCTTTCCGTATACCAACCATATTATTTTGAGTGAAAAATATACTTCCTTGGACCCCTTATAAACTAATTCTCCTTATCTTAAACCAACACCCGCTGGTTTTATGCACTGGTGTTAAGGGGAAAGGTTTTCTACAATCTATCCTATCTTTGCTCTTCCTAATGTTGTACACCTCCATTCAGCTGCCCCTCAGGCATCACTGCTCCAAGGAAAGCAAAGCCAGCCTGTGTAGTCTGTACTCCCAACAGAAATATTACACTCCAGGCAACATCCCGGTGAACCCAGACACAACATGCTGGTGATGCTGCCTGTCCCGTTGAGTTACTCCAGCATTTTGTGTCTATCTTTTAGTGTAAATCAGCATCTACAGTTCCTGCACATCCCAGCGAACTCCCTCTGCATCCTCTCCAGTGCGGTCACACCTTCCGATAGTGCGGTGATCAGAATCACACGCTGTGGTCCAAAGAATGTTTTGTGAAAGGAAAGTTTACTTTTCACATGTGCATCTACTTTAATTTTCACATGTGCATCTATTCCGTGCTGTCCAAATGGTGTTCTCTGCCCTTCCAATGGGACCAGACAGGTGTTAACTTAACATCTGAGTTTAGTTTAGTTTAGTTCTGAAATACAGCATGGAAACAGGCCCTTCGGCCCACCGAGTCCACACCAGCCAGTGATCACACTGTGCACTAGTTCTAACTTAACTAGTGCCAACTTAACGTCTGAGGTACTGAGACGATTTAGACTGATCAGCATTTCAGATTTCAAACACAATTAAGTTGTAAAGTTTAGTTGTTAAGTTTTAAAGGAAGATTATTTGAGCAACCCACATTATCCGCAGAACATTTTTAAAATGTTGTTTCAATTTCAAATATTAGCCAAGTATAGATAATTTTATGAGATAACACTTTGGAGAGTAAATGGTTTGAATATGAACATTTATAGCATAGACACCATCTATTTATATCCACAATATTTACAAGTCAATAACTAATTTATTTTCAACATCAATATTGCACTTCACCAAAATCCTGAATTCATGCAGTTTTAGCAATTCAACATCTTCTTACAGACTAAGAAATATACAAACATTGGCATTAAATACCAATAGAGTAAGCATCTTGGATGAGCAAACTCCACACAGGGTCAGGATCGAACCCGGGCCTCTGGAGCTGTGAGGCAGCAGCTCCACCAGCTGCAGCACATTGTTTTCCGGCTACATCTCGTGTATTAATTTATTAATCATGCGTACAGCCATCATTTTGTACACAAAAAAGCAATGGTTGTCATTATCCATGGTTTCATAATTGTGGTCTGAAAAAAAAAATGTTACAAAGTATTTTCTCAATAATACACAGCTATATTTAGCAGCAATAAAACCATCCAGAATGGTTGTAATTGTAAACACGAGTCTTACAGAACATTATTATATAAGGGCGGCATGGTGACACAGCGGTAGAGTTGCTGCCTTACAACTCCAGAGACTCAGGCTCAATCCGGATCATGGTGCTGTCTGTACGGAGTTTGTACATTCACCCTGTGACCACACGGGGTTTCTCCGGGTGCTCCGGTTTCCTCCCACATTCCAAAGACGTACAGGTTTGTAGGTCGGCGCAGACTCATTGGGCTAAAGGGTCTGTTTCCACGCTGCATCTCTAAACTAAAGTAAATATGACAGTTTAATGTTGCTCATCTTTCATATCCCAGGTCGAGTTTCGTTCTTCACGTCTGGCTCCGAAAATCTTCACTACGTGGAAAAGGTAGCATGGGGCACCCGGTACGCCATCACTGTGTCCTTCACATGTGATCCTGTCCATGCCATTGAAGACCCTTCATTACCATGAACTGGTTGACAGCCTGAAGAGTTAAGGGCACGCATCTTATTCCTGGAAAGTATTTCATGAAAACACAGCCATTAATCACTTACACATTTTAACTAGTGGAAACAAACAACTGCAGATGCCGTTTTATACCAAAGATCGATACATCGCTGCAGTAACTCAGCGGGTCAGGCAGCATCTCTGGGGGAAAAAAGGATTATGTCACGTTTTGGGCCAGGACTGACCCAAAACACCACATCCTTTTTTTCCAGAAATGCAGCCTGACCCGCTGAGCTGAAGATGGTTCCCGACCCAAAATTTCACCTATTCCATTTTCTCCAGAAATGCTGCCTGACCCGCGGAGTTACTCCGACCCTTTGTGTCTTTACATTTTAACTAAGTTAGATTATCCCCAAGATGTATGTGTTTGTAGGTCAATTGGCTTCTGTAAATTGCCCCTAATGTGTAGATGGAGTAGATGCCCAAAGTGGGATAACTTAGAACTTGTGTGAATAGGTGATCGGTGGCCAGCGTAGACGCGGTGGGCTGAAGGGCCTGATTCCATGCTGTCTCTCTACTAATTATATAATGATTGTACGTAAATAAAAGAAGCGGGGGTAATACAGTATTAATTATCAATTGGGTTCTGCAGTCTCATATCAGTATTTCAAGAACAGTAACATTAAAGATGTATGTTTTTTGCTTAAGTAATGAATATACTGTTAAAGTTAACAGTTAATGACCATAAGGACCAATTGGTGGACATTAGATATTTTTGTTTAGTTGATAAAATATTGAACAATTATTTGATTTGGTAATTGAAATTATTAAAAGGCTGGACAGATATTGAAGTGGTTTCACTGACTGATGAAATACTCAGGTTATTAATTAACCGACCAAATAGTTATTAAACTGAGTCACTTTTTAGCACTGAGGGAGATTCTAAGAGAACACAAGTAACAAAACAGCTGCCTAAAAGCAAAGAAAACCTGCAGATGCTGTTAATCTGAAATAAAAATGATTATCCAGAGGATCTTAACATGGATCAAATACCGATGATGGTTTGGACATAATTTTCCGCTAGTTTTTTCTCTTTTGATTAAAGCCTACATGTATTAGATATAAAACCTTTTGCATTCACACAATAAGAAATATATAACATTTTTCATACATTTCTTCGTTTCAAGATGATTTCTGGTCAGCACCATTCGATTAAGGAGCCCTTAAGATATTTTCAGCTCCAGAAACAATTGTCATATCAACCTCCAGCTGTGATTGTACCCAAATAGATTTGATAAGAAAATCTAGGTAAATAAATGATGTTTGTTGTGGGTGTGCTGTGTCTAACTTTCATTCTTTCACCTTTAAACATTTTTTCTCAATTGCCTGAATATACGACAGCATTTGTTGAGAAATATTTCACTCCGGCCTTCTCAGACGCTGATCGGTGTTAAGAAATTGTCTAATTTCATTCTATTTTGTTTCTTTAGCTCCCACAATAATTTGCTTTTCGAAGCCAAATCGAGTTCACAGTGACTGGAGTAACTTTGGATTTTTGGACAGTGAGATTTAGAGTACAGGTAGCTATAAATGAGAAGGCCTGCAGTCTATTGAGCTCCACCATTTGCTTTGTCACATTTATATACTTATTCAGTAGCGCCCAACCCTGGTGACTATTTGCGTGCTAGCCACAGAAGCAGATCTACAAACATATTACAATCGCTCCACACTCTTATGGGCCATCACATCGCTTCCTTCACCAGCCTGTTATGCAGGCGGGGACAGGGCAAGCGGGGAACAGGGCAAGCGCTGCCTAAAAAATTCACACGTTGCAAAGCCAAGGCGAAACAGACACACACCGCGATGAACAGGAAGGTTGGTGCTGTAAAAAGACAGCTAAAGCACAGTATACGGTAAGTCCTTTAAAAGAGGGGGAAGAGGGAGGGAGAAGGGGTGGGGATAACTTTTAAGAAGCCAGAGATACATGGCTGTGAAGCTCGGTGGACATTTAACATTACCGGTCAGTTATCCTTGGTTCTGAAAACTACTGCTCACCTTTATTTTCCCCAATGAGCCAATGAAATTCACCGGTCAGCACCGGCTACAACCTACGAGAACCTCCGACCTCCTGCCTAGGATCTCCTGGCGACCCATCTACGGCTCGAGAATTCTCGCTACTCTCCATGGCGGCTTCATTCTAGTCAGTGCTAATTTTTCAACATGTTGAAAAATTCACGGCGACCATAATGAGGCCGCAACTAGTTCCCAGAATGTGGGTACTCCTCATGACCATGAAGGCGACTACCCGGCAACCACCCGTGAACATGTGGCGACTGTATAGTCTCCTGCAGTCGCCTAAAAAGTCGCCTAAGTGGGACAGGCCCATTAAACCTCTATTTGTGCAGCATTTTTTCTTACTATATCTTCCACTCAATGCTATTCCCTTATCATGTATCTATGCACTGTAAATGGCTCGATTGTAATGAATTGTATTTCTGCTGACTGGATAGCTCGCAAAAGCTTTTCACTGTACCTCGGTGCACGTGTCAATAAACTAAACTAAACTGTGCCATTTGTTTTGTTAACTTCCAGGAATTGAATACTTTGATTCCTTAGCACCACTTGGAATGGTAACTATAGAACAGAACTTCTTTAGCTCAAAGCAGCTCCAATGGAAGTGATCACCCCTCTCTATCAAAAATGGTACCATTAAGAAGTAGTACACACCTACACAATATAACAGGTAGGTGTTTCACACATTAATTACGTTCCAGTCCTTGGAGAACATGAGAGTGTAGCCACCCGATTTACAGCCACCTGTAAATCCCATTGTACAAAAATTCAAAGATTGTCAGTCCTCAAACATTTGTCCAAAGATAAGTTCATAAGTAACAGGAGCCATCTGGCCCATCGAGTCTGCTCTGCCATTCAATCATGGATGATCTATCTTCCCCTCTCAACCCCATTCTCCTGCCTTCTCCTCAGGACCTTTAATATTACTAATCAGGAATCTGTCAATCTCCACTTTAAAATTATCCATTGACTTGGGCCTCCACAGATTCACCACCCTCGAAAGAAATTCCGTTTCATCTCCTTTCTAAAGGTACGTCCTTTTATTCTTAGATTAAAGATGAACTACATTGCCTCTTAAAAAAAAGACAGTGTGCTGGAGTAACTCTGGGCCAGGCATCATCTGTAAGGTTTGGTCGGTGATGTTTCAGTTTGGGACCCTTTTTCAGACTTCTTTAAACCTGCTCGCTTTAACTCAATATTTTGACACATGAATAAATCAAAACAATTCCAATTTATGACTAAAAGCCTTGAGCATATTGGATAATGTCTAGATCAACAATATCTCCTTCATCCATCTGTAACAGTTTAACGCTAATTCAATACACTTGATTCACAACAATTTAGTGACTACCACTTTAGGAATTGAACAAATGTTAAAAAAGTTATCGGAGCAGAAATAGGCCATTCGGCCCCATCAAGTCTGCTCTGTCATTCAATCATGGCTGATCTATCTTTTCCTCTCAACCCCCATTCTCCTGCCTCTCCCCCATTAACCCTGACACTTGTACTAATCAAGAATAAACAACCAAACAATGGTAAAATTCCACATTAAGTAATTGGTGACACGGCACAAAGAAAATCAGAACAAGAATTGCACAATCCTCATGGTTGCAGGGAGGAGAAATTTTGTTTGACAAACCTTGTAAAGGTTTCTGAAGATGGAACCGGCAGGATAGATTAGGGGATACAGTGGATTTAATATATTTGATTTCAAAAGAGCATCAACATAAAAGCAGAATTAGGCCATTCGGCCCACCGAGTCTGCTCTGCCATTCGATCTTGGCTGATCTATTTTTCCCTTTCAACCCCATTCTCGTGCCTTCTCATAACCTCCACAGGCCTCCACAGCAGTCTGTGGCAACGAATTCCACAGATTCAAAGATATTTGAAAAGCTAACATACAGAAGGTTACAACATAGAATACAGACGTGGATTTGAGATAATATGAGAATTGGTTAAAGAACAGTAAATAATAGGAAACAATGGCTTCTTACTACTCATCCCATTTATTGTCATTTATTTCACTGCTGTTAATGTTGTTATCCTTTTTCCCTACTTTCAGTGGAAAAAAACATTCAAAAAAATATATAGAATACTGGTCACTGCATTGTGAAGTAAGAACTTTCCTTGTTGAAGTTTCCACCCACCTAGCATCTAGGTTTTAGAGATACAGTATGGAAATTGGCCCTTCAGCCTACCATATCCACGCTGACCATTGATCACCTGTACACTAGTTCTTTGAGAAAGAACTGCAGATGCTGGAAAAATGGAAGGTAGACAAAAATGCTGGAGAAACTCGGCGAGTGAGGCAGCATCTATGGAGCGAAGGAATAGGTGACGTTTTGGGTTGAGACCCTTCTTCTGAACTACCTGTACACTAGTTCTATCCTACACCATCGGGACAATTTACAGAAGCCAATTAGCCTACAAACCTGCACGTCTTTGGAAAGTGGGTTAACATAGAACGACTTAACGGGTGATCAATGTTTGGCGTGGATTTGGTGGGCCAAAGGGCCTGTTTCCATGCTGTATCGTTAAACTAAACTAAGGCAGAGATTGATAGGTTCTTGATTAAGAAGGGCATCAAAGGTTATAGGGAGAAGGCAGGAAAATGTGGTTTAAGAGGGAAAAATAGATCAGCCAATGGTGGAGCAGACACGATGGGCTGAATGGCCTAATTCTGTTCCAATGCCTTATGGTCTTATAAAGTAGGTATGTTACAAAACTTACCTTGAGCAGCGCTGCAGTTCTGCCGCTCCCCATGTGCGCGACTTTGGCGCCTTTCAGAGGGGGGCGGGCTTAAAGTGCCGTTTTTCCAACAGACCGGGAAAATCGATCCATGTCGGGCGATTTTGTTGCTGAAGAAAAATCGCTCCGACATTTCATGAATGAAGGTATTTTTAAATTACGCTAGATCATTTATTAACTAGAGTAATTTAAAAATCACCTTCAAAAGCCGTGAGCACCGACAACCAGAAGGATTTTGCGTATGGGAGAAAAAAAGGTAAATAGTTTATTTTTATATTAAAAGTTGGTTTTTCGGGAGGCTTTAATAATATTTTTATGTTGCGAAATGGGGTCCCAAAAAATGTATGAACCAACAATATTTTTCCTCCCGACTTCACAGCAAACCTCAACGTTCCAATCCACCGCATTCCACTAAAACCCACTCGCTAGTTGATTTAAATGGCCATTAATTTACAGGCATTAAACACTAAATTCCTTCCATTTGGCCCAGAAATTCATGAAAATTAGATTTAAAAATTATGTTATATTGTGGATTATTGTGTGAATGTTATTTGGACACTTAGGCAATTTAAAAAAAGTTTATCTTTTCTTAAGAAATGGATAGATGTTTAGATCTACTCATTGAATTTTGTAATTAGCTACAATTAGATAACTAACTAATTATATGCTTTAATTTCAGGTCATCCAAGTAAGATTGTTTCATATTTGTTTCAGAATGCTTCAATCTATAATAACTAAAAAATTCATTGAGTTCTCTTAATTTTTAAGAAAGTTATGGGCTTTTAACTTTTCCAGATCACAGCTTTTGAGTTAAGTCAATTGAAAGGCAATGGGGAGCAAGATGCTAATTTCCGAGTATGAAAATGGCCATAACTTTCTTAATACTGAAGATATGAAAGTAAATTAGGTGTCAAATTAAACTTCTTTTTATGCTTTATCTGATGGGATAAATTGCAGACTTGATTTTTTAAATCTCAAAATTTTGTAACATTGCTATATAAAGACTAATTTTAGCGACGGGAGCATTCACCCAGTGGTTACCTTTGTACTGCAATCAAATGATGTGCACATTTTAAATGTCTCATTTGAGATTTTTAACCTTAAAAAATGTGAGAAAGCAACTTTAAGATATACTTCCAAAAAATGGCTTTAGTAGTCACTATGCCACACCATTAAGGGTGCACCGATCAGTACAGTACGCACAGAACAGCCCACTGAGTCCCTATGTAAGAAGTGCCATTTTGGCACCATTTAACAGTCCAAGCTGCAGCTTGCCATGAAGGCCAGTTGGGGGTGCCTTCTGCAGCCAACCTCGAGAGCACGGAAGCCACACCTCGAATACCCTCTTTCTAAATTGTAAGAGGTTGAGGCTTCAGTATTAATCACTGTCGCACTCCATCACTTACACCCAGCCAGAAAAAAAAGATACACACCACACATTACTTCCACACAAAAATTGATAAAACATGATTTCTCTTTCATAAACCCACAATGGCTTTGCCCGATTGCCTTGATTTTTCTATTTAAGTGCCCTTTAATCTTTCAACATCTTTAATGGTAGCCATTATCCTTTTCTCTGTCACAAACATTAAGCTAACGAGCTGGTAATTTTCTGCTTTCTGTCCAAGGTAAATTCTGAGGAAAATAACAGGGACGTTTTTCATCTGAAAGATCCCGAAGGGAAAATGTTGGTCATGCAGACAGCAACACCTGTCTGGGTAAAAACTGCACAGCAGATTAATCTAGTCTGATTTGGAAACTTGAGCAAATGCACAGGAAGGAACAAAGTGACCCTTAATTATCAACAGGTTAAGGATGATTGTATTTTTTCTGCATGTCTTCCATTGATCCATTTTAGCAAGATCAATTATATTACACGTACTGACCTTTTTAAGAATGTATAAAACATCCTCAATTAGTAGCGAGCAGAATCTCCAATTTTCAACTGAAGCACAAGACTTAGGAAATCAAAATCATAAAATCGTGGCTCATTGCTATTCAATCGACCATTAACATGGACAAAACATGAGAAAGACATTCTTCAAAAAGAATTGTCTTTTATGCTCCTACAAGATACATTTATTTGTCACATGTACCAATTGGTACAGTGAAATGTGTGGTCGCCATACAGCCATACGAATAATAAAGAGCACAGAACACGATAGTCTTAACACAGACATCCCCACACAGTGGGATCAAAGTTTCCCACTGTGAGGGAAGGCTCCAAAATTCAGTCATCCTCCTCTGTTGTCCTCCCGTGGTCGGTGGGTCTCCCAAACCCCCTGCTGTCGCCGCTACGGGCGGTCCGATGTTCAGGCCCGCTCGCCGCGGTGATGGAAGTCCGATGTTGGGACTGGAGGACATCCTCAACGGCTTGGACATCCGAATCGGCCACCTCCTACCGGAGTCCGCGGCTACCGAAGTCCATAGGCCGCGCTGGGTGGAGATTCAACACTGGCGGCCCTCGGCAAAAGGCCCCAGGATTCCGTGATGTTGAAGTCAGCGCCATCCGCGCTGGGAGCTCTACAAACCACAGCTCCAATGTTGAAGCAGCAGGCCCAACACTCCGGAACTTCAGCGGCGATCCAGGTAAGCAATCGCCCACTCCGCGATGTATCCAGTGCTGCGCCGCCGCTGCTGAAGCTCTGGTCCGGGTCCCCGGCAGGAAAGGCCGCTCCAATCCAGGTGGTAGGCCACAAGGAGGGGGGCGAGGACGCAACTCGGAGAATAGTCGCGCCCTCACCAGGAAGTGACTGGGAAACGGTTTCCCCCTTACTCCACCCCCTCCCCCACATAGAAAAGCTAAAGAAATCTCCAAAACAAATTTTTAAAACAGACTAAAAATTAAAAAAAGACAGAAAAACACAAACTGCAGGCAGAGGCTGCAATCAATGCGGCGCCCCTAGTGGCTGGGTGGTGTATGAATGCACTGATTTTGGAAACCACAAAGGTATCATTTGAAGCATTGACGCCTATTTAATTGTTCTTTGGTGTAATGATATGCTTTCTGAAATTGTTTCTTTCTTCTTGTAAATAATGTCTTCTTAGAATGTAGAGCACAGTGACGCAGCGGTATAGTTGCTGCGTTGCAGTGCCAGAGCAGGGGTTCGATCCTGACTATGGGTGCTGTTTGTACGTTCTCCCCGTGACTGTGTGGGTTTTCTCCAGATGCTCTAATTTCCTCCCACATTCCAAAAGACGTGCCGGTTTGTTGGTTAATTTGCTTCTCTAATGTGTGCAGGATAGAATCATTGTATGGGTGATTGCTAGTTGATGCAGGCTCGGTGGGCCAAAAGGCCTGTTTCCTCGCTGTATCCCCAAACTAAACTGCACAGAAACAGGCCATTCGGCCCCCAATGTCTGTGCTGAACATTATGCCAAGGCCAACTCTTATCTGCCTGCATATCATCCATATCCCTCCATTCCCTGCATATTCATAGTCTTACACGGCACTATCATATCTAGATCCAAAACAAATCCTAGCCGCATGTTCCAGGGACCTATCATCATCTGTGAAAAAAAACATGCCCCACACGTTTGTCTAGTCCTTTTCAGTCTCACCCCAATAAAGGGGAGTAACGAGTTGAGCTGCTGCTTCCCAGTGCCAAAGATCCAGGTTAGAGCCTGACCTTGAGTGCTGCCTGTGTGGAGTTTGCACGTTCTCCCTGTGATTGCGTGGGGTTCCCTGAGTGTTCCTGTTTCCTTCCACATCCCAAAGATGTGTTGTTTTGATGGTTAGTTTATTGTCACGTGTTCCGAGGTACAGTGAAAAGCTTTTATTGTGTGCCAACCAGAAAAACACTGCATGATTACAATCAAGCCACCCACAGTGTATTTATACATGATAAAGGGAATCATGGATAGTTAGGAATAACATTTAGTTTAATTGACCTCTGTAAAATTGTTTTTAGTGCTTAAGGCATGGATGCAACATTGGGATAACATAGAACGAGAGTGAATAGGTGATCAATGATCAGGGGTACACAAAATGCTGGAGAAACTCAGCGGGTGCAGCAGCATCTATGGAGCGAAGGAGATAGGCAACGTTTCGGGCCAAAACCTTTCTACAGACTGATGGGGGGGGTGGGGGGAGGCGGGGGGAAGAAAGGAAAAAGGAGGATGAGGAGCCCGAGGGCTGAGGGAGAGGTAGGAAGGGGAGGAGACAACAAGGGTTAACAGAATTGAGAGCATTCGATGTTCATGTCGAGAGGATGCAGACTCCCCAAGCGGAATATGAGGTGCTGTTCCTCCAATTTACGGTGTTGCTCACTCTGGCCATGGAGGAGGCCCAGGACAGAGAGGTCGGATACGGAATGGGAGGGGGAGTTGAAGTGCTGAGCCACCGGGAGGTTGGGTTGGTTAATGCGGACCGAGCGGAGGTGTTCGGCGAAAGGATCGCCAAGCCTCCGCTTGGTCTCGCCGATATAGATCAGCTGACATGTAGAGCAGCGGATGCAATAGATGAGGTTGGAGGAGGAGCAGGTGAACCTCTGTCGGACCTGGAACGACTGCTTGGGTCCTTGAATGGAGTGGAGGGGGGGAGCCCTCTGTGATCAATGGTCAGCATGGGCTCAATGGGCCCAAGAGGCTGGTTCCATGCAGTATCTTTCGATCAATCAATTAACTAACCAACCAACCAATCAATCAATACTCACTATGATGGGCAGGTTACCATATCCCAGATTCAACTATCGGACTGTGCAGGGTTAGCTACACACACGGAAGGAATTGAAAAGCTCAAAACAATTGAACTTCTCACTCACTGTTGTCCAGAAACAGAAATTAGACAGTGGTGTGTCTAATTAAATAACTAATCAGTTGATTTCCTTGTGATTTAAAACCACTGAAGGTAATAATGTAATAAATGTATTCCAATCTGTGTCCTTTTTTAAAAAAACACTTTTCAAAAACCTAAGCTCTGTGCAGTACCATATTCCCTTGGTGCATCACCTGGGGAATCATTTTAACTCCATGCTTTTGGGAAGATTTATACACGTGAGTGACCACAGCAAATTGCAAATATCATTATATTTGTATAATCTACCATCAGGTAGATATTGGTTTGGAGTGCAAGAACACCTGTTTTCTTCAGACTAACCCGTAATGCCATCCATTTGTACTGTGCTCAGTGTTATGGCAGCAAATTCTTCAAAATATTCATGCATACCTGGAAGCCACAAGAGATTGTCGGTCTGTGTAGTATTAATCTTGTACGAGATCTCAAACTAGTCAAGTTAATTTGAGTCATTTCCTCACGGAAAGTTTTTAAGATTGTCTTTTGAGAAGTTTGTAAGACAAAATTCTACAGATGTAAAAACAGTGGAAATGAGTCTTGCTTCATGAATCCAATGGATTTTGTAGTACACAGTTTGCTTTGGGTTTCATTTCACTTTGCTTATGTTTGGTATTTTGTCTTTAAATCGATTTTGTTGTAAAAAATAAAGGGTGCCCGTTCTGGAAAACAGAAACTGCTTATTCATTGATGGGAGCCAAGCTAACTTTTTGTAATTTACTGTTCATATAATTATATACTGTACACCAGTGCAGCTTCACTTGGACTATTGCATATTGCGTACTGTGATTATTGAATGTTTGATCTACGAGAAAATCTACAAGCCTTGGAGAAGGCTAACCTATGGATTGGCTCTCACTAATTCAGTGACTGTTCTTATTGCCTCTGATAAGAAACGGGATAATCTTGGATTATGTTTTCCTGAGGGGTATTATGTTTGAAGGTTGCTGAGGGCATACAGTGAAAAAATTTCCTACTCACTACAAAATTAGGAACAAATAGTCACAATTGGAGAATCTAGGTCAAGTGTAATGCTGGGTGAATTCAGAAACCATTGTGTCATAAACAGGTAATGTCGCATTAAAGGCTGTGTGCATTGTGCAGGAACAATATGAACACCAAAATTCTTACTTGCAGCAGCACAACAGGTTAGTAAATGCAATACTCAATAGATAATATAGTACAGTAAAAAAGTTCAATAAAATAAAACAATGTATAAAAAGCTTGAAGTCCTTGGGAGTTGCCAAGGCAACTTAGAGTTATCTTCAAATTAGGATTTCTCTTCAAATTATTGTGCATTTGTTTATGCAAATATCAGTAGAGGTGGGACTCTCGTGTTTCCAAAAATCTACCTAGAGCATCAAGCATTTTAAGTCTTGGTCACCAAAGATTCAAGAACATAAAATCAATTGATTCACTTGTCTATCACAGCTTATTTTCTAAAAATCACTAGTTTGCAGCCTTGACCTGCTCGATTACTATCTAGAGCCGTCTTAACACAGCCTTCCAAAGCAATGCTGGTTTAATTGATCCAAGAATCTGCATTTCATTCTTAATTGACCTTGTGAAGACTTGGCAATCTTTTGACACATTATCCAGTAATACTGGGCTGTCAGAATAACTGTGTGTGTGTATTTTGAGAATAACTTGTATGTCCTTGAATAGTTATCGTCTGACTTTTTTTAAATAGAACTTTGGATGTAAAAGAAATTTGGTCACCAATCTGCAGATTGATCTTTAATGTTTTCTCCATTAGGTTGGTCACATGATTGTCACATGTACTGAGGTACATTGAAAAGTTTTGTATGTTATCCGATCAGATACAGCCTACAGAAATACAATCAAGACAAACTCAAATACTATTGAAAGGGGCGGGTCAGTGGTGCAGGGGTAGAGTTGCTGCCAGACAGCACCAGAGACCTGAGTGCGATCCTGACTACAGATGGAGTTCATACCTTCTCCCTGTGACCACGTGGGTTTTCTCCGGGTGCTCTGGTATCCTGCCACACTCGAAAGACGTACAGGTTTGTAGGTTAATTGGCTTTGGTAACATTTTAAGTTGTCCCTGGTGTGTAGGATAGTGCTAGTTTATGGCATGATCGCTGGTCAGCATGGACTCAGTGGGCCGAATGGCCTGTTTCCTTGGTGTATCTCTAAAGTAAGGGAATCAAGAACCAGAGGGTTCAGGGAGAGCGGGGAAAGATTTAGCAGGAGCCTAAGTGGCAACTCTTCCACTCGGGGGGTGGAATGTGGAATGAGTTGCCAGAGGCGGTAGCTGAGGCAGGTACAAGAACAACATTTAAAAGACACTTACACTGGTATATGAATAAGTATGGTTTAGAGGGATATGGACCAAATTCAGGTAAATAAAACTAGCTTAGATGGGACATTTTGGTCAGCTTTGGACAAGTTGGGCCAAAGAGCAGGTTTCAGTGTTGCATGACAGTCCCAGATTCAGGATTGTAAAACCCCAATTTACACCCTCACAAGAAATAAGCCATGAGCTTGTTTCTATAAAAATGTAAACCTTATGTATAAACACTGGGATTTCCAGTATTTGGATAATTATTTAGTTTAGTTTCAAGATACAGTGCGGATACAGACCCTTCAGCCCACCAAGTCCACGCCGACCAGCGATCCCCGCACATTAATGCTATTCTACACACAACTCGGGACATTTGTACCAAGCCAATTAACCTACAAACCTGTACGTCTTTGGAGTGCGGGAGGAAACCGAAGATTACGGAGAAACTCACACAGGTCACGGGGAGAACGTACAAACTCCGTACAGACAGCACCCGTAGTCGGGATCGAACCTGGGTCTCCGGCACTGTAAGGCAGCACCTCTATTGCTGTGCCACCCATAATCTTAGATAAAGTCTAGACTATTTAATATTTTGTGCATCACTGACTGGAACATGAGTTGGGGTGGTAGTGGCACAGCGGTAGTGTTGCTGCCTTGCCTGAGACCCGGCATCGATCCTTTCCACGGGTGCTGTCTGCACGGAATTTGTACGTTCTCCCTGTAATCGCATTTACTCCGGGTGTTTTCTCTGGGCGATCTGGTTTCGTCCCACACTGCAAAAACCTAGGTTAATTAGCTTCATTGAATAAATTGTAAATTGGCCCTAGTATGTAGGTTCGTACTAGTGTACAGGGGTAATCACTGGTCACTGCGGACTGTGTGGGCTGAAGGTCCTGTTTCTGTGCTGTATCTCTAAAGTCTAGAATGGCTCTAAAGTCTATAAGAGAAATGTTGCCATTATATTTAAATACCGCACATATTCCCTTTTCACTTTAAATTGCTTTTATTTCTAAATTATATTAATTTTTAATCTTCTGACTCTCCAATTCGTCTAAGTAGTAAACCAAAACACATGTACTTATCAAATGCTGTGACAACATTTGAGATGTGGCATTTAAAAAAATAATTAATCCGATCAGAGGTCAAAAATAATTGTTCAGGGTGCATGTGAGCGTATATAACTGATAAATCATGAGCAAACGGCTAATATTCCGTGCGGTTGCTATGCATTTGAGTTCACAAGCCCACACTTATCGCTCCAGTTGTTTTCTGCGTAGGTTTGACATTTTTAGCTCAAATAAACGGGTGCCCATCACAATCTGGCCACTGTTACTCCGACAGATCCTTGAAAGATCTGCCATGAATTATTTGCATGATGCTCTTACTTCTGACTCCTTTCTAAAATTACTTAACAATTTAAGAAACAACTTTATGAATTGAACATTTCAGATCCTGAAAATGAGTAAAATTTCTCACCACATCTAGAATTTTGACAAGAATTTTAAATCTTTCACTCCGGACTCTCACCCACGCAGTTACTATCGCAATGTTTAAGAAACATTTAGACAGGTACATGGATTTTTAGGTTTAGAGTTATATGGGCTAAGTGCAGGTAGGACTAGTGCAGATGAGACTTGTTTGTTGGTGTGGGCAATTTGGGCTGAAGGGCCAGTTTCCTTGCTTTATGACCCAATCCCATATCTTAATTTGTCCTCCACCTACCCCACCAAACCTGTCATTACTTTGAAAACCTTTTTAATACAGGTCCTAATTTCCCATTTTCCGATCTCATTACTCTACCATCTTGGAAACCTGTTAATAAACCTCTCCTATACCTACCTGTCTGTGATGCCCTGCTACATACTTATTCCATGGTACTTTATTGTCACGTACCAAAGTGCGGTGAAATTATTTTTTGCATATAATTCAGTAAATCTTAACATAGATGAGCACAGTCATACCCTTACACTGAGGCAGTACACGAGCTGTCAAATGTCTGGTGCCATCTTGTATCCTTCAAATTCCAAAGTACTTAAAAATACAGAGTCTTGTCCTTCAACACCTATTGTCTTGGAAGATGATGGACACGAGGTGCTGGCGTAACTCAGCCGGTCAGGCAGCATCTTTGGAGAAAAAAAGTATGGGTGATGTTTTGGGCCCACACCATTTATCAGACTGGGCAGCGGCAGTCTTGGTCGTGACACTGGGTCGGTGTGGCAGGGATCAGAACAAGACTAAAAATGGTGGAATCCATGAAAAGCATCAAGCGAATGCATTGTCATCTTATTCAACGAGGATCATAGGATTGTGATCAATGCATTAGTTTTGTTTCTTTTGGAAACTTGGGACATAGTCCACTGGGAACAATGTGTTGTTTTCTCAGATTATAGACACCCAAAAGCTGGAGTAACTCAGCGGGTCAGCATAGCTGGAGAAAAGGAATAGGTAACGTTTCGGGTCGAGAACCTTCTCAATTATTAATTGGCAAAAAAGATAGTTGTTTTCGATATTTCTTTTAAATGTCATAAATTTAGGATGACCATGCTAGACTTTGAGAAAGATATATCAAGCAAGCACTGCTGCTTGACATGTTTAGGCACCAGTTTAAATGATAACGGGAAAAATATTTATGTGGCTCGTGGAGGTGGCTGCAGGAGGCCCTACAGCAGCCAGGTGAGTGGGCAGATTGAGCAGCAGCTGAACGGAGAGGCGATGGAAGGAGCCGATGGCATTGTGCTGGGTCAGGCCGACTCTTACTGTAGAGATCCAGCGCCGCCAGGACACCGGGCCTTAATGTGAGAATATAACAATTGCATGTCTCCTAGGATCAAGATCGGACTTTTCAGCGACTTGGAAATTGCAAGATGACACTGGGACGTGGCGACTCTCTGCGTGCTATTCCAGCACAGGATCTATTGTACTGCTGAATAGTGTGATATGCTGGATAACACACAGAACAAGCATTTTGCTGTATCTCTGTCCTCATGACAATAAAGAAACCATTGATCTCTCTGACAGCAGAGGTTTGTCCACCATCTACAAAGTACGTCTGGTGTGTGGTAGAATGTTCTCCACTTGTCGAGTGTTTTATCGTTATGTCCCAAATAACAATGAAATTCTTACTTGCAGCAGCCCAACAGAATATGTAAACATAATACTCTGTAAATAATATAATAAACAGAAAAAAGATATATATACACAATATATATTTACAGACACACACGACAATTTACAATTTTATAAATCCAATTAACCTACAAACCTGTACATCTTTGGAGTGTGGGAGGAAACCCGAGCTCCCAGAGAAAACCCACGCGATCATGTGGAGAAACTCCATATGGACAGCACCCGCAGTCGGGATTGAATCCTGGTCTCTAGCACCAAGGCAGCAACTCTACTGCTGTGACAGTGTGCCACCCTTATGGTCTTGCCAAACACAGGCAAGTTGGACTAATGTAGATGGGACATGTTCGTCTGTGTGGGCAAGTTGGGCTGAAGGCCCTGTTTCCACACTGTATGCTGACAGAAGACAAACTGGCAGGAATTATATATGCTGTTTAACAGAAAGACCCATCTTTGGCATCTAGCAACTCAGAAATGTATCTTTTTGTGGAAGTGCATTCTTGCTATTTGATTTGCTGAAGCACCTATTGCATTTATTTGTATTTCTTAACAGATTGCTGTATTGTTACGGGAAAGTTTCCTCACTGGAATTGATTGTGCTGAGGTTGTGGGAACCATGATCCACCAGTACAAATGAGTGCACATTGTTGATTTGGGGCTAAATTCATACAAAGTATTTATTCTCATTGTTATTCACCTGACTGAGAAAAAGATAGAAAATCAGATGCTAATGTCACAGGATGTCGAATAACACTTCTGACTCTGATTGTTGTTAATGTTCCATAAATGAACTCTCTTTCTAAATGTAACATTTTTTTCCTGAATATGATGGAAATGGGCCTCACGGCACCAGAAATCCAGGTTCAATCCTGACCTTGGGAGTTGTCTGTGTCGAATTTGCATGTTCTCCCTGTGACAGAACGAGTTTCCACATCCCAAAGACGTGTGGTTTTGGAGGTTAATTGGCTTCTGTAAATTGCCCTAGTTTGTAGGGAGTGGATAAAAAAATTGGGATAATATGGAACACTAGGTGCTGGAGTAGGCCATTAGGCCCTTCAATTCAGCACCACCATTCAATGTGACCATGGCTGATCATCCACAATCAGTACCCTGTTCCTGTCTCCCCATATCCCCTGACTCCACTATCTAGCCTTATCTAGCTCTCTCTAGAAAGTATCCAGAGAACCACCACCTCCCTCTAAGGCAGAGAATTCCACAGACTGATAACTCTCTGTGTTAAAGTGTTTCCTCATCTCTGTTCTAAATAGCTTGCCATTTATTCTTAAACTGTGGCCCCTGGTTCTGGACTCCCCCCAACATCGGGAACACGTTTCCTGCCTCTCGCGTGTCCAAACCCTTAATAATCTTATGTTTCAATCAGATCCCCTCTCATTGAACAGGTGATTGATTGTTGACGCCGTGTGTGGTAGGACCTGTTTTTTATGCTGTATCTTTAAACAAAACGTTTCCAAGTTTCATTTTATTACCAATAATAATCTGTCTCAACAGAGCTGTATTGACATCATTTGATGCAGAAAATTAATGAAGGTAATAATCAGATGTCCACAGTGCAGTTTGTTTAATTTAATGTGCCTCACCAAATAAGTTGACTGTATTAAATTTAGTCCTTTATTAATTGAAATTTGCCACAATATCTTTCTTCAATTATGTCTGTACCTAATCCCAGCTCACTGTTTCGATATTCAGAGTTCAATTTACTTGGCAGATAAACTTTAAATATTCCCACTGATATATATTTTCCCTATGACCCTTGAAATGTAATTATTTAACTGAATTTTGTTTACAAAAATACTCAATGCACTAATATAGTCTAGATATTAAGTATAATAAATATAATTACAAATAATAATATTTTTAAAATAAGGGGGAAAAAACACACAAGTACTAGAGGAGGTCAGGCAGCATCTCTTTAGGACATGGACATGCCACGTTTTAGTCTGAAGAATGGCAACGTTTCGGACGAGGACCTATTTAAACTGAGTCACTCCCACGCTTTGTGTTCTATTTGTTGCAAATCAGCATCTGCAGTTCCTTGTAGCTACTTAAACTGGGATTTATTAATCCTTCTCATTGTTTGAATCTACTGTAAATGAAGTGGTTTGACAAGCAGTGCACTGTGTAAGCCTTGAAAGCATTTTATAATTTGTTACAATCCAAGAAAATTGACAAATTGGAAAACATCGTTAATCTTGGGAAATCGATGCATCGATTTCCCAAGATTAACGATGTTTTACAATTTCACTTAGATTTACATCCCTACGCTCAGGGGCTCCAATAACGCCCTTGGTTTAACCAGCAAAAATAAATGCACCGCTCCATTAGTAATGAACAGCAGCGATGCGATTCAGTTGTAAAGTGAATTGCAAACTTGTCTGAATGGTGCTTGCAGCCCCGCTGTTCACATTGTTCCCCGTGTAAGATGCAAGATACAATGATTAAATTCCTACCTGGAGGGCTTGAGCGAAGATGATATATTTTAGACACGGACAGTGTCACTTCGACCCTTTCAAGTGAACCATGCCCACAGTCTCGGAAGAGTTGCTGTTGTGGTTCCACGAAGAGATGGATTTTATGGATCGCCGCAGGCTGGCGTTTCGTCTGAACGACGTGGATCCTGATCGCTGGAACAGTTTGTGCCTTTGTTTCAGATACTCCTTGTAGTTCTTGGTGAGCAGTGTGTACAGGAAGGGGTTAATGCAACTGTTGCTGTAAGTCAGGCAGGTCATGAAATAGTTGATGCACGTTACAGTCCGCTGGCTCATGTTGAGGCTGGTGGAATAGAGAGGGATAAGTTGCCAGACCCAGAAAGGCAAGAAACACGCCCAGAAGACGACCACGATGCTGAAGATCATGAGGACCACTCTCTGTTTAGACGCTTGCTTGTTCTCGCTCTTTGCCAAAGTCTTCTTTTGGGATTTCAGGTAGGTCCTTGCTAACTGGGTGTACAGGTAGCCGATGATCATGCCCGGCGCCACGATACTGGTGCTGAAAAGTACAGTCAAGTAAACGGTGTAAGACTCGCGGCTCCAAGTGCCGGCGCAGGTCCGCTTGATGGCCCCGTTCTCCACCCTGTTCTCCTGCATCTTAAACATGCTCATGACGGGGAGGGCCAAGAGGAAGCTCACCATCCACACCGCCCCGGCGATGGCCTTCCTATAGCCTTTGGAGCGCCTCGCCGTTTCCAAGGGCTTGGCCACGGCCAGGTAGCGCTCGGTGCACATCACGGTGAGGGTGAAGATGCTGGCGTGCATGGTGAGGAGGTCGAGGCTCAGTAGGAGCCTGCAGCCCACGTCGCCAAAGTACCAGGTCTTGGCGAAGTAGGTGCAGACGATGAATGGGATGGTGGAGAGATAGAGGAGATCGGCCAGGGCCAAGTTGACGATGGAGATGTAGACGGAGGCTGCAGATCTCATGGAGTGGCACATCACCACCAGAGTGTAGACATTGCCCGTCACGCCGGCTACGTACATGATGGACAATATGGTACCAAACGCCGAGGCGATGGCCAACTCGTCCATGCTATATGGCGCTGAGATGTTCTCCGAGGCGTTGCGATACATGCTCAGTTTGTCATCTCCTGCGTGGTCCACATGGTGGGGGCCGGGCGACGTGGGGACAGGTGGCTCGCTGCGTCACCCACTCGCATCCCAGACCAAATCCTCGCCGTCCCGAGGAACGGCTCTTGCACTGCATCTCCACCAGCTCTGGCGCGGCATCTATACCAGCCGCCTGCCTAATGCGCGCAATGCACAGCCCCCGTTCCCCCGAATGCAACGAGCGTCAGTGCATCTCCACTTCTGACCATCCGGCCGGTCAAACAGCCACCAAAGCGAGCAGCAATGCTACAAATCCAGTTCTGGCAGACTTCGAGGAATAAGTCTTCCCTACCTCTCTCTTCAACCTTTCCGCACTGCAACAATCACACATTTATTTGCAAAGGTGATCAAAAGTCAAACGGACTGCATCCACAACATCAAGCATTTGTGGAATAAGAAATAATCTTTCGTTGTTTGTTTTAATCCCATTTTTTTACGGGGGTATGTCAAATCGCAGACCTGAATATCAAAAACAGCCGCTGATTTAATACTCACCCGCTCATGTCTCAATTACAGCTTTTCTCGCTTCAAAAGTAGAGAGATACCCGAGTCCGGGCTAAAACATATAAATTGCGAATCGTGTGTCGGAGAGCCGAGAGTACAGGAGTTGCACGTTGCACTGTATGTTGTACTGAGGAGGTTTACTCAAAGTTAGGAGCCAGGAAGCCTCCAAAGCACCTAAAGATCACTTAAAGACAAAAGTCTCGACCAGAGATGCTGCATTTCCCGTTGAGTTACTCCAGCAATGTGTGTTTAACTTCGGTGTGAAGTTCTTTCCTGCACTTAAAAAAAAGCAACGTCGTCACACTGCACGGAAACAGACCACTCGGCCCATCTCGTCCATGCTAATCACAATGCCCCCATCTAGCCCAGATCATCCAAATCTTTCTAATCCAAGTGTCTTTTTAATTGATGTTATAGCACCAGCCTCATAAATATATGTGGTATTAAAATGTATGGAAATGTGGATTACAGCTTGCTATTTATAACACATTTACTGGAAATAGAATGGAGGTCCATCTGACTAGTTCATGCACAACGTTACAGGCAGGATATGACAATGACAGGCAGAGCGGAAAAGGTATTAGTGAGAATGTTGGGACACGAGCTGTGAGAAGAGATTGGGAAGTTGAGCTGTTTGGAGTAAAACGGGCTGGGTGCAGTTTTACTCAAGAATAACAAAGGGTCTTTTCATATCCTGCAGCACAAAGGTGAATGACAAGGTGAAATAGAATTTAAATTAATGGGGAGAAGGATGTAAGGTTTGCTGTGGAAAGATTTGTTTCCACCCACAGAGTTTTGAGGTCGGGAACACTGCTCGAAGACAGAAACTCACGTTGGGTTTCAAATCCAGATGAGCACATGAAGAACTGTAAGCAACACAATCATGAACATTTCTCACCCCCATCATTTACTCTTCTACCCACTCCTGTCGAGCAGAAGATGTAAACACTTGAAAGCGTGTACCAGCAGATCCAGCAACCTCTTCACCTCTGTTCTCGGACATGTCCCCGAGAAGGGTCCAACTTCTAACCTCAGGAAATCGCACAAAATGGAAGATGTCACCATACTGAAGATGTTTCACTGAAAGAACTTTGCAATGTGATTTAGTAGACAGGACAGTAGTCATGATGAACTCTATGAGGAGCACAGAACATAAAACATGTGTGGCACAGGAACAGGCCCTTCAGCCCACATGTCTGTGCCAAGATACAGTAATTACATCTGACCACACATGACCCCTTTCCTTTCCAATCCTCAGTATATCCATGCGCCTATCCAAAAGCCTCTTAAACGCCACTATCATATTCTTCTTCACCACCACTCCTGGCAGCAAGTTCCACCATCCCAATCCCTTTGATTTAAAAAAAAAAAACATCTTGCACATCCGTTTTAAACTCTGCCCCTCTCACTCTAATGCTACGCCCTCGAGTCTTTGACATTTCCATGCTGGGAGAAAGGTTCTGACGGTCTACCCTATCCATGCCCATCATAATTTAACGTACTTCTATTAGGTCTCCCTCAACCTCTGGCACCAGAGACTTCTGCTTGTGGCTAATCTTCCCTAATCCAGACAGCATTGTCATAAAGTGTCAATGAAATTACGATGAAAGCAAAATTGAGCTGAACTCCAGTCTACGAAGCATAAATGAGAAATATTGTCCACAGGTTTTGCTATAAAACATGATTAAAAATCTTTGAAACTCACAAAGAAAATCATATATCAGTACAGACCTCCAATAAAGTAATTGGCTGTCACCAAGTTACAATAGATTGAGGGGAGCAGGGCCACCCAAGTTCAATAATTGTGAGGTGATGTTCAAATTAATTAGATCAGGAAATATTAATCTGAGTGCAGACTCATTTAATAAAACATATCTCTCAGCAAGGCTTTCATATCTTAATCTTTTCATAAACGAAACTACAAATCCTAAATTACAAGCATTGTGCCGATGTAAATTAAGATTTGGCCAAACACATTGATCTTTGTAACTAGTGTGTTTATATATAATTTTTAAAAAATGATTAAAAATCAAATTAAATTCACAATTATTTTAGGTATTTAGGTCAACACAGTGGCACAGCGGTAGAGTTGTTGCCTTACAGCCTTGGTGACCTGGGTTTGATCTTGACTACGGGTGCTGTATGTACAGAGATTTCACGTTCTCCCTGGGACCACGTGGGTTTTCTCCGGGTGCTCTGCTTTTCTCCAACATCTCAAAGATGTGCAGGTGTGTAGGTTAATTGGCTTCTGTAAATTGTCCCTAGTGTAGGATAGAACCAGTGAACGGGTGATCGCTGGTTGGTGCGGTGGGATGAAGGGCCTGTTTCCACACTATCTCTAAACTAAATTAAAGAAACATTAATCACCCAAAGCATACATGGAGACGTTTTAGTTTGGAGATAGTGTGTAAACTGGCCTTTCGGCTCACTGTGTCCGTGTCAACCAACGATCTTCGCACGCTAACACTATCCTGCACACACTAGGGCCAATTTGCAATTTTACCAAGCCACTTGGCCAACAAGCCCGTAAGTCTTTGAACTGTGGGAGGAAAACAGAGCATCCAGAGAAAGCCCATGCACGTCACATACAAGCTCCAAACAGACAGCACCCATGGTCGGGATCGAACCCCTGTCTCTGGAACTGCAAGGCAGCAACACTACCGCTGCATCACTGTGCAGCCCTCAATCAAATAAAAATCTTTCGTATAATAATTATGAACAGTGAAAGTATTGATTCATATGGAAAAGGTACGAGAGTATTGAATATCTTCCACTGCTGGTGATGGAGTTGAATCTCCCCTGAGAGGGATTACAGAAATTGATAAATAAATAATGCAGACTGAAATGAGGAGAGAGCATTCATTAAATTCAAATGCTTTGCCAGGTCACACACTATCCACCCTCTCACACACTCTGTCCTATGTGTTTGTGTTCTGATCTGAAATTGTGTATTATACCTTTCCAAAATGTGAAAGGATAATTATTCAAAACCTAATAACAATTATCTATCTCCATTAGCCAATTCTGGCCAAAAGAAATCAGTTCTTTGACCCACAGCACAGAAACATTGTGTCTCGCAAGGTATTTAATCAAGAGATGATAGTTGACCTCCAATTGCATTTTTAATCATCTGTGTGCTTCTCTTGTTACAAAAATAACGCATTGGTTATTTTTACTACCTCTCTAATTGATTTTCTGGAAACAAATTTGTATTTTATCATCTCACTTAAGGTTAGCAAATTTAAAATCTGAGACTATCACTTAAACTTTATAAGAAGGAATGGGTGACGTTTCTGGGTCGGGACCCTTCTTCAGGCCAGCATTTTGTGTCTATCTTCGGTGTAAACCAGCATCTGCAGTTCCTTCCTACACACTTGAACTTTATGTTTTTCTTTTGCAACTTTTATTTTGTGTAAAGTCAATATTTCTTTCTATATTTATATTCCTCCTTTAGGTAACTAATTTGATTCGTTCACCCTGTGATTTGTCACTCGTGGATTGTTTCTTTCTCAATCGGGAAGCTTTGTTACGACCCGAAATGTCACCCATTCCTTCTCTCCAGAGATGCTGCCTGTCCTGCTGTTACTCTAGCTTTCTGTCTATCTTCGGTTTAAACCGTCATCTGCAGTTTCTTCCTACACAAGCTGTTGGACTCTCTGTTCACCTGAAGTGCAGATACACTGCTGATTGTCCAATGCCACTTAGGATGGCACCTCTGGATGTGGTGGAGAGGAGAGCCAAGACAAAGCGTGGCAGGTAATGGGTGAACACAGGCGAAGCAGAAATTAAAACAGAAATACTGAGACAAGCGACGTTTAGTAGTCAAAGACTCTCCAAAGACGTGCAGTATTGTAGGTTAACTGCCTTTCTATAAAAGAAAAATTGTTCCTAGTGTGTGTGTAGGATAGTGTTAATGTGCGGGGATCGAAGGGCCTGTTTACGTGCTATATCTCTAAACTAAAAGGATGGAATAGTTGCCTCGCATTTTGATTTTAATATCCGTTCTCCGCACTAATACCTGTGACACAGTCCTGCCTCTCTTGCAGCTTTCTTGCTCTCTCCAACCCTCCCTCCCTCCCAGCTTCCCAGAATATCATCTAGCTAGCTTATCCTGTCACAAGGTGCCCTACTTGAGGCCGTGAAATATCACCATATAGATTGTTTACCCATATTTGATTGCAACTTCTCAACTCCATCCTTTTGTGCATATCTTAAATGGGGCAATAACGTCTGTCTCCCCGTCTACAGATACTCTCCTCCACCTAGCGGAGCTGGTCCTTGCCCTTAATAACTTTTCGTTTGACTCCTCCCATTTCCTCCAAATACAAGGCGGAGCTATGGGCACGCGTATGGGGCCCCAGCTATGCCTGCCTCTTTGTAGGGTATGTTGAACAATCCTTGTTCGAGACGTACCAGGGCCCCATCCCCGACCTCTACCTCCGCTGCATCGACGATTGCATTGGTGCTACCTTCTGCACCCACACACAACTGACTCACTTCATCCGCTTCACCACTAACTTCCATCCGGCACTCAAATACACCTGGACCATTTCCGACACTTCCCTACCATTTCTTGACCTCACTATCTCCATCACAGGTGTTAGGCTTTTGACCGACATCCACTATAAATCCACACAAGGGTATCGGAAATGTCCTTATTCTTCGGGGAACGGTGGTTCCCCTCCCCTACTATAGATGAGGCTCTCATCAGGGTCTCTTCAATACCCCGTAACACTGCTCTCTGTCTCCCCATCCCCCCCCCCCCCCACTCTGAACAAGGGCAGAGTCCCCCTAGCCCTCACCTTCCACCCCACTAGCTGTCACATACAACAAATAGTCCTCCCTCATTTTCGCCGCCTCCAACGTGACCCCACCACTCGCCACATCTTCCCATTCCCACCCCCCCCCCCCCCCCCCGTCTGCTTTCTGAAAAGTCCGCTCTCTCCGTAACTCCCTGGACAATTCTTCCCTTCCCACCCCCTCCCTGGGCACTTTCCCTTGCAACCGCAGCAGATGCTACACCTGTCGTTTTACCTCCCCCCTCGACTCCATTCAAGGACCCAAGCAGTCGTTCCAGGTGCGACAGAGGTTCACCTGCACCTCCCCCAACCTCATCTATTGCATCCGCTGCTCTAGATGTCAGCTGCTCTACATCGGTGAGACCAAGTGTAGGCTTGGCAATCGTTTCGCCGAACACCTCCGCTCGGTTCGCATTGACCAACCTGATCTCCCTGTGGCTCAGCACTTCAACTCCCCCCTCCCATTCCAAATCCAACCTTTCTCTCCTGGTCCTCCTCCATGGCCAGAGTGAGCATCACTGGAAATTGGAGGAGCAGCACCTCATATTCCGCTTGGGCAGTCTACAACCTCCGGGAGCCCTTGCTGTCTCCTCCCCTTCTCAGCTCTCCCTCAGCCCTCTGGCTCTTTCATTCTTCTTCCCGCCCCCCCATTCGTCAGTCTGAAGAAGGGTTTCGCCCAACACGTTGCCTATTTCCTTCACTTCATAGATGCTGGCTCACCCGCTGAGTTTCTCCAGCACTTTTGTCCAGCCTCTCCTTTTTACTTGCCAGACTTGCTTTTTCTAATTTAACCTGGTTCGTTCTTATGCATCCCAGGCAATTTACAACCTGGAGACTATTTAACCTATTGAGTCTACGCCAATCAGTGAAGTGCAATCCAACCTAATTCCTTTAACAGCACTGGGCCCATAGGCCTGTGATTTCTAGTTCCTGCAGAACACATCCAAATGATCTTTAAACAAGTTCCTGCATTCAATTCCCTATGATTATTAACATTCAACCTATGGAAATGGGTATTTCCTTGTTACTTTGTCTAGGTTCCTTATTATTATACACACCTCATTTAAATCTTCCTTTAACCTCCAGTGTTCTGAAAAGAAACCAATGACATTTTACCCAATCTTTTCTCATAGTAAGTTTCTACCCTACTCTTTTAATATTTACCTGGGCTATCCCGCCAGCTCAATTAACTGTTAAGTGGGCTCTGTAAAATTGCTCCAGGTGTGTAGGGGTTTGATGGGAAAGTGGGATAACATGGAACTACTGAATGGGTGATCAATGATCAACTTGGGCACACTGGGCCAAAGGGGCTGGTTACAACCATGGAAACAAGAACTAAACTAAATGAATAAAAGTGTTTGTAATTCTTGCATTAAACTTGCAATCATATTTTATGGCAGCTTAACTCTTAACTAGCAGTTTGTTATTTTGAGGTACTTTATATTTTCTGCAATTTACTTCAATTTGCAAAATTTCAGTTTGGACATTTTATAAGTCGGATGAATAGCTCAATAATGAGATCATTTGTCATATTGTGACAGGGTTGGATTCCCCTCCTCCGACAGTTAATGACCCAGCACTAGTTTCTGAACTATGTAAGGTTCTATGGCTATTTTATTGTCATGCATACCAGGTACAGTGAAATACATTTTTTGCATACAGATTGGCAAGACTATCCGCGTCCATAAGCACAATCGCCCCAGTCAGTAGATAATGTACAGAACCGCCCATCGAGTCCATATGTAAGAGGTGCAATTTTACAGCCCAAGCTACAGCTGGCCACAAAGGCCCGTTGTAGCCGTCTGCTGCTCCATTCCGGTCGTCCCGTGGACTGTCATCCCTCTCCACGCCTGGCCCTCTTCAGTCCTCTTTCCCCCAGGGGGCCACCTCTCCGAGCCAAACTCAAAGGCGCAGAAAGTTGACGTTTGCAGACAATAACCTGTGTTACTTGCAAACGTGTCATGGGCTGAGTGGAATTTAGTTGTGGCATCTTGCAACAGTCAGGTCATCCATCATTTTGACTGTGAAGAGTTTGCTTTGCTTCCCTCGCACCCAGTATTGCTGTGGTGCAAGTTGCGTATGGGGACCAAGACATTGCAGATGTTGGATTCTTGAGCAAAGAGCGAACTGCTGTAGGAACTGGATGGGTCAGGCGACATCTATGGAGGGAATGGACTGGTGACGTCTACTCTATAAGGTCTGAAGAAGGATCTTGCTGCAAAACTTTGCCTGTCCATTATCTCCATAGACAGACACAAAATGTTGGAGTAACTCAGCGTTTCTGGAGAAAAGGAATAGGTCATGTTTTGGTTGAAGACCATTCTTCAGACTGGGAATCTGGGAGGAACAAAACTAGAGGAATGACAAGGTTCAGAACAAATCAGAGCCAGCACTGATGATCAAGGAAAGATGGAGCCCACAATGGGGGGGGCATCTGAAGAAGGGTTTTGGCATGAAACATTGCCTATTTCCTTTGCTCCATAGATGCTGCTGCACCAGCTGAGTTTCTCCAGCACGTTTGTTTACCTTGGAGCCCACAATGGTCCATTGTTGGCTGTGGAAGACGTGATAACAAAGGGATATTTGGATGCGAACAGTAGAACTGGCAGGACAACTAGGATGGGGGAAGGGATGGAGAGAGGGTTATCAGCTGTCCAAGCAAAATATGAGGTGCTGTTCCTCCAATTTGCATGTGGACTCGCTCTAACAGTGGAGGACTGAGAGGTCAGTGTTAGAATGGGATGGGGAGTTAAAATATTTGGAAAAAGGGTGATTCGTTGGGTCAAGGCAGACTGAGCATAGATGTTAAGCAAAATGATTACCCATAGATCCCTCCATAGATGTTGCCTGTTTTGCTGAGTTCTTCCAGCACTTCGCTTTTTGCTACGAATTCCTTTCATTTGTTTGGCCTGATGATAATGTACCATTAATGGCAGAGACTACAATGTGTGCATCAACTTCACTGCATGTATCTTGAGTCAGAAATTGACAGAATTCAAGGGTGAATCGTGTCCTACCACATCCTAGAAAAGATTTGTTCTGTAGCCTCAAAGCTGTGCACTTCCAATAGAGAATAGAATTCTGCCTTACAGTGGTAGACACCCAGATTGGATCCTGTCTACGGGTGCTATCTGTATGGAGTTTTTGCGTTTTCCCTGTGACCACACGGATTTTCTCCGGGTGCTCTGGCTTACTCCCAGCTTCTAAAGATGTACAGGTTTGTCGGTTAATTGGCTTCTGTAAATTGTCCAAAGCGTGTAGGATAGAATTGGTGTATGAGTGATCGTGTTCTGCGCAGACTCGATGGGCCTAAGGGCCTGTTTCCACACTGTATTTCTAAACTAAACCAAGTCCCATGAGACAGCCATTGTAGACAGAAGGAGCTGCAGATGCTGCTATGCCAAAAAATACATAAAAGTGCAGAAGTAACTCAACGGGTCAGGCAGCATCTCTGAAGACAATGGAGAGGTGACATTTGGATTTGCAACCCTTCTTCAGACGAGGGAGAACCATCATTAATTCTTTGGTCCTGCACATGGTAACTGAGAACAGATTTGAGAGGAGAGTAAAGTCATTTGAAAGATGAGATCTTTATTTATTTATAGGTATTGGTGAGAAATAATAAATTGTGGAACAAGTTTGAATATTATGTTTATGCTACAAAACTTTCAAAATGGCTTTAGGCACAAATTATTCAGTGAACTCATCCCAATTATGTTTTAGAGATACAACATGGAAACGGGCCCTTCGGCCCACCTAGTCCGCACTGACCAGCGATCCCCGTACATTAACTATCCTACACACTAGGGACAATTTACACTTATACTGCCAATTTACCATCAAACCTGTACGTCTTTGGAGTGTGGGAGAAAACCAAAGGTCTCGGGGGGGGGGGGGGGGGGGGGGGGGGGAGGGGGGAACTTGTATGATTGTACAAATTCAGTACAGATGTCACCCATAGTAGGGATCTAACGCAGGTCTCCGGCGCTATAAGGCAGTAATGCTACCGCTACGCTACCGTGCTGCTTTTCAGTGAATCTTTTATTTCCATTCATCTAAAACTGTATCATTGGCTGCAAAGCGCTTGGTCATGGAGAGATTTAGCAAAATCTAGAATTAGTCATAAATTTGGCTGGGCTCACAAATGAAATTTTATATCAAGAGAAATGTAGATTGATGCATCGTGATTGGAAGAGAAAGGAAGAAATAGATAACTGAAGGAATAAACAGAAAACTGAAATGAGCTGAGAATGTAAGGCACTTATGTTTCAGTGTAATAATCTTAACATTTTGAGAGCAGGTTGCCAAAACTATTACAGGAAAACAAACACCAAGTTTTAAAAACACAAGTTTTAAATGTCAAAAGAAGAAAGTAACATGATACACTTACAAATGGTTAATTAGGCTGGGGAGATGTTGGCTCTGACTTTTATAACTTCAATTTATGGAATGTATTTTGACAAGGAAAGGAAAAGATTTTCAGAACTAAGTTTTCATAAGTTTTAGGAGTAGAATTAGACCATTTGGCCCAGCAAGCCTACTTTGCACTTTCAATTATGGCTGATCTATCTTTCCCTCTCGCCCCCATTCTACTGCCTTCTCCCCATAACCCTTGACACTGGTATTAATTAATGAATCTGTCACTCCCTGCTTGAAAAATACCGAATGATTTGGCCTCCATAGCCGTCTATGTCAATGAATTCCACAGGTTTTTCACCCTCTACTGAAATAAATTCCTCGTCGTCTGCTTCCTCAAGGTATGTCCTTTTATTCTGAGGCTGTGCCCTCTGGTCATGGACCCTGCCACTGGTAGAAACATCCTCCCGACATACTCTCTATCCAGGCCTTTCACTATTTGGTAAGTTTCAATGACATCGTCCCTCAACTTTCTTAATTACTTCCCAGTAATTAATGTGCTGTGGTCCAAATAAAGTTAATTTTATACCTTACTAGACTAAGTGGGACCCGTTGGGTCCCAGCATCACACGTGAGGGCTGGTACCCCGCCGCAATATTCCACCTCTCCATCAATTCCAATATTGGTGACCAGTGGAGGGGAGGGGGGGGCTTTCTGGAATGCTAGTATGGGTGTTGTGGGCTGAAGGGACTGGTTTCCAGAGGGCTAGTATGGACATTGTGGGCTGAATGGATTCTTGGGCTGGGGGCTCAGTCACTCAAGTCTGTTGTGCTGGCAGCTCACTCACGGCTGGTGGGCTGGCAGTTGACTCACAGCTATTCCTTGAAATTTGGTGCAAGGCCACCAAATTCATGTGCAGTTTCATACCGTTTCAAGCAGGGTGTAAGGCCACTAAAGACAGCGAGGCGTGACCTCTCCCTCCTCCATCTTGCAGAGACTGAGCCATGCCCACACTTCTTGGTTTTATAGTCCCTTCCCCCCCCCCCCCCCATCAGAAGGGGCGTGGCCGTCATGGCGTGATTGACAGAGGGAATCTCAACATTTATTTAAACACTAATAACTCTTATTTTTAATCGATGGGAAAAATCCTCGACACTTGATGAGCAGACAGGGACTCGGTAGGTGGCCAAAAATCACAGCCGTACGTGGTAATGTTTTTCCTAAAATCAATATACAGCACAAACAGGAAGTGGTCAAGTTTAGACTTTTAATTATATAGATGTCAAGGCAACTTTAGCATTCTCAAACTGACTTTTCAATTAGGCAAGGCAACTTTGGCATTCTCAAACCAACTGTTCAATTAGGCAAGGCAACATTTGCATTCTCAAACCAACTTTTCAATTAGGCAAGGCATTCTCAAATCAACTTTAATTAGGCAAGGCAACTTTAATTAGGCAAGGCAACACAGCTTTAGCATTTTCAAACCAAAGGCAACAGCTTAAGCATTTCCAAACCAATGGCAACACAGCTTAAGCATTTCCAAACCAATGGTAACACAGCTTAAGCATTTCCAAACCAATGGCAACACAGCTTTAGCATTTCCAAACCAATGGCAACACAGATTTAGCATTTCCAAACCAAAGGCAACACAGCTTTAGCATTTTCAAACTATATTTTCAGACCACATTAAGGGCACTGGCAGGTCAGTAAAAACCACTCGCAGTTTAGTAGACATGTGTTCAGTGTTATTCACAGCTCAGACTGAGAGACATGACCCTCTCGCTCCCCCATCTTGTAGAGACTGACTGAGGCACTCAACACTTCCGGATTTTATAGCCCCTCCAGAAGGGGCGTGACCTTCAGGAGAGAGAATCTCAAAAAATTTTAAACACTAATAACTCTTTTATTTTTAATCGATGGGAAAAATCCTCTTGTCCTGCGCAACGGAGGGGGACTCTGAGTAAGATGGCCAAAAATCACAGCCGTACGTGGCAGCGTTTTTTCTAAAATCAATATACAGAACAACAGGAAGTGGTCAAGATAAGACTTTTTGTAATATAGATTTGCTTATAACAACCATGCGCAACATAATTGGGTTTCCAGAACAACCACCATTAATTATTGAATAAGGAACCAAAGTACTTGAGATAAGAGATGAAAACATTATTTTACATTAAACAGGTGAAACATGCAAATGAAGATGGAAGCAGAGCCAACAAAATAATTAAAAATAAGATGGATAACTATTTGAAAGTAAGGTGAATAACTATTTGAAAACTAAGGAGAAACATTTAAAGAAAGAGAAAAAGCAGATGTAATCTGAACTCATTACGGTAATGATAATATCCAGATTTTCATTTTTAAACACCAGTGTTACATATTGGTCATGTATGTCTGTGCATGGCTGTCCATTATTTATCTTGTAATTTTATCATCTTGATGAAGACACCATACTACATTTTGATCAAAGGCATTAAATGTATATCAATGATCTAACTTCCATTACAGTTATTCCAGAGGATTGATTTTTTTTCTTGCTTATCTTTTCCCAAAGAAACTCTTTGGTTTGTGCACATTCTATTATTTTCTGGGATGTGTACATCACCCCACAGTTGGCAGTCATTTCCCTGTTATCGCCTTAATACCTGGGGTGACTGATTCCCTTAACCTTGTTTAATCCATGTGATGCAGTTAAACTCTGTTTTGTTGATGAGGAGGTCTGATATTTTAACCTATTGACAATGAAGGAACAGCAATTCCTGTAAGATATAGGAGGAGAATAAGGCCATTCACTCCATCTAATCTGCTTTGCCATTCAACCATGGCTGATCAATTTTTTCTCTCAACCCCATTCTCTTGCCTTCTCCCCATAACCCCTGAAACCCTTACTAATCAAGAACCATTTAAAAAAAAAAATACCCAATGACTTAGCCTCCACAACTGTTTGTGGCAATGAACTCCACAGATTCACCACCCTTTGACCAAAGAAATTCCTCCATCTCCATTCTAAATTCATGATGATGATGATGATGTATGAAAATACCGAAATATTGAAAATGCTACTGCTTCTAAGTTTTTAATGCCCTTTTTCTAAATTAGTAGTAATTGTCCTATTAAAAAATAAGCAGCACACCTATGTTATCCCACAAGTGGAAGGAATGAATATTTCAAATGTTTTGTTGAGCTATTGACCTCGTGAGTCCGTTGAGATGTACCAGGAAGGGCTTCAATGGTTCTTATTATCATGTGTACTAAGGTGCAATGAAATTATTTTCTTGCATTCGGATCAATAAGATTATTGCCATACATATGTACAATGCCTGTACAGAATTAATGGAAACAGTGCACTGATTCAATATGCAATAGTTGCCAAGTTTTTCCACCTCAATTGATGTTGCTACTGCAATCACCCAGAAATTAGAAAGTCCTCACACACTTAGCTTGTGCAATGTAGGTGAAATTTTGTACTACAAAAAATGAACTTTATTATATAAAAAAAGCACACAGAACATAACCCTTGCAAAGTGACTGTACATTTAATAGTGTCCTACTCTGTGTTTGCACCTGTCTTTAAATAAGTCACCATTGCCACTTGTGGTCACTTTAACTTTTAGAATTGGAGCAATGGATGATATTTGTTTCTGCTCTGCCATTTCACCCCTGACTGCAATCTCACTGTGCACACTGCTGTAGCATTGGCAAGAGGTCTGTTGCAATTATCCTGAATCCTCTCTGGCAAATTCAGGTTTAATATGTGGCAGGAAGCAGATGTACTCAATTTAAATGATGCAGATGGTGAAAGATGCCTTCAGTTTTCGGTAACAGGTCCTCAAAGCCTGTGGAAATTTTGTCTGAATAACCAAACCACCAATACATCTGAGCTAATCGTGTTTTACTTTGATTTGAATTTAGCTACACTTCCATTAGGTATCAAGTCATAGAGCTGTACAACACAGATTCGGGCCAGTTGGCCCACATGGTCCATACTAACCAAGTTGATTGAAGGATACAGCAGTGAAACAAGCCCTTCAATCCTCCAAGCCCACCCTCTGAAGCATCGATCACCCGTTCACATTTGTTTCTCTTTTATTCCACTCCCTACAGACTATGGGCAATTTTACAAAGGCCAATTAACCATCAAAGCAGCACCTCTTTGGGATATGGGAAGTGCCCGGAGGAAACCTAAGTGGTAATGGGAGTACGTGCAAACTCCACACAGACAGTATCTGAGGTCAAGAATGAACTCTGTTCTTTGGCACCATGAGGCAACTGCACTAATGTGCTGACCAGATTGGCATATTGGGACTGTTCAATTGGCCCATCCTAAACCCTTCCTATTCATATTAGATAAAACAAACAAAAAAGATTTTTGTTTTGTTTTTCTGGAAGTGCAGATCATTAATTTATAAGACATTACATTTTGTGAGCTTCCTGGATTTATTTACCGATGTATGTTGCATTTGAAATTCTAGTTCCCATATGGTAGTGTGGATTCCACAGGGTTTAGGTTTATGATTGTCACATGTTCTGAGGTACAGTTAAATGCAAATTAAATCAGGTAATATACATGAATACAGTCAAACCAGACACTAGGACAAAAGGTAGCGCAAATATTGTTGGTTCTCTTTGAAAACAAGTCTATCCATTTGCAAATGAAAGATACATATCCTAGCCAACAATCAAATGATTGTAACCATAGCATTTCTGTTGTAGTTGCTGCATTATATCACAATACATAGAAGAACAATGTACAATTGCGTAACACTAAAGATTCCCAGAGCTCTTGTATCAAGCAAAGTTTCACACTAATCACATGATGGGACAGGTGACCAAAAGCTTGATCAAAAAGGTAAGTTATGTTAAAGGTGGTGAGGCACGGAATCTATGGTTGCGAATACAGAGATCTGAGTTTAGGTTGTTCAACTGGTCATCAGTGGGGTGGTGGGGTCACTTGACATTGAGTTTAGTTTAATTTAGAGATACAGCGCAGAGACGGGCGCTTTGGTCTACCAAGTCCACACCGACCAGAGCTCCCCGCACACACCAGGGATAATTTTCAATTTTTTTTTCACCACAGCCAATTAACCTACAAACCTGTACATCTTTGGAATGTGGGAGGAAACCCACGCAGTTCACGGGGAGAAAGTACAAACTCGGTACAGGCTGTGCTGGTATTCTCGGTACCCTCTGATGTCTTGGAGGGTTGTCGGGTCAGCGTAAGAGGCACGTCCATGGGGAGATATAGAAAAAAGGTTAAGAATTCCTAAAATGTAGGCATTATTGGTCCAGGGGTCGATGTTAGCCAGCTGTGTATGAACAGGACTTAGTACACAAAGTGCTGGAAAAACTCAACAAGTCAGGCAGCATCACGAGAGGACATAGATAGATGATGTTTCTGGTTAGAATCCACATTCAGACATATCCTCCAGAGATGTAGCCAGACCTGCTGAGTTACTTCAGCACCTACAGAAGATTCCTTGCGGTCAGCTGGACCACTGCAGTCAACAGGCATCATTGGTTTGGATGAAACTCCTAGTTCCTTAGAAGGCTTAGGAAGTTTGGCATGTCCCCTACAACTCACACCAACTTCTACAGATGCACCATAGAAAGCATTTTATCAGGATGCATCACAGCTTGGTTTGGGAACAGCTCCATCCAAGACCACAAGAAATTGTAGCAAATTGTGGACATAGCCCAGACCATCACACAAACCAACCTCCCTTCTATTGACTCAATTTATGCCTCGCGCGTTCCTTCGGCAAGGCCAACAGCATATTCAAAGATGTCACACCCTGGCCACTCCCTCTTCTCCCCTCTTCCATCAGGCAAAAGGTATAGAAGTGTGAAAACGCACACCACCAGATTCGGGGACAGTTTCTTCCCAGCTGTTATCGGGCAACTGAATCATCCTACCACAACCTGAGGGCAGTGCTGAACTACTATCTACCTCTTTGATGACCCTCAGATTATCCTTGATTGGAGTTGCTAGCTTTATTTGCACTACACGTTATTCTATTATTTTGTATCTATACACTGTAAATGGATCGTTTGTAATCATGTATTGTCTACCTTTCATTCATTACCTTTTCATATCTCTCGTTTCCCTCTCCCCTAGCTCTCAGTCTGAAGAAGGATCTCAACCCAAAATTTCACCAATTCCTTTTCTCCAGAGATGCTGCCTGACCCACCATTTTGTGTCTTATCTTTGGTGTAAACCAGCATCCTGTAGAAATGTAGGATTATGTTTTTCGATGGCAAGAATATAGATTTTCACTGCTCCTAAAGTAGTTATATCTAAACAACACATATATTCTACCACTGGTATGAGGGGTGTCGGGGGTTATGCGGAGAAGGCAGGAGAATGGGGTTGGGAGGGAGATATAAATCAGCCATGAATGAATGGCAGAGTAGACTTGATGGGCCAAATGGTCCTATCACATGACCTTATGAAGTCTTTAATCCCAAATGTAAGACTTTTCAATTGCGCTGATAAAATAAATATATTGTTGCATCCAAATATATAAAATATATATTGTCGCATTAGACTGTCATTCAAAGTTAGTTCAGGCATTTATTTGAGGGAGCGTTGTATCGCTAAAAAACTAACATTGAAAGAAAATTTATTTTGGATCGGTCACAGGCTTGTCATTCTCCAGAGGAAAATGAAGTGTATTTTAGAAAATTAATTTTTGTATCCTTTTAAAATTAATTCTGGGCATTGCTGGCAGGGACTATACCTTGCTGCTTGTCCTTGAGCAAGGTGCTGGTGGATCAAAGTCTTCAACTGTTGCCATTAGTTGCTGTGCAACTGGGTAGCTTCATTGTTCAGTTAAGGACCATTCGCATTGATACAAGAAAGGTGTGGCATTTGGGTTAATCCATGTACGGATGAAGACCTTCCTTTCAAAATTAACTCAATTTGGTCGCTTTCACTGATTTTCAAACCTAAAATGATGAAGTCACAAACTGCTGGACTAACTGAATGAGTTCTCAGCATCTCTGGGGGACATTTTGGATTGGGTCCCTTCTTCTGTAGTAACACTGGAGGACATGGATTGACAAAGTTATGGTCTGAAGATGTCCTGACCCAAAATGTCACCCATCCATGTTCTCCAGAGATACTGCAGAAGAAGGGACGCAACCTGATCTGATCAGCACTTTGTTTCTTTTGGTAAACCAGCATCTGCAGTAACTTGAGTCTGAAAATGAAGAAGTGTTTGATTGGTTGGCAACTCAAACAATGCTGGAAAGAAGGCGCCAAAATGGAAGGATAAGATGTGTTATGCATTGAGTTATAATTTTAAAATACTTTCAACAACACCATTCAAAGGGGAAAGCTGCTGTAAAGGAAGGAGATACTTAGCTGTGGGAAAAGAATGACGTGTGGCACTATCTCTTCCAAAGTGATGATGTAAGTGTGAGTTCTGAAAGTTTCAACCACAGTCACCTCTCCATCAGCATCCAAATCTCTGCATCTGATTCTTGGATTACAAAGCCATCTTTGTTATCTCACCTAATTTGTTTTAACTTTGTTAGAACACATTGCTGTAAAAAAAAAAAAACATTCAAATGAGGGAGATGTTTGCTGCTTAATTTTTAACTTTGATAAGTTAACTCGGTGACACAGCAGTAGAGTTGCTGCCTTACAGCATCAGAGACTCGGGTTCGATCCTAACTGCGTGTGCTGGCTGTACAGAGTTTGTATATTCTCCCTGTAATCACATGGACATTCCCTGGGTGCTCTGGTTTCCTTCCACACTGCAAAGATGTACAGGTTTGGAGGTTAATTGGCTTTGGTAAAATAGTGATTTGTCCCTAGTGTGTAGGATAGTGCTAGTGTACAGGGCGATCGCTGGTCAGTGTGGACTTGGTGGGCCATAGGGTCTGTCTCTGTGCTCGACCTCAAAATCTAAAGTCTAATATGAGTCTTCTTAGGCCCCCTTCGGTGAAGGCTGACCATGGGTGTCTCCAGGGTTGGAGGACACCAGTGTGTGACTTTGTGTAACATGGGGAGACTGGTGCACAGACAGCCACTACACGGTCCTTGACAGATCTGGGTCGGGATCCAGTGGCATGGAGTCCAAGACGACCGGAGACCCTTTTCTGCTGCAACCTTCGTCCGCCTTCCCTGCCGTTGTGAAGCACCTCAAAGGTCACCCATCATCCTCCGCTTGTTCCACCGTTGAAGACTTGGTTGGATCGCCCTTTGTCAGCGTCCTTCCCCTCGACCTTACCGCCATGGGTGGCCCTACCAGGAGCATAGCTCCAGGCGGCATTGCTCTCAGGATCTCGTGGTCACCCAAGGTTCTCCAAGACGACAAGATTTTGGTTATGCTGCATTTGGAGTATTGCATGCAGTTCTGATCGCTCCATTACGGGGAGGATGTGCAAGGTTTGGAGAAGGTGTAGAGGAGGTTTACCAGAATGCTGTCTGGATTGGAGGGTTTTGGCTGCAAGGCAAGGTTGAATAAACTTGGATTGTTTTCTCTGGAATGTCAGAGGTTGAAGGAAAACTTTGTGGAAGTATCTAAAATTATGAGAGGCATACATTGGGTAGACAGTCAAAATCCTTTCCCCAGGCTGGTAATTTCCAACACTAGAGGCCATAGCTAAAAGGTGAGAGGAGGAATGTTTAATGGGGAGATGCAGGGCAAGTTATTTTTACAGAGTAGTGGGAACCTGGGTGGTGGTGCAGGCAGATGTGATAGTGGAGTTTAAGAGGCTTTCAGATATGAACATGGAAGTGCAAGGATTAGAGGGATATGGATCATATATAGGCAGATGAGGTCAGTTTAACTTGGCTTAAAGGGCCCATGCTTGTGCTGCACTGTTCTATGTTCTAAGTACTAAACCATGACTCTTAAACATCTTTCAACGTATTTTGAATTTATTTTGCAGCAAGTAAACATGCAATGACTAACGGGGAGAAAGTAAAATTGATTGATTGATTCCAGTTCTGCCTGCCAACCTATCAATTTCTAACAAATTCCAGGTTCTTCTTAAAACCTTCCTGTTGTTATTGACAATCCAGGAGATAACATCTTACAAAACTGTCATATAGATTGTAAGATAGAATTTCAATGAGTTTCACGACACCCTCCTGCGCAGGTGAAGTTGATATTTGTGATCTCGTCAGTAATTCAAAGAGCAGGGAGATTTGACAGGGCTGCCCAATAAGAATGGTGACATTGCATTGTTGTTTGTCAGGTATTAGTTTGTGCTTTTCAAAACAGATTCTTTGAACTTGGAATCACATATAGGTCAGAGCAAATAATGATAATAATGGTAAGTCAAACATAGAAACCACTTTTCACCTAACAGTACCCTTCAAACATCACAAAGAAATCCGAGTGATGCTGTTGCTGACTTAAATGAAAGGTTCTTTCAAATACCTTACTTTGTCTTTGATTGGATTTGCACCATTGGACCTGAATTTTATCTGCAAACTCTGCTGTACTACAAAGAAAATGCTCGTGGAAAGCGTGCATTTCAGCAGCACCTGAAGTTTAGACTGCCAACAGATAAACTTGCAGATTCCTTAAAAGCAAATTTAGAATTAAGCTTTTTTGAATTCAGACCTTGATGTTCAAACAATCTAGGAAATCATCTCATGAAACCAAAAACATTTCATTCAAATGATTGACAATTCCTTTTCAGCAATAACTGTTTTGTATCATTTACTGGAATAGCAATTGTTCAGAGTACTTGAGTTGACAATATTCAATGTACCCATCCTGAAATTTGAAGTCAGTCATCCAATTCCAATAAATGCTGCTGAGGGGAATTACTTACAGACATAAAGACATACTTAATCCTGCTTCACAGGTCATCCAAGAAACATACAAAGTAATCAAAATTTTTTTCCTTAAAATTGAAAAAGTTTCAATCGAAAATAAACTTTTTGTATGAAATCAGTCATACAGCAAAAGTTGCGAGGCCACTTCCACAGAATTGTTACGCTCCATCCAAGACCGCAAGAAATTGCAGAGAATTGTGGACGCAGCCCAGGCCATCGCACAAACCAACCTCCCTTCCATTGACCATTTACACCTCATGTTGCCTCAACGCAGCCACCTGCATTATAAAGGATGAGTCACACTCTGGCCACTCCCTCTTCTTCCCTCTCACATCGGGCCAAAGGTACAGAAGTATGAAAACACACACCTAGAGATTTAGGACAGTTTCTTCCCAGCTGTAACCGGGCGACTGAACAAGTGAGCGACCACGGTGGCGCAGCGGTAGAGCTGCTGCCTTATTGCAATTATGTTTCCTCCCACACTCCAAAGACATACAGGTATGTCGGTTAATTGGCTTGGTATGTGTAAATTGTTCCTCGTGTGTGTGTGTAGGATAGTGTTCGTTGGTCGGTGCGGACTCGGTGGGCCGAAGGGCATGTTTCCCCGCCGTATCTCTAAGCCAAACTAAACTAAACTGGAGAGCAGTCCTGAGCTGCTACCTGCCTCTTTGGAGACCCTCTGGCTATCTTTGAGCAGACTTCTGAAAGGTCTCGACTCGAAACGTCGCCTATCTCCTTCGCTCCTTAGATGCTGCTGCACCCGCTGAGTTTCTCCAGCTTTTTGTGTAACCCTTTGAGCAGACTTTATTGGACTTGATCTTGCACTAAGGATTAGTCATGTTATTCCCTTTATCATGTATCTGTGCATAATGGATGGTTCGATTGTAATCATGCATTGTCTTTCTGCTGACTGGTTGGCACGCAACAAAAGCCTCTCACCGTACCTCGGTAAAGGTGAGAAGAAACTAAACTCAAACTCAAACAGATTGCAATGGTCAAACTAGCACAATCATAATCTTCAGCCAATATCTGAGCTCGGTGTCCCTATCCCCAGCAGTGCTTGGTGCCATCAACAGGAAAGTCCCATCAGAAGGAGGGCTGTGTGGTGGGATGTCGCAGGGTGACGCCTGTTTGGTTGTGAGTAGTGGCCCAAAGAATTGTACATTTTTCTGGTCGCCGCTGGGTTTTCAACATTTTGAAGATTTTCAGCGACCTGCTGCGACTATGACGGGTGCCGGCAAAAAGCCGAAATAATTGCGTAAGTGGGATCGGCCCTTAAGTCAGGCAGCATCTCTGGGGGGGGGGGGGGGAGGGAAAGGATGGGTGACAATTCACGTAGCAACCCTTCTTCAGACCTCTTCAGTCTTATGTTTCATTCTTGCTTGCAATTTTCTCCCCATTGTCTCACTTTCTTTGAGCCGGTGACTGCCGAAGTTCAGGCTTTCCTTCAGTAAATCCTGCCCTCAGTGCAGGACAGTGGTGCAGCTGGTAGAACTGTTGTCTCGCCTCGCCAGAGATCCAGCATTCGATCCTGACCTCGAGTGCTTTTTGGGTGAATTTGCACGTTCTCCCTGTTGCAGTATGGGTTTCCTCCGACTGCGCTGGTTTCCAAAGGTCTGCGGGTTGGTAGGTTATTTTGCCTCTGTAAATTGCCACTAGTGTGCAGGGAGTGGATGTGAAAGTGGGATAACTTAGAACTGGTGTGAGCGTGTGATCAATGATCTGCGTGGACTTGGTGGGCTGTCGGACCGGTTTCCATGCTGCATCTTTCAATGAATCTCTGCTCCTCAAAGAAGACCCTCAAAAAGCAGTAGTAATCATCTCTGCCATTTGCTGTCATATCTCCTTAACAAAACTCGGTGTTAAATCATGCTTGCCGGGTTCCTGCGAAATGCCTTTGGATGTTGATGCAAGTCGGGGCCATGAAAATGCTAAGTCAGCAGTGGTGCAATGCGCATTAATCTCTGTGTGACACCTTTGGCATGCTCCCAGCTTCGACAAGGTCATCGAAAATGTAGACTGGCCCAAATGGTCTTCAACGTTACTTTGACCACCTCCGATCACCTATTGTGGTATTCAGCAAAAATATCTTCACAGATAAACAATGGTCCTGCTTTGTCATTTGGAAACTTTTTTTCTGTTGAATTAGTGTAGAATAAAAAGAAGTCAATACTGGAAGATCAGTGCTTCAGGATCCACAGTAGGTTAAGTGGGCTCAATAGAGGATGCTACAAAGTGGGACCTATTTCATTTCGGAGTCACGTGAGTGACTTCGTGAAGAACCCGCCAGCACGCATGCGCGACATATCGTCGCTCGCATTGCAGTCGACGGCTGGAGAGGAGCGCGGCTCATCACCAGCCCTTCATAAGGGCCACTCAGGTAAGTACTAACAACCTTGAGTTGGTTGTTCTGTGTGAATAATTGTGTTTTCTTCCACAGAGACATGGACAGTAGGAAAAGTAAAGGCCGTAAAACTTCTGCAAGGAGTTGTCGGCAACCCAACCCGGAGCCCCCCTCCACGGCAGGAGGACGGGCCGGGAAAAAGGCGCGCAAGCCGGGGAGCCCTGTATTCACAGGACCCGGTTTACCGACGCAGCTATGCCCTAGCGGGGTACCTGCAGAACAATCAGTCGGTACAGCGCCGGAGCAGGTGCATCCTGACTCCATCTCTCTCTCACCCACTGGGTCGTTCGCAGAGACGAGCAAGAGGGATTCGCGTGCTGATGCACGGCCCTTCTCCCTGAGCCCTCTTGAAGGAGGCAGGGATACAATTCCACCACCTAGCCCTTCGCGGGTTGAGGTCTCACCAGGAGCCACTAGGAAGTGGTCTGGTGAATCAGGCAGGCCCGAGTCCACTGGCAGACCAAGGAGGGCCAGTGTCGACTCACCACCCAGGGGGACCAGGAGGAGTCACAAGGGTGGAGCCTCGCCTAGGTCACCGCTTCCCCCGCTGGGGGCAGGTCGGGACCGTACGCCGTCTGGGTCCAGATTTAGGACAGTCGGCAAGCCCGTGCGGACGTCGGGTCACCACGCTGCGGCGTCAGGTGCCGACCTCTCCCCACCCATGCCCTTTGAGGCAGCCGGGTCCAGCTCAGCGAAGAGGAGGCGCTCGAGCAGGTCCGCGCGGGAATCGCTCAGCTTCGCCGAGGCGGCTGGTAGCGACACATCATCACAGTACCGATATTACCTCGACGAGGTACGGACTGATGATCGAAGCCTCAGGAGTTCCTTCGGGCACGAGGCCTCTTACCTCCCACACCCGCCCGATGAAGGGCGCTTGGATCGTATGGAGAGGATATTGGAGCAAGTTCTACTCAATCAGAAACAGGACACACACAGCTCCAGGGGACTCATGGATATATCCCCGTCCCCATCTATGGACAACATAAGACCAGATGAGGAGGATATCCTGGTACATGCCCCAGCAGCACCTGAGGTCCCTCAGGAAGATCTGCTGGATGTGGCAGCCAAATTCGGGTTACCCGTATCGTCAGGACTACCCCTCAACATCAAACTGGCCGCAACCATAGATTATCTTACTAACCATCAATTGCAGGAGGAGGTCCTTGCGAAGGCCATGGAGAGACACAAGGCTCCAGGGAACTGCAATTCACTCCACGTGCCGATTGTGAACATGCCAATCTGGGGTAATATCAGCCCGGGCATCAGAGCGCAGGAAGTGAAACTGCAGAGGATTTTAAAACTGCTTACGTCTGGGATCACCGCTTTTGCAAAGTCGGTAGATGGGGTTGATCTAAGCACCGAACAGGAGGATGCTCTAGCTCTACTCTGCAATACGCAGTACGAGATCAACGCTTTCCGGAAGAGCATTATCAAACCTTCCTTAAATCCCAAATTTGCGGGACTATGCAGAGCACCTCCTACCCCCCCACCTAGACAGCTGTTCGGGGAAGACCTCCCAAAGCAGGTCAAAGAGCTCGATGACCATGCGAAAACCATAGGTCTGATGAGACCACATTTTGTGGCCAGACCTTCGGCCAAGAAGACACCTTACTTCAGGCCACGAGGTCAGACCGATAGGCCAACAAGGACCTACGTTCCGGCACCTCCTCAATATCAACAGCCTCATCAGCCCAGGCCTTTTTTAGGACTAGGCCCTCAGCGGCCAGCATGGAAGATGCGGATTCCGCACCAACCACGAAACCCAGCGCCTCCACGTCCCACCAAAAATCCCAGGGACCGCCGATAACCATGAAGGTAAGGGGGTCTGGGTTCCATGCACTTGCATGTCTAACCTCACGAATTGGGGGCAGATTACGGGGATTTAAGGAGGCTTGGGAAACCATCACTTCAGATGAGTTTATCTTGCAAAGTATTCAGGGTTATGAAATTGAGTTTATTCATGGCCAATTGCCTCCACCCCAGCATATGCCGAATCGCAAATTTGCACTTTCCAAAAAAGAATTGGCAGAAGGCTATGCTGAAATCTTGAGTTTACAAGACAAAGGTGTGATAGAACGAACCACACATGAACCAGTTGAATTTGTGTCTAATATATTTACTAAAACTAAAAAAGACGGTGGATGCCGGGTCATTATAGATTTAACTCACTTGAATACCTTTGTAAAATACACCCATTTCAAAATGGACACATTTGAAACAGCCAAATCTTTGATTTCGGAGGGCTGCTTCATGGCATGCATTGATTTAAAAGATGCATACTATTCAGTATCCATTCGGAAACATCATAGGAAGTTCTTGAAGTTTACCTGGATGGATCAGCTTTGGCAATACAAAGCATTGCCCAATGGGCTTACTACAGCCCCCAGACTGTTCACCAAACTACTCAAGCCAGTGTTATCTACACTGCGGAGACAAAATCATACGGTCATGGCCTATTTGGATGACATTCTGATAATTGGGCACACTCTGGAATCCGCAGAGTTGGCGGTTTCAGCCACAGTGGAAATTTTTCAACAAATGGGGTTTATAATCCATCCAGACAAATCAAAGTTCCTCCCCGCACAGATCATGGACTACTTGGGGTTCACAATAGACTCCAATCGCATGATCACCACCATCCCAACTAACAAAATTGGTGATGTGTTTCAAGCATGCAAGAACCTGGTCTGCGCCAGTATACCGTCTATCAGATTAACTGCCAGGGTAATTGGCAAAATTGTAGCAGTATTTCCAGCTGCTCAATATGGACCTTTACACTATCAGAATTTACAAAGGTCAAAAATAACAGCATTAAAACTAAATGCTGGACATTATGATAGACCCATGCAATTGCCGGTTAAGGCAAAACTTGAGTTACTATGGTGGATTGGCAATATCCATAACTCTTTTAAACCCATCATTGTGCCTCGTCCAATGGTATACTTGCAAACAGATGCAAGCTCCCATGGCTGGGGAGCTACGGACAACAATAACAGTTGTGGAGGTAGATGGGATTCACGTGAAGCTACTTTGTTGTTAGCACAAGGGATAAACTATTTGGAGATGCTAGGAGCATTCCACGGACTAAGAGCCTATTGTTCAAACATGACTAACACTCATGTCCGTCTCCAAATAGACAATACCACTGCGGTGGCTTATCTGAATCATATGGGCGGTACCAGGTCAATTTCATGCAATGAATTGGCAAACACAATTTGGCTCTGGTGTATTCAACGGAATATTTGGATCTCAGCTACCTACTTGCCAGGTGAGCTCAATACAGTGGCGGACACCAGGTCACGGAAGTTCAATGACAACATCGAGTGGATGTTGAACCCCCAAATATTCACCAAAATTACAGCCAAATTTGGTAAACCGGATATTGACCTTTTTGCGTCACGGTTGAACCATCAGGTACCAACATACGTATCATGGGAGCCAGATCCTGGGGCAATGGCGATGGACGCATTCTCGCTAGACTGGGGGAAATGGTTCTTCTATGCCTTTCCTCCATTCTGCCTCATCAGTCGGGTATTGCGGAAAATCCAGCTCGATGCTGCCAAGGGCATCCTCATTATACCCGACTGGCCTACGCAATCATGGTATCCGGTGGTCCTTGGAATGATAAGTCAACCATGGGTCCTCTTGGAGGGTTGCCCACAATTGGTGACGAACCCTGCCACAGGGGAACCACACCCCTGCCATAGTCATTTGAATCTATTGGCTTGCAGGATCTGAACAGGCCACTACTTCAGTATGGTCTATCTTCAAGGACAATGGATACCATGGGAGCATCATGCAGGGAGTCCTCAAGACGGCAGTACTTATCGTACATCAGGAAATGGGAATCCTATTGTGGCCGCATGGACGTTGCATATGACTCCGTCTCCATCACAGATGTGCTGGAATTTCTTGCGGGGCTACACCATGATCAACATCTCAGCTATAGTGCCATCAATAGCGCCAGGAGTGCGCTCTCGTCCTACCTCAATATTGAGGTAGGATCCAATAAATTGGTCTCCAAACTTATGCGGGGGATATTTAATTCCAACCCGCCGAGGCCCCGTTACAACGTCACATGGGATATTGGCAAAGTGCTGACCCTGCTGAGAACATGGTCACCCATGACGGGGCTCGAATTGGACAAACTCACCCTGAAGGTGGTGATGTTGATGGCACTTACTTCAGCACAAAGGGTGCAAACGCTTCACAAGGCCAAGATCGACAGAATGATCTCTACCCCTGAACGGGTCACTTTCTTCATTGATGAATTGCTCAAGCAGCATAGACCTGGATTTACAGGGCTGCAGCTGGAGTTTCCAGCATACCCCGCTGATGCTAGGCTATGCATAGCCACCCATATCCGCCACTATATCAAAGTGACGAGGAAAATAAGGGGAATGGAGCAATACCTGTTCATCAGTCATAAAAAACCTCACCATAGAGTGACGGTGCAGACGATATCCCGATGGCTCAGGATCGTCTTGAACAAAGCAGGTATTGACACTGATGTTTTTAAATCCCATTCCACCAGGGCAGCATCAACATCGGCGGCAAAGGCCATGGAGGTGCCCATGGACCAGATACTTGCCACAGCGGGATGGGCCAGTGAAGCCACTTTTCAACGGTTTTACAATAAACCCGTCACCGTACCTGGAATGTTCGCAGGAGCCGTGCTGGATGCAGGCCGAGAACATACAGTTCCCCCTCAGTGAGGGGTCCTTTCTTGTTGTTATTAATAAATATTATTATTTTTCAGAGAAACAGTGACGGAAATTGATTACTGCTGTCCACCTTTTCAGTAGCGTGTGTGATAGCATGGACGTTGTCCAGGGCGTGAAATCACAGAAGCTTTGAAGTCTTCACGAAGTCACTCACGTGACTCCGAAATGAAATAGTAAGATTAAACGAGAACTTACCAGTTTGAAGTTTGATCTTTATTTTATGAGGAGTTGCGATGAGGGATTTCGTGCCCTCCGCTCCCAACCCTCGATCATAAAGTCAACTGGTAACTAGAGTCTCTTTAATCTTACTATAACAAGTCATTTCTTGGCTTGGTTTTTCTGTGATTCCACACCGCGGCTTTGAAGTATGTCGCGCATGCGTGCTGGCGGGTTCTTCACGAAATCCCTCATCGCAACTCCTCATAAAATAAAGATCAAACTTCAAACTGGTAAGTTCTCGTTTAATCTTACTAATTTATTACATAAGTTATTCAACGTGTTAGACCCAGAGTGCTGGAACAACTCAGCAGGTCGGGCAGCATCTTCGGAGAAAAGGAATAGGTGACGTTTTAGTCGTTACACACAGCAGGTGTTCAAGGGCTGTGTATTCTTGGCCTTCATCAATTACACACACAATGTCAAGGGTTCCGGAGCATATAGATGTATAATCTCCCATGTTGATGGAAGCCTTCAATAGGATTGATTTAGGCAGCAAGTTTCCAATATAATTAATTGAATTGATTGATTAATTGTAAGATGCAGCTTGGAAATGGGCCCTCTGTGTTATTGGGTGACCATTGACCCAACACGTTAGTTCTATTTTATCCCACTTTCTCATCTACTCTCTACGCATTAGCGGCAATTTACAGAGTCCAAATAGTCTACAAACCTGCATATCTTTGGCATGTGGGAGGAAATGGAAAAACCTGGAGGAGACCCACTCGGTCACTAGCAGAACATTGATCACCCTTTCACACTAGTGTTATGTTATCCCACTTTCCCATCCATTCCTACACATTTGTGGCAATTTACGGAGTCCAATTAATCTCCAAACCTGCAAGTCTTTGGGATGTGGGAGGAAAAGGGAGTTCCCGGCCAAAACTCATGCAGTCACGGGAAGAACATGCAAACTCCTCGCGGACAGCAGCTGAGATGTGGGTCTCTGGAGATGCAAGGCAGACGCTCCACCAGTTGCCCCACTGTGCCGCCCCGGAGCGTGATGGAGCAACTGAGAAACAATGGGAGCATTGGTGAGGCTTTGGACCCTTCACCACCCGCCTTACCCTCCAACGTGATAAATCCTTACTTTTGTGCATGGGTATACTGCTTCAGAATGGTTCGTAGTGTGAAAGGACAAAAAAATGACACAGCAGGAGTAACTCAGTGGGTCAGGCAGCATCCCTGGAGAATGTTGATAGGTGATGTTTTGGGTTGGGACACTTCTACAGACTTCAGATGTTTCTACGTTGATGATCCAGTGGTTGTTTCAGTGGTGCATTCCCCAATAGCAGTTCAGATAAAGTTGCATCCTTAATCTTACACCCCTGTGATTAAATATCGTATCATTCAGGCTGGTTCTTGGCTCAAGGCTATTAAATGTTGTTATAGTTGGATGGGTACTTCAATAGTTCAGTTTAAAGATACACGGCAGAAATGGGACCTTCCGCCCACCCACTCTGTGCCGACCAGTGATCCCCGTACACTAAATTTGTAGGAAGGAACTGCAGATGCTGGTTTACACCGAAGTTAGACACAAAATCGGTAGTGGGGAAACTGCTGGAGTCAGTTATTAAAGATGGGATAGCAGCGCATTTGGAAAGTGGTGAAATCATTGGACAAAGTCAGCATGGATTTACGAAAGGTAAATCATGTCTGACAAATCTGATAGAATTTTTCGAGGATGTAACTAGTAGAGTGGATAAGGGAGAACCAGTGGATGTGTTATATCTAGACTTTCAGAAGGCTTTCGACAAGGTCCCGCATAAGAGATTAGCATACAAACTTAAAGCACACGGTATTGGGGGTTCAGTATTGATGTGGATAGAGAACTGGCTAGCAGACAGGAGGCAAAGGGTAAGAGTAAACGGGTCCTTTTCAGAATGGCAGGCAGTGACTAGTGGGGTGCCGCAAGGCTCAGTGCTGGGACCCCAGCTATTTACAATATATATTAATGATTTGGACGAGGGAATTCAATGCAACATCTCCAAATTTGCAGATGATACCAAGCTGGGGGGTATAGTTAGGTGTGAGGAGGATGCTTGGAGGCTGCAGGGTGTTTTGGATAGGCTGAGTGAATGGGCAGATGCATGGCAGATGCAGTATAATGTGGATAAATATGAGGTTATCCAGTTTGGTGGCAAAAACATGAGGGTAGACTATTATCTGAATGGTGGCAGATTAGGAAAGGGGGAGATGCAACGAGACCTGGGTGTCATGGTACACCAGTCATTGAAAGTAGGCATGCAGGTGCAGCAGGCAGTGAAGAAAGCAAATGGTATGTTAGCATTCATAGCGAAAGGATTTGAGTATAGGAGCAGGGAGGTTCTACTGCAATTGTACAGGGTTTTGGTGAGGCCACACCTGGAGTATTGCGTACAGTTTTGGTCTCCAAATCTGAGGAAAGACATCCTTGCCATAGAGGGGGTACAGAGAAGATTCACCAGACTGATTCCTGGGATGTCAGGACTTTCATATGAGGAAAGATTGGATAGACTCGGCATGTACTCGCTGGAATTTAGAAGATTGAGGGGGGATCTTATAGAAACTTACAAAATTCTTAAGAGGTTGGACAAGCTAGATGCTGGAAGATTGTTCCCGATGTTGGGGGAGTCCAGAACAAGGGGTCACAGTCTAAGGATAAGGGGGAATTCCTTTAGGACCGAAATGAGGAAAAAATTCTTTACACAGAGAGTGGTGAGTCTCTGGAATTCTCTGCCACAGAAAGTAGTTGAGGCCAGTTCATTGGCTATATTTAAGAGGGCGTTAGATGTGGCACTTGTGGCTAAAGGGATCAGGGGGTATGGAGAGAAGGCAGGTACGGGATACTGAGTTGGATGATCAGCCATGATCACATTGAATGGCGGTGCAGGCTCGAAGGGCCGAATGGCCTACTCCTGCACCTATTTTCTATGTTTCTAGGTTTTTAAAATGCTGGAAAAACTCGGCACGGCAGGCAGCGTTTCCGAAGAGAAGGAATGGGCAACGTTTCGGGTCGAGACCCTTCTTCAGACTGGTTAGTCTTGACCCGAAATGTCACCCATTCCTTCGCTCCAGAGATGCTGCCTTTCCCGCTGAGTTACTCCAGCATTTTATGTCCATCCCCATACACTAGCACTATCCTACACTGGGGACAATTTACAACACTACTGAAGACGATTAGCCTACAAACCGGTACGTCTTTGGAGTGTAGGAGGAAACCGGAGCACACGGAGAACCTACGCAGGTCACCGGGAGAACGTACAAACTCCATACAGACCACACCCATAGTCAGAATTTAACCCAGGTCCCTGGCACTGTAAGGCAGCAACTCTACTCCTGTGCACCGTGCCACAACCAAGGATAGGAACAGTTTAGAGGGATATTGGCCAAATGCAGATGGGACTAGTGTAGATGGGGCAACAGGCTGTTTGTCACTGTCTCGATGACTTGCCAGGCTTTGCCATGCCCCCACCTCTCTCATCTTTCTCTTCCCATCTCCCTCTTTCCCCCACAGTCAGTCTGGAGAAGGTTCCCGACCCAAAAGGACACCGATCCATGTTTTTCAGAGATTCTGTCTGATCTCCTGAATCATTCCAGCACTTTGTGTTTTTTTGTAAACCTTTGCCTGCATATACTTGTGTCCCTAGAATCGAGTAAACTCAGTTTTATTGGCATATATATATGCATTAGTGCACAGAGATACAGGTACTATGACATTCTTTCTTGCAACGTCACAGACAAGTAGACTCCGACGACAGGCAAATACATAGAAGAAGACAGTAAAAATACGGTACTTTAAAAAAAACAACAACAAAAAACACAGCATCTGCAGTTCCTTATTTCTAGATAAACCTTTTTTGATTGACTTGAGGGCCTGTCCCACTTGTCCTTGGCACGCAAATTACGCGACCTCGTCGCGTTGCATCGTTGGGCCGCGTAGGGCCGGTCGCACTGAGAAGCGCGGAGGGGTATGTAGTTGTGTGGTACATCGTGCTGGGCTCTGAAAATTGTGAACCGAACAAAATCTTCGCGCGCCAACGGCCTGTTTAGGAACTGATGGCCAAAGTGGGACGGGCTCAAGACCCTGGTGCGAAGTAAGAAGCAGGCAAATGATCGCCGAACTCGGCCTGGGGCTCACGGCCGTTGCGGTCCGGATCCGCCCCCACTTCTACTCCCAGAGCGGGGTCAGGAGAGGAGCTGCTCTGCTGGCGGGGAGGATTTAATGAACTTTTTGGACGTTGGGGAGGATTGAAAGCATTCCGACTTTGCGTTCAGAGCTTTGTCGGACTGCAGAGACTTTCTTTGTTCAAGGATTCCTCTAATTAGTGAGGATTGTCTGTGTGTTTCTGGAAGGTCGTAGGAGCGGCAGTGGCTGGCGGAAGGCCAAGATTCACTTGAACTGGTGGGAGCTGAGTCTGGAGCGGTGTTTGTGGTCAGTAACATCGGAAAGCTCCCTCCCACACCGACTTGCCCGGTCCAGGTGTGCTGGGTAAGAACGGCACCAGTGTCTTGGATTTCGTTGAAGCCGGGGAGGCGACGGAGACCTGGGGAAGAAGCCTCCGGAAGCTCCATTTTTGACGGCGGGAGGATTGACACAGACATTCCTACCTTATCAGGAGGAGACTGCTTCTGTTGCTTTGCCAAGAAAGCCTTCACAAGATACTGAACTGCTGCAAGAGAGTGGAGGTGCAGCAACAGCAGAAAGACTGCTTTGATTTTAAAAGTACTGATACTTTGTGTGTTGTGCCACGCCCTAAAGATGGCGACCCCTCAGAGTTTTGCAGCTGTCGCACGGTCGGCAGTCTCTGAGACTGAGGGCCATGAGTTGATGGGGCGCACACATGGGGTAAAAATGTACGTGCAGAGCAACCTGCCCTTTAAGGCTTTTCTAGATGCCCTGGGTGAGACTGTTGGCAAGAAAGCCAGTCTCGGGCGTGGTGGTCAGTGGGAAGGTTGTTGTTCTACTGAAGACTGAACAGGCGGTGGCTCTGGCTCTGGAAAGGGGGGTAACAGCAGGTGGGAATTTCGTGGCGGTGGACCCATGGGGGGGTCCCGTGTTGCCGGTCATTCTGTCCAATGTTCCCACTTTTGTTCCGGATGCGCTCCTGCTCCCACATGTAAGGAAGCTGGGGGAGGTGCGGTCGGGGCTCACCAAACTGTTGTATAGGTTTGACGATCCTGAGATGCGGCATATATATACGTTCAAGCGTCGCGTGTATATACAGATGGCACAGGGGATGGACACGGAGGGGAGTTTTGATGTGGAGGTGGATGATTTCTCCTATCGTGTGTTCTGGAATGCGGGCCAAGTGCGTTGTCATGCCTGCAAAAAGGTGGGGCATTTTCGCCGGAATTGTCCCAGGACCCGGGATGCCAGTTCCACCACGGTGGCTCGGGAGTCCACTGCTGGCCCATCTGGGGCCGCTGGTTCTACCACCGTGGCCCGGGAAAGCACTGCTGGCCCATCTGGGGCTGCTGGTTCTATCACAGTGGCCTGGGGGAGCATTGCTGGCCCATCTGGGGCTGCTGGGTCTACCACGGTAGCCCGTGAAGGCTTTATTCCCCTACCCCCACCCCCCATTCTCCCACCACCCCCCATGTCCCGTACCTGTGGAGGTGGACGCAGGTGAAGTGCGTGGGGTGGACAGGGAGGTTTGGGAGCGTCAGGGGGGGAGGAAAGTCAAGAAAAAGAAGAAAGGCGGTCCCTTGGGCCCGGGGAAGAATAAGGGCCCTAGGGTCCAATGGGGGGCTGGAAAGGTTAAACAGGTAGATGGTAGTGTGGAGGTCGAGGCTTCCGCAATGGAGCTCACCGTACCACCGCACGCCAGTGGTTGGAAGAGGAGGAGACATGGGTCCTCTGATACAGAGAAGGGCCCTGAAGTTCAGGAGCAACCTGAATGGGGGCCTTCCCCTCCTGTTGAGGTGGGGGATCCAGGGCACGCTTCCTCTGAGGGGGTGGATGCCTCTGTAGTGCAGGGACCACCTGAGAGTGGCGATACATTACCCTTGGGGGCTGGTCCCCCAGAGAGCACGTCTGCTAGCTTAGTGGATGACCAGGGGCAGCCTGAAGGGGGGGACTTGGGTGTAAGGGTGGGTCCCCAGCCTGAGCTCCTCATCGAGGCTACAAGCCCAGTTGAGGGGTGTGATGCCCCACTGGTTGAGGGAGCAGGGGAGACTCCAGTAACATCGGCTCCTGAGGGCCACAGCGAGGTGATTCACCTGGTGGAGGAGGACGGGGACTCTCTGGGTGACGGTGCTGGGGCGGGAAGCCTGGGTGTGGAGGAGGGCAAGGTCGATTCGGATCGTGTCCTTCGGTCGGACTCTAGACAGGCCCGCTTACAGCAAGGCCCGGAGACTTGGTCCGACTTCACGGGTCCCAATCCGGATACAGAGGGCGGTGGAAGAGCACAGGAGCCTGGCCAATTAGCAGATAGCTTGCTGCAGTCAGAGGCACCGGTACCTGCCCCTGTCACTGATCCTGGGGGTGGGATGGTGACAGAGGAGGGACCGTGTGATGTGGCTGGAACGCCCACCTCACAGGGAGGGGTGTGCGAGGCAGCTGAAAGTAGCAACCTCCCGGACTCGGGCTCGGACATTGAGTGTGAGGAGGAGGGGTATGCGGAGTCCGTCAACAGTGAGTTGACGGAATGCCCCGCCCGTGGCCCCGTGTCTCGACTTGTCGAAGTCTGGGAACTTCGGAAGTTCTTAAGGGACACGAGAGGGAGTAGGAACAAGGTGGTTTTGGCTGTGGACCGCTGGTCGGACATGAGGGTGCCCATGCGGTCTATTTATGCCATCCTTCAGAAGAAGGGAAAGCAGGCGGGGCTATTAAGAAATGAGAGGCGCCAGTTCCAAAAGCTTTTTAAGTCCCTAAAGAGAGGGCAGCAGGCTATGGGCGGCTCCACTCCTTCACCGGGGGCTGGTAAAGATCTAGTGTACGCTCAAAATGAAGCTCACTATAGGCAGCCTTAATATCAATGGGGGCAGGGGGTCTCTCCGTAGGTTTCACCATCTCTCAGTGCTCAGGGACGGGGGGTACGCGGTGAGCTTCCTGCAGGAAACACATACTGTGGCTAGCGATGAACCCACCTGGCTCCTGGAGTGGGAAGGGGGGGTCTACATGAGCCATCTCAGCTCCCATTCAAGTGGAGTGGCCTTCCTGTTGGCCCCGTCTTTCCAGCCGGAGATCCTCAAACTGCAGGACATTGTACCAGGCCGTTTGCTGTATCTGGCCGTGCATTTGGATGGCGTGCCATTACACTTCATTAATGTGTACGCCCCCAAGATCGGCGCAATGCAGACGCGTTTAACAAGGGAAGTGACCACGCTGTTGAACACTATCGACCGTGGGGAGTGTGTTTTCCTGGGGGGAGATTTCAATTGTACACTCGAGGTGAGAGATCGTACTGGCGTTCAGCGTGACCCGGCTGCAGTAAAGTCTTTAAGGGAGATGGTGGACTCCTTTGAGCTGGTAGATGTTTGGCGGAATTTCCATCCGGACTCTAACGCCTTCTCGTACAGGTTTGAGGGTGGTGGTTCCCGTATTGACCGTTTATACGTGTCCAAGGCCTATGTCTCCTGTGTTTCGGCGGCCTCCATGCGGCCGGCGCCATGCACGGACCACTGCCTGGTGCGAGTGGTTTTTATCCCGACGCGCACACGGGCCGGGTCCGCGTACTGGCATTTTAATAGCCAGCTGCTGGAGGATCGCCGATTCCGGGATTCCTTCAGGCAGTTCTGGGCGAGGTGGAGAGAGAGGCAGGGGCGCTTCCTGTCCCTAAGGCAGTGGTGGGACGTGGGGAAGGCCTACGTCCGTCTGTTTTGCCAGGATTACGCGAGGGGGTCGATCAAGGGGCGGGACTCTGAGATCGGACGGCTTGAGAGAGAGTTGCTCGACTCGGAGGCTCGTTTGGATCAGACTGGTGGGGCTTCGTGTGAGTGGGAGGAGTACCAGGAGAAGAAGGGAGCGTTGAGGGACTTACAGCTTAGGAAGTCCCGGGGCGCGTATGTGAGGTCGCGAGTCCAGATGTTGCACGATCTGGACCGAGCCTCCCCCTTTTTCTTTTCTCTGGAGAAGGGGCGTGGAGCCCGCAGGCAGCTTGTAGAGTTGCTTGCGGATGATGGCTCCTCTGTCACGGATCCAGAGAGCATTGGTGCCTCGGTTCGGTCTTTCTACAGGACTCTGTTCTCGGCAGGCACATCGAGTAGGGAGGCGCAAGAGGTCCTGTGGGAGGGCTTACCCGCTGTGTGCAATGATGTGGCTGAACAGCTGGATGATCCCCTAACTCTGGAGGAGTTGACTGGTGCCTTGCACCAGCTCAGGGGGGGCAAGTCTCCAGGGCTGGATGGACTGACTGTGGAGTACCTTAGAGCCTTCTGGGATGTCCTGGGTGGTGACTATATGAAGGTCCTGGGCGAGAGCCTGGCGACTGGGGAGATGCCCTTCTCGTGGCGCAGGGCGGTAGTTGTCCTGCTGCCCAAAAAGGGCGATCTCCGCCTTTTGAAGAACTGGCGCCTGGTCTCTCTCCTCAGCACGGACTATAAGGTTTTTGCACGGGCATTGGCGAATCGCCTGGGTCCCGTGCTGTCCCAGGTGATCCACCCTGACCAGTCCTACACAGTCCCGGGCCGGTCCATCCAGGACAATATCCATCTGCTCCGGGACCTGATCCATCTGTCCCAGGGGGCTGGACAGTCAGTCGCCTATCTCTCCCTCGACCAGGAGAAGGCGTTTGACAGGGTGGAGCACAACTACCTTCTTGGGACTCTGCAGGCGTTCGGATTTGGACCGCATTTCGTGGCCTGGGTCCGACTTTTATACACTGCTGCAGAGTGCCTTGTTAAGGTCAACGGCTCTTTATTGGCCCCCATTCCCTTTGGGAGGGGGGTTTGTCAGGGATGTCCCATGTCCGGCCAGCTGTATTCCATCTGTGTAGAGCCATTCCTGTGCCTACTCCGGAGGCGGTTGACAGGCCTGGCTTTGCCGGGGCCGGGGATGGAGGTGGTTCTCTCGGCCTACGCCGATGATGTCCTTTTGATGTTCACCGACCCTGTTGACCTGAGGAGGATGCGTGAGTGCCAGCAGGTTTTCTCGGCTGCATCCTCCGCCAAGATCAACTGGGGGAAGTGTTCTGGTCTCTTGGTGGGTCAGTGGGAGGTGGACTCCCTGCCGGAGGAGATGGCAGGTTTTGCATGGAGCACCACGCACCTCCTCTATCTGGGGGTCTATCTGAGTCCCACTGAGGGGGCGTGGCCGGCGAACTGGCAGGAGCTGGAGGCGAAGGTCATCGCCCGGCTGGGACGTTGGTCAGGCCTCCTTGGTGTGCTCTCTTACCGGGGCAGGGCTGTGGTTATAAACCAGCTGGTGGCCTCTATGCTGTGGTACCGGCTGGCCACTTTGGTCCCAACATCTTTATTTATAATCAGGTTACAGAGGAGATTGGTCAACTTCTTTTGGGGTGAGAGGAACCACTGGGTCTCTGCTGGGGTTCTGAGTCTCCCGTTGGCGGAGGGCGGTCAGGCGCTGGTCTGTATTCGTACCCAGGTGGCGGCTCTCCGACTCAGGACCCTGCGGAGGTATGTCTACACAGACTACCCTCCTAAATGGCACATGCTGGCAACGTACTTTTTCCGCCAGGGGCGCTGCCTTCAAGAGGGCTCACGGCTCCCAGTAGCGGGTATGAGTCGACGCGCTAGGCGGGAGTTGCCTGGCTTTTACCGTGACCTCCTGAAGGCCAGGAATTTGGTCACCTTCAGCCAGGGCGCTGCTCCTCAGGGGGAGGGGGGTGTTGTGGCTGTGACGGTGGGTGTCCAGGAGAGGCGTGTGCGTGGAGCGATTCCGGATGGGCTTACCTCCGCTCAATCGGAATTGTTCATAGGACCCATGGCCCGGGTCCCTCCCCGAGAGCCGGCCCCATGCAACATGAGCCGCCTTTCCGAGATGCCCAGCGTGCCGTTCCGTGAGGCGGAGAGGCGTGTGTTGTACAGGCTGCTCTTGCACACTCTCCACTTCCTCGCCCTCCTCTTCCGTCCTGACACACCCTGGCGGTCCGTGTTACCTGACGAGGGGAGCGGTCCCCAGTGGAGGTCTCTCTACAAGGGAGTCCTTCCCCTTTACATTGGGGACCTGCGGTGGAGAGTGTTGCACAAAGCTGTGGCCTGTAACAAGTATTTGAGCCGGTTCACGGACTCGTCCGCCGCCTGTCACTTCTGCGGCGAGGAGGAGTCCGTGTTCCATATGTACATGCAGTGTGAGAGGTTGCAGCCCCTGTTTGAGTATCTTAAGGGGCTGCTCCTCAAGTTTTGGCTCCATTTTAGCCCAACACTGTTTATTTTTGGGCACCCGGTACAGAGGGGGGAGGGTCGGGAGGGAGGAGGGGGTCTCCCTGTCGGTCTGCTCCTGGGCCTGGCCAAGATGGCCATTCGCGGGTCCAGGCAGCGGGCAGTCGACGGACGCACAGCAGTCGACTGCCTGCCCCTTTTCCGGGGTTATGTCCATGCCCGCGTGTCCCTGGAGAGGGAACACGCGGTGTCCACAGGGACTGTGGGGGCCTTCTGTGAGCGCTGGTCACCGCAGGGGGTGGAATGTTTTATTGATGAAAATGTTAATGTTTTAATTTGAAATTTCTTTGTAAGATGCCAGTTTAGGCATTCTTTGATTGTGTTTGTAATTGTATTTGTTTGTTTGATTAAAACATTTTGTAAAAAAAAAAAAAAAAAAAGAGCGGGGCCAAGAAAATTGAAGATAGACACAAAACGCTGGAGTAACTCAGTGGGTCAGGCTGCATCTCTGGAGCAAAAGGATGGGTGATGTTTCGGTTCGGGACCCTTCTTCAGACAGCTTAAGGGAGTTGCGGAGGGAACAGTCTTTGCAGAAATCAAAGGGGTGGAGATGGGAAGGTGTGTCTCATGGTGGGACCCTTTTGGAGGAAGCAAAAATGTCCGAGGATGGTGTGTTGTATGTAATGGTTGAGAGGGTGGAAGGTGAAGACTAGGGGGACTCTGTCTCTGTAGCAGCTGGGGAGGAGGGGAGCCGAGCTTTGGGATACAGAGGAGACATTGGGTCGCCCCGTACAATGGCAGCCTCGCCAACAGTCTGTCTCGTCCTTTTCTTCTTTAGTTGTTTTTAGTCTGTCTGTTGAATGTATGTTTTAGAGTATCTTTAGTTTTGTATTATGTGGGAGGTGGGGAAAACTTTTTTAATCTCTTTCCTCGACGGAGATGCGACTTTTTCCGTATCGTATCTCCGTCTGCATTGCGGCCTAACATCGTGGAGCTGGCGGTTCCTTTGTTGGGGTTCGACATCAGGAGCACCAACCGCGGGAGCCTGCGGACTTAACATCGTGCAGCTTGTGGACCCTTGATTAGGGATCGAGTTTGGGAGCTCTAACCGCGGGAGGTTTGATCGCCCCAATGCGGGAGCTTCGACCGCCCCAACACGGGAGCTTTGACCGCCCCAACTGATGATGGTTCGACTGCCCCGATTGTGGGAGAAAAGGAGGGAAGAAGTTAATACGTTATTGCCTTTCATCACAGTGCGCTGCGGTGGATGTTTAAGTTAATTTTTATGTAGTTGTGTGTCTTGTTGCTTTTTTCGTATGACTATATAGCAAATCAAATTCCTTGTATGTTTTTACATACTTGGCTAATAAATCAATTACAATTACAATGTGAGGGCCTCATCTATGAGACAAGAGGGGAACTCCGTTCATTACAGAATGAGGATATCTCGGGTGTCTGGGTGTGGAAAACTACATCTTGGGATAGACGTTAAAAGCTGGAGTAACTCAGTGGGACAGGCAACATCTCTGGAGAGAGAAATGGGTGACATTTCGAGCGTGCCCCTTCTACCTTTGGTTTAAACCAGCATCAGCAGTTCTTTCCCGCACATCTCGCGAGCAGATGCAGTGTGGACTGAGGAATTGGGAGTAGGGGATAGAGTCTTTGCGGGAGGCAGAGTGGGAAGAAGTGTAGTCCGGGTGAAGCAGGGTCCTGACCTGAAACATCACCCAGCCCTTTTTCTCCAGAGATGCTGCCTGACTCGCCGAGTTACTCCAGCACTTTGTGTCTCATCTCCGGTATTTACAGTACCAGCATCTGCTGTTCCGTTGTACACCACTCCAACATTGGTGCAGCAATTATACACGACTATTTTGAAAATGAGCCAGCTTGAGAGGTTGAGTAATTGAAAGCTATTTCTGGACAGCACATCAGAGGCATTGCCTGTCCTTGGACCTGCTGATGGAAACTCCGTGATGATGTTTCTCATTTGTCAATTTAGACGGCTCGTGATTGCCACCTGCACCTTCCGTTACAAATTGTGGTTTGTCTTGTTAGTTCTCTATCTGAGCATCAGCAATTAAACTGAGTGTAAATATTGAAGCCTATTTTCCTCCTTGAAATGGAGACCGCAGCATTAGCAAGGTTAACTAACTGCATTTCTTGTGTTACTTTCTGGCTCCTTCAAAGACTGAACTTCAAAGAAATCAAACAAATTCTTTGTAAGTGAAATATTTTGGATCTTTTCTCTGATCAGAACAAATGATGTATAAATACCAATTTTTTTTTTTGAGAAGGTGAGCTGATGACTGTCAATTTAAAATTGCCATCTGTGCAAAGATATGTCCGATAGATAGAAGCTTTTGGGCAAATTGTGGGTGACACAATGAAAGTGTGACAATGGAGCAGTTGGTTGAGCTGTTGCCTCTCAACTCCAAAGACCCTGGTTCGATCATGTCCTCGCATGCTGTTTGTGTGGAGTTTGCACGTTCTCCCTGTGATCCCGTGGGTTTCCTCCTACATCCCAAAGACGTGCGGGTTTGTAGGTTAATTGTCCTCTGTAAATTGTCCCCAGTGTGTTGGGTAGATAAGAAACTGGGATCGCACAGAACTGGTGTGTGAACTGGCGTTGCAAAAATGCAAATGTTTAACATACTATCTTTGTCTGTTTTTACATATACTGATTTTTTTTTGTTGTTGTTTATTATGTGTCTAAAGAATACTATGTTTACATATCTGTTGTGCTGCTGCAAGTAATAACTTAATTATCCCGTTTTGGAACATGGGACAATAAAACACTTGTGACCCTTGACCTGTGACTCTTAAAAGTAGGATAACATAAAATCAGTGAGAACGGGTGATCGATGGTCGGCTTGAACCATAGGGCCTGTTTCCATGCTCTATCTTTCAACTAATCAATCAAAAAGAAAGCTGGTGGCGGAGGAAGCTGAGACGGAAGATGCTGACATGTTGAAAGAATGAGTTAGCGGCAACATTATAAAGGACGGCTGATAGCTCAGAGGGCAAACACCACAGATCAGTTGAAGCAACACTGTAAGCAAAAAGCAGTGAGTAACTCATTGACACAAAATAATTGATAAAAAGTCGTGAGCTCATAATCAATAATAGTTCAACCGAGCTTTACTTGTCACAAGTGCAACTGCACAGTGAAGTTCTCATTGCATATTTTAGACATGTGGTCGCCATTTTTGGTGCCATTGCGCGCTCGATGTTCCCGAGAACCGATGTCCCTCTCCTCTCCTGGTCATCTTTGTGTCCCTACAATGCCGTCTGCAGCTTACCTTTAAGGCACTTGAGGCATTTTACTGGTTCACCCTTCTGCAGGCCCATGCTCCTCACAACCGACGTTTTCAGCTCTGTGCCGATGAACCGTTGGGCAAGTTACCGGTCCAACATCCCTCTCGCTCGCCGACTGCGTCAACTCTTTCTAGAAACTAATGTGAACAAAGTATGTTTCAGAAGAAAGATTAGTATAACATTGAAACTAGTAATGAGGCTTAATGTGGAAAAAAATCAAGAGCTACTTAATCTTTATGGGCTGAGACCTGAGATTTTAACTCCTGAGAGGTTATTTATGCTGGTTGGAGCCATGCCATGCCTCTGCTGAGAGCTCGGTCAACATCCATGCGCGTTTGCTGCCAAACCAATGTTTAACAGTTATATAAAGTTTGTGCAAAGTTATAAACTACTGCGATGTTGCTAATCTATTTTAACTCTGTCAACAACAAAAATAAACATCCCTTATTAATAATGGTGCAAGACTAAATCATTAAGTCTTGTTTAAAATTTTACACTGGAGAAATCCTGGGATTATTTATGGTATTATCTTTTTAAAATTGCCGGTATATTTATCAAGGATGTGGTGGCCTGATCTCCTCATGAGCCAAGGGAGTTGTTCCAATCTTCCTCACCAATTGCTGTACACTTTTTATCTGCACTTTCTCCAGCTGTAACACTGCACCACTATTTAGACTTTGGAGATACAGAACGCGAACGTGCTCTTCGTCTAATGATCAATCCGTACACTTCTATCTTACACTAGGGACAATTTCCAATTTTTGTCAAATAGCGTATAAACCTGTACATCTTTGGAATGTGGGAGGTTTGGTTATTTTATTATTTGCGCTACCTATTGTGCTTGTGTGTAGCTTGATTGTATTCATGTCTGGTTTGATTTGACTGGATGCAAACACAACCAATATTTTTCACTGAATTCTCCATACACATGACACTAATAAACCAATATTAATATGAATGTTTTCATTGTAAATTGTTACAAAAGTCTTGAATCGGAGCTTAATGTGTAGCTGATTGGTTTCCGGTATTACATTGATAAAAGGAAGTACAGGACCATGTCAGAAGCTGGGAAGATTAAGTGATATCTGGGAGAAAGTGTAAAGCAAAGGAGACAAACAGTTATGAACTCAACAGAGAATAAATAGGGTGACTGGACTGTTTTTTTCAAGGCTAAAGGAATCAAGAACTAGAGGGCTTGGGTTCAATCTGAGACATGAAAGATTTAATATGAACCCTGTGGGCAACGTTTTTTACACTGAGGTTTTCGTATATGAAACGAGCTGCCAGAGGAAGTAGATGAGGCTGGTACAATTACAACATTTATAAGATATTTGAATCTGGAAAGGTTCAAATATCTTAGAGTGAATGCGTAGGAAAGAACTGCAGATACAGGTTTATACTGAGGATATACGCAAAATACTGGAGTAGCTCAGCGGGTCAAGCAGCATCTTTGGACAAAAGGAATAGGTGATGTTTTGGGTTGGAACACTTCTTCAGACTCTGTCTGAAGAAGGGTTCCCGAAACGTCACCTATTACCTTTTCCCCAGAGATGCTGCCTGACTCGCGGAGTTTCCCCTTGCAGTTTAGGGGGATTTGGACCAAATGGGACCAGTTTAGAAGGGACATCTTGTTGGGCATGGACGAGTTGGGCCAAAGGGCTTGTTTTCATGGTGTCTGATTCTGTGTCTGCAGGATTAAATGGTTTTTAGACTAAAAAAATAAAGATTCTGCAATCCTATAATAAAAACAAGAATTTAACAAATATATATTTTATAGTAAGGGGAATACTGTTGAAATTGCTCATGGGTGTGGGGATTGGGATCTCAGTTTGCGACCCTTGATTTGAAGTTTATTTGGCAGGCAATTAAGCAGAAAGTGCAGCATTTCTCAAATTATTAAAGGATATTTGTTTTCTGTTGCTAAACTGCGGCAGTTGTTATTCAGACGGATGGACGTTTTGACAACTGACCTATGGCAGGCTACTGAGTAATGGGACTAGCGTAGATGAGGTATCTTGGTCAGCAAGTATGTCCGCAACATTTCACATGTCTCGTTCCAAAACATCAGCAATAATATCATTGTCTGCATTGCGTGTCAAGAATCACGCGATTCAAGTGTTTCGACTTAAAGGGCCTGTCCTACAAGCATGCAACTCTATGCGATGAACGCGATCAAACTAGAAGCGGGGGCCGCGCGGAGGTCGGGTGATCCCCTGTACAGGGCCGTTCCCACCAGCATGCGCCTGCATGAGGCAAGCGCGACCAAACCGGCAGCAGGGGCCGTGCGGAGGTCGGGTGAGTGGCGCAAAGTGAGGCGAACTTGGAGCGAAGTCTAAGGTAAGTTCGCCAGGACAGAGAGGGCCACGGAGCCACACACATAGAGGGTCACGGAGGCACCTACAGATAGGTTCACGGAGGCACGATGTCGGGGTGGTGTGTAATGCGTCGAGGCGACTGCGAGCCGACAAGCCGTTGCCGCGCGGAATTTTTGAACATAGTCAGTATTTCGGAGCCCCGCGCGATGTCGGGACGAACTCCGGACAATTCTGCATGGCTCCGGCGATCGAAGTGGGACCGGCCCCGCGACGCCGGACGGCTCAAGCGACCACGTCAGGTCGCGCTAATTGCATAGAGTTGCATGCTTGTAGGACAGGCCCTTTATACTTTAAAGATACAGCGTGAAAACAGGCCCTCAGCCAACCTGGTCCGCACCAACCATCGATCACCTCTTATACTATCACTATCGTACACATTAGGGACAATTTTACCAAAGCCAATTAACCTACAAACCTGTACATCATTGACGTGTGGGTGGAAATCGTAGCACCCAGAGAAAATCACAGGAAAAATATAGAAACTCTAAAGACCGCACCTGTGGTCAGGATGGAACCTGGGTCTCTGGCGCTGTAAGGCAGCAACTCTACCCCTGCCCCACTGCGCCATTTCGAGTTATCATGTACTGAGAACAGAACAGTTAAATTCTTACTTGCAGTAACATAACAGGCTCGTAATACAATAAACGTAGATAATATATAATAAACACAAAAATCACTAAATTAACAACCCCAACACTAGTGTAAAAAAAACAGGACTGAAGTCCTTTGAGCAATTCACGACAGTCCATAGTTCTTTGATTAGTCCAGTATTCAAAAGGTTGTTGGTAAGAAGCTAGTTTTGAATCTGTCTGTTTTTCTGTGCCGATTCCTCTTGGGGACCTTGATTCAATAATTCACTTCAGGAGCATTTCGATCTACTCCGTACACAATGAAAATTCTTAGTTGTGTTGATATCCTGCGAGCTGACTGTATCATCAACCACGTCTTCCAGCAGGCCTCTTTGTCGCTCTGATTCATACAGCTCCGACTTCTATTTCCTTTGTACTGAATCACCATCCTGCTATTTCTTAAAAATACATTGGGACGTTATATTATAGATGTTGAGGCCGCATTTGGAGTATTGTCTTCAGTTTTGGTCACCCTGCTATTGGAAGGATGTCGTTAAGCTGGAAAGAGTGCAGGGAAGATTTACAACGATGTTACCAGGACTTGAGCTATTGGGACAAGTTGGGTTGATTCCTTGTAGTGTTGGAGGCTAAAGGATGCTCTTATAAATGTGTGAAATCATGAGGGGAATCGATGGGGAGAATGCACATTATTTTCCTCCGGCTGGGGGACTCCAGCACCATAAGACTTAGGTTTACGTTGAGAGGGTCAAAATTTATTAGGAACCTGAGGGTTAACATTTTCATTCAGTGGGTGGTGGGTGTATGGAATAAGCTAACAGCAAAGGTTGTTCAAGCATGTCCTATTACAGCATTTAAAGGACATTGGAATAGATACATGGATATTCAAGCTCAAGTGAGTTTATTGTCATGTGTCCCTGATAGGACAATGAAATTCTTGCTTTGCTTCAGCACAACAGAACATAGTAGGCATTGACTACAAAACAGATCAGAGTGTCGATATACCATTATATCAATAAATACACACATTAATAAATAAACTGATAACGTTCAAATAACAGATAATGGGTTATTAATGTTCAGAGTTTTGTCCGAGCCAGATTTAATAGCCTGATGGCTGTGGGGAAGTAGCTATTCCTGAACCTGGTCGTTGCAGTCTTCAGGCTCCTGTACCTTCTACCTGAAGGCAGCAGGGAGATGAGTGTGTGGTCAGAATGGTGTGGGTCTTTGATGATACTGCCAGCCTGTTTGACGCAGCGGCTGTGATAAATCCCCTCGATGGAAGGAAGGTCAGAGCCGATGATGGACTGGGCATCATCATAGTGCTTACTACTTTTTGTAGTCATTTCCTCTCCAGGGCGCTCAAGTTGCCGAACCAAGCCACGATGCAACCATCAGCAAGCTCTCTACTGTGCACCTGTAGAAGTTAGAGAGAGTCCTCCTTGACAAACCGACTCTCCGTAATCTTCTCAGGATGTAGAGGTGCTGATGTGCTTTCTTGATAATTGCATCAGTGTTCTTGGACCAGGAAAGATCTTCAGAGATGTGCACGCCCAGAAATTTGAAGCTCTTGACCCTTTCAACCATCGACCCGTTGATATAAACAGGACTGTGGGTCCCCATCCTACTCCTTCCAAAGTCCACAATCAGTTCCTTGGTTTTGCTGGTGTTGAGAGCCACGTTATTGTGCTGGCGACATATGGACAGTTGCTCGATCTCTCTTCTGTACTCAGACTCATCCCCATCAGTGATACGTCCCACAACAGTGGTGTCATCAGCGAACTTGATGATGGAGTTCACACTATGACCGGCTACGCAGTCATGGGTATAGAGTGAGTACAGCAGGGGGCTGAGCACGCAGCCCTGAGGTGCTCCCGTGCTGATTGTTATTGAGTCTGACACATTTCCACCAATACGAACAGACTGTGATCTGTGAATGAGGAAGTCGAGGATCCAATTGCAGAGGGATGCGCAGAGACCCAGTTCTGCGAGTTTGGTAACCAGCTTGGAGGGGATGATAGTATTAAATGCAGAGCTGTAATCGATGAATAACAGCCTGACATATGAATTTTTGTTGTCCAAGTGGTCCAGAGCGGAGTGGAGAGATCGCATCCACCGTTGATCTGTTGTGGCGGTAAGCAAACTGCAGTGGGTCCAGGTTTTTGTCGAGGTAGGAGTTGATTTGCGCCATGATCAACCTCTTGAAGCACTTCATCACCACAGGCGTTAGTACCACAGATCGATAGTCGTTCACCTTGCCCTTCTTAGGCACCAGTATAGTTGATGCCCTTTTGAAGCAGGTGGGAACCTCAGACCTCAGAAGTGAGAGGTTGAAAATGTCCGTAAAAACTCCAGCCAGTTGGTCCGCACAGGTTGTTAGAACACGACCAGGTATACCATCAGGTCCAGGCGCTTTTTGAGGGTTCACCCCTCTGAAGGATTTCCTGACGTCAACCTCTGACTGAGACTGAAATACCATCACAGCGAATGGGGGCTCAGGAAGGCACATCGGTGTTCTCCCTATCAAAGCGTGCGTAAAACGCATTGGGCTCATCAGGGAGTGATGTTTCGCCGACATTCGAGCTGCCTCCTGATTTCGCCTTGTAGGATGGGATTGCATTCAGGCCCCGCCACAGCTGCCGACCATCTGTCTCATCCTCCAGCTTGGAGCAGAAGTCCCTTTTGGCCTTTTTGATGGCCTTACCAAGGTCGTATCTGGACTTCTTGTAGACCACTGTATCATCAGACATGAATGCCCGGTGTCTGACCTTCGGAAGAGTGCGGATCTCAAAGTTCATTCAAGGTTTCTGATTGGGAAACACTCGGAAGGTTTTTGTAGGGATGTAGTCCTCCACATTTTTCTTAATGAAGTCTGTAATGACTGGCGTATTCGTTCAAGTCTTGAATATTAAAGGTTTCTTGGGATATGGACTAAATGTGGACAAATGGGACTAGATTAGATGAGGAATCTGGTTGGCGTGGACATGGGGCAAAGGGATAGTTTAGTTGCTGTTTAACTCTTATCTCATCATTGTGGTGTCTGTGTGCTCTTTAGTATTGCTGCTTGCAAAAGCATACAATATCCGGAGCTTTCAGGACAGCTCTACCAGAGAGTGTGGTTGGAATAAAAGATCGTAATGATACACTGGCACTATGTACCTTATACACAAAGTATTTTCATTACAGTTCATTCAGGAAGTATTCAGATCCCTTCACTTTTTCCACATTTTGTTACATTACAGCCTTATTCGAAAATTGATTAAATTCATTTTTTATCATCAATCTACACGCAATACCCCATAATAAAGTGAAAACAGGTGTTTAGAAATTTATGCTAAGTAATTAAAAATAATTAACTGAAATATCACATTTACATAAGTATTCAGACCCTTTATTCAGTACTTTGTTGATGCACCTTTGGCAGTGATTACAGCCATAAGTCTTCGTGGGATGACGCTGCAAGCTTGGCACACATGTATTTGTGTAATTTCACCCATTCTTCTCTGCTGATCCTATCAAGCTCTGTAAGGTTGGAGGGGGAGCTTCAATGCACAGCTATTTTCCGGTCCCTCAAGAGATGCTCGATCATGTTCAAGTCCGGGCTCTAGCTGGGCCCCTCAAGGACATTCACTGACTTGTCACAAAGCCACTCCTGCGTTGTCTTGGCTGTGTGCTTAGGGTCAATGTCCTGTTGGAAGGTGAACACCTACCCCAGTCTGAGGTTCAGAACGCTCTGGAGTAGGTTTTAATCAAGGATCTCTCTGTATTTTGCTCCGTCCATCTTTGCCTCAATCCTGACTCGTCTCGCAGTTCTTGCCGCTGAAAAACATCCCCACAGCATGATGCTGCTATCACCAAGCTTCACCGTAGCTATGGTATGGGCCAGGTGATGAACGGTGCCTGGTTTCCTCCAAACGTTATGCTTGACATTCAGGCCAAAGTTCAATCTTGGTTTCATCAGACCAGAGAATCTTGTGTCTCATGCCTTTTGGCAAACTCCAAGCGGGCTGTCATGTGCCTTTTACTGAGGAGTGGCTTCCGTCTGGTCACTCTACCATTAAGATCTGATTGGTGGAGCGCTGCAGATATAGTTGTCCTTCTGGAAGGTTCTCCCCATCTCCACAGAGGATCTCTGGAGCTCTGTCAGAGTGACCATCGGGTTTTTGGCCACCTCCCTGACCAAGGCCCTTCTCCCCCGATTGCTCAGTTTGGCCGGGCGGCCAGCTCTATGAAGAGTCCTGGTGGTTCCAAAGTCCTTCCATTTAAGAATGGCGGAAACCACTAGGCTCTTCGGACCTGCAATGCTGCAGAAATTGTTTTATACCCTTCCCCAGATCTGTGCATCAACACAATCCTGTCCCGGAAGTCTATGGATAATTCCTTCATCTTCATGGCTTGGTTTTTTCTCTGACATGCACTGTCGGCTGTGGGACCTTATATAAACAGGTGTGTGCCTATCCAAATCATGTCCAATCAATTTAATTTATCACTGGTGGACTCCAATCAAATTGTAGAAACATGTCAAGGATAATCAATGGTAACGGGATGAACCTAAGCTCAATTTTGAGTGTCATAGCAAAGGGTCTGAATACTTATTTAAATGTGATATTTCAGTTATTTATTTTTAATTACTTTGCAAAAAAAAATCTAAACACCTGTTTTCTCTTCTTCATTCTGGGGTATTGTGTGTAGATTGATAATAAAAAAAGGCATTTAATCCATCTTAAAATAAGGCTGCAACGTAACAAAATGTGGAAAAAGTGAAGGGCTACTTTCTGAGTGCACTGTATATTTTCAGTATATTAATGGTCTCACTATATTATTAGAAGGTATGTCAGAGTACAGAATTTGGTTGATCATGTTGCAGTTGTATACAATGTTGGTGAGGCCGCATTTAGAGTGTTGTGCTCAGTTCTGGGCACCATGTTATAGAAAAGATGTTGTCAAGCTGGAAAGGGTACAGAGAAGATTTACGACGTTGTTTGCCAGGACTCTAGGGCCTGAGCTATAGGGAGAAGTTGAGCAGGCCAGGACTATTCCTTGGAGCAGAGGAGATTATTAGAAATGTGGGTAAATTTAGTGGAGCAAATAACAGAAAACTCTTAAAAATGTTAAAAATGCTGTAAATCGAATAAAAATAATTTAAAAAAATGGATGTTAATGGGGTTTTGAGGGAGAGGGGAGGGGGGAAAGGGGTGGGGGAGGGAGGGGGAGAGGTGGGGGATGGGGAGAGAGGTGGAAGTGGGGAGGGAGGGTGAGAAGTGTAGGGGAGAGTGGCGGAAGTGGGAGAGAGGGGGAAGGGGGAGTGGTGGAAGAGGGAGAGAGGAGTAGGGGAAAGGGGTGGGGAGATAGGGAGGGAGGGGAGGAAGAGAGTTGGAGTGGGGGAAGGGAGAGAGAAGTGGAAGAGTGGGGAGAGGGGTAGGGGGGAGTGGTGGAAGTTGGAGGGGGGTGGGGGAGTGGTGGAAGAGGGAGAGAGGGGGAGGTGAGAGCAGAGGGGTGGTGGAGAAGAGGGGAGGAAAGGGAGAGGTTGCGGTGAGGGAGAGGGGAAGAGTGGGGAGTGAGCGGGAGTGGGGTAGCAGGGAGTGCTGCAAGAGAGAGGGGAGGGGTTGGGGGGGAGATGGGCGTGAAGAGGGGAGGGGGAGAGAGGGGGTTGGAGGGAGGGGTGAGGAGAGGGAGATGGAGGGGGGAGAGAGAGGGCAAGGGAGGAGGGGTGGGGAGGGAGTGAGAGAGGGTTTGGGGAGGAGGTGTGAGAAGGGTGGGAGAGAGGGAGAGGGGAGAGGGGTGGGGGATGGGGGGAGAGAAGTGGAAGAGTGGGGATGGAGGGGGAGAGGTGTAGGGGGGAGTGGTGGAAGAGGGAGGGGGAGGAGAGGGAGAAAGGGGTAGGGGAAAGGGTGGGGGAGATAGGGTGGGGGAGGGAGAGAGGTGGGGAGGGACGGGTGTGTAAAGGGGGAGAGATGTGGAAAAGTGGGGGGGAGGGAGGGGGAGTGCTGGAAGGAGTGGTGGGAGAGGGGTAGGGAAAAAGGGGTGGGGGAGAGATGGAACGGGGTGGGGGAGAGAGGGATGGGGTGGGAGGAGGAGGAGGGAGGGAGAGGGGTGAGGAGAGGGAGTTGGGGAGGGTGAGAGGTGTGGGGGAGAGGGGAGGGAGGGGGAGATGGGGTGGGGAGAGAGGGGGAACAGTGTGGATGGAGGGGGAAGAGTGGGAACAGGGGGAGGGGAGAGGGATGGGGTGGGGAGAGAGGGATGGGGTGGGGGGGAGAGGGAGAGGGGTGGGGGGGAGAGGGAGAGGGGAACGAGAGAGGGGTGGGGGAGGAGAGAGCGATGGGGAAGGGTGAGAGTGGTGTAGGGGAGGGGCGGTGTGGAGGGAGATGGGGTAGGGGAGGGAGGGGGAAAGGTGTGGAGGGAGGGGGAGATGGGTGGGGGGGAAGAGGGAAGAGTGGGGTGGAGGGGTAGGGGCTGTACATCTATTCCCCACTCCCTATCACCCCCAATCCTCTTTCTCTATTCCCACACACGTGATCAAGCGCTTCGACACAGGCTGCGGGGGGACTGGGCGGCTGGGGCAAAGGCTGATGTAAATGAGATTCATTCCGATTGGACATTTGTGAGGGCTGGCATTGTGACATCACACAATGGAACATCAGGCGGGGGAGGGGGGGGCTGGGGTTGGTGCGAGGGCAGATGTAAATGAGATCTGTTCCGATTGGACATCTGTGAGCATTTGGCATTGTGACATCACACGATGGAATGTTTACCAACATTCTGTGGGTGAGAGCAGTTTGATTGTTTTAAGCTTTTGAAAAGTTGGGGGGGGGAGGATTTTATTAAAAAATTGTGTACGTAACAATGTCTCAATGTAAAGAGGAGCGCCTTTGGTAATGTACAAGCGTAACGTCTGGCGAAATGGGAAAAAACGGCGGCATCCGAGGGTCCGGTTTTGGCGGAGCAGGGAATCAAAGGGCGAAAACGTGGCAGCCGGACGGCAGGCGGACGGCTGTCGGCAGACACACACAGAGTTTTTATATAATAGAGATATAATAAAGACAAAATACTGCAGATGCTGGTTTACCAAAAAAGACACAAAGTGCTGGAATAACTCAGTGGATCAGGCAGCATCTCTGGAGAACATGGGTAGATGATGTTTTGGGTTGGGATCCTTCTTCAGATTGTAAGGGAGAGGAGGTGAGAAGGAGGGGTGCATGGGAAAGAAAGCTGGAAGAGAGGTGAGAGCGGAACAAAGTCAGACAAGTGATAGGTGGATACAGGTGATTTGGGCAGATAGTTTTGGGCAGGCATTTTAAATTGGATTCTGCCTTATTTTTTAAGATAACATTTTAGAGTCGTACAAAGCAGAAGTGGGTGCATAGCAGATGCCCGATTATCTTCCTTTCATATTAGGTTGTCTGTGCAGAGTTGGGTACCATACTGCTTCTCCATGGTTGCATTGGAAGCTGTTTGACTGAGCTATTTGACTGTGTATTTATTGAAATATTTCCTGGTTGAAACATGATAAAGATTGACTGTAATGTAACAAAAACTGTGAACTGTGCTGCCTTCCTCTGATTTATTCATCCTTAATCATTGCTATTTGCTCAAAATAGTATCATTTTTGCTACATATTCTATCAATAGATTTCGGGAAATATATTCTAAGTGATGGAAATGAGATTGCTAGGAGCACACAGCTCAGTCATTTGTAATTAGAGAAAAAAAAATATTTAGCTTGCATTGGATTTTTAACTTTAGCCGTTTTTCTATTTCTTTTCAATTTTGCCAACTAAAATTTTAGTTGACTGGGCTGATGGTGAAGCCTAAACTACAGTGTCACGGAGAGATATAGCACATTAACACCCCAGTGCCCATTTACTCTGATCCTACGTTGATCAGTCCGAGCAATTCCTGTCAGAAGGAATAGGAGTAGAAACAAAGGGGAGGCCTCCATTGTGTCCGGAAACGTGGCCGACGGGCGGGACTTCAGGTCAGACTGAAGCGCAGGGGATTTCGGCCCCCTCTCCCTACTCTCCTACTGGCCAACGTACAGTCCCTTGAAAATAAAGTGGATGACTTAAGGGCAAGGCTGCTTTATCAAAGGGAGCTGAGGGAATGTTCTGTTTCACAGAGACATGGCTCACCCCCAGCTCCCCAGACTCGGCAGTCCAGCCTGAAGGGTTCTCCAACCACCATATGGACCGTACACTGGCATCTGGGAAAGGGAGAGGAGGGGGCGTCTGCCTCATGGTCAACTGCGCGTGGTGCTCAGACGTGGCAGTCCTGTCAAACTCCTGCTCTCCACACTTCGAACATCTGGCGATGAAGTGCCATCCCTTCTACCTTCCAAGGGAATTCACCTCCATTATTCTGAATGCGGTCTACATCCCACCCCAGGCAGATGTCCATCTGGCCCTGGAGGAGCTGCACACTGTGGTCAACAAAGACCAGCCGTCTTACTCAGAGGCATTTAGCACCATTGCTGGGGACCTCAATAAGGCAAACCTAAAGAAATCACTCCCTAACTTCCACCAGTATGTCTCTTGCTGCACCAGAGGACCAAACACCCTCGACCACTGCTACCCCACCATCAAGAATGCCTATTGCTCCATCCCTCGCCCTCACTTCGGTAAATCCGACCATACCACGGTGCTGCTTCTTCCTGCCTACAGGTAGCAATTAAAGAGCGCACCCCCAGAGGTGAGGACAGTACAGAGCTGGTCGGGGGGGGGGGGGGGGGGGGGGGGGGGGCGGCGCCGGCGGCGGCGGCAGATGAACAATTACAGGACTGTTTGGAGTCTGTAGACTGGGCAATGTTCAAGGACTCGGCAACGGACTTGAACGAATACGCCACAGTCGTTACAGACTTCATTAAGAAATATGTGGAGGACCACATCCCCACAAAAACCTTCAGAGTGTTTCCCAATCAGAAACCTTGAATGAACTTTGAGATCCGCACTCTTCTGAAGACCAGACACCGGGGATTCATGTCTGATGATGCAGTGGTCTACAAGAAGTCCAGATACGACCTTGGTAAGGCCATCAATGAGGCCAAAAGGGACTTCTGCTCCAAACTGGAGGATAAGACACATGTTCGGCAGCTGTGGCGGGGCCTGAATGCTATCACCTCCTACAAGGCGCAATCAGGAGAAACATCACTCCCTCATGAGCTCAATGCGTTTTACGCACGCTTTGATAGGGAGAACACCGATGTGCCTTCCCAAGCCCCCATTCGCTGTGATGGTATTTCAGTCTCAATCACAGAGGCCGACGTCAGGAAATCCTTCAGAGGGGTGAACCCTCGAAAAGCGCCTGGACCTGATGGTATACTGGTCGTGTTCTAAAAACCTGTGTGGACCAACTGGCTGGAGTTTTTACGGACATTTTCAACCTGTCACTTCTGAGGTCTGAGGTTCCCACCTGCTTTAAAAGGGCATCAATTATACCAGTGTCCAAGAAGGACAAGGTGACGTGCCTCAATGACTATCGACCTGTGGCACTAACGCCTGTGGTGATGAAGTGCTTTGAAAGGTTGATCATGGCACAAATCAACTCCTACCTCGACAAAAACCTGGACCCACTGCAGTTCGCTTACCGCCACAACAGATCAATGGTGGATGCGATCTCGCTGGCCCTCCACTCCGCTCTGGACCACTTGGACAACAAAAACTCATATGTCAGGCTGTTATTCATTGATTACAGCTTGGCATTTAATACTATCATCCCCTCCAAGCTGGTTACCAAACTTGCAGAACTGAGTCTCTGCGCATCCCTCTGCAATTGGATCCTCGACTTCCTCATTAAGACCACAGTCTGTTCATATTGGAGGAAATGTGTCAGACTCGATAACAGTCAGCACGGGAGCACCTCAGGGCTGCGTGCTCAGCCCCCTGATGTACTCACTCTACACTCATGACTGTAGCCGGTCATAGTGCGAACTCCATCATCAAGTTCGCTGACAACACCGCTGTTGTGGGATGTATCATTGATGGGGATGAGTCTGAGTATAGAAGAGAGATCGAGCAACTGTCCAAATGGTGCCAGCACAATAACCTGGCCCTCAACACCAGCAAAACCAAGGAACTGATTGTGGACTTTGGAAGGAGTAGGATGGGGACCCACAGTCCCGTTTATATCAATGGGTCGATGGTTGAAAGGGTCAAGAGCTTCAAATTCCTGGGCGTGCACACTTCTGAAGATCTTTTCTGGTCCGAGAACATTGATGCAATTATTAAGAAAGCACATCAGTGCCACTACTTCTTGAGAAGATTACGGAGAGTCGGTTTGTCAAGGAGGATTCTCTCTAAAATCTACAGGTGCATAGGGGAGTGCAATCTGACCAGTTGCATCATGGCTTGATTCAGCAACTTGAGCGCCCTGGAGAGGAAAAGACTACAAAAAGTAGTAAACACTGCCCAGTCCATCATCGGCTCTGACCTCCCTTCCATCGCGGGTATCTATCGCAGTCGCTGTCTCAAAAAGGCTGGCAGCATCATCAAGTACCCACACCATCCTGGCCACACACTCATCTCCCTGCTACCTTCAGGTAGAAGGTACAGGATCCTGAAGACTGCAACAACCAGGTTCAGGAATAGCTACTTCCCCACAGCCATCAGGCTATTAAACTTGCCTCGGACAAAACTCTGAACATCAATAGCCCATTATCTGTTATTTGCACTTTACCAGTTTATTTATCCATGTGTGTACATATTTATATAATGGTATATGAACAGACTGATCTGTTTTGTAGTCAATGCCTACTATGTTCATTGTCCTATCAGGGACACATGACAATAAACTCTCTTGAGCTTGAACTGGAATTCGGCCCATCAAGTCTGCTCCGCTATTCAATCATGGCTGATCTATATCTCCCTCCTAACCCAATTCTCCTGCCATCTCCCCAAAATCTCTGACACCTATACTAATCAAGAACCTGTATTTAATATAATAAGCATTTCTGCTATCCCACTTTACCAGTATTTAGCCTATCCACCATCTCAACTACATCTTTGTTTACTTTGGTTACCTCTTCTTCTGGAGCAAGTTACTCCATTAGACCCTCCCTGCCTCTGGAGTAGATTGCTAATTCCGTCCCTGATTTGCCTCTCCCTTTTCCCATCCGTTCATTAACTATAAGCCTAATGAAAACTTTTGGATACCCGTTTGTGTGACTCGGCTATATGTTTTGTATTAAATTCTTCTTTATGAGCTTGTTGATCTTCATGCATTCAGACTGATTCACATAATCATTTAAATGCTGTTCACTTTTGTTCGCCAATTTCTGATTCCAATGAACCCTGACCAGCTGTTATATCACTGAACCGGACTCTCCTGCAGAATTGTACTGTGATGTTGGCTGATCCTTGTCCTTTTCAATAGCAAATCTAAACCGTGCACAATGATGAATGTCTCCTATTTGATATTTGTTCCACTTGACTTCTTTCTCGGGCATAACATCATTCGCATATTACTGCACCTCAATTGGTACACGTGACAATAAAAAACCATTGAAACATCCAGTAAAACCTGAGTCCTCGCTGGTCAAATATGCACTGACCATGAAGATTTTTCTGAACTCTCCTGAAATCTGTCTTCCTCCTCAAATTCAAGTTATTCAATGATCCGAGTCATACAGCATGGAAATAGGCCTTTGGGCCCAACTTGCCCACGGCGACCAACATGTCCCATCTACACTAGTCCCACTTGCCTGTGTTTGACTTGTACCCCTCCAAACCAATCCTATCTATGTACCTGTCCAAAGGTTTCTTAAACATTGCAATAGTACCTGCAGTATCCTATCCAAATTGAAATTACATAAATATACAACATAGAACAGTACAGAAACGGGCCTTGCGGCCCGCAATGTTTGTGCCGAACATGTTGCCAAGTTAAACTGACCTCATCTGTGTGTGCAAGATACACCATTCCCCGCATTTCCACATGCCTATCTAAAAGCCTCTTAAATGCTAAAAACACTCTTTTATCATATTAGCCTCCACCACCACCCCTGGCAATGCATTTCAGGTCCCCACCACTCTGTTTATATATATTTTTTAAATAACTTGCCCAACACATCTCCATTAAACCTTCCCCCTCTCAACTTTGACCTCTAGTGTTGAACATTTCCACCCTGGGGAAAATAGGCTCATAATTTTATATACTTCTATCAGGTCTCCCCTCAACCTTTGTGTCTGGGTTGATCATTCGCAAAAGCATCCTTCTCTGCAGAAGATGAATCCATTGCTGCATTTTTGTGCATTTTCCCATGAAAACAAGGTACCATCTCTCTGTGGTCAACTTTTCCATGACCAAATCAAACCAGACAACAGAGGCAAAATATAACGATTTCCAATGTAAACAGGATATAAATCGAGTCTCCCCTCAATGTCGGATGTTGAGAGAAAACAATTCAAGTCTATCCAAAGATAGACACGAAACGCTGGAATAACACATCGAGAGAGCAGTTCTCTCCAGAGATGCTGCCTGTCCTACTGAGTTACTCCAGCATTTTGTATCTATCTTCGATATAAACCAGCATCCGCAGTTCCTTACTACGCATCAAGCCTATCCATCCTCTCCCCATAGCTGAAACCCTCTCATCCAGGTAGTATTCTGGGATATTAATTGAAGTTTCCCACCACCACCACCCATCCTTATTTCTTTTCTGCACTTCCATAATTTCCTGTGGTTTTCTTCAATGTGAGATGGCCACTTCTGGACTAAAATACTAAGGTATTAGCTATCCTGTTATTACTTAAATTTAATCATATTGATTCCTTTGAGCTGCTCAAGGACATTCTGTCCCACATCAAATATTCTCCTTAATCAATATGAGTTAATGCCCTCCTTTATTTTCTTCCCTATCTCTCTTCACCACCTTGTATTGAACACTGTTTAATACCCCAGCCTGTCATTTATCAAGAGAACTCTCTACAATTGGCACAAAATCATGTGTCCATGTAATTTCATACAGTTATACAGCGCAGGTACAGGCCCTTTGGCCCAAACTCTTCATGCTCACCAAGTTGTTTATCTATGCTAATCCTATTTAGAGTATTAGAGACAAACGTCATGGAAGCTGCCTTTCGGCCCAACGTGTCCCATCTACGTCACACCTGCTTGCACTTGGCCTATATCCCTCTACATCTTTCCTATGCATGTACCTGTCCAAATATCTTTTAAATGTTATTGTACCTGCCTCAACTGCCTCATTTGGCAGCTCATTCCACATACCTACCACACCCCGTGTGAAAATGTTGCCCCTCAGGTTATTATTATATATTATCCCTCTTATCATAAACCTGTGATTTCTTGTTCATGATTCCCCTACCCTGTAAAAGACTGTGCATCTACCCAATCTATTCATTGTCTGGCCCTGGTCCTGTCCCTACCTGTGTTTCATCCATACCTCTGTCCAAATGTCTTTTAAATGTTAAAATTGTATTTGTCTCGATATCCTTTGTTTGTATCACCATGCATAACGCCATCTTGAAATTTCACATGCTCTTATTCCGAGGATAATTTTCCTTGATGTGTTTTTATATAAAATGGTCAATTTGAAGTTGTGGAGCCAACGAACAAGAAAACCAACTCGTTCACCCTTGGCTCCACAAAGACCACGAAACACTGATTTACACGCTTCATGTGCTCATCCCATTTAATTCTCCCCATATTCCCTTCAATTTCCACCACTCATCTACTCGCTTATGGATGGGAAAGATTTCGAGGGATATGGTCCAATCCTGGGCAAATGGGGTGTTTAGATGGTACATCTTGGTTGTCATGGACGAGTTGGAACAAAGGGCCTGTTTCCGTGTTGTGTGAACCTGCAGGAAATGTACAGTGGCATTTAAACTATCGACTAGTAGGTCTTTTGAATGTAGGAGGAAACCCATGCAGTCGCAGGGGGAACATGCAAATTATTTGGATTCAATTCAATTTGGATTCAATTTATTGTCATTGTCTTCAATTAAGAGACAATGAAATACTATTTTCCTTATAGTCATACAAATAAAAAAAAACACAAAACACAGAACACAGTAGTCCACAACACAAACATCCCCACAGCAGCACCAAAGTTCCCCACTGTGAGGGAAGGAACCAAAGTCCAGTCAACCTCCTCGCTGATGTTCCCCCAATGTTCACCCGTGGTCATAGCCTCCTGAGCACCCCGCAGTTGCCGCTACGGGTGACCCGATGTTCACGCCCTCTCGCCAGGAATGATGGAACCACGACGTCGAAAGGTAAGACATCCTCAGCTGCCTGGACCTCTGAATCGGCCACCTCCAACTGGAGTCCGCGGCTCCCGAAGTCCACAGGCCGAGCTGGGCGAAGATTCATGCTGGCGACCCCCGACAAAGGCTCGCAGGACTCCGCGATGTTAGTCAGCGCCACCCGCGTTGGGAGCTCTGCGAACCACAGCTCCCAACAGCAGGCCCAACACTCTGGAGCTCCAAATGACGATCCCAGGTGAGTCATCGCCCGCTCTGCGATGTATCCAGCCGCTGCTAAAGCTCCGGCCGGTCCCGGCAGGAAAAGCCACTCCAATCCAGTTGGTAGGCCGCGAGGAGGGGGGCGAGGGAGTGACTGGGATAATAGTCGCATCCTTGCTAGGAAACATCCTCGCTACCATACCCTCTGCCCCCACATAAAACACACAACAAAACCAGACTGAAGGCGGAGGCAGCCAGTGACAGCACCACCGGATGTCCAATAATGTGGAATAGCATGTGTTGGAAGAGACTGCAGATGTTGGTTTATACCGAAGGTAGACACAAAATACAGGAGTAACTCAGCAGGTCAGGCAGCAAGTCTGGAGAAAATGAATAGGTAATGTTTCTGGTCAGAACACTTCTTCAGACTGGAAACGTCACCTATTTCTTTTCTCCAGCGATAATGCTTGACCTGCTGAGTAACGCCAACGCTTTGTGTCTATCACATGGAATTACACTCTAAAATTTATACCTTAAACGTTGATGCTTGTATGTTTAATTTGCGCATGTTTCACGAACATAGCCCTCGTGTACAATGCGAGGTGCTTGTACTTACAAATATTATTCTGAATAATAACATGTATCCAATCGGGGAAAGCAAAATTCCCCACTGTGAGGGAAGGAACCAAAGTCCAGTCAACCTCCTCGCTGATGTTCCCCCAATGTTCACCCGTGGTCATAGCCTCCTGAGCACCCCGCAGTTGCCGCTACGGGCGACCCGATGTTCACGCCCTCTCGCCAGGAATGATGGAACCACGACGTCGAAAGGTAAGACATCCTCAGCTGCCTGGACCTCTGAATCGGCCACCTCCAACTGGAGTCCGCGGCTCAAACAATTGTGACCAAACAATAACATTGAAGTCACACCATATGTTGTTGAATAAAGTAAACTGATGACGAATATTGATGATAAGGCTCTAATGGCTACAAAGCACAGAGCAGTTCAAAGTTTAATAATTGCCAAGTTAAAATTGTCTTACACTGTTTTCTACTCCAATAACATTGATTTAATAAGGCCTTGGTTTACTTTATTCAACGTCATATTGCAGAGGAAATGATGCATTTTGGTTCCATCTCAAAATAGGTCCCATATAAATGAAAACAAAAATAACACCTGGAGACATTCAATTTACACTGTTACAATCGTGAATGTACCTTCCTTTTATTTTAGAGTTATGTTCACATTTTGAGGAAATGTATAAAAATATGTTGTTTTAGTTTTTTTTGGGAGACAGTATGGAAATAGGCCCTTTGGCCCACAGATTCCACAATGACCATCGATCGCCTATTCACAAGAATTTTATGTTAACCTATTTTCTCATTCACACCCTACACACCATGGGCATTTTTTGTTTTAAAGCAGCCAATTAACCTCCACCTGCATGTAGTTTAGTTTATTGTCACGTGTACCGAGTGCAGTGAAAAGCTTTTGATCTCTGCAAAGCTATCAAGGATGCTAAAGGGCCTGTCCCACCAGCATGCAACTCTATGCGATTAGCGCGACCGAACGTGGTCGCTTGAGCCGTCCGGCGTCGCGGGGCCGGTCCCACTTCGATCGCCGGAGCCGTGCGGAAATGTGCGGAGTTTGTCCAGAGTTCGTCCCGACACCGCGCGGGGCTCCGAAAAACTGACTGTCCAAAAATTCTGCGCGGCAATGGCTTGTCGGCTCGCAGTCGCCTCAACGTTTACACACCGCCCCGACATCGTGCCTCCATGAACCTATCTGTAGGTGCCTCCGTGACCCTCTATGTGTGTGGCAACGTAGCCCTGTGTGTGTGTGTGTGTGTGTGTGTGTGTGTGTGTGTGTGTGTGTGTGTGTGTGTGTGTGTGTGTGTGTGTGTGTGTGTGTGTGTGTGTGTGTGTGTGTGTCCCTCTCTGTCCTGGCGTACTTAGACTTCGCTTCAAGTTCGCCTCACTTTGCGCCGCGTTGCGCCACTCACCCGACCTCCGCGCGGCCCCTACTGCTGGTTTGGTTGCGCTTGCCGCATGCAGGCGCATGCTGGTGGGAACGGCCCTGTACAGGGGATCACCCGACCTCTGCGCGGCCCCCGCTTCTAGTTTGATCGCGTTCATTGCATAGAGTTGCATGCTGGTGGGACTGGCCCTCAAGTGCCAACACCGGTTAAAGCTTGCGTCCCCTATATTCATTCGGGGACACACAGAATTTCGCAAGGTCTGAATCCTATAAACTGGCTGCAAAGCAAAGTCAGGCAACATCACTAGTGATATTGCGGCCCTACCTCATGAACATCATGTCTTCAATGCTTGCTTTGTGCAGAAGGCCAATGGGGCAATGACATCTGTCCCTTCAGACTAAGAGTGCCTTTTCCCAAGGTGACTGTTGCAGGGGTTAGATAGGCTTTGTGATGTGATCTCTTTGGGATGCGCGAGGAAACCGGAGCACCCAAAGGTAACTTGCACGGTCACAGGTAGATTTATTAAACTCCACCCTCAGCATCCGAGGTCAGGATCGAACCCGAGTCTCTGGTGCTGTGAGGCAGCAGCTCTATCAGCTGTGCCATTGAAACCCAAAACGTCACCCATTCCTTCTCTCCAGAGATGCTGCCTGTCCCACTGAGTAACTCCAGCTCTTTGTGTCTATGTCGTCGTCTTCTTCTTTCGTGTGGCATGCACAGCCTAAAGTTGTAGGACAACTTGTTCTATTTGATCTACGGTTTGTGCACTTTGAGTTGATTGCATTAGTCTAAACAGGGCAGACCACGTGAAGGTTGCAATCTTCCACCCCCTGTCTATTGTCGTGCCATCTATAATGTTCTTGCATGCAATTCGATTACAGATTGATTGAAATTCATTGTATGGAAACAGGTCTTTTGCCCCAGCGAGTCCGCACTGACCATCATAGTCTGTTTGCACTCGTTCTATGTTATCCCAGTTTCGCATCCACTCCCTACACATGAGGGGCAATTTACAGAGGGCAATTGACCTGCGAGCACGCACGTCTTTGGGACGCGGGAGGAAATCGGAGCATTTGAAGGAAATCCTTGCAGTCATAGGAGTGTGTAAAAATTCCGCACAGACACCTGAGATGAGGATCAAACCCGGGAGCCATGAGGGAGCAGCTTTACCAACTGGGTCAATAAGTTGTTTGTTAAGGTGATGTCCCTTCTGCTGTTATACTTCCCAATTCTTAGCTCTCTACCGCTGCGCACAATACTGGAATTTTGGCTACAGGAAAAATATAATCTATATTATTATAAGTAAGGTCTTGACCACTTCCTGTTTTTCTGTTTCATGATTTTGGATAAAATGCTGCCACCTACAGCTGTGATTTTTGGCCATCTTACTCGGTGTCCCCCTCCACTGCGCAGGACAAGAGGATTTTTCCCATTGATGAAAAATAAAAGAGTTATTAATGTTTAAAAATGTTGAGATTCTCTCTGCTGCCCCTGCTGGTGGGAGGGCAGAGGGACTATAAAACCCGGAAGTGTTGTGTCTCAGTCAGCCTCTGCAAGATGGGGGAAGTGAGAGGGTCATGTCTCTCAGTCTGAGCTGTGAATAACACAGAACCCATGTCTACTAAACTGTGAGTGTGGTTTTACTGACCTTGAGTGCCCTTAATGTGGTTTGAAAATGAAAATGTGGTTGGTTTGAAGGAAAAGCACTGCAAATTGTTGGTGGGGATTTAGGTTGAAGTAAAAGCACTGCAAATGGCTGGTGCGGGTTTGGGCTGAAGTAAAAGCACTGTGAATGGCTGGTGGGGGTTTGGGCTGAAGTAAAAGCACTGCAAATGGCTGGTGGGGGTTTTGGCTGAAGTAAAACTGCAAATGGTTGGTGGGGTTTTGGGCTGAAGTAAAAGCACTGCAAATGGTTGGTCGGGTTTTCGGCTGAAGTAAAACCACTGCAAATAGTTGGTGGGGATTTGGGTTGAAGTAAAAGCACTGCAAATGGTTGGTGAGGGTTTGGGTTGAAGTAAAAGCACTGCAAATGGATGGTCGGGGTTTGGGCTGAAGTAAAAGCACTGTGAATGGCTGGTGGGGGTTTGGGCTGAAGTAAAAGCATTGCAAATGGTTGGTGGGGGGTTGGGTTGAAGTAAAAGCACTGTAAATGGTTGGTGAACTAAACTTGACAACTTCCTGTTTGCACTGTATAATGATTTGAGATAAAACGCTACCACTTATGGCTGTGATTTTTGGCCATCTTACTCAGTCCTCCTCCGTTCATCAGGTGCAGAGGATTCTTCCCATCAATGAAAAATAAAAGTGTTATTAATGTTTAAAAAATGTTGAGAATATCTCTCCTGTCAATCACGCCATGAAGGCCACACCTTTTCCAGTGGGAGGGGGGGAAGGATCATAAAACCCAGAAGTGTGGCTGTGACTCATTCTCTGCATGATGGGGAGGGAGAGATCACAACTCTGTCTGAGCTGTGAATCAACTGAACACACTGAATGTCAACTGAACTGTGAGAGTGGTGTTTTGTGTGGTTTTATGGTGGTTTCCCCCTGCTTGAAATGGCATGAAACTGCATTTGAATGTGGTGCCTTGCATCCTGCATGAAATGGTATGAAACTGCATTTGAATGTGGTGGTCTTGCACCCTGCATGAAATGGTATGAAGCTGTACTTGAATTTGGTGGCTTTGTACCCTGCTTGAAGTGGTATGAAACTGCACTTGAATTTGGTGGCCTTGCACCCTGCTTAAAGTGGAATGAAACTGCACTTGAATTTGGTGGCCTTGCACCCTGCTTGAAGTGGTATGAAACTGCACTTGAGTTTGGTGGACTTGGATCCTGCTTGAAGTGGTATGAAACTGCACTTGAATTTGGTGGCCTTGCACCCCGCTTGAAGTGGTATCAAACTTCACTTGAATTCAGTGGCATTGCACACGAACAATCTTCCTGATATAGCAGTGACCAGAGGATCTGGGGTGACAGAGAAACTGAAGGAAATTGACATTCGGCAGGAAATTGTGTTGGATAGACTGAAGGAACTGAAAGCTGATAATCCCCAGGGCCTGATGGTCTTCATCCCAGGGTACTTAAGGAAGTGGCTCTCGAAATTGTGGCTGCAATGGTGATAATTTTCCAATGTTCGATAGACTCAGAATCAGTTCCCGTGGATTGGAGTGGAGCTAATGTTATCCCATTTTTTAAAAAAGGCGGGAGAGAGAAAAAGGGGAATTATAGACCAGTTAGCCTGACATCGGTGGTGGGGAATATGCTGGAGTCAATTATAAAAGATGAGATAGCAGTAATACGATCGGTCCGAGTCAGCATGGATTTACAAAGGGGAAAACATGCTTGACTAATCTACTAGAATTTTTTGAAGATGTAATGAGGAAAATGGACATGGGAGAGACAGTGGATGTAGTGCACTTGGACTTTCAGAAAGCATTTGATAAGGTCCCACATAGGAGATTAGTGGGTAAAATTAGGGCACAAGGTATTGGGGGTAGAGTGCTGACATGGATAGAAAATTGGTTGCAGACAGGAAACAAAGAGTAAGGATTAATGGGTCCCTCTCAGAAGGGCAGGCACTGACTAGTGGGGCACTAGGCTTGGTGCTGGGACCACAGCTATTTACAATATACATCAATGATTTGGATGATGGGATTCAAAGTAACATTAACAAATTTGCAGATGACACAAAGCTGGGTGGCAGTGTGAACTGTGAGGGGGATTCTATGAGAATGCAGGGTGACTTGGACAGGTTGGGGGAGTGGGCAGATACATTATAGGTGAAGTTTAATGTGGATAAATGTGAGCTTATCCAATTTGGTAGCAAAAACAGGAAGGCAGATTACTATCTAACTGGCATCAAGTTGGGAAAAGGGGAAGTACAATGGGATCTGGGTGTCCTTGTACATCATTCTATGAAAGTAAGCATGTAGGCACAGCAGGCAGTGAAGAAAGCGAATGGCATGTTGGCCTTTATATCAAGAGGAATCGAAGTTAGTAGCAAAGAGGTCCTTCTGCAGTTTTACAGGGCCCTAGTGAGACCACACCTGGAGTATTGTGTGCAGTTTTGGTCCCCTACTTTGGGGAAGGACATACTTGCTATTGAGGGAGAGCATCGTAGGTTTAAAAGCTAATTCCCAGGATGGCGGGACTGTCATATGTTGAGAGAATGGAGTAGCTGGGCTTGTACACTCTGGAGTTTAGAAGGACGAGAGGGAATCTCATTGAAACATATAAGATTGTTAAGGGCTTGGACACACTAGAGGCAGGAAACATGTTCCTGATGTTGGGGGAGTCCAGAACCAGGGGCCACAGTTTAAGAATAAGGAGCAAGCCATTTGGAGCGGAGACAAGGAAACACTTTTTCTCACAGAGAGTGGTGAGTCTGTGGAATTCTCTGCCTCAGAGGGTGGTGGAGGCAGGTTCTCTGGATGCTTTCAAGAGAGAGCAAGATAAGGCGCTTAAAAATAGCAGATTCAGGGGATATGGGGAGAAGGCAGGAACGGGGTACTGATTGGGGATGATCAGCCATGATCACGTTGAATGGCAGTGCTGGCTCGAAGGGCCAAATGGCCTACTCCTGCACCTATTGTCAATTGAAGTGGTCGGAAACTGCACTTGAATTTGGTGGCTTTGCACCCTGCTTGAAGTGGTAGGAAACTGCACTTGAATTTGGTGGCCTTACACCCTACTTGAAGTGGTAGGAAACTGCACCTGAATTTGGTGGCCTTGCACCCTGCTTGAAGTGGTATTAAACTGCACTTGAATTTTACTTCGGAGTCACGTAAGTGACGACGTGAAGAACACCGTCCAGCCGCACGTGCGGCATTACGTCAGACACATTTGTGCAGGCGACCAGTTGGAGCAGCAGAGCTCCTCCAGCGGTAAGTCTAAACTTCAGGTAAGTGGTATTCTTTACCTGTTTTAGGTCTCCTGCAGGAACCTCGGTTTTCAGAGGTTTTTGTGGGATGTTTGCGACGGCCGACGAGGGAACCAGCTAAGGGCTTTGAGGAAACCCTGGTCTGAGCGCGGAAGTGGGGACCTGGCGAAATTCGGGTTTCGTGATCGGAGTCACTGATAATACGGTCAATGACTCTAGACGTTGGGTTCCCAGGGAGGGGAAACCCAATAATATGCGGTTCCCAGACCGCAGTAGTCCCCAGGATATGGGGTTAAATTGACCTGAACGGTCAGCCTGGGTTCCAGGGGAGGGGAAATCCAAGAATATGCAGTTCTTATACCACAATAATCCCCAGGATATGAGATTAAATGGACCTGAACGGTCAGCCCGGGTGCCAGGAGGATTACCGCGGGTATACAGATTCCCGGGGAGGGGAAATCCAGCAATGCGGTTCCCAAACCGCAGTCATCCCCAGGATATGGGGACAACTGATAAAAATGGTCAGTCCAATAAAGAAAGATGTTGGGAGGGTTCCCTCCGGGAATGTGAATCTAGAGACACTTCTACAGCAGAAGTTGGGCCAGCGCAGGTTAATGTGAGAGCCCGCGCCAGCAGTAAAGTTTATAAAGTCAGCATATTGGAGAGGCTGTGCCAGCAGTACCGTTGCTCAGGACTGCTCCAGGGGGGATGCCAAGTTATGGCAGACGAGTCTATTGGAGAGGCTGTGCCAGCAGCACCTTTGTTCAGGGCTGCTTCATGGGGATACCAAGTTATGGCAGACTAGCCTATTGGAGAGGCTGTGCCAGCAGCACCTTTGCTCAGGGCTACTTCATGGGCACCAGCAGTATCTTGTTCAGGGCTGCTTCATGGGGATGCCAAGTTATGGCAGACTAGTCTATTGGAGAGGCTGTGCCAGCAGCACCTTTGCTCAGGGCTGCTTCATGGGTGCCAGCAGCACCTTTGCTCAGGGCTGCTTCATGGGTTCCAGCAGTATCTTGTTCAGGGCTGCTTCATGGGAATAGGCTGCTTAGTAGGGCATTCCCATTTACAGTGATCATTGCAAGGATAAGGCAATATAACAGAATGATGACAAAAAAGCATTCAAAGAGGGCTACTCAAAAACACTGGTTATATATGTGCTAAAATCCACTGTTTAAGTCTCAAACTATATTTTGAGAAATTGGGCACCTCTATCCAGTTAAGATTAAGTTGTTATCAAATAGACTTGTTGGACTTTGGGATTACCTTTCACTCTTCAATTGGCTGTTGACACTGGCCTGGGCAACAGATTGCAGTCAATAGACTCCTGTAACTCCTTGTTGTTATAAAGCAGCCTTCTACTCATTAAGACTAATTGGCAATTTTATAGATGTGATTCAGCTGTGCAAGTAGGAGAACTATCATCCTGTTAAATGGTAAACTGTAAAGTGCCATGTAGGTCATTGTTAACACAACTTGTTATTACCAGCTGAAGCTAATAAAGTCACAATGATGGACAAACAGTATTCATTACTGCTCCAGTAGTTCTTGGGTAAATATTTCATTATATTGCAAAATGATCTAATGGCCCTAAAATGGGAAATTGCGTCAGCAGTGCCTTGTAGCAGGCCTGCTTAATGTCTCCCTCATGTAAGAGAAGAGCATGCCGCGTCAGTATTAGTCTGACGCCGAGTCCATGGCAAAGTTGGCGTATTGCTGAAGCTGTACCAGCAGCGCCTTGTAATAGGGCTGCTTAATGTCTCCCTCACGTAAGAGGAGAGCATGCGGGATCAGTACAGTCTAACAGCGAGTCTGAGGGTATAGCCGTAGAACATGCCCAAGGGATGCAGGGCATGCGCCAGAGGTCTATGCCTGGCAGCAAAGTTACCATCCTAACACATATGCAGTGAACAATGCTATCAGGGGGACATTAGAGCTGGCTGCCAAATCTTCTATTCAGGTAAGACCTTTCCATAGACGAAACCTGGGGAACGAAGCACAAGCTATTGGAACGAGTACGGTTTCACAATTTGGGCGACAACGCACCCCACGTTTTCATCGGTAGTAAGTGGTTCACTGAAGCTGGTGGCAGCATGAAAGCTGGCCAGAGATTCCACGCACTCTACCTGTGCTACTCTACAACTAAGGGACCACTTACAACTTGGTAAGATGTACACTTGGTTATACAATACAAATGATTGAGACACTATAATCTACTTCGAGGGGTCTAACCATGTAAAAATGGACAATACTAGCATTCCAAGCAGGTTAGAATTGGGCAGGCTCAGTATAATGGCCAGGATTGTCTTGCAAGACTGGCTTAGAAATCGGGCCACAGTTGCCGTTTACAGCACACACAAAATTGCGAATATCATCTCGAGTTTGGAGGTGGAGCAGATTTGCATGACTTACGAATTCTTCTCTTATTAGTATCAACTATCTATAGACCCTATGGGCATTGTATGGGTTAAAGAGTGATTGAGCAAATATGCATATCTGCATGCTCAACCTCATGTTGATACATTATGATGATGGCATATGTTAGTCACATGGGTGCAATCAATTAATGACCCCTGGAATAGTTACATAATCTCATTTGCCACAGGAGAATCATCAAGTATAAGTCAATGGCAACACAGAATTGGTGTTGAATCACACTGTATTATGAAACTCTACTTCAATGGAACACCAAATATAGATATGTTGTTTTTCATGCTTATTCACTGGTTGCAAAATATGTGGCATAACAGTGGTGAAAGATACATACTCGCTACAAGGAGAAGGAAGGTCTTTTATGTCTTCCTCCATTTTTCTTCATCAACCGGGGCTTCAAATAAAGTCATTAAGAGGCCGCTTTAGGTTCCTATTGTGTGATTGGCTTATGCAACTTGATTCCTGATTTGTCGGGAATAATAATATAACCTTATATGGTTATTTTAAACGTAACTTTGCTGGTTCAGCCTGAGGCTTGGGAAATCAGCCGTTGCATGATAAACTCAAATTATGTTCTGCAGATTTAATAAACTGTCCCAAGGCTTGGGTTGTTACAGCTATCCTTCTTGGATAGCACCAAAAAGCAGGACTTTTCTTTTCCAAGAGATGAAAGAGTTTGTTTCATGCTCATGTTACATTGAAAACGGTATAATTTGCTGACGTTTGGAGTTAATGTTAAATTATCTTTTGTTAATTATTGAGTTGTGTGGCCATTAACTGTGTCAACGTGCTTTCTCATTGAATTGGCTGTAGCAAACAAGACCCGTTCTGTCGGGTTCACACCGGATATCAAGTTGTAAGGATATCTTCAACACAAGATCTCCCAGGACCAGCACAATGCCGTATGGGATGTGAACACTATTTCACCAGGAGGCTCCAGCTACATCCTTAAATTTGGCTGAAGCTCATTGGCGCTGGTTTAGCACAGCAGGTTCAGTCGCTACATAATTGCGATGGTACAGGATGATTACATCTGTAAATAATATATAATATTTAATGTTATAAATACTTGAGCAGAGCAGAAGGGGTGTCGGGTCTCAAAATAGTCACAGGCATGCCAGGGGACCTTTGGTAATGTAAGCACACATATATACAACAATACGTCAAGGTCATCAAGAGCCTTTGAGGTTCTGAACTAGTAATGTTGTTAGTCACAAAAATCTTAGAAGAACGAATCTGTTCGGGCCACTCCAGATGATAAATCCGAGTTGCGTTCTGTAGGAATGGATTCCGATTCCAGATCTCATTCCACCAGGGCTGCTACAACATCAGCAGCAAAGGTATTTACATTCTGCTGGGCCACATCCTTATGGCTGCAGCATGGTCCAACGAACGAACCTCCAAACATTCATAATAACCCATTGCTGAACCAGGAGTATTTGTCAACTCTATTTACGTTCTGGTTATACTTTCCATCTGGGTGAGAGATGGAAATATTATCACTTCATTTAAACAGAATCAGCATGTTTTAAATCTATGTCATGACTGTATGCATTATGAATGTTTTTCCTTAATTTGTCAATGAAGGAGTTGTGGTTGTGCATACTCGTTACTCACATGGCATTAAATCACAGAGCTTTAAAATCTTCACGTAGTTACTCACGTGACTCCGAAGTAAAATAGTAAGATTAGATGAGAACTTACCAGTTTGAAGTTTGATCTTTATTTTATGAGGAGTTACAATGGGGGACTACGTGCCCTCCGCTCCCAACCCTCATAAATATCATCTGGTAGTCCTAGTCTTCTGTTCTCTTACTATTATACTTCAGTCACTATTACCTGTGATTTTACACCACTGCTTTGAAGATTGACGCACGTGCGGCTGGACTGGGTTCTTCACGTAGTCCCTCATCGTAACTCCTCATAACATAAAGATCAAACTTCAAACTGGTAAGTTCTCATTTCATCTTGCTATTTGGTGGCCTTGTATCCTGCTTTAAGTGGTAAGAAACTGCACTGGAATTTGGTGGCCTTGCACTCAGCTTGAAATGGTAGGAAAATGGATTTGAATTTGGTGGCCTTGCACCCTGCTTGAAATGGAATTTCAAGAAATAGCCGTGAGTCAACTGCCAGCCCACTAGCCATGAGTGAGCTGCCGGCACATCAGGCTTGTGGGACTGAGCTGCCACCCCAAGAATCCTTTTGGCCCACAATGTCCATACTGGCCCTATGGAGACCAGTCCTTTCAGCCTACAACACCCATACCAGCGATCCAGAAAGCCCCCCCCCCCCCCCCCCCCCCCCCCCCCACTGGCCACCTATATTAGAATTGGTGGAGAGGTGGAATATTGCGTTGGGGGACCAACCCTCCCGTGTGAACATGGGACCCACTTAGTCTAGTTAAAATATTATTCGTTGCCAAGACTCGAGGTCCTGAGCTACAGGGAGAGGTTGAGCAGGCTGGGATTCTATTCCTTGAAGCTCAGCGGGTTCAGGGTGATCTTTTAAAGGTGTATAAAATCATGAGGAATAGATCGTGTAGACGTTCATAGTCTCTCGGCCAGAGTAAGTGAAACAAAACAAGAGGTCATAGGTTTGAGGTTAGGGGGGAATGATTTAATGGGATAACACGAGGGGTACCACAAAGCATGGTGATGGAATGAGGTGCTGGAGGAGGTAGTTGAGGCAGCTACTATCACAACATTTAAGAAATATTTAGAGAGGTACATGGATAGGACAGGTTTAGAGAGATGTGGGCCAAACACAGGCAGGTGGGACTAGTGGATTGGAAGTGTGGTTGGTATGGGCAGGTTAGGCTGAAGGGTCCTGTTTCCACACTATGACTTTATGACTGCAAAATGCTAAAAATAGGCAGAATCCAGCTCAAAATGGAATCAGACTTATGCCTGCATATCCTGTTTGAATTTAAGCTTGCTTTCCAGTTCATGCAGAAGATTACACTTGGTCACGCACTGGAAATATTAAATGCCGTCAATTTTGTTCAGTCGCTAGCTCAATTTAGTACTTTGAAATGGCACTGCCCATATAATGAAGCTCGCAGTTAAATATAGCATTATACCATCTTGAATTTTTAATACATAGCTTAATAGCTATGCTGTTCGAATGCTGTTCATCGATTACAGCTCGGCATTCAACACCATTATACCATCAAAATTGATCGCCAAACTCGGTAATCTGTGCATCGCTCCTTCCCTCTGCAACTGGATACTGGACTTTCTAACCAACAGACCCCAGTCTGTTAGGTTAGACAAGCACACCTCTTCAACCCTCACCCTGAACACCGGCGTTCCACAGGGCTGTGTGCTGAGCCCCCTCCTCTACTCCCTCTTCACCTATGACTGCACACCTGTACATGGTACTAACACCACATCAAGTATGCAGATGATACAATGGTGATTGGCCTCATCAGCAACAATGATGAGTCGGCCTACAGGGAGGAGGTCCAGCACTTTGCAGCATGGTGCGCTGACAACAACCTGGCCCTTAACTCCAAGAAGACCGAGGAGCTCATTGTAGACTTCAGGTAGTCCAGGGGCGGCAAGCACACCCCCATCCACATTAACGGTACGGAGGTGGAACGTGTTTCTAGCTTCAGGTTCCTGGGAGTCAACCTCTCTGACGACCTCTCTTGGACCCACAATACCTCAACTCTGATCAAGAAGGCTCACCAGCGTCTCTTCTTCCTGAGGAGACTGAAGAAGGTCCATCTGTCTCCTCAGATCCTGGTGAACTTCTACCGCTGCACCATCGAGAGCATCCTTACCAACTGCATCACAGTTTGGTATGGCAACTGCTCTGTCTCCGACCGGAAGGCATTGCAGAGGGTGGTGAAAATTGCCCAACGCATCACTGGTTCCTCGCTCCCCTCCATTGAGTCTGTCCAAAGCAAGCGTTGTCTTGCCGAGGGCGCTCAGCATCGCCAAGGACCTCTCTCACCCCAACCATGGACTGTTTACCCTCCTACCATCCGGGAGGCGCTACAGGTCTCTCCGTTGCCGAACCAGCAGGTCCAGGAACAGCTTCTTTCCGGCGGCTGTCACGCTACTCAACAACGTACCTCGGTGACTGCCAATCACCCCGCCCCCCGGACATTTATTGTTATTTATTCAAATCATTTGCTGTGTCGCTCTTCCAGGGAGATGCTAAATGCATTTCGTTGTCTCTGTACTGTACACTGACAATAACAATTAAAATTGAATCTGAATCTGAATAGTGGAACAAAATGAGGCATTCCTCATAATTTAAAAAAAATGGGGAAATTGCTTTCTCCAATCTAATTTGGAATAAGGCAGTTAAATTGGATTTTAAATTTGACTATTCATTTTTTTACGTTTGAGGAATAAGCGTGTTCATCATTTAAGGTTTATTATTGATCTTTGAAGGTTATTGGCTGCAACCTTTTCCCCCTCATCAATGAACTGTACACTGCAAGGGCCAGAAAGCGAGCAGGTAAGATCATCTCTGACCCCTCTCACCCTGGCCACAAACTCTTTGAAGCACTTCCCTCTGGAAGGCGACTCCGGACTGTCAAAGCCACCACAGCCAGACATTAAAAACAGCTTTTTTCCACAAGCAGTAGTTCTCCTTAACAGCCAAAAGTCTGTAGCCTCTTTTGCCTCTGGTATTTTATTTCACTCTTCACATGTTTAAATTATAATGTTTTATTTTTAATTGTTTACTGTATATCATGTTGTTACTTACGAGCAAAGCACCAAGGAAAATTCCTTGTATGTATACACACTTGGCTAATAAAATTTATTCAATTTAATTATTAAACAATCATTATGTTATTCCTTATGTAAAAGATGAAATAGATTCTGAAGCAGTTATACACTGAATGCTGCATGCCTGGAGCTCATATGGGTAGTTTGCCACATCATAAGTCCCAATGTGAACACAGAATAATCTTCAATATGAATTGGAAAGCAAGCTTTAATTCAACCAGGATACGCAAGCATAATTCTGACTCCAATTTAAATTGGATTCTGCCTATTCCAAGATAATATCTTAATTATATATTCTTTAGACTTTAGAGATACAGCACAGAAACAGGCCCACCGAGTCCATGCCGAACAGCAATCGCCCCATACACTAGCACTATCCTACACACTAGGTCCAGTCTACAATTATTTACTTTTTTAACCAAACACAATTAAACTACAAACCTGTATGTCTTTGGAGTGTGTGAGGAAACTGGAGCACCCAGAGAAAATCCACGTGATCGCAGGGAGAAGACGCTAACTCCGCGCAGAGAGTACCTGAAGTCGTGATCGAACCCGGGTCTCTAGTGCTGTAAGGCAGCAACTCTTCCACTGTGCCACCCTGTAACCAAAATGCTGTGCAGTGGGGCAGCGGAGATACTTCTCAGTACAGACCTGGGTGCTGGGCAATAGAACCACAGAGTGTATGTCACCTTAAAAAAACCCAAAAAAAACCCAGCTTCTTGACCCATGGCAAATTGATTTGCAGGGTGGCAGAGTAGAGCAGCAAGTTGAGCTACTGTCTCATGGCGCCAGAGACCTGTGTTCGAACCTGACCTCTGGTATCTGTCTGTGTGGAGTTTGCCCGTTTTCCTTGTGACCACATGGATTTCATCTGGATGCTCAGATTTTCTCCCACACCTTAAAGATGTTCAGGTTTGTAGAAGGTTACACTTGGTCACACACTGGAAATATTAAATGCTGTCAATTTTGTTCACTTGCTGGTTCAATTTAGTACTTGGAAACAGTACAGTCCACAGAATGAAGTGTGCAGTTAAATAAAGCATTATATTAACTTGAAATGTTATTACATAGCTTAATGGTGGAACAAAATGAGGCATTCCTCATAATTAAAACAAATGGGGAAATTACTTTCTCCGGTCTGATTTGGAATAAGACAGTGTTTCATTATTTTGTTCCTTATGTAATGGATGAATTAGATTCTGAAGCAGTTTTTCACTTATTACAGCACCACTGCATTTCATGGGTAGTTTGCAAAATGGTACATCCCAGTGTGAACACCGAATCATCTTCAATGCTGAATCTTTTAATATAGATAGACGCAAAAAAGCTGGAGTAACTCAGTGGGACAGGCAGCATCTCTGGAGAGAAAGAACGGGTGACATTTGTGTCAAGACCCTTCTTCAGACCTTTTAATATAGAGTTACATAGTGGAAGAACTGTTTACAAAGATGCAAGGAGTTGCAAATGCTAGAACCTTGAGCAAAACCTAAAGTATTTGAGCAGGTCAGTCAGCATCTGTGGAGGGAATAGACACATGACATTCTGCATTGGAACCCTTCAGAGTTGACAGATGCTGTATCAAGTCGGGACCCTTCTTTGGACTCTCCAGAAACAACTTTATATAGATGTTATTGCTTGTTTCGGCATGACAGCTGGCAACTATTTCTAATTTGATGCTGGCTCGAAGGGCTGAATGGCCTACTCCTGCACCTATTGTCTATTGTAATTATAGAACATCACAGTACAGCACAGGAAGAGACCCTTTGTATTGTGCTGAACATGATGTCAAGACAAACTGATCTCATCTTCCTGTACATAATCCACATCCTTCTATTCCCTGCACTTCCATGTGCCCATCTAAAAGACTCCACTATCATATCTTCCTCCACTGCCACACTACTAAGTCATGGAGTAACTCAACGGGTCAGGCAGCATCTCTGGAGAATGTGGACTGTCTGAAAAAGGATCCTGACCTGAAACATCACCTATCCATTAGTCTGTAGAAGAGACCCAACCCGAAATGTCACCCATTCATCTTCTCCAGAGATGCTGCCTGATCTGCGGACACTTTGTGTTTCTTTTTGGAAAACTGCATCTGCAGTTCCATCTTTCTAACGTACTAAGGACACATCATTTCTCCCTTGTCTTCCCTTATTTCCATCCTTATTCTTCTTGCTATAGTGTATTCTTTACAGGTGAGACTCCCTTCGTATAATTCCTAATGACTAAGATGCTCCAGCTGCACTCTCCACAGAAAGCAACTGTTGGCATCCGCACAAATTAGTGTGTAATTCACTGAATAATGAGTCAAATTATTCAAGCGTTGACAGCAACTGGAATTAGAGAAGAACAGAGCTACTGGAGAATTATTGAGGGAGGTAGACCAAGTTCTCAAGAAATAGCCGTTCTTGGGTTAATTGGAGTGGTGGAGTAGAGGCCAAATCAGTGAATATGTTTAAGGCAGAGATAGATTCTTGATTAATACAGGTGCCAGTTATGGGGAAGAAAGCAGGAAAATGGGGTTAGGATAAAGATCAGCCATGATTGAATGGCCTAATTCTATGACCATACACACGAGTGGTAGAGGTGTCCTTACGACCTTACACACTAGTGGTAGAGGTGACAAAGGAAATTGATGTTCCAAGGCCGAGAAATGGCTTTCAAGCAGTTTTTTAAGATTGATTTCCTGTCAAAGAATGTGAATAACTTGTTTTTATTGCTCCTTGTCTGGAGCAAGACAGTGACCCCTGATCAGAAATATTTGAGATTTTAGAAAGATAACACATTTGTAAGGCAAAATCTAATCCGATTCGTACCTTTTCTTGTATTTTCTCTAATTATGTCTTTTTTACCCCATTTTTATTGCGGTAGGGAGGGCACAGTGGTGAGGCTGGTGGACCTGCTGCCTCGCAGTGCCAGAGACCTGGGTTTAATCCTGACCTCGGATGGTGACTGTGTAGGGTTTGCATGTCTTCCTTTGACAACGTGGGTTTCTTCTGGGTGCTCCAGTTTCCATCTATGTCTCGAAGATGTACGGGTTTACGCGTTAAATGGCCTCTGTAAATTGCCTCATTGGGAGTGAATGGAAAAAGTGGGATTACATAGAACTAGTGTGAATGGGTGATTGATGGTTGGTGTGTAGTTGGTGGGCCAAAGGGCCTGTTTTCATGCTGAATCTCTAAACTAAACTACATGGAGAAAAGTCAGGATCGCTGGTTAAATCCGTCAGCCCTTTCAATAGGTTTTGTATTCAATGATCTGTTTAGGGGGCAATTGCTTGGGCACATGCTCAGGATTGAGGATGTCTTATTTCACTTTAACCTTAATGGTTCTTAGGTGGCTAAAGAGGTGAATGTGGGAATGACAGGTTCTCCACAGACAGGGCAGGAGGAGGCTGGCAGGATGGGGTGGTGAGATCTACAAGGTAATGCACACCTTCTGGACATTTACACAGGGCTAGAACCTGGGTCGGGCAGCATCACTGGAGAACATGGACAGGGTACATTTTGGGTCAGGAACCTTCATCAGCTTCCCAGAGGGTTTCTCTGAATGGATGGGAAGCTCCCAATGTAAATACTGAATGCTCCTTCTCTACTTTGTGGCAACAATTCCCAGGAGTCGATGGGGATGTTAGAATTATTCAAAGAGATTCCGATTTAAGATCCTTAAATATTTTGTACAAATCTCTAGTGTGGCATGGTGGTGCAGCGGTAGAGTTGCTGCCTTACAGCACCAGAGACCCGAGTTCGATCCTGACTATGGTGCTGTCTGGTGGGTTCTTTTTGAGATATCCAGTTTCCTCCCACACTCCAAAGACATACAGGCTTGTAGGTCAATGGTTTGGGATAATTGTAAATCGTCCCTTCGTCCCTAGTGTGTGTAGGATAGTGCAAGTGTGTGGGATTCACTGGTCAGCGTGGGCTTGGTGGGCCGAGGGGTCTGTTTCCACACTGTGTCTCTAAATTAAAGCAAACTAAAAAACAAGGAACTGCAGATGCTGGTTTGCACCAAAGCTAGTCACAAAGTGCCGGAGTAATTCAGCGGATCTGGCAGCATCTCTGGGATAAAACGATGTGTGACAAGTCAAGAGTGAGTCAAGAGTGTTTAATTGTCATTTGTACTGACACCTGAAAAATGAAATTGTTACTTGCAGTAGCATCACAGACTTGTACACAATACATGTTGAATATATAACAACCAAAATAGCAGTGCAAAAAAAAAAGCCTGTCGTCCTCAGTTCAACCAAAGACAGTCCATAGTTCATAATTGAGGTTCGTGTTGTGTTCAATTGATTGATGGTTGTTGGGAAGAAGCTATCCTTGTATTTGGTTGTCACTATTTTCAAACCCTGTACCTTCTTCCTGATGGTAGGAGTGAAATTAGTGTTGCCAGGGTGGTGTGGGTATTTGATGATACTGGGATATGAATAGAGGGATGACAATAGCAAGATGTGGACCGAATGTAGACAGAACGGGCTAGCCGAGAATGCCAACTTTGTTGGCGTGCACAAGGTGTTCTGAAGGTTTTGTTTCCTTGCTCGCTGCTTCTCTGGTTGTCGGGCTCTCCGACACTGATTTCAGACTAATTTTGGAACAAACTGTAAGCAGAATCAGGAAAGTACAATCAGGAAATCAAATGTATTTTGTTGAAAGACGATCGCAACAAAATTAAACCCTGTTCAAAAAGTTTAAAATCTGTGAGAAGTTAAAATAGTTGAGCCTATTCTTGATTAAGATTACCCTTCTCACCAAAAGCAATATTGAATGTTTCATCAAACAAGAAGTTTTAGAATGTTTCATAAACCAAAAAATATAATTTCCCTGCTCTTGAGACCTACTTGTATATACTCATTAAAAACGTATTGCATTGTAGAACCTATCCATTGATTATTAATTGAGATATAGCAATGTTTATGCTTCACGTATAGAAATTAAATAATTCATGTAAAATAGGGCATTGGATATATTATTAAACTACTGAGCAATAATTCATCTTGGGGCTGACAAACCATTTGTACTTGACCAAATTCCAGCATTCCTTTACAATTCTTCCACATCTGGACATGGCAATAACATGAACACAAAGGTGAGAGGAGAAAGGTTTAACAGAAACCTGAGGGGAATCTCTTTTACACAGTGTGGTGGGTATATAGAACAAGCTGCTGAAAGAGGTATTTGAGGCAGGTACAATAGCAACATTTTTACAAGACATTTGCACAGGTGCATGGATAGGAAAGGCTCAGAACCATATGAACCAAATGGGGACAGGTGGAACGTATAGATAGGGCATCTTGGTCGCCAAGGCCAAGTTGGACCAAAGAGACTGTTTCTGTGTTGTATAACTCTATCACTCTACAATTACCAGTGCAGAGATTTAACATTTTGCATATTGGTAAACAATTATAAATGAGCAGTCTTGAATAACTTGAGTCGCAGTACCTTTCTTAGTTAACCTTAAATGTTAGTTACAAATGTACTAACATAGTTACATAAAATTAGAAATTCTGCACACTGGCATTTTTCTCTTTGTACTACCTGCAGTATGTGTGCCTGACTCATGTATAGAATGATCCGATTTAATTGGAAATCACACAGACAAAAGCATTTCACTGTATCCTGATACACATGGCAACAATAAACCAAAACCAATGATTAAAAATATTTATTTAATTGTATTTCGGCAATGGGTTTCATTACCTGCTGACTGGTTGATTGCAAACATGGAGTAATCATTGATATTAATAATTTACCTCAATATAATGCAATTTTGTTGAAGAAAATTAACTGAGCTGAAATATTAATATAATGTCCATAACCTTTAGTCCATATTTTTTATGTCAAACTGTCAAAATGTAAAAAATAGTTTGACTGGCATTTCATTACAAACTGATAAAATCATATTTTTGCAGCACACAGCAGCAGTTATATGAAAGATAGATTTCACAAAGATTTGGCCCAAGGAGAAACTTTTATCTTTCAATGTCAACCTGACAGTATCCTGGGCAAGAGGCAAGCATGACCACTGGAAGATGTGGACAACGACCATTGTGACAGTTTGACTAATTGTTGATGTTGCGATAATTTACCTGGAGTCCAGTGACTTGGTTGTGAAAGATGCAACAGGATCTGCATTGATTGGTCAGGTGGGCTGAGGAATGGCATTTAATACAGAGAAGTGTGAGGTGTTGCATTTTGCGATGTCTAACATGGGCTAGACCTACACAGTGAATGGTAGGCCTCTGGGGAGTGTTGTAGAGCAAAGGGATCTAGGAGTGCAGGTGTATGGTTCCTTGAAGTTCGAGTCGCAGGTAGATAAGGTGGTCAAAAAGGCTTTTGGCACATTGGCCTTCATCAGTCAGAGTATAGTATAGAAGTTGGGAGGTCATGTTGCAGTCGTATAAGACGTTGGTGAGACTGCTTTTAGCATATTGTGTTCAGTTCTGGGCACTATGTTATAGGAAAGATATTGGTAAGCTTAAAAGGGTTCAGAGAAGATTTACGAGGATGTTGCCAGGACTAGAGGGTGTGAGCTATAAGAAGAGGTTGAGTAGGCTCCTTGGAGCACAGGAGGATGAGGGGGGGGGGGGGGGGGGGGATCTTATAAAGGTGTACAAAATCATGAGAGGAATAGATCCGCTATTTGCACAGAGTCTCTTGCCCAGAGTATGGAAATCTAGGACCAGATGGCATAGGTTCAAGTTGAAGGGGGAAAGATTTAATAGGAAACTGAGAGATAACTTTTTCACACAAAGGGTGGTGAGTGTATGGAACAAGTTGTTAGAGGAGGTAGGTGAAGCTGGGTCTATACCATCATTTATGAAACAGGTAGACGGGTACATGGATGGGACAGGCTTGGAGGGATATGGACCAAACGTAGGCAGGTGGGACTGGTGTAGCTGGCACATGTTGGCCGGTGTGGGCATGTTGGGCTGAAGGGCTTGTTTCCACACTATATCACTCTATGACCACTACATACTACGTCAAGCCTGCAGGTTTAATAATTTTTTAAAAAACCGCAATGTTGTTGATCAACTCAACTTCCCTTGGATAGAGTCGTACAGCACAGAATAGGGGCCTTTAGCCCAACTCATCAATGCCGACCAAAATGCCTTATCTAAGCTTGTCCCATTTGCCCATGTTTGGCTCGTATCCCTGTAAATCTTTCACATCCAGATAGTCATTTAAATTGGGATGCATGCTTCACTGTCTTTGTTTAGGAAGGAAGTGGCGGCGCTGCCCAAGCTGCTGCGGCTCGCCTGCAGTCCGTCTGTCTTTTTTGTGTTTTCTTTTGTCTTGTTGAACGTATGTTTTAGTTTATTTTTAGTTGTGTATGTGCGGGGGGCAGGGGGAACTTGTTATGGTCTCTTCCTTTGGGGGGGGATGTGACCTTTTCTTTGTCGTATCTCCGTCTCCGTCTGCGCTGAGGCCTAATCGCGGAGCTGGCGGCCTCCAACTGGGGCCGACCTCGAGGCTCCAGAGGCAGAGCCAGGACTTACCATCGCGAAGCTGGCCGACTTCAGGGCTGTGGTGGCGCGGCAGCGGCAGTGGCCTGACTTCGGAGCTTCGGAGGCGTCGGCCGCGGGCCCAGTGGACGACAATATCGGGAGCTCGCAGGTCCCAGGTTGGTGACCGATTCTCCGGAGCTCCCGCAACAACAGCTTCGTCCGCTGGACTGGAAGGTGTCAGTTTCGTCCGCCCCGAGCTGCGGAGTTTGAACAGGCCCTGAACCAGAGGAGCTCTGATTCGGCGGCGGGACTTACCATCGCCCGGCGGGGGGCCCCAACATCGAAAGCCTGGATCGCCTCAACGCAGTGGGAGAACAAGGAAGGAAAAGACAAGGACTTTAAGACTTTTGCTTTCCATCACAGTGAGGAGGTGCCTGGTCGACTCACTGTGATGGATGTTAAACTGTGTTCATTGTGTGTTCTGTTATTTTATTTTCTGTCATGACTTCTGTATGTAATTTTGTTCAAACTAACACGTCTGAATGATAACAAAGGATACTTTATACTTTACTTTATACTTTACGTTAACTGCAGATTTAGTTAGATTAGAATTGGTTTCCACCAAAGAAGGACACAATTCTAGATTTACTCAGCGGGTCAGGCATCATCTCTGGAGAAATGGAATAGATGACGTTTCAGGTCGAGACTGGGACATAAGCTGGGTCCTGACCCGAAACATCACCTATTCCTTCTCTGCAGCGATGCTGCCTGACCCACGGAGTTACTCCAGGGGAAAGGGAAGCAAGAGATATAGACGGTGATATAGAGAGAGATATAGAATAAATGGATGAAAGGTATGCAAAAAAGTAACGGATGGTCCTGGAAATGGTCCATTGTTGGCTGTAGGCCATGTGATAATGAGCTATACAGACAATGAAACTCACTGAGACGGTAGTGAAATTAGTACAACGAGTAGAGTGGAAGAGGGACGGAGAGAGTGGATGCAAGGGATACTTGAGGTTAGAGAAATCAATATTCATACCGCTGGGGTGTAAGCTGCCTAAGCGAAATATCAGGTGCTGTTCCTCCAATTTGCGTTTGGCCTCACTCTGATAATGACTCTCACTGTTTCCTTGATCATCCTTAACTTTTTTGCATATCTTTCATTCATTTGTTCCCTGTCTATAATCCCCGTCTATCTCTCTAGTCTCCTGACTCTGTCTGAAGAAGCGTCTCGACCCAAAACATCATCCTTTCATTTCCTCCAAAGATGCTGCCTGACCCGCTGACTTACTCCATCTTTTTATGTCTTTCTTTAGTTTAAACCAATACTTGCAGTTCCTTCCTACACAATGGATTTCATCAAAATAAAATTAACACGGGAAACCCATGACTAAGTGCAAAGCAAATGCGTTAAAAAAAAATTTTGGTAAAGAATGTTAGTTTGAAAAAAATAAATAATTAGTTTTAAAGGCGGGGGCGTCATGTCAGATTTATAATGTTTTTCTGTCTGTGGTATGCTGCTTGCAATTACATTTTATTGAGACTATCAAGTAATTCTGTCGAACTACTTGGAGAAAATGAATATGTTATCAGAGAAGCAATTTCTGGATTGTTTGCACATTACTTCATTTGATGTCAAAAGCAGTAAATTAATTTTGTTTCTTCTCATCAATCCACAACAGCTGTTAAATTGCATTAACCTTTGAAACCATATCTTAAGAGATATATTTTTTGTTTCAGCAACTTCTTGAGATTTAGATTAGTTTCTTATAATATATGGTCGGGTACAATGTTTACATAAAGGTCATAGAATAAACCGCAGACATTGGTCATGATCGATTCATCAATAAATAACATACACAAAACAGCAGAATGGAGCAAAAATTGTACTGTGCTAACTGAAGTTGTGCAAAAAATCCTGAATGATATGCAGTAACTGAATGAGGAAGAGTTGAACGATTTGGCAGCACCTCTGGGTGTGAGGGAGGTCATTGGTTCAGGAGTCCAATACGAGTGGAGAAGAAGCAGCTCTTAAATTTAGATATCTAGGCTTTCAAGCCCCTACAGAAAAGGGAATGGCCAGGGTGGCAGGCATCCTTGATGATACTTCGAGCCATCCTGATGCAATGCACTGTGAAAATGATCTCGATGGAAGTAAGCTACGAGTTTGATAGACTCGGCTGTGTTTCAGGCAGTCAAGAAGTAGTTGACATACTTGACTGAGATGCATGCCATCAGAATACTTTGTACAATGCATCTGTGGAAATTTGAGAACATCCTTGTGGACAGAGAACTTAGAACATGGAAAAGTACCCATGTCTGGTAATATCCTGGCAGGGAGAACACAAATGGAGTATCAGTTCTCAATTCATTGCAAATATCCTTGTTTCATTCCTAAAGCTGGTGCACTTAATTGTGGAAAAATCAATTACTTGAGGGCATAGCTTTAGGTGAGAAGGAGGGACAAAGTTGAAAGGAGATGTGCATGGCAGGTTTTCTACACAGAGGGTGGTGGGTCCATGGAACGAGCTGCTAGGAGTGATGGTTGAAGCAGATGTCATTGTGGCATTTAAGAGACTTTTGGATAGGTACATGGATATGCAGGGAATGGTGAGATAAAAATTACGTGCAGGCAGATAAGAGTTGGGCTTGGCATCATGTTCGGCACAGACATTGAAGGCCGAAGGGCCTGTTCTTGTGCTGTAGTGTCCTCCGTATTCAGATGATCTTTAGCTCTCGTGTCAGCACACCCTCTTTTACAATTTTCAACACTTCATCTTTGTTTCTCCATAAGTACAGTATTATCTTCCGCTTACTTTTAGATCAGTCACCATAAAGGTGCAGGCTACTATGAAGTTCATGATGGATTGTGAGTACAGCACAGTTGCACAGTGCTAGAGTTGCTGCCTTAAAGCATTAGAAACCCCGGTTCGACCCTGACCTCGGATGCTGTCTGTTCAGAGTTAGTACGTTCTCCCTGTGACCGCGTGGTTTTCTCCGGATGTACTAGTTTCCTCCCACATTCCAGACTTGCAGGTTTGTAGGTAAGGGTTACACAAAAAGCTGGAGAAACTCAGCGGGTGCAGCAGCATCTAAGGAGTGAAGGAGATGGGCGACGTTTCGGGTCGAGACCCTTCTTCAGACTGGTCAGGGATCAGGGAAACGAGAGATATAAACAGTGATATGGAGAGATAAAGCAAGAACAATGAGTGAAAGATATGCAAAAAAGTATTGGTGATAAGGAAAGCAGGCCATTGTAAGCTGTTTCTGGTGTGAAAATGAGAAGCTAGTGCGACTTGGGGGGGGGGGGGGGGGAGATGGAGAAGGAATGTCAGGGCCCGAGGGCTGAGGGAGAGGTGGGGTGGTGGGGGGAAAGGAGCAGTCTGGGTTAACAGAATTGAGAAAATTCAATGTTTAAGCCCAGAGGATGCAGACTCCCCAAGCGGAATATGAGATGTTGTTCCTCAAACTTGCGGTGTTGTTCACTCTGGCCATGGAGGAGGCCCAGGACCGAGAGGTCGGATACGGAGTGGGAGGGGGAGTTGAAGTGCTGAGCCACCGGGAGGTCGGGTTGGTTATTGCGGACCGAGCGGAGGTGTTCGGCGAAACGATCGCCTAGCCTCCGCTTGGTCTCACCGATGTAGATTAGCTGGCATCTGGAGCAGCGGATGCAGTAGACGAGGTTGGAGGAGGTGCAGGTGAACCTCTGTCGGACTTGGAATGACTGCTTGGGTCCCTGAAAGGAGTGGATGGGGGAGGTGAAGGAACAAGTGTAGCATCTCTTGCGGTTGCAAGGGAAAGTGCCCGGGGAAGGAGTGGAGCAGGAGGGAAGGGAAGAATTGACGAGGGAGTTGCGGAGGGAGCGGTCTTTGCGGAAGGCAGATAGGGGGGGAGATGGGAAGATGTGGCGAGTGGAGGGGTCACGTTGGAGGTGGCGAAACTGGCGGAGGACTATCTGTTGTATGCGCTGGCTGGTGGGGTGAAAGGTGAGGACCAGGGGGACTCGGCCCTTGTTGTGAGTGGGGGAATGGGGAGAGAGGGCAGTGTTGCGGGGTATGGAGGAGACCCTGGTGCGAGCCTCATCGATAGTGGGGGAGGGGAAACCCCGTTCTCTGAAGAACGAGGACATTTGCGATGACCTGGTGTGGAACACGTCATCCTGGGAGCAGATGCGGCGTAGTCGGAGGAATTGGGAATAGGGGATGGAGTCCTTACAGGAAGCAGGGTGGGAGGAAGAGTAGTCCAGGTAGCTGTGGGAGTCAGTTGGTTTGTAGTGGATGTCAGTCAGGAGTGTGTCACCTGCAATAGAGATGGTGAGGTCAAGGAATGGTAGGGAAATGTCGGAAATGGTCCAAGTATATTTGAGTGCCGGATGGAAGTTGGTGGTGAAATGGATAAAGTCAGTCAGTTCTGCGTGGGTGCAGGAGGTGACACCAAAGCAGTCGTCAATGTAACGGAGGTAAAGGTCGGGGGTGGGGCCCTGGTACGTCGAGAACAAAGATTGTTCGACGTACCCGACAAAGAGGCAGGCGTAGCTAGGGCCCATGCGTGTGCCCATAGCTACGCCTTGTGTTTGGAGGAAATGGGAGGAGTCAAAAGAGAAGTTGTTTAGGGTAAGGACCAACACCGCTAGGCGGAGGTGAATTGTAGGTTTGTAGGTGAATTGGCTTCTGTAAATTGGCCTAAGCATGTAGAATTGAACTAGTGATCAATGGTCGGCAAAGACTCGGTGGGCATGTTTCCAACCTGCGTTACTAAACTCTAAATGAAATGCTAAACTAAGCTAGTTCTGCTTCCCCGCCCTTTGTGTTACCTACTTCACACTCTGATCCTGTAGCACAGAATAAATCAAATGTTAACAATTTATTCACTGAACATGACTGATGGAATTTAATAAATGAATTAAAAATTTGCAAAATGCTGACAAACTTTTATAAAAACAAAATTCTGAAAATACTAAGCAAGTCGGGCCGTATCAAGAGAGAAACAGTGTTAATATTTAAGGTTATTGACCTTGCATCAGCTAAAGTTCTGTAGGAAGGTCAATGGTTTGAAATATTAACTGTGTTTCTCTCTCCTCTGATGATACTCATGACTATTTCAAGTACCTCCTAATTGTTTTAATAAACCATCCACAAAAACATAGTTGAATATTAATTCAATTGAAGATGCCAGCTGCTGATTATACCTGGCAATTATATATCCCAATAATTTAGGTTCGTGCCTCATAATGATATTACTCTATCTCCAATCGTGTCTTGATTATATTAGGATGTGTAATGGAGTGCCTGAGGGAGACTAGTATGTGCATTCGCAAGGCACAGAGCCAAGGTCAGATATTATCCTGCTAATGGTCACATTTCCGTGCTCTAAACTAAACTAAAGCAGGTTGTCAGACAAATGTACTGGAGTCACATTAGTGGCAAAATGCGGGGCATCTGCTGAAGAAAAGCAGGAACAAAATGAAGAGGAGTACAGGGATTAAAATTCATATGTGTACGAGGGAATTGCAGGTGCTGGTTTACACCGAAGATAGACACAAAATGCTGGAGTAACTCAGCGGGTGAGGCAGCATCATTGGATGGAAGGAATGGATGATGTTTTGAGACCCTTCAGACAGAGTTAGCGGGGAGAGAGAGACAGAAATAAGGAAGTGTAAGGTGTGAAAAGGAGACATCAAAGAAGATGGGAATCAAGGATAATGTAGACTGGATCATTGTTAGCAAGAAGGTGACAACAAAGCATACAGAGATAAAATTTAATCATGGGTTACTCCGACCAGTCTGACTACCCCCTTGATTAAATGTTATCTATGTATGCTTCGTAGCACTGTGACACCCCAAAAGTATAATTAGATACAGTAAATGAATGAGTAAAGTTTTAAATTAATGACCCAGTCTCTTATGTTTGCCGGGGCTTAACGGATAAGTGGTGGCTGGCACCAGGGAATCACATGCCCTGTTGCCCATTTGGGGCTTTGACTGATGAAGGTTTGCCTGGAGAACTCCACGGTCTGATCCCAGTCTGAGGAGAAGTACATGGTGGGAATATAGAATGAAGTGCCAGAGGAGGAAATTGAAACTGGTATTATAACTGCATTAAAAATGCTTGGACAGGTACATGGAAAAGAAAGGTCTGGAGGGACATGGAGCAAAATGGGATTGGCTTACATGGGATATCTTGATTTTAGTTTTAGAGATTCAGTGTGGAAACAGGCCCTTTTGTCCACCGAGTCCATGCCAACCAACGTTCACCGTTGCACTAGTTCTATGTTACCCCACTTTCACATCCTGCACACTAGGGGCAACGTACAGAAGCTGATTACCCTATAAACTTGTGCTTTGGAAGTGGGAGGAAACTGGAGCAGCCGGTTGTTTGGTCCATGGGTTGGCATGGAGTTGGATCAAAGGGCCTGTTTCCATGCTGTATGACTCCATCACTCTATAACTCATTCACAGCATGCTCTTATAAACTGAAATAAATATTATCGATGAAGAAGCTTGAGATATTAAGAAAGGGAAGCCTTATTAGGGAAGAAGCCCTTATTAAGTTAGCACTTCCTCCCTAATCTACAAATGACAGTCAACTATTTAAACTAGGTATCCCACTTTGAGATGGGAACAGGGGTTATGTATTACATTCAGGTGCCGAGCCACTCTCGGGCATCTCCGGGAAGATAGTTTGTCTTGTCTTCTAAATTAATTTGCAACTGCATGATCTGAAGGCTTATGATTTAACGGTTCTTCTGAGTGAGCCCAATCATTTTCCGAAGCACCAAATTGAATATTTTTAATGAACCTGCTTGCATGACACGGGGACTGTTAGCAGGCTACACTATTTTAGCTGAAATGTCTATTTTAAGTGTAACTGGACTAAGTGGGACCCATTGGGTCCCATGTTCACATGGAAGGGCTGGTCCCCCAACGCAATATTCCACCTCTACACCAATTCCAATATTGGTGGCGAGTGGGGGCTTTCTGGAGTGCTAGTATGGGTGTTGTGGACCGAATGGACTAGTTTCCAGACAGCTCGTATGGACATTGTGGGCCGAATGGATTATTGGGCTGGCAGCTCAGTCACTCAGGCCAGGTGGCTCAGTCACTCAGGCCTGGTGGGCTGGCAGCTCAGTCACTCGGGCCCGGTTGGCTGGCAGCTCAGAAACTGGCAGAAATTCTGCCCAAAACAGGTGATAGACTCTGTTAGAGAGAAGGGGGAGAGGGTGGAGAATCAATTTTGGACATTTTTCATGTTTTACTGCAGATCACAACAATGAAGGAGGAAAGTATATCCTGGCCTGGATCTCACAGGAAGCCAATGAAGGGAGGGAGAAAAAATACTGGGGTGAGGTGAAATACTTGCAGGGGGAATACTTACAGATTGGCCAAAGGGACGACTCCCGGGTTAGTACAGGCCTGATGGGCCTAAGGGGCTCTTAATAAAAAAAAATCTGTGAAATCTCATTGAAAGGCACTTTTTCTGGCCAAAATTCTCCTCCTGGGCTAATATGGGCATTTTGGGGCAAAAGGGACTGGTCTCTCAGATAATAGGGACCTTGTGGGCCGAAATTAGTGGTTTCAGGCAGGCCAAACAACTCCATTTCATGTTCAAGCACAGGGCAGGCCAAACAACTCATTTTATTTCCATTTCAATTTCCATTGCAGTCTCAAGCACAGGGCTGGGCAAACAAATAATTGCATTTTCATTTAATTTCCATTTCCACTGCAGTCTCAAGCACAGGGCAGGCCAAACAGCTCATTGCATTTTAATGAAAGGCTAACAAATCATTTAATGCAAGTACATTGCAGACTCACAGTTCAGTTGATTCACAGCCTAGAATCACAGTTGTGGCCTGTCCCTCGCGATCTTCCAGGGTGACCGACTCGCATCCAGGCATCCGGGGTTTTTATAGTCCTCCCCCTCCCCCGCCCCAGATATATATATATGTGCTGGTTTATATATATGTGTACACACACACACACACACACACACACACACACACACACACACACACATGTACACACACTCATATCGATATTACTAAAAGTCTCATCTTGACCACTTCCTGTTGCACTGCATATTGATTTTAGAAAAAGCGCTGACACTTACGGCTGTGATTTTTGGCCATCTTACTCAGAGTCCCCCTCCGCTGCGCAGGACAAGAGGGTTTTTCCTATCAATGAAAAATAAAAGACTTATTAATGTTTTTAAAATGTTGAGATTCTCTCTCCTGAAGGCCACGCTGCTTCTGGAGGGACTATAAACCCTGAAGTGTGGAGGTGCCTCAGTTCTCTGCAAGAAGGGGGAGTGAGAGGTCATGATTCTCAGTTTGAGCTGTGAATGACACTGAACACATGTCTACTAAACTGTGAGTGGTTTTACTGACCTGTCAGTGCCCTTAATGTGGTTTGAAAATGTAGTTTGAAAATGCAAAAGTGTGTTTTGGTTTGAAAATGCTTAAGCTGCCTTGTGTTTAGTTTGAAAATGCTAAAGATGCGTTGCCTTTGGTTTGAAAACACTAAAGCTGCCTTGCCCTTGGTTTGAGAATGTTAAAGCTGCCTTGCCTTTGGTTTGAAAATGCTAAAGCTGCCTTGCTTTGGTTTGAAAATGCTAAAGCTGCCTTGCCTTTGGTATGGAAGTGCTAAAACTGCCTTGCCTTTGGTTTGAAAATGCTAAAGCTGCCTTGCCTAATTAATGTTGCCTTGCCTTCTATATAATTAAAAGTCTAACCTTAACCACTTCCTGCTTGCGCTCTATATTGATTTTAGAAGAACGCTACCATGTACGGCTGCGATTTTTGGCCATCTTACTCATCCCCCCCTCCACTCACCAGGCACTGAGGATTTTTCCCATTGATGAAAAATAGTAAGATTAAACGAGAACTTACCAGTTTGAAGTTTGATCTTTATTTTATGAGGAGTCGAGTTGAGGGACTACGTGAAGAACCCCGTACAGCCGTTCGTGCGTCAATCTTCAAAGCAACGGTGTGAAATCACAGCAAACCGAAGTATAATGTAAGATAAAGACTAGAACTACCAGATGAAATCTATGAGGGCTGGGAGCGGAGGGCACGTAGTCCCTCAACTCGACTCCTCATAAAATAAAGATCAAACTTCAAACTGGTAAGTTCTCGTTTAATCTTACTATTTTACTTCGGAGTCACGTGAGTGACTACGTGAAGACTTCAAAGCTCTGTGATTTCATGCCGTGTGAAACGAGGATACACAACCACAGCTGCTTCATTGACAAATGAAGGGAAAACATTCATAATGCATACAGTCATAACATAGATGTAAAACATGCCGATGCTGTTTAAATGAAACAATAATATTTCCATCTCTCACCCAGATGGAACATATAACCAGAACATAAATAGAGTTAACAATACTCCTGGTTCACCAATGGGTCATTACAGATGTGTGGAGATTCATTCGATGGACCATACTCCAGCCGCAACAATGCGACCCAGCGGAACATAAATACCCTTGCTGCTGATGTTGTAGCAGCCCTGGTGGAATGAGATCTGGAAACAGAATCCATTAGTGCATAACACAACTCCGTTTTCCTCATCTGGAATGCCATGAACAATACGTTCTCCCAAATTCTTTGTGACTAACAACATTGCTAGTTCAGAACTCCAAGGCTCCTGATGACCTTGACATATTGTTGTATACATGTGTGCTTACCTTATCAAAGGTCCCCTGGTATGCCTGTGACTATTTTGAGACCTGACCCCCTTCTGGTCTGCTCAAGTATTTATAACATATTATATATTATAATTTACAGACATTATCATCCTGTACCATCACAATTATTTTGCGACAACCTGCTGCACTAAACCAGTGCCAGAAGGATAACTACCTAATAAACTCCAGCCAAATTTAAGGATATAGTTGCTGCCTCCTGGTGAAATAGTGTTCACAGATATCAACATCGCATATGGCATTATACTGGTCCTGGGACCTATGTTGAAACTATCCTACCCCTTGATAACCGGTGTGGACCCGACAGCGAGTCTTGTTCGTTACAGCCAATTCAATGAGGAAACTCATTGAGCCAATTAATGGCCGTATTACTCTATAATTAACAGACAATCATTTAGCATGAACTCGAAACATTAGCAATCAATACCATTTTTCATGGAACATTAGCATAACAAACTCTTTCATCTCCTGGAAAAGAAAATATAGCCGTTTGGTGCTATGCAAACTCTTTGAACACATAGAAGGATAGATGTAACAACCCAAACCTTAGGACAGTTTGTTAGACCTGCAGAACATAAATTTGAGTTTATCATGAAACATCTGATTTCCGAAGCCTCAGGCTGAACAAGCAAATTCAAGTTTAAAATAACCAATAAGGTTATATAATTATTTGCAACAAATCGGGAATCAATTTGCATAATCACACAATAAGAACTTAAAGCCTCTTAATGACTTTATTTGAAACCTCGAGTGATGAGACAAAATGGAGGTAGCCATAAAAGACCCACCTGCTCCTTTTTGGCGAGAATGTATCTTTTGCCACTGCTATGCCAACTATTTTGCAACCAGTGAAATAAACATGAAACCAACATACATATGTATACACATATATTCATATTAGGTGTTCCATTGAACCAGAATTTCATAATACAGTGCGATTCAACACCAACTCTGTGTTGCCATTACCCACACTTGATGATTCTCCTGTGGCAACAAAATTATGTAACCATTCCAGTGATTCTTTAACCGATTGCACCCTCGTGACTAACATATGCCATCATCACAATGCATCAACCTGAACATGAGCATGACAATATGCTTATTTGTCCAATCACTCTATAGCCCATACAATGCCCGTAGAGTCTATAAATAGTTGATACTAATAACAGAACTTTTTGGGCAAGTCATGCAAATCTGTTCCATCTCCAAACTCGAGATGATCTTTCAGCTACTTGGTAACTACCTTAAATAGCAACTGTGGCCCGATTTCCGAGCCAGTCTAACAAGACAATCTTGGTCCTTATACTGAACCTGTGCAATTCTAACCTGCTTGAAACCCAATATTGTACATTTTACATTTACCGTTCAAAGTAGCTGATAATGTCTCAATCATTTGTACTGTATAACTAAGTATACACCTTACCAAACTGCAAGTGGTCCCTTAATTGTAGAGTAGCACAAGTCCAGTGCGTGGAACCTCTGGCCAGCTTTCATGCTGCCAGCAACTTCAGTGAACCGCTACTGCCAAAAAAGACATGGGATGCATTGCTGCCAGAACTATGAAACCTTGCTTGTTCCAATAGCTTGTGCTTCACCCTCCAGGTTACACCTATGGAAAAGTCTTACCTGAATAGAGGATTCGGCAGCCAAATGTAATGTCCCCCTGAGAGCGGTGTTCACTGCATATTGTGTTTGGGATGGTAACTTTCTTGTCAGGCATAGACCTCTGGCACATGCCCCGATCTCTTGGGCATGCTCTATGGCTATACCCTCAGACTCGGCGTTAAACTATACCAATCCCACATGCTCACCTCTTACATGAGGGAGCCATAAAGCAGGCCTGCTACACAGCTCTGCTGACACCATTTCCCATTTAGGCCATTAGCACCAATTTGCAATAGAATAAAAGGTTTACCTAACAACTACTAGAGCAGTAATGAACACTGTTTGTCCATCATCGTGACATTATTAATTTCAGCTGGTGTTAACAATGACCTAGATGGCACTTACTAATCAACCATTTAACAAAATAATTGTTGCACTACTTACACACCTGAATTGCATCTATGCACTTAACAATTAGTCCAACGACTAGAACTGTTTTATACCAACAACTGTTACCAAAGTCTTATTGACTGCAATCTGTTGCCCAGGCCGGCATCATGGCCAATTGAATACCTAAAAGCAAATCCCAACATCCTACAAATCTATTTGATAGGACTTAATCTAACTGGATAGAGGAGCCCAATTTCTCAAATATAGTTTGAGACTAGACAGCGGATTTTAGCACAAGCACGTTTAAACTGTGTATAGTTTTCTTTGAATACTTTTGTCATCATTCTGTTATATTGCCTTATCCTAACAATGCCTCCTCATCCCCCATGATCACTGTGAATGGGAATACCCTACTAAACTGCTATCCCCATAAAGCAGCCCTAACAAGGTACCCCTAGTGCCCATGAAACAGCCCTGAACAAAGTAGCTGCTGGCCCGGACTTTCCCATAGCCCAGTATTTGCCATAGATTTGGCATTCTCATCAAGCAGCCCTGAGCAAAGGTGCTGCTGGCATAACCTCTCCAATAGGCTAGCCTACCATAACTTGGCATTCCCTTAGAGCAGTCCTGAGCAAAGGTACTGCTGGCACCGCCTCTGCAATAGGCTAGCCTGCCATAGTTTGGTATCCCCATGAGCAGCCCTGAGCAAAGGTGCTGCTGGCACAGCCTCTCCAATAGGCTAGCCTGCCATAGCTTGGCATCCCCATGAGCAGTCCTGAGCAAAGGTACTGCTGGCACAGCCTCTCCATCAGGCGAGCCTACCATAGCTTGGCATCCCCATTAGCAGTCCTAAACAAAGGTACTGCTGACACAGCCTTTCCCATAGGCTGGCACTGCCATAACTTGACATTCCCATGAAGCAGCCCTACCCAAAAGTGCTGCTCTCTAAATTAATTCCTAGAGGTGAAATCTCCCAACTTTCCCAATTGTACTGACTATTTTGTCAGTTGTCCCCATATCCTGGGGATTACTGTAGCTTGAGAACCCCATAGGTGAATTTCCCCTCACCAGGAATCCATATAAATATAATATATATATATAAATAGATACTCACGGTACCCTCATGGCACGCAGGCTAATGATTTATGTGAATTAACCCCATTACCTAGGGACTACTGTGGTCTGGGAACCACACATATACCTGGGTTTCCCCTGCACCGGGAACCCAGCTTAACCATTTAGGTTAGTTTTAACCCCATGTGCTGGGGACTACTGCGGTCTTGAACCGCATATGCTTGGGTTTCCCCTCCCCGGGAACCCAGGCTGACCGTTCAGGTCCGCTAAGCCCCATCCCCTGGGGACTACTGCGGTCTAAAACCGCACTTATCCTCGGGTTTCCCCTCCACCGGGAACCCAGGCAGACCGTTCAGGTCCGTTAAGCCCCATCCCCTAGGGACTACTGCGGTCTAAAACCGCACTATTCTCGGGTTTCCCCTACCCGGGAACCCAACGTGTGGAGTCACTGACCGCGTTATCAGTGACTCCGATCGCGAACCCGACTTTCCCAGCTCTCCGCTTCCGCGGTCGGACCAGGGTTTCCCCCCCCAAAGCCCTCGGCTGGTTCCCTTGTCGGCTATCGCGAACATCCACTGCAGAAACCCCGGAGGTTCCTGCAGAGACCTAGAACAGGTAAGAAAAATAGCACTTACCTGCAACTTTTTTAGACTTACCATGGAGGAGCTGCGCTGCTCCACAGCTGTCTGCACGAAAAACGTCTGACGCAATGACGCACGAACGGCTGTACGGGGTTCTTCACGTAGTCACTCACGTGACTCCGAAGTAAAATAAGAGTTATTAGTGTTTACAAAATGTTGAGATTTTCTCTCCTGCCAATCACGCTTTGAAGGCCACACCCCTTCTGGTGGGAGGGACTATAAAACCCGGAAGTGTGGGTGTGGCTCAGTCTCTGCAAGATTGGGTGAGGGAGAGGTCAAGACTCGCTGTGTTTAGTGGCCTTGCACCCTGCTTGAAGTGGAATTTCAAGAAATAGCCATGAGTCAACTGCCAGCCCACCAGCCGTGAGTGAGCTGCCAGCACAACAGGCTTGAGTGACTGAGCTGCCAGCCCAAGAATCCATTCGGCCCACAATGTCCATACTAGCCCTCTGGAAACCAGTCCCTTCAGCCCATACTAGTGCTCCAGAAAGCCCCCCCCCCCCCCCCCCCCCCCGGCCACCAATATTGGAATTGGTAGAGAGGTGGAATGTTGCGTTGGGGGACCAGCCCTCCTGTGTGATGCTGGGACCCAACGGGTCCCACCTAGTCTAGTTATTTATACTATTTGCAATGTCCTTCCAGCGATCCAATCAAAATTATGCATTTAAGGTTCGTTTGCAAAACTACTATACATTTTATCAATTTAGGAGAAACAAGGAGAACACATGGATCCCTCACCATCCTGCATACCAGTCTGAGCCTGCCTCACAGCACCAGAGACCCGGGTTCAATCCTGACCATCAGTGCTGTCTGTATGGAATTTGTACATTCTACCTGTGACTGAGTGCATTTTCTCTGAGTGCTCCGGTTTCCTCCCACCTTTCCAAGACGTGTAGGTTAATTGGGTTCCGTAAATTCTCCCTCATGCATAGGGTGGAACTAGTGCACAGGGTGATCGTTGGTTGGCGTGGACTCATTGGGCACTAGGGCCTGTTTCCACGCTGTATCTCTAAGCTACACTAAACTAACCTAAAGCCTGATTTCAGCCAGTTTTATCACTCTCTGCAGATGTGTTTTCATTCATCTCCCTGTTCATCATCAATAACTGGTCCATTCCCACCCATGCCTGATGAAAGAAAAAAAAGTGAAAAAACACAACATGTCAGAAAGATTCATAGAATGAGGTGAGATGTGATGGAGGAACAGACGCTACTTATTATGAATTATCCACACACAATGTAACAAATGATCGAACAATTGCAACAAAACAAGGATAGTAGAAAGTGAAATAAGTGAAGAATGCTGTAGAAGATTCAATGGCCCTTTATTGTCACATGTACCAAGGTACAGTGAAATTTGATATACCACACAGTCATACAAAAAAACCCAACAAGGTACATAACTACATGAGCAACCACCACAGTGGCGTGTGAGAATCCCCAGGGCACACAGCATAAGGGGAGATGCACAGCTATCCGTTCAATGTTCGGGCCGCACACGCGCTCCTTCACCGTGATGTGACCAGAGTTGTACCGACCGCTGTCGCTCTCTCTGCATCCCTGCCCATGCAAACAATCAGAAAGCCGTCCACACTTGCACTAGACTCCAGGATGTCCACATGGAGCGATGTCCACGCAACCCCTTCGAGTCCTCAGCGCAGGCAGCATGTCCATCTTGTTTTTTTGGTGACCTCACATCCCCCACTGTGATGGAAGACAAATAACTTGTACGTTATTTCCTCCTTTTCTCCCGTGGTCGGGACAATCGAAAAACATCCGTAGTCGGGATGATCGAAGCTCCCGCAGCCGACGATTGAAGCTCCCGCATCGGGATGATTGAGGCTCCCGTGATCGGGGCGGTCGATGCTCCTGCGGTTGGAGCTCCCGAAGTCTATCCCTAACAAAGGGACCACCAGCTCCACGGTGGTAAGGTCGCAGTGCGGACGGAAATACGACACTGTAAAAGTCGTATCTCTATCGAGGAAAGAGATTTTTTTTTAATATCCCCCTCCCCCCCCCCCCCCCCTCCCCCCACTCCCACATAATACAAAACTAAAATTTCACTACAACATACAAGTAAAAACAAACCAAAACAACAATAGAAGAAAGGGACGAGACAGGCCGTTGGCGAGGCTGCCACTTACGGCGCCACCCAGTGCCCCATAATGTGCAGGGAGTGGATAAGAAAATTGGATAACATCTATTGCAGTATAATAAGGAAAATAAATATTTTCAATGCTGCATTGGAGAGATAATTATCAACATAAAGCACAAAGTAAGATTAATAACAGTTAATTTGACAAAGCCAGAACAATGATTCAATCTCTTCCAAAGATAAGTACAAACACTAATTGAACATAATTATAGCAAAGTTGAAATGGGAATATAGCACAGCAGCAGTATAGCTGGTAGAGACCCAGGTTCGATCGCGACCTCGGGTGCTGTCAGTGTGGAGTTTGTACATTCTCCCTGGGTATCCACTGGGTGCTCCAGTTTCCTTACACGTCCAAAAGATGTGCTGGTTTACAGATTATTTGACTTCTGTAGACTGCCCCTTAATGTGTAGGGAGTGAATAAGAAAATTGGATAACATAGAACTCGTGTGAATGGGTAATCATAAAATTAATTCAGCTGGTCAGGCAACATCTCTGGAGAAAAGGAATAGGTGACGTTTTGATCAAGACCTTCCTTCAGACTGAGGGTCAGGGAGAGGGTATCTAGAGATATGAGAAGGTTCAGGACAAATCGGAGCCGGCACCGATGATCGAGGAAAGGTGGAGCCCTCATGGTTCATTGTTGACTGTGGAAGAGGTGATAACAAAGGCATATGTGGATGAAAACAGTGAAACTAGTATGACGACCAGTGTGGGGGTGGGACGGAGATGAAGAGGGAATGTAAGGGTTACTTGGAATTAGATAAATCAATATTCATACCTCTGGGTTGAAAGCTGCCAAAGGGTGTTTGATGGCTGGCATGGACTTTGGTGGGCCAAAGGGCCTATTTCAATGCAGTGTCTCTGAACTAAAACTAAATCAATTGTAATGCACAGCAGGTCAGTCAGTATCTGTAAAGCTGAAAATGAGTTTATGACATTATGGATATCCAAACTTCCAATGCATCAATAGAAATTGAAACACCATAAAATATAATAATGTGTTATAGATGTACAGTATTTCAATCATGGATTTTCAGGTTTTTTTTATTACTTTATATTTCTGGGTCTTTCTTTGTTTATACACATATGCATTCATACTATGGATTTAGAAACAATCCCGATAGTTTTAGACATAATTACGTTACATTTTGTTTTACTGTTCTGTTTCCCATGTAGTTAAAGTACAATTTTGTGTTTATTGACTTACTTTCATGGTCACGCTGTAAAAAGAAAAGCAAGGCAGACTTTTGATGAGAAATAAAACAGTTGCTATGAAGGAAATACATCTTGGTCACAATAAAACAAGTCAGATTGTGATTAATTTTTGATGGCAAAGTTTGTGAGAGGTCAGAAATAGGATTCTCAAACTTTTCTTTCAGCAATGGACAAGGAAATTGAATTGGATAGGAGCAAGAGTATAATCAGTGTGGAAACAGGCCCTCTGGCCCACCGAATCCATGCCAACCAGTGATCACTGTACACCAGCATTATCCTACACACTTGGGACAATTTACAATCTTTACCAAAGCCAATTAACCTACAAACCTGTATGTCTTTGGAGTGTGGGAGGAAACCAGAGCACCCGGGGAAAGCCCATGCGGTCACGGGGAGAACGTACAAACTCCGTACAGACAGCACCCGTAGTCAAGATTGAGCCCAGGTCTCTAGTGTTGTAAGGCAGCAACTCTACCACTGTGCCACTGTACCGCCCATTCTGTTTGGTGCCCAATGTCCTTTTTCAAACATTGCTTTTACAATTTATCAATCCACAATTTTAATGAAATTGTACAACAGTTGTCACGTCTTAAACTGAGTGTCAATAAATTGTTTCTCCCTCCGTCTTCCCTTCATTTCTTCACTTCTGGCGAGTTTAAACTTTCCAGAAAGCTTTTGGACCTTAATAGTGAACTTAGATGGAACCCGGGTCTCTGGCGCTGTAAGGCAGCAACTCTACCGCTGCACCACCCTGCTGCCCCATGTACAGTGAAAAAATTTGTTGTGCATGCTATCCAGACAGATAAATACAATTAAATCAAACGCAAAAACAATAGATAGAACAATGGGGAAAGATATAGAGTGCAGGTTATAGTTCTCAACATGTGGCACATCAGTTCCATGGCAATAGTCCAATGTTCTCAATGGGTAGTGGTGAATCAGACCTAGCTTACAGAATGACCATTTAGAAGAAGGGCCCTGACCCGAAAGGTCACCCATTCCTTTTTCTTCCAGAAATGCTGCCTGACCCACTGAGTTACTCCAATGCATGTGTCTCATATTCAAATATTCATAGTCAGGATTGAACCCTGGTCTGTGGCACTATAAGGCAGCAACTCTACCACTGCACCACCCGGCTGCCTGGACCTGATTTTTTAAAATACTTTTATGAATCTTATTGAACATAATTACTTAGGATTTATTTTTGCTGTATTTTGTTTATTTCTTAAAATTGATCTTGAAATCAATGATTGATCATGTGAAAAGTTGATTTTCCCAACATCACGTCATTCATGATCAATATAAATAAGGAAGTTAATTTCTTATTTCTTTATTTTTGAGTATTTACTTAAATGAGCTTAATTTGTAATATTTTCATATATTTAGTTTTAGTTTGCCTCAGAGATACAGCATGGAAACATGCCAACCGAGTCCGCGGCGACAAGCGATCCTCGCATTCCAATGCTATCTTACACTCTAGGAACAATTTAGTTATACCAAGCCAATGAATCTACAAACCTGTATGTCTTTGGAGTGTGAGAGGAAACCGAAGATCTCGGACCCACGCAGGTCACGGGGAGAACGTACAAACTCCGGACAGACAACCCTCGTAGTCAGGATATTCCCTTGACTCTTTAAGTTTGTTTTCACTTTCGAATACATTCTTGCATTGAAAAAAATGACCTGATTTGGAAATAAATGAATAATTCAAAGATTTCACAGTGAAATTATGAACGAAAGCTCAACAGTATCATTTTCAAGGTCAGGGCAAAACATTTTCAAATTGTAAATTGTCTCTAGTGGGTAGAATAGTGTTAGTGTATGGGTATCGCTGGTCGGCATGGACTCGGTAGACCGAAGAGCCTGCTTCCACCCTCTAGCACTAAACTAAACTTTATAAAAGCTAGATCATACTTTTTATTTGTTGGAGAAAATCTATTTTTCAGACTTATTTGTTGCCAGCCCATTATTCCAGCATATACTCTCTTTATTTCAAGGTCTTGATCTCTCATCTATTGTAGTAAATCACAATTGGTAGCAAAGTATGCCTTGGGAATTGTCAACCACTGCACTGTTCTACACGTTCCATATTTCTTCCTTCCCATTAAGAATAGTAAATATCTCTCTGGTAGGTTGCTCTGATAAAGAGTAGCTGCTATATTACAAAGGCAAGGAATATAGAGAGAATATTAATTGATGAAAGTTACTCAATTTCAATTACTAGAAAACTGCAGTAATTTAAAAAAAAATTCTAATGTAGCAATTCCCAAATGTTTTGTTCTCCCTCACGGCTGGTAGCTGTATGGAATAAATTACCATGCTGCGCCAGCTTGCCAGAGCATGTCAGGCAACAGTTTTCCATTTATCATAGAAGATGTATTCCTTTTTATATTACAGCCTTTATGGTGTGGTGTGATTCGGCTTCATGTCTATACTATTTGCTTTCGTGAAAAACTAATTGTCAAGTGAGATCCTTGTAAAATTAAATCTTAGTATATTGTAATAATTTGGACAAGATTGGCTTTGTGATATTTCAATGGATTTTAAATGTATTATTTGTTGTTCGATGCGAGATGAGCTTTTCTGCGCTTGGTCGTAGTCAATGATTGAAAAGCCATGTTCAAGATGTGGATCACAGAAATGACCAAGACACTACATCTAGAAAAAATAAGGCTCGTCTTGACTGACAAACCAGATCATTTTTCCAAAATATGGTCTCCTTTTTTTGAATTTCTTCAACAATATAATGGTTGAACACAAACTCAAAACCAACGCTAGGGTCGGGTGAGCGGGCGTATGGAAGGGCAGTGGGATATATCTCCGCTTCTTTCACTTCTTCGTTAGTTCTGGGGTTTTTCCTTTTTCTTTTTCATGTCTTTATCGAAATTCTTTCTTTTCTTTTTCTTTTCTTCTTTCTTTCCCTTTTTTCCTTTTTTTTTCCAATTTAGTTATTAGTTTATAAAATGTTAAAACTGAAGCAGTACGAAAAATGTATAACTGTTATGTCGATTGTTTTCTCTTTGTACAATTGCTTCTAATAAAAATATATTAAAAAAAAGAAAAAAAAAGAAAAGCCGTGTTCATTGAGTCCATTTAAAAGGAACCCAAGAAGTGAATTTTAAAGTGAAAGTAAAGATGAGATATTTTGTTTTGAATTAGTAGAATTAACAATTGCATGTGTTTTTTTTTGTTTAGTGGAAGGAAAATACATATGTATTTTCCCCAATATGGAAATGTCAAAGATTAGAGGGCATAGCTTTGTGAGAAGGGCAGAGTTTAAAGAAGATATGCAGGGTACATTTTTTCACACAAAGGGTGGTGGGTGCCTGGAATGTGCTGCCATGGGTGGTGGTGGAAGCAGACTGTGGGATTTACGAGGCTTCTAGATGGGTACGTGGATGTACAGGGAATGGAGGGATCTGGACCACATGTAGGCAGAGGAGAATAATTTGACTTGGCATTATGTTTGACGTGGACATTGTGGGCTGAATGGCCAGTTCCTATACTGTTCTATGTTCTAGAAAGTCAAGATGTCATCAAATGACTTCCGTAAGTGATCCGAAATTGTTTTAAGTTTAGCAACAAGCAGAATCTACTTTCACTGAGATCATTACCACACAGGTTTCTGATACAATTCAAAAATAAGAGTATTGTCTTCAATAATTGTGTCTCTGAGCATGGAGTGATGTACACTTCATTATTTACTCTGCCCTTCAGTAACACGATAAGGGCTATTCAACCAGTTGAAGGTGTTCAGTCATACAAAACAATAAAAGGAATTAATTGACTAGGTGGAATTGTATATTTAAAGTAAGAATTTACCTTCTTGATGCTATTGGAGTTTCAGAAAAAAAATGGTACAGAACCACAGAATAGTATTCGAAGAAATACAAAAACATGGAACTCGCTGAAGTGTGGAGTTTGAAGCAGAATCTGTTGAATTGAAAGCTTGAGGTGTGCAGGAAAGAGAAAGTAATAGAATAATGTGATGAGAAAATGTGTGGAGATAATTGGAACAGTGGGGAGGTTTGTGTGAGACTAGTTGGACTAAATTATCTGTTTTGATTCATTACATTCTATTCAACTACTACTTTATTACCAATTTAATTCTCTTGAAACATTTTCGTATTCTGTGTTCCAACATATGGTAATAGAGTCATAAAGCATGGAAACAGGTCCTTCAACACAACTTGCCCAAGAAGACTAAAATGCCCCATCTACACTAGTCACACATGCCCACGTGCAGCCCATATCCCCCTAAACCTTATCAATCCACGTACCTGTCCAAATGGATTTACGAAAGGTAAATCATGTCTGACGAATCTTGTGGAGTTTTTCGAGGATGTAACTAGTAGCGTGGATGGGGGAGAACCAGTGGATGTGGTGTATCTGGACTTCCAGAAGGCTTTCGACAAGGTCCCACATAAGCGATTAGTATATAAACTTAAAGCATATGGCATTGGGGGTTCAGTATTGATGTGGATAGAGAACTGGCTGGCAAATAGGAAGCAAAGAGTAGGAGTTAACGGGTCGTTTTCGCAATGGCAGGCAGTGACTAGTAGGGTACCGCAAGGCTCAGTGCTGGGACCCCAGCTATTTACAATATACATAAATGATCTGGATGAGGGAATTGAAGGCAATATCTCCAAATTTGCGGATGACACTAAGCTGGGGGGCAGTGTTAGCTGTGAGGAGGATGCTAGGAGAATGCAAGGTGACTTGGATAGGCTGGGTGAGTGGGCTAATGTTTGGCAGATGCAGTATAATGTGGATAAATGTGAGGTTATCCACTTTGGTGGCAAAAATAGGAAAACCGACTACTATCTAAATGGTGGCCGATTAGGAAAAGGGGAGATGCAGCGCGACCTGGGTGTCATGGTACACCAGTCATTGAAAGTAGGCATGCAGGTACAGCAGGCAGTGAAAAAAGCCAATGGTATGTTAGCTTTCATAGCAAAAGGATTTGAGTATAGGAGCAGGGAGGTTCTACTTCAGTTGTATAGGGTCTTGGTGAGGCCACATCTGGAGTATTGCGTACAGTTCTGGTCTCCAAATCTGAGGAAGGACATTATTGCCATAGAGGGAGTGCAGCGAAGGTTCACCAGACTGATTCCTGGGATGTCAGGATTGTCTTATGAACAAAGACTGCATAGACTCGGTTTATACTCTCTAGAATTTAGGAGATTGAGAGGGGATCTTATAGAAACTTACAAGATTCTTAAGGGGTTGGACAGGCTAGATGCAGGAAGATTGTTCCCGATGTTGGGGAGATCCAGGACAAGGGGTCACAGCTTAAGGATAAGGGGGAAATCCTTTAGCACCGAGATGAGAAGGAATTTTTTCACACAGAGAGTGGTGGGTCTCTGGAACTCTCTGCCACAGAGGGTAGTTGAGGCCAGTTCATTGGCTATATTTAAGAGGGAGTTAGATGTGGCCCTTGTGGCTAAGGGGATCAGAGGGTATGGAGAGAAGGCAGGTACGGGATACTGAGTTGGATGATCAGCCATGATCATATTAAATGGCGGTGCAGGCTCGAAGGGCCGAATGGCCTACTCCTGCACCTAATTTCTATGTTTCTATGTTTTTTAAATGCTGTTATAGTAGCTGCCTCAACTACCTTCTTTGGCAGTTCTCTGGCACAAATAAAGGCATTTCATTTCATTTCATACCCATCACCCTCCGTGTGAAAAAGCTGCCATTCGGGTTCCTATTAAATCTTTTCCCTCTCACTTTAAATCTGTGTCCCCTGGTTCTTAATTCTCTTTGGGTGAAAGACTCATAACCTGTAAAAAGGAAAAAAAAGCCCAGATTTATACAAGGGATTTATTAAGCAGTAATTCTGTTAAAAAAAAAAAATTGGAGGGTTATATTAAACCAATGTAGATAAATTAGTATGCTTTCAATCTCCATTTGAACATATTGGGGACTGTTAAAACTTGACTCAATAAGTTGTGCCAATTGGGCGTTAATCATTTAAGTAGCCATAGACGTTAAACTTCCGGTGGCGCCATGTTCTAGGAGAGAACAGTGCCAGACCAGCTCTTAAAAAATCTGGAAAAAAAACGGGGTTAGAGGAGGCTGCTAACACTACTTACCGTAGGAGATCGATTTTAAACGGCTCCGGGTGCGATTGTAAGCTGCGTGACGTCATCAGGCGCGCGACTTTAGCGACTCCGGTAAGAAATTTAAAATGAATCCCTCCTCCCCCACACAGCCGAAGAAAAGTTCCAGAAGGGAGGCAGGCCCTACCAAAGCTTCAGGCTCGGGACAGGCTGCCTCCCAAGAAGAGATTTCACAAAGAAAAGCTGAAATGGAAGATTTTAAAAAGTCTTTACTGGCAGATATGAAGAAAATGCTGAAGGAAACACAAACAGAAATGAAGAAAGATTATAAAGAAACTAAGGATGAAATGAAGGCCTTAAAAATGGATATTCGAAATATCAAAGATGAATTAACAAGAGAAGTTAAAGAAATGGTAAAAACCATGATGTTGGATTGGAAAACAGAAATTGAGGAGGACATACACAATCAACTGATCGAGGCAACTGATAAGATTGCTGGGATGGAGCGATTGATGGAAGAGATGATGGATGCGAAAATAGAGGCGAGGTTAAGCCCTATGTCAACTGTACTGGATCAACAAAATGATACGATTAAAGAATTAACTGATGCTGCTCTAACAACTGCGAGAGAGAATGAGAAGATAAACGAAGAGAACAAACGCCTCTCTGAATTATTACGTAAAATTAATGAGAAATGTATTGATTTGGAGGGGCGCCAAAGACGTAAGAATTTGCGCATAGTAGGTCTGTCTGAGGGACGCGAAGGAAACTATGACCCACGTAAATTCTTTGCAAAACTCCTAAAGGACATTTTGGATTTGGATGAAGAACCCCTGTTGGGCCGTGCCCACAGGGCTTTAAGACCGGTCCCTAGGAGGGGTGCACCACCAAGACAAGTAATTGTAAAGGTGGTTTATGACAGTGTCTTTGAGGATATGATGAAGATAATCATAAGAAAAAGAAATCTGAAATACGAAGGAGATAACATCAGTATCTTCAGAGACTACCCGGCCGAAGTGGCTAAAAGAAGAGCTCTATTTACAGAAACAAGACGCATCTTGAGAGACATAAAAGGAATAAAGGAGATCAGATATGGTTTGGTGTACCCGGCAATACTTAGAGTTACCTACGAGAATAAGGATCTTCGTTTCACCAAACATACAGCGGCACTGGAATTTGCTCGGAAAATACTGAAGGAGGCAGAAGAAAGAGAAGAAGGAGAAGAAGGAGACGCTGTGGAAGAAGGAGTAGACCCAACTGGGTAGTGGATGAATGAACTTTATGGACCTGTGGCTGTGAATCATTTACTGAGAAAAAGGCGGAATAATGGACATCGATTTGTAGTTTTATAATGTTTACTAATTAATTAATAAATACTAATTTGTAATTTTTAATTATTAATTATTAATTACTAATTGGTTTGATTTCCCTTACTCCCCTTATATAGTATTACTAATTATGATAATAATTATAGCTGAGATTAACAACTAAAAATTAGTAATATGAATAATAGAAAAATTTATTAAGAAAATAAAGTTAGCACCCCCACCCCAATATACACAGTATTTCAAATAAGAGCTGGAATATTTAACATCTTTTTTTTTTAATACGGAAGTCGTTAGATTAGTAGCCATGTTAGTGTGGCTTTCACTTGCACTCACTACACATTATATAAGTGTAGTTTCTTTTTTTTTCTGATCACCTTTTTTTCACCCTTTACTTTTTTTATATTCACATTTGTTATTATTTTTGTTATTTTTTGCATAACACATACTTGATATTATATTATATATTATATAATCATGACTTTTATCTATTTTATATAATCAGATTAAATGAATATGGTTTAACGGAATTGGAAATTCGCATCGGATTGAAGTTGGGGTGTAGTGTCGGGCTGGAGGAGCCAAGAAGGCTACTCCAAAAAAAGCCACCCTAACAATAAAATGCAGGATATGAATGTAAGGAATGGAGATGATGGAATCACCTTCTGTAGCTGGAATGTTAAAGGAATCAATGAACCAATTAAAAGGGGAAAGGTACTAGCTCAGTTGAATAGATTGAAATCTGGAGTTATGTTTCTTCAAGAGACACATCTTAAAAAAGATGCTCAATATAGATTAACTGCGAAATGGATTTCAAAAGTATATCACTCTTCGTTTATACACAAATCTAGAGGAGTTGCAATAATTATTCGTAAAGGTATACCTTTTAAACTTAATTCATTAATAGAGGATAAGGAGGGTAGATATTTAATAATTACAGGGGAACTACATTCAAAAAAAGTAATTCTTATGAATATATATGCACCTAATTTTGATAATCCACTATTTTTTAAGAAAATATTTAATAGTATTCCTATATCCACCCAATATAATTTAATAATTGGAGGTGATTTTAATTGTACTTTAGATAATTATCTGGATAGATCTTCTACAAAAATTAAGGCTCTCTCTAAATCAAGCAAGCTTATAAACTCCTTTAGTAAGACATTGAATGTTAAAGATATTTGGAGATTGGATAATCCTACCGGACGGGAATATTCATTTTTCTCGCCGGTATTTGGAACATATTCGAGGATTGATTATTTCTTAGTAGACTCAAAACTACTCCCCTTTACATATGATGCAAAGTATCATAATATTATTATCTCAGATCATGCCCCTTTAACATTTAAGATAAAATTAAAAGATATGGTTAATAAAACTAATATTTGGAGATTCAATACACAGATATTAAAGGATAAAGACTGCTGTAACTATGTGGAGAAACAGATTAAATTATTTTTTGAAACTAACGATAAACCTGAGACTTCCTCATTACTATTATGGGACACATTTAAAGCATTTATGCGTGGTGCAATAATATCAGCACAAGCTCATTTTAATAAAGAAAATCGAAAGATGGAGCAAAAGTTAGAAAAAGAGATAAACCAATTAGATAGTGAAAATATAATACACCCTTCAAAAGAGTTGAGTAATAAAATTGCAATATTAAAATATAGATTAAATAAAATTTATGCGGACCAAGTGATAAAATTATACCAACAAACTAAACAAGTTCATTTTGAATTCGGTGATAAACCTCAAAAATTATTAGCACGACAACTCAGAAGATTAGACGATGAAAAAACTATACATAGTATTAGATCGGCGCAGGGAAATACGTTGACTATACCAAAAGACATTAATGATACATTTTTACAATATTATCAAAATCTTTATTCATCTAAATTAACAGGGCAAACAGATGAAATGGAAACATTTCTAGAAAAATGTCATTTTAATAAGTTAAATTTTGAGAGTAGGCAATTATTAAATGCTGAAATATCTGTAATAGATATCGAAGAATCAATTGGATCGTTAAAAAATGGTAAAACAGCGGGCCCCGATGGCCTGAGTGCAGAATTTTATAAAAAATTTCACGATCTACTTTCACCTAGATTACAAACAGTGTACAGACACACCTATGAATTAGGAAAATTACCAGACTCTTTAAATGAATCTACAATTACATTAATTCCTAAATTAGATAAGGACCTGGAAGACCCTGGATCATACCGAGCGATTGCCCTTTTAAATACTGATCAAAAAATACTAACTAAAGTACTCTCTCGGAGGCTAAGTTTAGTGATTTCCAAAATAATACATTATGATCAAACAGGTTTTATTCCAAAACGTTACTCATCACATAATCTTAGACGCTTGTTTAATATTATTTACTCGAGAAGAAGGAGAGATATAGAATTAGCAGTTATATCGTTGGATGCTGAAAAAGCATTCGACCAGGTGGAATGGTCATATTTATTTAATATAATGGAAAAATATCAACTGGGGGATGGATTTTGTAAATGGGTAAGAATATTATATTCTAACCCTACTGCAAGAATTTTAACCAATCAAATATTATCACCTAAATTTAATCTCTTTAGGGGATGCAGACAGGGATGTCCGTTATCCCCTTTATTATTTGCCTTGGTGATAGAACCTCTGGCTGAAAGAATCAGATCAGAACCCGAAATATATGGGTACAACACTGACATAACAAATAATAAGATATCTTTATATGCAGATGATATTCTGATTTATATTACTAAACCGGAACGTAGTATTCCAAAGCTATTCAATGTTATAAATGAATTTAGTGTATTTTCAGGATATAGGATTAATTGGAGTAAAAGTGACATAATGCCTATAACTGGTATAAATGTAAATATATTACAAAAATACCCATTAAAAATAGTTACAGATAAATTTAAATATTTAGGAATTAATGTGTCTAAATCCTATAAATTATTAATTAAAGCTAATTATTATCAATTATTAGAGAAACTTAAAAAAAACATTTTATATTGGAAAACACTTCCTATATCTATGATCGGTAGAATTAATGCTATAAAGATGATTTTTTTACCACAATTGTTATATTTATTTCAGGCAATTCCTTTTTTTCTTCCAAAAAGTTTTCTAAAAAAAATTGATACCATAGTTAATAATTTTGTCTGGGATTACAAAAACCATAGAATAGGTAAAAAACACTTATGTAAGTCGAAGATAAATGGAGGGCTGGCACTTCCAAATTTTTTATATTACTATTGGGCAGTCCAGATTAAGAATATGAATTTTTGGTGGGTAAATATGGATGTTGAACCAATGTGGCTAAAAATGGAAAAGGAAGACTGTTTACCCTTCACTATAGAGTCGATTATTTTCGCACCAAAGGAAGTACAAAAAAAGACTTATAGGGACAACATTATCATTCATAATATTAGGCGTATTTGGAAACAGATAGTTAAGACCTTACATCTGGATAATCTTTCTTTTAGGTTATCAATTAGGAATAATCCACTGTTTAAACCCTCAATCTTAGATGCGGGTTTTAGACTGTGGGAGGATTTAGGAATTAAAAGAATAGAACACCTTTATAGAAATGGAAAATTATTATTATTTGAAGAGTTACAAGATATTTTTGGATTACCTTCACAACATCATTTTAGGTATTTACAAATTAGAGATTTTATTAAATGTAACACATACGACTATAAAAATAAAGGACCAGGCTTATTAGATGAAGTGTTTAATTTACATCCAAATACGGATAAGCTTATAGCTTATATCTATAATATTATTTTAGATAAAGAGAACCCAACAACTGAAACATATCGTCAAGCATGGGAAAATGAAATTGGATTACCTATAACGAAAGAAACTTGGGAAGAAAGCTTACAAAGAATACATTGGTGTTCTTTGAATGCCAGACATACATTGATACAATTTAAAGTTATATATAGATTACACTACTCGAAAACCAAATTAAAAAGTATTTTTCCTAACCTTTCCTCTATTTGTGATAAATGTAAGAATTTTGAAGCAAATTTAATACATAGTTTTGTAACATGTCCACGGTTGAATTTTTATTGGATTGAAATTTTTAAAGTTATTTCGGAAGTCCTTAAGGTTAAACTTGACCCAGACCCAAAATTAATAATATTTGGAATCCCGGAGCCAAATTTGGTACTTACAATTAATCAAAGAAATTTTTTTGATTATTGTTTAATAATTGGGAAAAAAATGATACTTAAATTTTGGAAGGGAACATTATCCCCAACAATTAAAATGTGGAAAGCAGAGATGTTGGAGACGTTGAATTTGGAAAGAATTAGATTTGTCCTTTTGGACAAGTATAATTCTTTTGAATTGATATGGTCTCCATATATACAGTATTTAGAGAAGTAGCTATTCTTGGAATCACGGCTTCGACGGGCACCCTATGGATCCGATGCGAATAACTTACCTATAATTGATAATATTGTGTATTTATTAGAGATATTTCTGAATGAAATAGTATCTCGTACAATGTCTTTAGTTTTTGTTTATATATATATATATATATATGTAATATTATTGTTTTTCAAATTATCTTTTTAATTTTTAATTGATATATGTGCGAAAATTTTTATTTTTATTTTATTCCCTTTTATTTTTCCTTTTTTCTTTATTCTTTTATATATCTTTTTCTTTATTTCCATAAAAATAGAAGATATTATGTATTGATATGCTATTTGTAGTAATACTGAATTAAGGTGTTAGTTTATAAAGTAAGCTATATATTGTAAACTATTTACTTCAAATAAAAAAAATATTATATAGACGTTAAACAAATGGAAGAATGTAGGAAGGAACTGTAGATGCTGGTCTACACCAAAGTTAGACACTAAATGCTGGAGTAACTCAGTACATCAGGCAGCATCTGTGGAGAAAAGGAATAGGTGACATTTTGGGTCGAGACCTTTCCTCAGACTGAGTCAGGGGAGGCAGACCTAGAGAAATAAAGAGATACAAAGAACAAATGAATGAAAGGTATGCAAAAGGACAAATCAAGCCCAGAACGATGATTCAGGAAAGATGGAGCCCACATTGGTCCATTGTTGCCTGTGGAGAAGGTGAGAATGAGTGAAAGTACGAGTGAAATAACTAATTGGACTAGGGTGGGGGAGGGACGGAGAGATAGGGAATGTGAGATTAAAAGCAAACTTTCTCATTTACCCTCCAATATCTCACAAAAATACTGTTTAATAATACTTCTGCTTCTTCTCAGCTCTGGTTCCCTGTTGCAGCCATTAAAATGAGAAATTGCTGCATCCACACGGATTCTATCCAGATCTGCCTAATCCCTGGGTTGAGTGGAAAGTTAGGCATTCGGGCCACACACCTGAAGTCATTACACTGGGTGCCAAGTAGATTCTGTTATAGGGGTTGTGACACGTAGTGCATTAAAACCTCAAACTGAATCACTGTTGAGATTGCACCAAGTAACAGCACCTCCGATTATAATTCAGTGATTCGGCTGAAAACTGGTCCTGACTTCCCATCTACCCCATTGGAGTCTTTAATTGAACTTTACTGAACTTTCCCTTGCACAGAACATTATTCCCTTTATCCTGTGTCTGTACACTGTGGATGGCTTGATTGTAATCACGTATAGTCTTTTCACTGACTGGCTAGCAAACACCAAAAACAGCATTTCACTGTACCTTGGTACCTTTAATAAACTAAAGAAATTCTGTCCGACACACACATGCCCTTTCACAAAGTTCTGAGGCCATAGAATTTTAAAACTGAATAAATTAACTCTGCCACCAAAACAACAAATAAAACCGAAGGCAATGAAATTTGCTGCCACCTTGCCCATGGTCTCACATCACTCTTGCATTGGGGAGAAGGTATCGGAGTCTGAAAACTGTGATCTCCAGGTTCAGGAACAGCATCTGCTCAGCAACCATCAGGGTCTTGAACATTACAGGAATGAGTAGGTTAGCCTATGATGAGTGTTTGACGGCACTGGGCCAGTACATCCTGGAGTCTAGAACGAGGGTGATCTCATTGAAACGTACAGAATAGTGAAAGGCTTGGGTAGAGTGGCTGTGGAGAAGATGTTTCCACTAGCAGGAGAATCTAGGACTAGAGGTCGTAGCCTCAGAATTGAAGGATGTTCTTTTAAGAAAGAGATGACGAGAAATTTATTTTGTCAGAGGGTGGTGAATTTGTGGAATTCTTTGCCACAGAAGGCTGTGGGAGCCATCAGTGGATATTTTTTAAGGCAGGGATGGATAGAATTCTTGATTAGTACCGGTGTCAGAAGTTATGGGGAGAAGGCAGGGGAATGGTGTTAGAAGGGAGAGATAGATCAGCTATGATTGATTGGCAGAGTAGACTTGATTGACTGAATGGCCTAATTCTACTTCTATCACTTATGACCTTAAATGCCAACTAAACTACAAGCTACGAACTGTCTTAATGGCACTTGGGACTTTGGGCTTTTGTTGTGCGCTAATATCGTTATTTTTTTAATTTGTTGAACTTTGTTTTTTGTTTATTATGTCTAGAGTACTGTATTTACAGACCCAGTATGTTGCTGCAAATAAGCATTGCTCCGTTTTCAGTACATATGGCAATTAAACCCACTTCACTTGACTCTTGATTTCCTGGCCTAACATCCTTCAAATATTACATGAACCAGAAAGATGAGTAAAGGGCAAGAAATGAATGAAAAGTTATCACAAGACAGGGACACACGCACACACATGCATACGTGGACATACTTTGAGATCATTAACGATATGTGGGATGAGGTGCTGTTCCTCCATTACACGTAGTTTGGGGGAATATTTCACTTGGGTAGCTTACAACTCAACAGTATGAACACTCAACTCTCAAATTTTAGGTGACCTCTAACAGCCTCCCGTGTGCTTTCTACCCCACAGCCCCCTTTCTTCCCCCCTCACCCCACCCTCTCTTCTGCCCCATCTGGGCTTGCACCTATTTCCTCCTCTCACATTCCTTCCTCAGGCTTTACAATGTGCAACTCCTCAATCCTGTCTCACACCTGTTTTTATCTTGGCCCGTGATCCAACCATCTGCCTAACAAAATCCCCTTTGTCGTTATCCACACTTTGTCCTGCCTCTTGTCTCTCCCAGCTTTCTTCACCCCACCCGCCCTCAACCACAATCAGTCCGAAGAAGGTTCCCGACTGAAACATCACCCATTCATCTTCGACAGAGATGCTGCCTGACCCAGTTACTCCAGCGCACTGTGATTTTTTTTTTGTCTGTTTATTAATAGTGTAGGTAGAAGAAGCTTATAAATCAACCCGACATCTCACTTTCTAATCAAAGAGATTGATCGTTTGTGTCACCGCAAGGCATAATGGTAATCTTCAGTATTCAGGGGACACTCTTTGCTGTATGTCTGACTCAAAAGATTTGACAAAGTGTAATTGAAAACAATTCTTAAGAAAATAATTTGCTGACAAAATGGAGACTAACACCACTGAATTTAACAAAGTTATCTATTGCAACATGGAACAACCCAGTAACATTTGAGTTTGCACCCTTTGTGTCTTAATGAATTTTATAGATGTCAGCAAGCATATCGAACTCTTTATATTGTGTGATTTATGCACTTACATTTTTATTTGACGGTTATTGAACAAAAACTATTTCTATAATAGCTTGCGCATTGTTACAAGGACCAGTTTAGTACACTGTTCTTTAAAGTATACAATGCCATGACCGAGTCGCTTCGAATGGTAACAATGGCAAGTAAAAGCTGATATTTATTCTGAATGATAATAGGGAGCATCTGTCTTTAACTTACAAGCAATTTTTCTTTTTCTGCTGCACAGTCATCATCAGACACAATATAACTTAATTATTTTACAGCATAACAGAAAATGCTGCTGAAAATAAGAATCAATCTTCCTGATGTATTTAGTTTATGAATGCTTTATTGGTGATTTTGACTAAATGCTGATTATTAAATCTCTCGAGTCAATACATATTTTAAAATCATGGTCATTTTAAGATTTAATAGTTCAATTAAAAATAACACTGCTGCTAATTGATACTTGTAAGAAGACACAATTTTATTTTAATTTAAAGTACAAGGGCAGCTTGCTGTCTCTTTCATCACAATAATGATGCTCTAAATATTCCCAAGTTAATTCTTCAAACATCTCCAGTTCATAATTTTACAATTTAAAAAAATGTGACAAGGAATAGAATGTTTAATATATCTTCTAAAATCCAGCAAACTGAAACCTAACTGTTTGTGGAAAACCTTGGAAAAGAGTCTGAAGAAGGGTCTCGACCCGAAACGTCACCTATTCTTTTTCTCCAGAGTTGCTGCCTGACCCACTGAGATCATCCAGCTTTTTGTGCCTATCTGCGGTTTAAACCAGCATCTGCAGTTCCTTCCTACGCCTTGGAAATAAAGTTGGATGGTATTTTCTCTCTACTCCACTCCCATGCCTCTCTTATTTGGACCATTGTTTGGCCCATTTTAAAAGGCAGTTAGATAGATACATGCATAGGAAAGGGGTATGGGCGGGCAACTGGGACTGGCTTTTAGAGGTGGTCCAGCTGGTGGAGCCACTGACTCACAATACCAGAGATGTGGGTTTGATCCTAATCTCAGGTGCTCTTTGTGTGGAGTTTGCACATTCTCCCTGTGACTGTGTATGGTTTCCTCCAACATCCTAAAGATGTGCAGGTATGTAGGTTATTTGGTTAATTGGGATAACATAGAACTAGTGTGAACAAGTGATCGATATTCGGTATGGACTTGGTGGGCCTAAGAGTCTGTTGCTATGTTGTACAATTCAATCAGTTCAATCACAAGCTTCGCTAGAGCATCCTGGCTGGTATGGACGAGTTGGGCCAAAGGGCCTGTTTCCACGTTATATGATGTGACGGCTCTATCATCTCCATCTTTAGCTGGATGCATCTGTCATCTGCCAGCCCCTCTTTACCCCTCTCTGTCACGTCTTTATGCTGGCAATCTCCCCTCAACCCTCTGAGTCTTGATGCAGGGTCTCCATCTCAAATGACGACCATCCTCCTGCCTCCACGGATGCTGCCTGAATCCTTCAGCAGTTTTCCTTCCCATTCCCATACTGACCAGTCTGAAGAAGGATCTCGACCCGAAGCGTTACCCATTCCTTTTTAGGAACTGGAAGCAAGAAAAGACCAGGACAAATCAGGACCGACAACAGATGGCATGGCCAACCGTTGGCATTTTGGAAATCCCGAGCCAAAATCCCGAGGGAACCACCCTGCCTGATGTTATTTGTTGCTGGCCGTTATTTGTCCCGGTCTTTTCTAGATTCCAGTTCCATCCCCCTACAATCAGTCTGAAGAAGTGTCCCGACTGAAAACGTTACCTATCCATTTTCTTTAGAGATGAAGCCTCATTCTCTGAGTTACTCCAGCACTTTGTGTCTATCTTCAGCATGAAATTTATCTTTCAAGATAGGCGTATTCCTAATGAATGAATCAACACCCTAGCAATAATTTCACAATTTTTTATATTCATTCAAGGGATGTGGGCTTTGCAGACAGAGCCGGCAATGTATTGTCCTTGTTGCGCTTGGGAAGGTGGTGGTTAGCTTCCTTTTAGAACTGCTGCAGTTCTTCAGGTGTGGATATTCTCTCAGTGCTGTTAGGAGGGAGTTCCAGCATTTTGACTCGGTGACAGTTTAATCTAGCATCACAGATGGGTGTAAAGGGACTTGGTGCTGATGCTGGATTCCCAAAAGGTTAATTTGGACTTTGTACTTTAGAGATACAGCGCAGAAATGGGCCCTTTGGCCTACCGAGTCTACGCTGACCAGCGATCATCCCGTAACGTTAACCTACACACATGAGGGACAATTTTTTTCTACAGCTTACCGAAACCAATTAACCTATAAACCTGTACATCTTTGGAGTGTGGGAGGAAACCGGAGCACCCGGAGAAAACCCACAATGTCACAGGGAGAACGTACAAGCTCCATTCAGACAGCACCCGTAGTCAGAATCGAACCTGGGTCTCTGGCGCTGTAAGGCAGCAACACTACCGCTGCGCCACTGTGCTGTCCTGTGCTGTCTAAGGAGTCTTGATGAGTTTGCTGCAGTGCCCCCTATGGATGGGTTCATACTGCTGCCACTGTGTCGATGGTGGTGGGAGTGAATGTTGGTGGATGCAGTGCCTATCAAGCGGGTTGCTATGTCCAGTGTAGTACTGAGCTTCCTGAATTTTGTTGAAGCTGCACTCAACCAGGCAAGTGGAGAATGATCCATCACACACCCGTTTTGAGCCTCAGAGATATTGGACAGGTTTGGATGGGTAAGGAGGTGAGTTATTCACCACAGCATTCCTAGCCTCTGACCTGCTCTCAGTTACTAACGATTTCAACTCCCCTTCTCAATCCTATACTGACCTTTCTGTCCTGGGTCTCCTCCATTGCCAGAGGGAGGTCACACACAAATTGGATGAACGACACCTCATATTTTGGTTGGGTAGCTTACAACCCGGGCAGTGGCATGGTGGCGCAGCAGTAGAATTGCGGCCTTTACAGGAGACCCGGGTTCCATCCTGACTATGGGAGCTGTCTGTACGAAGTTTCTACGTTCTCCTCGTGCCCTGCGTGGGTTTTCTCCGAGATCTTCGGTTTCCTCCCACAATCCAAAGACGTACAGGATTGGCTTGGTGTATGTATAAATTGTCCCTAGTAGTGCGTGTAGAAGAGTGTTAATGTGTGTGGATCGCTGGTCGGTGCGGACTTCACGGGCACGAAGGGCCTGTTTCTGCGCTGTATCTGTAAACTAAATTAAACGCAGTGGTGTGGACATTGAATTCTCTAATTTTAGTAACTTCATCATACTTTCCCCCCCCCCCCCCCTCTCCTTGCCCCCTTCCTCCTGCCTCGTCGTTCTACCAGTTCCACAGTTCTCCACATTGTTTCTCTTGAGATCACTCCTTCCCTAGACAACAATGGTTTTACCAGGCATGGCCCTGCCTGAGGTCATATGTGGCTGGCCCTTTTTGGTCCCGGTCTTTTCTTGCCTCCAGCTCTTCACCTCCCCCCCCCCCCCCCCCCCACCCATCTGAAGACGGTTCCTGACCTGAAAGTCACCCATTATTTGTCTCCAGAGATACTGCCTGACCTGCTGAGTTACTCTCTTGGGTATCTGGCTACTCCTGTTCATTTCTGGTCAATACAATACCGTTTATTGTCATTTGAACCTCAAATGAAGTTCAAACGAAATTTGGTTTTTGCAGCCATACCAACACAAAGAAAAGAACCAACACAATTTACACAAACATCCATCACGGTGAATCTCCTCCTCACTGTGATGGAAGGCAAAGTCTTGTCTCTCCCCTGCTCTCCATTCTTCTCCCGATGTCAAAGTCAAAGCCCTCGGCGGGCGATGGCAAGTCCTGCGGCCGTTTAAGGCCGCGCCGGGTGATGTAAGGCCCTGCTCCGGGTCTTGATGTTGGAACCGCCGCGGGCGCTAGCAGATCCCGTGGCCATTTAAAGCCGCGCCGTGCGATGTAAGGCCCTGCTCCGGGTATTGATGTTAGAACCCCCGGCGGGCGCTAGCAAGTCCCACGGTCGTTAAAGCCGCGCCGGGTGATGTAAGGCCCCGCAATTCCGGCGGGAGAGGTTGCCGTTACGGGAGCTCCGAAAAGCACTCCCACCAGGGACCCGCGAGCTCCCGATGTCACCATCCACCGGATCTGCGACTGGAGCCTCCGAGCTCCAAAGTCGGGTCGCAGCAGCGCGCCACCACAGCTCTCCGCGCTCCGAAGCCGGCCAGCTCCACGATGGTAAGTCCGCAGGCTCCGCAACTGGAGCCCCCAGGTCGTTCCGTTTGGAGGCTGCTCCACGGTGCTCGGCCCCAACGACAACGGAGACCCGACAGGGAAAAGGTCGGGTCCCCGTACAGGGAAGAGATTTAAAATTTACTCCAGTAGGATATTACTAATACCTGTTGTTTGTATTCTTGCAATTCTTATACTGTACATGTCAATTCAAATCAACATACACCTATATAAGTTTATTTTGACATCAATCTACAATTAATGATTTTATGTTATTGCCCCCAATCTCTCATTTTTTGATATAGTTCAGGCAATTCCGAAATACCACTCCACTAGTAATTCTTTATTATTTTAGATTAGGCATTAACAGATCAAAAGCTCGAATAAAATTGGACAGAGATGATTTTAGATACACTCATTTGGATGCTAATATGACACAAGTAAATAGAGGGACATGACTTCCTACAGTTAAGTGGAATATGTTGATTTTATTCATTGGCTGTTATCAATTTTATCAGCTAGATAAATTTGTGTCTTTTTACATTTAATGTCATAATTAAATCCTGAGTGATCATTTTTTTCCATCCTGAATAGGGCTTGGAGCAGTTACTGTTCCATGTCAGCATGGTGGCTCAGCAGAAGAGTTGCTGCCTTACAGCGCCAGAGACCCTGGTTCGATCCTGACTAAAGGTGTTGTCTGTACGGAGTTTGTAAGTTCTCCCCGTCACCTGCGTGGGTTTTCTCCGAGATCTTCGGTTTCCTCCCACAATCCAAAGACATACAGGTTAATTGGCTTGGTATAAAATGTAAATTGTCCCTACTATGTGTAGGATAGTGTTAGTGTATGGGGTTCACTGGTTGATGCGGACTCGATGGGCCTGTTTCCACGCTGTATCTCTACTAACCTAAGCTAAATCTCCTAGACACCCGAAGTGATACCAAAATGCCAATCTCAATGGAAGTACTTATGAAGACAGCAGTTGGTATATTTTGGGGAATGTTTGCCATCCAGGATGACATTTTGCCAGAATCTTTCATGTTTACAGTTTCAACTTCAAGACGTGTGTGTTGTTTTAATCTGTACCCTCCAGTGGTGAGCGAACATAGAACAGAGAACAGTGCAGCACACGGACAGGCCCTTCAGCCCACAATGTCTGTGCCTTGCATGATGTCAAGTTAAACTAATCTCATCTGCCTGCACATGATCCATATCCCTCCATTTCCTGTCTATCCATGTGCCTCTCTAAAAGCCTCTTAAATGCTACAATCGTACCATCCTGGCAATGCGTTTCAGTCACACACCATGTTCTGCGTAGAAAAACGTGCCTCGCATCTCTCTGTTAAACTTCCCCCCTTACATGTTAAAGCTATGCCCTCTAACCTCTGACATTTCCACCACGGGGGAAAAAATATTCTGATTGTCTACTGTATTTATGCCTTTCATCATTTTGATAAACTTTATCAACTCTCTTCTCAACCTCCAAGGCTCCAGAAACATACAATCCAAGTCTGAATAAGGTGTAAGCCATTTAGAACGGAGACGAGGAAACACTTTTTCTGACAGAGAGTTGTGAGTCTGTGGAATCCTCTGCCTCGGCGGTGGAGGCCGGTTCTCTGGATACTTTAAAGGGAGAGCTAGATAGGGCTCTTAAAGATAGCAGAGTCATGGGATATGTGGAGAAGGCAGGAACGGGGTACTGATTGGGGATGAACAGCCATGATCCCAGTGAATGACGGTGCTGGTTCGAAGGCCCGAATGCCCTACTCCTGCATCTATTGTCTATTGTCTATTGTCTGTAAAACCTCTTCTAATATCCTCTAATGCAGGAAGAATTCTGATAAGCCATTTCTGCACCACCTCCAAAACCTCCACCTTTGTTACCATTGCTTGGAAAGACTTGAAAGGTTTCACCCAAAGAGAGGGTGACATTTCTGTTATTTCGGGTCACGTTTGCAAAGTTGGTGAGCTGCGTAAAAGGGTAAATTAGATTAGTTCAGAGTTACAGCATGGAAACAGGCCCTTCATTAAACCTAGTCCACGCCGACGATGTGCACTAGTTCTCTGATATTCCACTTTCTCATCCACTTCCTACACAATGAGGGCACTTTGTTTTACGGAGGCCAATTAACCTACAAACTTGCACGTCTTCGTGATGTGGGAGGAAACCTGAGCATCCAGAGGCGGTGCTGGCTCGAAGGGCCGAATGGCCTATCCTGCACCTATTGTCTGTTGAAACGCACACGGTCACAGGGAGAACGTACAAACTCCACACAGGCAGCGCCCAAAATCAGGATCGAACCCGCATCTCTGGCGCTGTGAGGCAGCAGCTCTACCTGCTGCGCCAGTGTGCCATAAATAAAGGACAAGTGAATTCCATAAATCATAGTGAAGTTATCAGTGACTGCTATAATTACACTGTGAAATGATAGCAGCCTGTGGCACATACATGGTTAAGCTGGGAAATCCAGTGGTGGTTGCCTGTGATCTCACTCAGCCAGGCAGTAGTCCCCAACTGCCTCAAAAGTGCCATCATCGTTCCCGTCCCGAAGATGCCAAACCCAGCCTGTCTCAATGACTTTCGTCCAGTGGCTCTTACACCCATATTAATGAAGTGTTTTGAGGGGCTGGTCATGCAGCACATCAAAAACTGTCTCCCTGCCAACCTGGACCCACTGCAGTTCGCTTACAGAACCAACTGGTCCACAGAGGACGCAGTCTCCACAACACTCAACCTCGCACTATCACATCTTGACCAGAAGAACATCTATGCCAGGATCCTCTTCATAGACTTCAGCTCGGCTTTTAACACAATCATCCCACAGCAGCTGGTGGAGAAGCTGAAGCTGCTGAAGGTGGACACTGGCATTTGCAACTGGGTCCTTAATTTTCTGACGCAGCGGCAGCAGACAGTCAGGGTGGGCAGTCGGGCATCAAGAACCTTTGCCGTGAGCACTGGCTCACCCCAAGGCTGTGTCCTAAGCCCCCTGCTGTTCAGTCTGCTTACTCACGACTGTATAATTATATCAACAAGTTTGCTGATGATACAACAGTGGTGGGTCTCATCAGTGACAACAATGAGTCGGCATACAGGATGGAGGTGGAGCTGCTTACAGAGTGGTGCAGATCTCACAATCGCACCCTCAACGTGGAAAAGACAAAGGAGATGGTGATCGATTTCAGGAGGGTTGGAAAACACCATCACACACCGCTGCATATTGATGGTGCTGCTGTGGAGAGGGTCAGCAATGTGAAGTTCTTGGGACATCACCTGGTGGACGGCCTGACCTCTAACACCAACACCACAGCAGTCATCAAAAGAGCACAGGAGCGGCTCCACCCTCTCCTGAGACTAAGAAAAGCAGGTCTCCCCACTGTTCACCTAACAACCTTCTACAGGGGCACCATCAAGAGTATATTGACCTGCGGTATCACTTCCTGGTTTGGGAGCTGCAAGCCTTATGAAGAAAAACAACTTAACAGGATAATGAAGACAGCCAGTAGGATCATCGGTGCTCCACTCCCTTTCCTGTTGGAGATCTATCAGAAGCGTAGAATCCGTAAAGCCATCTCCATTATTAAGGACCCACATAACCCATCACATAACATCTTCATTCTGCCATCTGGGAAGAGGTACAGGAGCATCAGCTGCAAAAGCAGCAGGATGCTACACAGCTTCTCCCCACAGGCAATAAGACTGGTTAACAGACTGTGTGCCCTCCCCATACATCACACACCAACGCATCTAACCTCGCCCATACTTTGACAGCTAGGCACCTGTTTTTAGTTAAAATTTTAGGCCTACTTTTAGATATGTTAATTTTAATTTTTTTTAAGTTGTCTGTATTTATTCTGTTTTTATTAACTGCACTGATGGGAACTGATTGAGAAACATTTTTTTGTTTCTTCTGTGTACGTAAGTACTCAGTTAAAATGACATTAAAGTAGATACTGAATACTGAATACCCCGTTCCTCCACAAGGTGTGCTGTACTCTCTGTTTGAGATGAAGTTATTAAAATTAGAGAATTCAGTGTCAACACGGAATGTGTCAACTCATTGTGCACTACCCTTGCAATAAAACTGTGAAGTCTTGCTAAATGATGTGCTCCTGAGATTTTAACTTTAGTTTGAAAAATGTACAGTAGCTGCCTACAATAAGCGCATCTGTCGGCAAGAGTTTTAGAATTATAAAATATCGTCCTTCTTCTGACTGAAGGAAACACCAAGTGATACGACAAGCACAGTGCGGTAACAGGGTGACACAGTGGTGCTGCCTCACAGTGCCGGAGACCTGGGATCAATCCTGACCTCGCCTGCTGTTTATGTGGAGTTTGCACGTTCTGCTTGTGGCCACGAGGGTTTCCTCCGGGTGCTCCAGTTTCCTCCAACATCCGAAAGACGTGCGGGTTTTATAAGTTAATTGGCCCTCTGTAAATTGCCTCTGGTGTGTAGGGAGTGGATGCGAAAGAGGGATAACACAGAACTAGTGTGAATGAGTTTACTCAAGCGTGGGCTTGGCGGGCAAAAGGGCCTGTCCCCATGCTGTATCTATCTACAAACCAATCAATCACACACATATTCTATATCTTCCCATGGGACTCTCCAATCTGGCCAATTAACAGGACACAGTTCTTGCTGTAAAATGTTACTTTGCACTGCAAAACTATTTTTAATCATTATTTTTGAACACTAAAAATTCTATGGCTTAAATAACAATTCAATTAATTTTCAAATTTGTCTATATTATTCAATCTTTCATCATAAGCCTTTATCCCACTTTGCTTTCTTTCCCCTCCAACCTTAATGCTATGCCCACACGTCTGTGGTATTTCCTTTCTGGGAAACTGATTTTGACCATCTACCGTAGCTGCACCTCATAATTTTGTAATCATCTATGAAATCTTTCCTCTGCCTCTGACGTTCCATAGAAAACAACGCAAGTTTGTCCAACCTCACTTTGTAGCTTAAAAACCCTCCAATCCAGACAGAGTTCTGCTAAACCTCTTCTGCACCCTCTCCAAAGCCTCCACATCCTTCCTGTAATGTAAGCAGCAATATTCACATCAGACCATTTGCTGCATATTTAAAGACATGTCCTTGCACTGATTAAATGACTTTGAATAGCTTATTGTTTATATCTTAGGATTGATTTCCATTAAATAATTAATCCTTCCAGTAACTATAGAATTCCCAGAATACCAGTTTGCCTTCATCAGAGAATTAGGCAAAACATAGTAAGCATGATTAAGTGTGCTTAATAAAGTGGTGTATTTATACTGTATTCCTGGCAGAATATGATTTTATTGAAAGACTCTATTAACCCTTATTAAACACAAGGAACTGCAGCTGCTGATTTACAAAGAAAGACACAAAGTGCTGGAGTAACACAGTGGGACAGGCAGCATCTCTGGAGAACGTGGGTAGGCAATGTTATGGATCAAGACCCTTCTACAGACTGATTGCAGTTGAGATAGCTTAAATTCCAATGGTATGAAAATTGAATTCTCCAATTTTAGGTAACTAACCCACAAACACCCCTTTTATGCCTACCCCCCCTTCTTTCCCCCTCTATTTCCCTGTGCCCCACCTGGATCCGTAACTATTTCTCCCTTCCTCCCCTCCATCCCCCTTCCACCTATATTCCTTTATCTGGCTTAACATTTCACACCTGTCTTTACACCTCTGACCTTTGGCCAACCATCTGCCAACAGCCCCCCCACCCTGTTATGTTTTGTGTTGTATTGAAGTCTATCTTCAAGATAAAGACGGGAGCAGGACTTTGGAAAACAGATTCTCCAGGCTTCTCATTCTGCAACTGTTTCCACTCTTTAGATCACACGGCTTAACTACATCATGCACATATTTTGCCTCTCTCAACCCAGTTTCAATTGTAACGATATAACAGCCCCTCTTCACGTATCCACCGATCACTTTCTAGGCTTTGTCCTGTCTCCAGCTCTCTTCCCGTTTTCTCCCCCCACTACAGTCTGAAGAAGAGTCCTGACACGAAACGTCACCTATCCATGTTCTCCAGAGTGCTGCCAGACCCGTTTAACTATTCCAGCACTTTGTGTCTTTTTCTCTGGAACATCGCAGGTTGAGAGGAGACTTGATAGAAGTATATATAATTATGAGGGGCATAGACAGTCACAACCTTCATCCCATAGTGGAAATGTCCAACACTAGAGTGCACAGCTATAGGTGAGAGGGAGAAGGCTTAATGAAGATTTGCAGGGTAAGTTATTTTACACAGAGTGGTGGGGGCCTGGAATGTGCTGCCAGGGGTGGTAGTGGAGGCAGATACAATAGTAGCATTTAAGAGGCTTTTAGATAGGCACATGGATAGAGGGATGTGGAATAGAGGGATGTGGATGTGTACAAATTCAAAGATAGACGCAAAATGCTGGAATAACTCAGAGTAAAGGAATGGGTGACGTTTCGGTTCTTCTTCAGATGGATCATGTACATGCAGATGAGATCAGTTTAACTTAGCATCATGTTCGGCACAAACATTGTGGGCCGAAGGGCCCGTTCTCATACTGTACTGTTTTATGTACAGAACATTTGTGTTCTGGCCTCTTCCTACCACCAGTTCAAATCCTGTACTTTCGGTGTGACACAGGGTTCTGACGGGAAACGTCACCCATTCGTTTTCTCCAGAGACGCTGCTTGGCCCGCTGTGTCTCTCCAGCACCTTGTGTCTATCTTCTGCACTGTTCCATGTTTCATTAAATCCTAGATGGAGACTTCTGGTGGTGCCATGGAGTTCTGAAAGGCTCGACAAATGCGTGAATTCACTTAAAAAGATGCTTTGGAAGACGGGAATGATTTAAAAATACTTACTGGAGCTGTTTGACGTCGTGCTGGTGACGTCATCAGAAATTGCCGCGACATAACAGAGGGTAAAGGTACTTTTAAATGCAAAAGAAGATTCCTCCCCAAAGACCCATCACAAGACTCCGTCTCAAAGAATTGGGTAAAACTCTGCAAACAGCAGAAAGTTCAGAAGAATTAGCCTCTGAAATGGCTACAAGATCAAGATCGTGTCTTGGGGCAACTGGCCAAAATGACTCATAAATGCCTTGATTTGGAAGCACGTTCAAGATGGCAGAATTTAAGAATAGTTGGAGTGACAGAGGGAAAGGAGGGAAAAGACCCTCAGGAGTTCGCTGCCAACTTACCAACAGCTTGCCAACAAGTATTCAACCTGCCTGACAAACCGAAAATAGATGTGGCACATCGGGTGCGAAGAGCTCAATCAAGGCTAGGAGCCCCTCCAAGACAGATCATAGTGAAATTTCATGACATTTCTGCTTTGGAAGATATTATGAATAAAATCCCATTTGGAACGAATCTGACGTTTGAAGAGGATAATCTTAGATTTTTCAGAGATTACCCTGCAGAAGTGGCTAAAAAACGGGACTTGTTTACAAAGACAAGACAGATTCTGAAAGGAATTCAAAATGTAAGATACGGCATAATGTACCCTGCAAAAATGAGGATCACTTACAAGAGTATGGATCATGCTTTTACTGACCCAGAGAAGCATACAAATAAGCTCAAGAAATCATAAACGAGATCAATGGATAAGTAAATCACCATGACTATCAGGACATGATTTTTTACAGATATAGGCAGAGGGGAAGCTGAGAAAATATGAATTTCTAATGAAAGAAATTTAAATGTTCTTGTTAATATGGTGGAATTTGACACAAGGCGATGTCTAGACACCTTATCTTCTTTGGAATGTTAACTCAAGGACATACTTTTTTCCTCTTCGAATGAAAGACTTAAAAATAAAGGGGAGCTGTGGAAATGGAAAAAATCAATACAAATGGACTTGAAAATAATATTTTATGAATTAAAAGACTGTTATAATCCTATACTAACACATAAGTAATTGAATTATATTAGCAACAGCAATCTAATCTAATATGAACTGGTATAATGGTATAACGTAATAATGACTAAGGTGGGTTCATGTCAAATTGTTAATGAATGTCCAAATTTAGGACAATGAGCTCAATATAATGATATATATTAATAACAAACCAATAAACTAAAGCACATATAATAAATTAGGTCCCAGTTATGCCTGAGTGGAGGGGAGGAGATTCAGACACTTGGCAGATAGCCATGAGTCTGATTCTGGTTAACCCCTTCCAACCAGCTGTTTACTATTATAAGAGAACGGGATCTGACTGAAGTAAACGTAAAAACTGTTAGCATATAGTAAATGGTAGATTATTTGAAGACTTAATTAGATATACATATTTGTAGTTTTTCTATATATTACTCGGTCTTGAACTGGCCCTTCTTCCTTTTTGCAATGTTTGGTTAAAGGAGCGGAGCTAAATGTAGATTAACATCAATGGAAGTCTTTAAACATGTAACTGTGGTTATTTTTTTACAGTATCGCTAATTTTAGATACTGTAATATCACTTTTTAAAATTTCTACATCACTTTACACTTTTCTGTTTTTTTTTAAGGATAAGTTTAAAAGGGATATACCATCAGAACCTAGTAGCCGCGAGTGCCCACCCAACACCTAGAGTCCTGAGGTATTGTGTTGCACCATATTACTTAAAGGTATCAAAGTAATTCATAATGCAAGAAGATTAACAAAAGAAAATTGGAGGAATCACGTTTTGCAGCTGGAACATAAGGGGTGCTAATGAGCCAATTAAAAGGGGTAAGATTTTCGCACAATTAAAATCGCTTAATTCAGATATCATTTTCCTACAAGAAATACATTTGAAACTTCAAGCCCAGACCAGACTGAAGGCAAATTGGATTGGTCAAACATATCATTCTTCATATACCTCTAAATCCAGAGGCACGACAATTATTATTCGTAAAGTTATACCATTTAAACCAAAAAATATCATAGCAGATAAAGAGGGGAGATATCTCATAGTTACTGGAGAGATCCATTCTACCCCACTTACTATGGTAAATATTTATGCGCTTAATTTTGATAATCCTCAAATTTTTAATAAAATCTTGAATTATTAAATTTCAGAGTTTAACTATCAAAATGTGATAATTGGGGGAGATTTCAATTGTGTTTTAGATCCATACTTGGAAAAATCTGCACAACAAAAGAGGCATAACATAAAATCTAAAGCTGGTGAACTCCTAAATACATACATAAAAAATACAAATATAACAGATGTATGGAGGATTGCTAATCCAGTTGGAAGGGAATACTCTTTTTACTTAATGGTACATAAAACTTATTCATGTATCGACTATTTTTAGTGGATACGAAATTAATTCCTTACACAAAGAATCCTAAATATCATATTAGCATCATCTCCGATCACTCTCCGTTAACTTTTTTCTTAAAACTAGAAGGAATGCCTAATAAAAAATTGTTTTGGAGGTTCAATCCCCAAATTTTAAATGACCCACAAGGTGGTATATATCTAAAACAACAGATGGAACTTTTTTTTGAGACTAACGACACCCCAGGCATTTCACCCTCTTTATTATGGGAATCTTTTAAGGCATTTATCAGAGGATCTATAATTCCATATCAAGCTTTTCAAAATAAAAAGAATAAGAACGAACAATTGCAGCTAGAAGAACAAATTAGACAATTGGATCTAGATAATGCTAAAGAACGAACCATAGACAAACACAATAAAATAACAATACTGAAATTTAAATTAAACAGAATCTTATCTGCAAGAGTTATAAGAATATTTCAAATGACAAAACAGGAACATTTTGAATTCTGCGATAAACCACATAAACTCTCGGCACGTCAATAGAAAAAACGGGATAAGGATTATACGTTTTCAAAAATAAAATCGGATAAAGGTGAATTGTTAACAATATCAATAAAAGATTTGCTCAATTTTATCAAAATTTATATACATCCAAAACATCAGCAGATAGTAGAAAATTTATAATTTTTTTGGATAACTGTAACCTCCCAAAACGAAATCTGCTGGAGCAAGAGGAATTAGGAGCTCAGGTCTCAATTAAGGAAATAGAAGAGACTAGACTAAGTGGGACCCATTGGGTTCCATGTTCACACAGGAGGGCTGGTCTCCCGACGCAATATTCCACCCCTCCACCAATTCCAATATTGGTGGCCTGTGGGGGGGCTTTCTGGAGCGCTGGTATGGGTTTCTTGGGGTGGCAGCTCACTCACGGCTGGTGGGCTGGCAGTTGACTCATGGCTATTCCTTGAAATTGCATTTCAAGCAGGGTGCAAGGCCACCAAGTTCAAATCCATTTTCCTACCATTTCAAGCAGGGTGCAAGGCCACCAAATTCAAGTGCAGTTTCTTACCACTTCGAGCAGGGTGCAAGGCCACCAAATTCAAGTGCAGTTTCCTACCACTTCAAGCAGGGTGCAATGCCATGAATTCAAGTGCAGTTTCCTACCACTTCAAGCAAGGTGCAAGGACACCAAATTCAAATGCAGCTTCATACCATTTCATGCAGGGTGCAATGCCACCACATTCAAATGCAGTTTCATACGATTTCAAGCAGGGTGAAACCACCATAAAACCACACAAAACAGCAAACACACAGTTCAGTAGACATTCAATGTGTTCAGTTTATTCACAGCTCAGACAGAGTCATGACCTCCCACTCCCCCATCATGCAGAGACTGAGCCACACCCACACTTCTGGGTTTTATAAGCCCTCCCCCTCCCACCGGAAAAGGTCTGGCCTTTATGACGGGAGAGAGATTCTCAACATTTTTTAAACACTAATAACACTTTTATTTTTAATTGATGGGAAGAATCCTCTGCACCTGCTGAGTGGAGTGGGACTGAGTAAGATGGCCAAAAATCACAGCTGTAAGTGGTAGCGTTTTATCTAAAATCAATATACAGTGCAAACAGGAAGTTAGCCAAAGCACCCAAGCCACCATTTGCAGTCATGCCTTTTCACTTCAAGCCAAAGCCCCCAAGCCACCATTTGCAGCCGTGCCTTTTCACTTCAAGCCAAAGCCCCCAAGCCACCATTTGCAGTAGTGCCTTTTCACTTCAAGCCAAAGCCCCCAACCCACCATTTGCAGTCGTGCCTTTTCAGTTCAAGCCAAAGCCCCCAAGCCACCATTTGCAGTAGTGGCTTTTCACTTCAAGCCAAAGCCCCAAAGCCACCATTTGCAGTAGTGCCTTTTCACTTCAAGCCAAAGCATCTAAGCCACCATTTGCAGGCAGTGCCTTCCACTCCACTACAAAGACTGTACATATACGCTTTTAAAGAACAAACATTACCAGAAACATTAGCGGAATCAATTATTACACTCATACCTAAAAAAGATAAAGATCTAGAAGACCCTGGCTCATATAGAGCCATTGCACTGTTAAACACAGATCAGAAAATACTAGCGAAAACTCTAGCAAGAAGATTTGATCAAGCCTACTCGCCAGAAGTCCAGAGAAAGCGTAAGGAGGTATGACAGGTGATTAAGCAACTACAGGAGAAAAATATTAAAGCCAAGTCTCCATTCCCGGCACAGATCAAGATCTTCCTTGATTCTGAAGTTAAACCCTTCATTGACTGAGGCAATACCTACACTGGAGAAGATACTACAGATCAGAGTCCAGAGATGTGTTGAATAGAGAACTGCTGTGAGACCACTGGTCAGGGGGGACGAATAAAGCAGGCGGCCAGAGAAGATTGGCAAATCTGTCAGAGGAAGATCTTCGCACCATACTGGGTATCACAGGAGATGGACTATAGACAGGTTTGAAATAAGCACAGAAACGTGGGTCATATGTGCAAATGGTAAAATGTCTGAAAGAGACCATTGAGTTAATGAAGTGGACAATTAACATCTAAACGATCAGATAATAGTATAAGATGAGACAAATAATATGTAAATAGTTTGTACATATACTCTCTGGTTCTGTTTTGTTTTCTTGACGAAGGGTAATTATGTCATGCTTTACAGCACATACACAGCTGGTTTTGTAATGTATTATATTTTCTAATTGATTTATATGACCTATCAAAGAGAGGGATTGAGGGGGTCCCTCTCGGGTGGGGGGGGGGGGGAGATACCTGCCATTTATTTTTGTTTATAATTGTAATTCAAAAGTCCCAAAGCGAGATTTACTGTAGTTGCAACCACACATAAATGGGCTACCGAGGAGAGTCCTAGTCACATCTCTTCGCCTTTTTACGAGGAGCTGGTACACCACCTAGTTTAGGGTGTCCAGATGAGTTTGTTAGGTAGGAAGTCCCTTTTTTCTTTATTGTTTTTTGGTCCAATGTGTAAAGTTTCATTGTATGTTGATTTAATGATTTGTTTATTGTTGATTGATTTGTTAGTTTGGCAAATGTTTTTCATTGTTACATCGTACCCCAGTAAATTGCATTTTGTGTACAGCGGATATTCACAGGCTAACCAAAGCAAGAAAGAAAAATGGTATAGAAAGCAACTAGTAGATTACACAACGTGGCATAATGACTAATTTAAAGATAGTAAGTTATAACGTCCAGGGTTTAAATCACCCCATAAAGAGGAGAAAAATTCTGAGCCAACTCAAAAATTTAGGATGTGGAGTTGCATTGATTCAGGAAACGCATCTGGTGGAAACTGAACATAAAAAGCTTAGAAGAGAGTGGGTTGGTGAGGTATTTAGTGCCTCCTATGGGAAAAGGAGAGGAGTGGCTATTCTTTTCAATAGAAATATAGTTTTCTCTGTGGAAAAAGTACTTCAAGATACATTGGGGAGATATGTAATGGTAATTGATACAATAAGTGGGATGGTAATATCGATTATAAATATTTATGCACCAACGGAAGATGATTACTCTTTCTTTAGAGACATTGCAAATATAATTGCAGAAAATGCCAAAGGTATGATAATACTAGGTGGTGATTTTAATGCGGTCCTTGATGGGAGGCTGGATAGATTACCAGATGAGTACAACCAAACAAAAAAAAACAAAATATTAAATAATATGCTAGGGGAGTTATGATTAGTAGACACATGGAGATAAAAAATCCAAGAGGGAGGGATTATAGTTTATTTTCAAACGTGCACGGGAGCTACTCACGTATAGACATGATTTGTGTTCTCAAACAATATACATATAAAGTGGTGGATTGTAAAATTGGTTCAATAACAATCAGTGACCATGCGCCCATAATCCTTACCTTGGAGTTAGGAACTGAAAAGAGTTGTAAATACTGGAGAGCAAACATTTCTTTATTGACAGATAGCGTAGTGACACAGGAAATTAGGAATTGTATTAAAGAGTATTTTGACCACAATGACAATAGTGAAGTAACATTATCCACGCTTTGGGACGGTGCAAAAGCAGTAATAAGGGGCAAAATGATTGAAATATCGAGTAGAGTAAGGAAGAATAGGTTGAAGAAGCAATCTGACTTGGAAAGTAAAATTAAGATACTAGAAGTAGAACACAAAAATAACAATAGAAACAAGAATTTGTTAAAGGAACTAAAACAAAAAAGATATGAGTTAGAAGAGCTTCTAACATATAAAGCAGAAGGAGCCCTTCGATTCTTAAATCAAAAATACTATGAGAAGGGAAATAGGGCTAGTCACCTTCTGGCATTTCAACTGCGTAAGGAGCAAGCTAAATGAGTAGTTTCCAAAGTTCTACATCTGATTTCTAGAAATTTAGTCTCACAACCACGAGAAATCACAGAAGCGTTTGCATCATTCTATGAACAGTTATACGACTCTCCTGAAATCATAGATACAGAGGAAAAGATCAGAACTTTCTTTTCTGGATTAAAAATGCCCTGCCTTTCTCAAGAAGAAACGAGAAATATGACAACACAAATAGAAGAGCAGGAAAAAAAAATAAGTAATAAAAAAAATTAAAGAACAACAAGTCCCCAGGGACGGATGGGATTCCAGGAGGGTTTTATAAATGTTTTGAGAATGAGCTTTCTCCGATTCAGGCTAGAGTCTATAATTATGCCTTGACTGAAGGTAACCCACCGAGATCATGGGCCGAGGCTATAATCTCTGTCATTTATAAGGAAGGGAAGGATCCCACAGGATGTGAACGCTACAGACCGATAAGTCTCTTCCAGTGGCTTTCAAAAGTTTGCATACCCCTTGAACTTTTCCACATTTTGTCACGTTACAACCACAAACGTAAATGTATTTTATTGGGATTTTATGTGATAGACCAACACAAAGTGGTGCATAATTGTGAAGTGGAAGGAACATTATACATGTTTTCCAAATTTTATTACAAATGAAAAACTGAAAAGTGTGGCATGCAAAAGTATTCAGCCCCCCTGAGTCAATACTTTGTAGAACCACCTTTCGCTGCAATTACTGCTGCACGTATTTTGGGGTATGTCTCTACCAGCTTTGCACATCTAGAGACTGACATTTTTGCCCATTCTTCTTTGCAAAATAGTTCAAGCTCAGTCAGATTGGATGGAGAGCGTCTGTGAACAGCAATTTTCAAGTCTTGCCAGAGATTCTCAATTGGATTTAGGTCTGGACATTGACTGGGCCATTCTAACACATTAATATGCTTTGATCTAAACCATTCCATTGTAGCTCTGGCTGTATGTTTAGGGTCGTTGTCCTGCTGGAAGGTGAACCTCCGTTCCAGTCTCAAGCCTTTTCCAGACTTTAACAGGTTTTCTTCCAAGATTGCCCTGTATTTGGCTCCATCCATCTTCCCGTCAACTCTGACCAGCTTCCCTGTCCCGGCTGAAGAAAAGCATCACCACAGCGTGATGCTGCCACCACCATGTTTCACAGTGGGGATGGTGTGTTCAGGGTGATGTGCAGTGTTAGTTTTCTGCCGTTTTGCATTTAGTCCAAAAACTTCAATTTTGGTCTCATCAGACCAGAGCACCTTCCTCCACATGTTTGCTGTGTCCCCCACATGGCTTGTGGCAAACTGCAAACGGGACTTCTTATGGCTTTGTTTCAACAATGGCTTTTTTCTTGCCACTCTTCCATAAAGGCCCGATTTGTGAAGTGCACGCATAATAGTTGTCCTGTGGACAGATTCTCCCACCTGAGGTGTGGATCTCTGCAGCTCCTCCAGAGTTACCATGGACCTCTTGGCTGCTTCTCTGATCAATGTTCTCCTTGCCCGGCCTGTCAGTTTAGGTGGACGGCCATGTCTTGTTAGGTTTGCAATTGTGCCATACTCTTTCCATTTTAGGATGATGGATTGAACAGTGCTCCGTGAGATGTTCAAAGCTTGGAATTTTTTTTATACCCTAACCCTGCTTTAAACTTCTCCAGAACTTCATCCCTGACCTGTCTGGTGTGTTCCTTGGGCTTCAGAAAGCTGTTTGTTCACTAATGTTCTCTAACAAACCTCTGAGGCCTTCACAGAACAGCTGTATTTATACTGAGATTAGATTACACACAAGTGGACTCTATTTACTACTTAGGTGGCTTCTGAAGGCAATTGGTTGCACTGGATTTTATTCAGGGGTATCAGAGTAAAGGGGGCTGAATACTTTTGCACGCCACATTTTTCAGTTTTTTATTTGTAAAAAAATTTGAAATCTATGTATAATTTTCCTTCCACTTCATAATTATGCGCCACTTTGTGTTGATCTATCACATAAAATCCCAATAAAATACATTTACGTTTGTGGTTGTAATGTGACAAAATGTGGAAAAGTTCAAGGGGTATGAAAACTTTTGCCAGGCACTGTATGCAATGGCTTAAAGATGCTCAGTGCTATATTAACCAAGAGATCCCAAAAAATTATAAAACAATTGATACATCCTGGTCAAACAGGGTTCATACCGGGCAGACAGGGAGCCAATAATATTAGGCGGGTCCTGAATATCATGACATGTGCAAAAAGGAAGCATCAGACTTCAATGCTATTAAGTCTAGATGCTCAAAAGGCTTTCGACAGAGTAGATTGGGTCTATCTTGAATATACGCTAGATAAAATGGGGTTCCATACAACATTTATTAATTGGGTGAAAACATTATATTTAAATCCAAAGTCAAGAGTGAGGGTAAATGGATGTTGCTCTGAGTTTTTTTAATTAAAGAGGGAGTTAGACAGGGAGACAGTTTGAGTCCCCTGCTTTTTGACTTATGTTTAGAGCCGCTCGCAGAAACTATTAGGCAAGATGACTATATTGAGGGCATTAAAGATGATCCGGGGGGGGGGGGGGGGGGAACAAAAAATGTCACTATTTGCAGATGATGTTATGATCTATGTGAGTAATCCTATTTCCTCAGAGCCTCGCCTAATGCAAGTCTTACAGGAATATGGAGAAATATCGGGATATAAAATAAATGACTCAAAATTAGAAGCAATGATGCTGTCAGGTCTGTGGCCCTCGCAATTAAATGATCAGGTCAGGTTCCATTGGTCTCGGGAGGGTTTTAGATATATAGGTATTGTCATGACTTCCTCTATCACCGCATTGTTTGAAGCTAATTATGGCAAATTACTCAAGAATATTCAGGTAGACATGCATAGATGGGGTATTCTCCCTTTATCTTTAATTGGTAGAGTGGAAGTTGTTTGAATGAACATTTTGCCCCGACTGCTTTTCTTATTTCAATCTTTACCAGTTGGGGTCCCTGGCGCGGCATTTAAGGCGTTAAACAAAGAGGTAACAAGATTTGTGTGGCAAAATAAGAGACCCAGAGTCATACTTAAGACACTGTTGTTATCAAAACAAAAAGGGGGCCTAAATATGCCCAACTTTAAATATTATTATTGGGCAGCGCAGCTGAGAACCTTGATAGCATGGTTGACGAACGATGAGGAAACGGGATGGGTGAAAATAGAACAAAATGCATGTCCTAGTAATGCCCTGGCTGGGCTCCCATTTCTAACTCAAGTAAATTGGATGAAATTAAAAATAGATAACGATTGGATTAAATTCACGATGAAAACGTGGTTACCTATCAGAAATCAATTAAATCTTTTAAATTCGTTATCTAGAGCAATGAATATAGCTACTAGTCCCAATTTTATACCCAGCAAAATTGATATGGGATTTAGAAACTGGGCAGATAAAGGGCTTATTACTGTGGACCAGCTTTTTTGTGGGGGGAGTCTTGAAATCTTACGAGCACTTACAGAATGAATTTGGACTGTCAGGGTCGGATTTCTTTAGGTTCCTCCAAATACGGCACTACTTACAGACACATATAGATTGGGAGCAGATATCTAGACTACCTTCAAATTTGGAAAATACTTTCGTGAAGACTATTGAGGGAGTGTTACAAAAGAATTTGATATCCCATTTATATCAAGGACTTCAAGACTATATAAAAGGAAATACTATAGAAACAAAACAGAAATGGGAATTGGAAATGAACATTATTATTACAGATGAAATATTGGAAAGGACATGTCTCTTGGGCCATAAGCTGACAAGCAGCCCCCCTTGGAGGGAGTTCGACTGGAAAATTAAAATGAGAGTATTTAGGACCTCTTTAGTGTTGGCAAGATACAGTAACACCTATAATTTATGCTGGAGACAATGTGGGAAGATTGCTGATCACACACATTTTTTGGGATTGTCTCAAATTGTACCAATACTGGAGAGACATCCAGGTAGAGATTAAATTAATTCTGGGAGTGGATCTACCTTTGGAACTGGCTTGTTTTATATTAGGAGATACTCCAGCAGCAACAGATATTCAAAATCAGAAATATTTGCTTGGGGTGATGCTGTTGATTGCTAAAAAGATGATAAGAGTGCTATGGAGAAAGGAAATGCCACCAAATGTTCAACAGTGGAGGGAAAGATTGAAAAATGTATACTTGATTGAAAGTATAACTGCTAAACTCCAGTTGTGGACCGAGGCCTTTAATATTATATGGAAACCGGTACTATTACAAATGATTAAGGATATGAATGGATGAGCTTGCTATGGTGCCTGTGAATAAGATGCTTCTATGATAGAATGTTAAGAGGATCCGATGTGATGCAAATAGAGGTTAGGTGATTTGTATTTTGTCATTTAGCAATTGTCTTTTGGGTGTCTCTTTGTTTTGTATGTATTTGTATTTCGTTATGTCAATAAATGTTGAGTTAAAAAAAAAAGAAGATTGAGCAAATATGTTAATAAATTAATAAATGCGGATCAAACGGGGTTTATACCCAAGAGATACTCATCCAATAATTTGAGACATCTGTTTAATATAATGCACTCATATAAAATTGAAGAGCAAGACCTATCAATTATTTCATTGGACGCAGAAAAAGCATTCGACCAAGTGGATTGGGAATATTTCTTCAAAGTATTGCAAAAATTTCAAATGGGAGAGAACTTTATTTCATGGGTAAAATTGTCTCTGAAATTTCAACTATCCAGGGGCAATAGACAGGGATGTGCATTATCACCCCTGCTATTTGCTCTTGTGATAGAACCCTTAGCAGAAAGTATAAGAATACATCCGATTATCCATGGTTATAATACCAAATATTCAAATAATAAAATATCACTATATGCAGACAATGTACTATTATATATTACAAAATCACAAACCAGCATACCAAACATATTAAATCTAATAGAGGAATTCGGATCCTTTTCAGGATATAGAATAAATTGGAATAAAAGTGAAATTATGACGATAAAACCTCAAGATCCAACACACCTTTTAAAATTCCCCTTTAGAATTGCTACAGAACAATTTAAATATCTGGGTATCGAAATTACCAGAAAATATAAATCTTTATTCAATGCAAGCCCTTCCTTACTAAATTAAATGCCTTGATTAAATTTTGGAAAACACTTCCAATGTCTTTAATCGGCAGAATAAATGCCATAAAAATGATTTTTTTACCACAAATTTTATATTTATTTCAATCAATACCAATATATTTACCTAAAAAGTTTTTTTTAAAAATCGATTCTGATATCACAAATTTTATATGGGACTATATGTCCCATAGAATCCAAAGAAGACACTTGTGTAAACCCAAAGAATTTGGTGGACTAACACTCCCCAATTTTTTGTACTATTACGGGGCAGTAAATATCAAAAATGTAATTCACTTGTTGAACAATTCTGCCCAACGGGTAGATTGGATAGTAATGGAGAAAGAGGATTGTTCTCCTTTTAATATAGGAGCGATCCTTCTCTCACCGATAAAATTGAATAATACAATACACAAGACAAATCCAATTATTCATAGTACAATTAGAATTTGGAAACAAATAAAATTAACTCTCAAATTAAGAAACTTATCGCTTCTCTCTCCTATAGTTAATAATCCATTGTGGCGTCAGCATAAACATAGGCCACATAAGCTCGAACCCTCGTCAGGAGAGGGCGGGCACACGACGTCATGGGCAGAGGGAGTGTCCTGGTACATAAGCTCTCTCACCACGAGACCCACCAGGAGTTTACCGGTAGCTGAGCCCGAGGGAACAACCTCGCTCAGCTACAACAACCCTACATATAGTTAGCGCACCTACTATATGTGTGACAACAGAATAAAGAACCACTTGCACCAACCTGATGTCTATTCTTTATTCGCCACGTATGTTGCCGCTACATTGGTGACCCCCGACTGTCCGAATTTAAATTGGGTCTCACCTGAAGACGCAGCCTCGGGAGACCTGATGTCTGCAGCCGGCTGCCCAGCCCTGCAGAACTACGCTGCCGCCAACCAGGCCCTGCAGTGAGGTATGTCGCCCCTCCCTCACCTGCTGCTGCTCACCGGAGCTGAGAAGCCACGGCTACCGCCGCTCTCCCACTCCCGGCAACGGGGCAGGCCCCGCTTCCAGACGGCACACCGCTCCAGGCCTTGCGTGACGGCCGTCGAGCTCCTCTGCATGACATGCCAGGAGCCGACCACCGGAGCGGAGAGGTTCTAGCAGCCGCCGCTGCCCCACCAGCTGCTGCAGGAGCTGCGAGCATAGCAGCCTCCTGCCCACGGCAACCCCGACACACGCCCGACGGCCCTGGGAGCAGAGTGAGTACCTGCCACTCTCCCGCTCCCGACAATGGATTCCGGGCCTGGCACCGCAACTGACCGCGGACACCGCTCCAGGCCCTGCCCAGCACCGCTCCAGGCCTCACCGCGTCTCCAGGCCCCAGCACCGCTCCAGGCCCCAGCACCGCTCCAGGCCTCACCGCGTCTCCAGGCCCCAGCACCGCTCCAGGCCCCAGCACCACTCCAGGCCTCACCGCGTCTCCAGGCCCCAGCACCGCTCCAGGCCTCACCGCGTCTCCAGGCCCCAGCACCGCTCCAGGCCTCACCGGGTCTCCAGGCCCTGCACCGGACCCGGCACAGCAACAGGCCTCGCCACGGCTCCACGTCCGGCCCTGCACCACGCCTGGCCCCGCCGACCGCTGCACCTGAAAAAGTGGGCTTACCTGAGGCGGCCGCCGAAGCCGCCCTTCAGCTCCTCGCCGGCCTCCAGTCACCAGGTGATTCCTCTTCACCCGGCCGGCAAAATGGCCGCCGCGCCATCTTGAAACGGGCGGTTTCCGACTACAAACATGGCCGCCGCCGGCCGGAAGTGCACTACGAACTTACCTGGCCGCCGTCTACAGCGCCACCTTCTGGCCGGATGCCGTCCCTGCAGCTTCACTGCCAGCAACAGCGCCACCGTCAGTTCGGCTGCTGTCACTGCAGTCTCACCACTGTCCACAGCGCCACCTTCCAGCTGGACGTTGTGGCTGCACGATGAACACTGGACAATTTGAATTTTAGACACTGAACACTAATTATTATTATATATTTTTTTCTAACTGATTTTTTTTGTGTGCACTGCAATTAGTTTGTATATTGTATTTGGTTTTCCCCCCATCGTTTTTGGGGGCCGTGTGTCACAGGACACTCTCCCTTAGCTGGTCAAGGAGATGCAACCGTGTCTCTTCAGTCTCGTCGCACCCCTCGGTACATCGGGATCACACATGCAGAGCGTCAACTGCGCCCGTGTAGAGCACCGTCCCGACCCACGCCCGGGGTGTCCCAGACCTCTTCTGTCCGGCGGCTTCTGCATCGGTCTCCTCGCACCCCTCGGTACATCGGGATCGCCCACGCAGAGCGTCAACTGCGCCCGTGGAGCCCTCCATCCCGACCCACGTCCGGGGTGTCCCAGACCTACATGCAGGAGCCTCCCTTGACCAAGCTATTCCTTCCTCCTGTTTTGGGGGGGGTCCTGTGGCGTCAGCATAAACATAGGCCACATAAGCTCGAACCCTCGTCAGGAGAGGGCGGGCACACGACGTCATGGGCAGAGGGAGTGTCCTGGTACATAAGCTCTCTCACCACGAGACCCACCAGGAGTTTACCGGTAGCTGAGCCCGAGGGAACAACCTCGCTCAGCTACAACAACCCTACATATAGTTAGCGCACCCACTATATGGGTGACAACAGAATAAAGAACCACTTGCACCAACCTGATGTCTATTCTTTATTCGCCACGTATGGTGCTGCTACACCATCGTTTAAACCATCTATTATTGACAAAACATTTACTCATTGGGAAAGAATAGGAATTAAAATGCTTGGAGACATGTATGAAACGGGAAACTTTTTATCATTCCAACAACTACAACTCAAATATAACCTGAAAAGTGATCAATACTTTAAACACCTTCAAATCCGTGACTATTTGAAATAAACATACACAAGAATACCAAACTCTGACTCCAGATCTATTAGATGAAACCATGAACAGAAAGGCGGATTCAATTAATTTAATATCATACTTATATTATATCATTCTAAATATAGAAATACCATCATCTGACACAATTAGAAGAGTTTGGGAAGAGCTGACTTTGTTCCAAAAGAGTTTCCTTAACTATGGCTTAATAACGGCAAATGAACTTATACTAAAATTCTGGAAAAATGCACCCACACCAACGCTTAAAATGTGGATTTCAAATATGTCTGAAATGTTACAACTTGAAGATTCGTCCTAGCTGGCAAATCTGACCAATTCTTAAAGATTTGGTCTCCCCTTATCGACTTATTATAAGCATATGGTGCAACATAACTCTGGAAATAAATTGTTTCAGTACAGGGTGAGGGGTTTGTAAAGATATGAAGCAGGTATATCCCTTTTATTTGCTTTATATTTTCTTTTTTTTCTTTCTCTCTTTCTTGTGCTTTACATCTTGATGGACTCTTTCTTTCTACTTTTTCACAAACTATTAATATCACTACCTTATCTAACTTTCTCTCTCTCTCTTTTTCTTGCTTCTGCTACTTTTCTATTATTAAATTTTAAAACAAGAAGTTGTACATGAAATGTATTAAGTTATTCGTGGTTTATACTACTGTACATTACTTCTAATAAAAATATTATTTAAAAAAAAAATCCTAGATGGACACAAAATGCTGGAGTCATTCAGCGGGTCAGGCAGCATCTCTGGATAGAAGGAATGGGTGACGTTTCAGGTCGAGACCCTTCCAATCCGTATTTGCTTTGAGAAGGATTTGGAGAAAATTAAATCAAAAAATTAATGCAGGTACTACCACTGTCTTGAACCAGATATACATTACTTTGCAAAAGGTTCTTGGTTGGTTCTTTTGTTAATTAGCTTAAACCAGCATCTCACGCAAACACCAGTGGAAACAAATTGTCTCTATATATTTTAGCAAGACCCTGTCAAATCTGGACATTCTTGATTATGCCTACAGTTAATGTTGGCTGCCAGAAGGAAACAAAAATCTTTGTTTGTCTTTCCAAGTAAGAACATTTGTCTGCACTGACCTCTGTGTAATAAATCCTCTCCAAAGCCTCGACATTCTTTCTAACTGGAGGTATTCAGTTGGGAAAAGAAATCTCAGTTGATGCTTAAAATGAGATATATAAACATTTAATAGATCTTCCTTTGTAATCTAAAGCTCTATCTCACCAATTTTATGGTTTTACCAACTTGCCCTGTCATTTTCAAAGCTTGATATACTCGCATTCACTTTAATATTCAGTCGACAGAAGGTTTCCGACCTGAAACATTACCCATCCTTTTTCACCAGTGATGCTGCTTTGCCCTCTCAGTTACTCCAACACTGTGTGTCTGTCTTCACTTTTGTGTTTGGAAGGAACTGCTGGTTTACACTGAACATAGACACAGAATGCTGGAGTAACTCAGCGGGCCAAGCACCATCTCTGGAGAAATGGAATAGGCGACGTTTCGGGTTGAGACCCTTGTCCACACTGAGAGTCAGGGGAGAGGGAAACTAGAGATATGAAAAGGTGCAAAGAGCAAATAAATGAAAGGCATGAAAAGAACAAATCAAAGCCAGCAACGATGATCAAGGAAAGGTGGAGCCCACAATGGTCCATTGTTGCCTGTGGAAAATATGATAATAGAGTGGATCCAAACAGCGAAACTAAGCAGAACGGCAGTGAACTTAACACGACAACTCAGGTGTGGGAGGGAAAGGGAGAGAGGGAATGCGAGGGCTTTTGAGTTATTTCAGCATCTCATGTCTATCTTCACTTTAATATTGTTTAGTTTAGTTCACATTATCCCTTATTCTCTCTTTGAAATACATTAATTAGCATTAAGTGTATTAATTTTCATATTATTTTTGTCCGCCTGTTTCACCAGCCTGTCTTTGATTACAATACAGAGGCAGTACAGTTTCCCACATGACTGGGAAAATGGTGGAGGTCAGAATAGGTAAATTTGTAAATATAAAGAATACTCTGGAGGATGAGTAACGAGGCGAAATTCAAGAACCATGAATCTCTGGTCAGAAATAGAGGCAAAGAGAAGCCAAACGAAAACATACCAGTAAAAGGGGCAGCACAGTGATAGAGCAGTTGAGTTGCTGCCTTACAACACCAGAGACCCATGTTTGATCCTGACTGCGGGTGCTGTCGGTATGGAGTTTGTACGTTCTCCCTGTGACCGCATGGGTTTTCTCTGGGTGCTTCCATTTCTCCAACATTCTAAAGCGTGCAGGTTTGTAGGCTGATTGGCCTTTGTAAATTGTCCCTAGTAGGATAGCATTTGGGTATGGGTGATCACTGGCTGGTCGTCGTGGACTGAGTGGGCCAAAGAGCCTGTTTCCATGTTGTATCTCTAACTTAAGCTAAAATATAACTCTTGTCCATCATGCATGGATAGCAAATATATGTAAATGTGAAGTCAAGAGTCTATAGTAGATGGGTGGATGTAGTGGGGAACTGAACTGGTGAGAAGCCAGATCCTGCTGAGGAATTTGTTAATAGGTAAGGAAAGGTATGCAAAGCCAGGAAGTGGGCAACATTAAAGCTGGAAGTAGTCTACCTGGCACAGTGGTATCAACTACAATCTAGGTTTGCAGAAACCCACACTGACTGTATATTTGAAAAGGATTCCCACACCTGATTGTGTAGGCAAGAAATAAACATCATGATCCATTATATAATTGTGATAATAAAGCAAAATCTCCGGAGTAATCATTTCCTGAGTTCACATGTGTATTGGACTCCTGCTGAGCCAGAGGCTCAGAACCTATAGCATGCAAACATCAGAACCTATACCATGCAAGAGAGAGCCAGAACCTATATCATGCCAGAACCTATAGCATGCAAACATCAGGATTATGGAAGACTTTGATGAATAATCGGGAACAACCATGGTTTGAAAGACTTGAGTATTAGTTATGGATGTTAATTATGGAGGGCATAACTTCCAATTAAGAGGGGCAAAGTTTAGAGGAGATGTATGGGGCAACATTTTTACAGATAGGGTGGTGGGGCCATGGGACGTGCTGACAGGAGTGCTGGTTGAGCAGATACGGTAGTGGCATTTAAGAGGCTTCTGGATAGGGACAAGGGAATGGAGAGACATGCAGATATGTGGGTGGCATGGTGGCGCAGCGGTAGAGTTGCTACCTTCCGGCATCAGAGACCCAGGTTCGATCATGACTATGGGTCCTGTCCGTACACAGTTCGTACGTTCTCCCTGTGACCACATGGGTGGTCCCCGAGTGCTCTGGTTTCCTGCCACACTCACAAAGTATGCGGGAAGATACTTGGTTGGCATGGACTCGATGGGCCGAAGGGCCTGTTTCTGTGCTGTATCTTTAGACCAAACTAAACAAGGTGGTCTTGGCATCATGATCACCATATGCAATGTACGTCGAAGGGCAAGTTATTGTGCTGTACTGTTCTATGTTCTATGATCGGGTTTGTGGGGTATAGACTTGGAGGGGGGGTGGTGTGCGAGATTGGACAAATGATTACATGAAATGCTGTTCTGATGATCGAGAGGCTCGATGTATTTAAGAATTGGTGTATAAAACAACAAAAGTCTGATGAAACGCATCCATTCCTTTTCTCCAGAGATGCTGCCTGACCCGCTGAGTTGCTCCAGCATTTTAAGTCTATCTTCGGTGTAAACCAGCATCTGCAGTTCGTTCTTACATACAGCATAAAAAGCATGCAAATATGGGTGAAGTGTAACTGTAAATCTAGAAATGAATATGCAATAACATGTACAATTTAGAACCAAAGGCCTTTGGGTGGGCAGCGCGACCCACGTCGCAGCGGCCTCTGCAGTCCGTCTGTCTTTTTAACATTTTTTTGTCCCGTTGAATGTAGTTTATAGTGTTTTTTAACTGGATATGTGTGGGGGGCAGGGTGGGGGAAACTTTTAAAATCTTTTCCCTGAACGGGGGACCTGACCTTTTCCCTGTCGGGTCTCCGTTGTCGTTGGGGCCGAACACCGTGGAGCGGCCTCCAACCGGAACATCCTGCGGGCTCCAGTCGCGGAGCCTGCGGACCTACCATCATGGAGCTGGCCGAGTTTGGAACGGGAGGAGCTGTGGTGGCGCGCTGCTGCGGCCCTACCCTGGAGCTCCGGAGGCTCCAGCCGCAGGCCCGGTGGACGGTAGCATCGGGAGTTCGCAGGTCCCTGGTGGGAGACCACTTTTCGGAGCTCTGCAATGGCAACTTCTCCCGCACGAGTTGCGGGGTTGAAAATGACCTGAAGCGGGGCCTAACATCGCGCGGCTTTAATGGCCGCGGGACTTGCTATCGCCAACATTAAGACCCGGAGCGCGGCCTTGCATCGCCCAGCTCGGCCTTAATGGCCGCCGGACCTACTTACCATCGCCCGTCGGGGGCTTTGACTTGACATCAGGAGGAGAATGGGGAGTGCAGGGAAGAGATAAGACTTTGCCTTCCATCACAGTGAGGAGGAGATTCACTGTGATGGATGTTTGTGTAAATTGTGTTGTGTCTTGGTTCTTTTTCTGCAGAAACCAAATTTCATTTGAACTTCAATGAGGTTCAAATGACAACAAATAAATTGTGTTGTATTGTATTGTATTGTATTATAACACTGATCAAAAGCTGCAATTACCAGCCCCTGTTCCCCAACCACCCCATCAGTGGTGAAGCTTCACCACATTAGCTTTGTGTCCCTCAAGTTTTAACCAGATTGTACAGATCGACGGTCCAACTATGACCAGATTTGCTATTTAACTCTTTAAAGAAACAAAATGAAATCGCATTTTTTAAGATAATGGCAGAAACTATGATATCAAGACAGGGAGGCATTTTGATTGCGTTGGTGAGGCTGCATCTGCAGTATTATGTTCAGTCTTGGTCAACCTGCTATAGGAAAGATGCCATTAAGCTGGAAAGAGTGCAGAGAAGATTTACACGGATGTTTGCCAGAATCCAGGTGCCTGAGCTTCAGTATATGCAGAGATTGGGCAAGCTAGGACTTTATTTCTTGGAGTGCAAGAGGATGACTGGTTACGTTATAGACAAGTATAACATTTGAGTATATAGGATGAATACATGTTCTTTTACACAGGGTAGGGGAATCAAGAACTGGAGGACATACAGTTTTAAAGAAGGAACTGCAGATGCTGGAGAATCGAGGGTTACACAAAAAGCTGGAGAAACTCAGCGGGTGCAGCAGCATCTAAGGAGCGAAGGAGATAGGCGACGTTTCGGGTCGAGACCCTTCTTCAGACTGGTCCTAACCCTAACCGAGTCTGAAGAAGGGTCTCGACCCGAAACGTCGCCTATCTCCTTCGCTCCTTAGATGCTGCTGCACCCGCTGAGTTTCTCCAGCTTTTTGTGTAACACTGGAGGACATACAGTAAGTTTAAGATGAGAGGGGTAAGATTTAATAGGAATCTGTCGGGCAGCTTTTGGACTCAGAGGGTGGTGGTCATATGGAATGAACTGCCAGAGGGGGTAGTTGAGGCAGGTACAATAACAACATTTAAGGGACAATTGGACGGGTACAAGGATAAGAAAGGTTTAGCGGGTTTTGTGTCCAAATGCAGGGAAATGGGACTGGCTTAGAGACATAGTGTGGAAACTTGATATATTGTGGAAACAGGCCCAGCGGCCCAACTTGCCCTCAATGACCAACATGTCCCATCTACACGTCCTACCTACCTGCATTTGGCTCATATCCCACTGAACCTGTCCTATCCATGTACCTGCCTTATTGTTTATTAAATGTTGCAATAGTCCCTGCCTCAATTACCACCTCTGGCAGCTTGTTCCATCCACCCACCATCCTTTGTGTGAAAACATTAACCCTCAGATTCCTATTAAATCTTTTCCCCTTCACCATAGACCTGTGTCCTCTGGTTCTCGATACCCATACTCTTGGCAAGAGACTCTGTGTTTCTACCCGATCCATTTGGTTTAGTTGGGTCAGCATGGATGAGTTGGGCCACAGGGCCTGTTTCTGTATTACATGCCCCTATGTCTCTCTATTATATTCTCTAACAACCTTTCATTTACAGAGATGATTTGGGGTTGAATGTGTGACAGTTCAATGAATGGAGATTTGAGAATCAAGTGTAGGCCAGATAATATTTAACAGTGCATCATTTTTCATGAAAATGTGTTTTGTAGCCACAACGTCGTATTAACTTTTGGCCGTGACCTAGATAGTTTTTTTTTCTTCCTGATGTGATCTAATTTCAATGAACATTCTACATTCTTGCAATTATGCTTGGGATATGTTTTCTTCTTTGGCAAATTAAAAACTTGTGTCTCTTGGCAAATGAGTCAGTCTGTAAGCGAGATGGTTGGTTCATTATACACTAGATCCTTGCTGCCAACATTCTCTACACACTAGCCTCTCAAATTGCCCAAACAAATTGATCTTATCTGTCCATAAGAACAAATTTTAATCATATTCTTTTAATTGAGTTTACATTTTGGGTCATTTCTTTCTTGCCAGCAGATAATTTGAATGCTAGTAAGCAACATTTAAATTATATATTAGTTAGAAAACTCCAAAGGTTTTACAAACCAAGTAAGTTATTCCACCCACCTTGAATAAACTTAATTAGTTGGTTGATTTTATCATTGCAGTAACATTAGCAATTGTAATTATTCTTGGATGATAAATATCACTGAAGTGAAAGAAAATAATCACAATTGAATTCAATGCATATGGAATAGGATAGGCTAAAGTTAGAACAGTAATTATTTTGATAATGTGATATAAATGTAAGCTAATTAGTCTAATTTTATTGGGTGACTTGGTTCACATTTCAGTTCTGAGAAGGTAATTTAAGGGCTGCACAGTGGTGCAGCAGTAGGGTTGCTACCTTACAGTGCCTGAGACCCAGGTTCAATCCTGAACCTGGGTGCTGTCTGTATGGAGTTTGTACATTCTCCCCTTGCCCATCTGGGAGCTCTGGTTTCCTCTCGCACTCCAAAGACATACAGATGTGTAGGCTAGTTGGCTTCTGTAAATAGTAAATTAGCCTTAGTGTGTAGGATAGTGATAATGTCCAAGGTGATCGTTGGTCGGCGTGGACTCAGTGGGCCAAAGGGGCCTGTTTCCACACTGTATCGCCACAGTCTAAAGTCTAAAGACTCTATGACATTTGTAGGGCTATGCTTGGTGCTGGAGAGCAGGGAAGGGTCTCCCTCCAATGGATATCACGGTGGAGATACATTTATGATCCATGCACTAATGACATTGTTGGTAGAGAAATGTCAAAATACACCCCTCCATATTCTGGGGCAGTTTCCTCCCAGCTGTCATCAGTGAACAGAACCATCCTATCAACAACTAGAGGGCAGTCCTGAGCCAATATCTACTTCATTGGAGACCCTTGGACTATCCTTAATCGGACTTTACTGAACATTATCTTGCACTATATGTTTTTCCTTTTATCATGTATCTGTGCACTGTGGGCGGCTTAATCATAATCATGTGTTGACATTCCGCTGACTGGATAACACGCAACAAAAAGCTCTTCACTGCATCTTGGTACGTCACAATAAACAAAACTAAACATTGCTTTACATTGGTGGCAGAGTGGCGCAGCGGTAGGATCGCTGCCTTATAGCATCAGAGACCCTGGTTCGATGCTGACGACGGGTGCTGTCTGTGTGGAATTTCCACGTTATCCCTGTGACCGTGTGCGTTTCCTCGGGCTGCTCCAGTTCCTTTACACATCCTAAAGACGCACATGTCTGTAGGACGGAACTGCAGATGCTGGTCTGAAGAAGGGTCTCAACCCGAAACATCACCCATTCTTTCTCTCCAGAAATGCTGCCTGTCCCGCCAGAGTTTCTCCAGCATTTTGTGTCTACGTTCATGTCTGTAGGTTAATTGGCTTCTGTAAATTGTATAGGATAGAGCTAGTATACGAGTGATGGCTGGTCGGCATGGACTCAGTGGGTCGAACGGTCTGCCTCCACGCTGTATCTCTAAATTAAACTAAACTAAATTGCTGATCCGGAAAATGTGGAATTTAGTCTCTTGGAATAACGCAATAAATTTTAGCCGTGTCAAATCTGTATAGGATTCTGGGTTGAAAGTCAAGCTCGAAGTGCTGACTGAGAATAGTTGCCTGATTTAATCGTCAAATCAAGAAGGAGGAGCATGGAAATCACTCAATCATAAGATCACATATGGTGGTTTCAAAAAAGATAGCCAATCGAGTCTTGATCAATTTCACCACAGAGGGGGGGTTTAGCTTAGTTTAGAGATAAAGTGTGGAAACAGGCCCACCGAGTCCGTGTCGACCAGCGACCCCCATACATCCCTTAGCCATCTATGACCAAGCTTAAGGAAATTTGAGCAGCGGTTAAGGCTCTAGCAAGCAAAGTTCTGTGGGAAAAGTTAAGCATTTCTGTACACCTATGCTGCCTTCCCGTCGTGAATATGCCAGTTAATACTTCTAACCTTTGGCTGTGTCAATCTAATTCCTTCAGTTGAACTCGATTAGTTTGAAGCCTGGTGAATCTGTTTTCCCTGCAGACTAGCTCTGTCTTAGTTGATGGCGCCGGGCTATTCATTCCTAACTTCATTTGAAATTAATATCTTTTGCAAACATTTTGTCAAATTCACTTTGTTAATACTTCCAGCTGGTCTGCTCTATTTTCAGAGTACATAGCCTGTAGACTAATGACTTCAGACTGTGAGCCTTTGTGCTATTTCCTCTGTTGCATACATACCCGCACATCAGAACACACTTGGTCTTCACAAGTTAATAAACATACCTTTGAATTAAACATAGTCTGCTGTAGGAGCATCAGCTGAGTTATCATCATCAGCTGGTTTAATAGACCAAAAGGATGGTCTGTGATGGGATCTTACTGACCGACAGGGTGTGTGGACATTGGGATACAGGGCGATCATAGGTGGGCATCCCTCACTAGTGATGCATCACTAAGCATCATTGCTCAGTCACAGTGTTATAGAGAGTGATAGAGTCATACAGTGTGGAAACAGGCCCTTCGGTCCAATTTAGCCACACCGACCAACAGGTCCCATCTACACTAGTCCCGCCAGCCTGTGTTTGACCCCTATCCCTCTAAACCTGTCTTATCCATGTACTTGTCTAATTGCTTCTTGAACTAAGAACAGAAAGATAGGGGAGATGAACCTACACAAGAGGGATGGGTTGCACCTTAACTGGAGGGGGCCCACAGGAGCCGTTGGAAGAGAAGGAGGGGGGGGGGAGCAACAGGACCGGTAAGGTTAAAAATCCAGTGCGGGGCTTGTTTACCAAAATCCATAACGTTCCATTCAGAGAAGTGGATTTTTTGGGGAAACCGCTGATTGGTGGAAAGTGGGCTAGGGTAAGCAGCTGATTGGCCGTCAGATTTCAGCAGTTTGTAGTGTATTTTGTATTGTGTTGATATTGTATCCTGTGTAAGGGGGGGAGTATGAAGGCCAGGGCAGTGTACTGTTGTGGATGTCAGATGTGGGAGATCAGGGAATCTGATTGCCCTCGAGACGTCCACATCTGCGCCAGGTGTATCGAGATGGGGCTCCTAAAGGACTGTGTTAGGAACCTGGAGCAGCAGCTCGATGACCTCCGTCTGGTCAGGGAGAGTGAGGAGGTCATAGAGAGGAGCTACAGGGAGGTAGTCACTCCCAGACCACAGGAGGCAGACAAGTGGGTCACAGTTAGGAAGGGCAAGGGGCAGAGGCAGGGGCTAGAGAGTACCCCTGTGACTGTACACCTGGAAAATAGGTACTCGTGTATGAGTACAATTGGAAGGGACAGCCTACCTGGGGGCAGCAACAGCGGCCGGGCCTCCGACACAGAGACCGGCCCTGATGCTCAGAAGGGTAGCAAAAAGAGGAGGGCAATTGTAATAGGGGACTCTATAGTTAGGGGGTCGGATGGGCGATTCTGTGGACGCAGTCGGGAGACCCGGATGGTAGTTTGCCTCTCTGGTGCCAGGGTCTCGGATGTGTCGGAACGTGTCCAAAAGATTCTGAAAAGGGAGGGAGAGGAGCCTGATGTTGTGGTACACATAGGTACCAATGACATAGGCAGAAAAAGAGAAGAGGTCCTGAATGCAGAAGTTAGGGAGTTGGGGGAAATGTTAATGAGAAGGACCAAAAGGGTAACAATTGCAGGATTACTGCCTGTGCCGCGTGACAGTGAGAGTAGGAATGGAATGAGGTGGAGGATAAATGTGTGGCTGAGGGACTGGTGCAGTGGGCAGGGATTCAAGTTTCTTGATCACTGGGACCTCTTTTGGGGAGGGCATGATCTGTCCCAAAAGAACGGGTTGCACTTGAACCCGAGGGGGACCATATCCTGGCAGGGAGATTTGCAAAGGCTACTGGGGAGACTTTAAACTAGAAAGGCTGGGGGGGGGGGGGGGGGGGGGGGGGGGGACTCGGGTAGAGGGGGCTAGGGGACAGGGTGTGGGGCAAGAGGCAGAGAAGGGAAGCACTTGGACCCAAAATGTAGGCGAGAAAGAGGAAAAAGATAATAAACAGAGAATAAGGGATGGTGGGTTTCTAAAATGTGTATATTTTAAAACTAGGAGAATTGTAAGAAAGGTGGATGAACTTAGAGCCTGGATTGACACCTGGAAATATGATGTTGTGGCAATCAGTGAAACATGGTTGCAGGAGGGCTGTGATTGGAAACTAAATAGTCCAGGATTTTGTTGTTTCAGGTGTGATATAATTGGAGGGACCAGAGGTGGAGGTGTTGCATTGCTTGTCAGAGAAGATATTACAGCAGTGCTTTGGCAGGATAGATTAGAGGGCTCGTCTAGGGAGGCTATTTGGGTGGAACTGAGAAGTGGGAACGGTGTAGCAACACTTTTAGGGGTGTATTATAGACCGCCAAATGGGGAGCAAAAATTGGAAGAGCAAATACGTAAGGAGATAGCAGATATTAGTAGTAAGCACAAGGTAGTGATTGTGGGAGATTTCAATTTTCCAAAAATAGACTGGGAAACACATTCTGTAAATGGGCTGGATGGTTTGCAGTTTGTAAAATGTGTGCAGGATAGTTTTTTGCAGCAATACATAGCGGTATCGACCAGAGAAGGGGCGGTGTTGGACCTCCTGTTAGGCAATGAGGCAGGTCAGGTGACGGAGGTATGCATTGGTGAGCACTTCAGGACCAGTGATCACAATACCATTAGTTTCAATATAATTATGGAGAGAGTCAGAACTGGACCTAGGGTTGAGATTTTTGATTGGAGAAAGGCTAACTTTGAGGGAATGCGTAATGATTTAAAAGGCGTGAATTGGGATGTTTTGTTTTATGGGAACGATGTAGAAGAGAAATGGAGGACATTTAAAGGGGAAATTGTAAGAGTACAGAATCTTTATGTCCCTGTTCGGTTGAAAGGAAATAGTAAAAATTGGAAAGAGCCATGGTTTTCAAGGGAAATTGGACACTTGTTTTGAAAAAAGAGAGATATCTACAATAATTATAGGAGGCATGGAGTAAATGAGGTGCTAGAGGAGTATAAAGAATGTAAAAAGAATCTTAAGAAATAAATTAGAAAGACTAAAAGAAGATATGAGGTTGCTTTGGCAAGAAAGGTGAAAGTAAATCCAAAGGGTTTCTACAGCTATATTAATAGCAAAAGGATAACGAGGGATAAAATTGGAACATTAGAGAGCCAGAATGGACAGCTATCTGCAGAGCCAAAAGAGATGGGGGAGATATTGAACAATTTCTTTTCTTCGGTATTCACCAAGGAGAAGGATATTGAACTCTGTGAGGTAAGGGAAAAAAGTAGAGTAGCTATGGAAACTATGAGATTCAAAGAGGAGGAAGTACTGATACTTTTGAAAAATATAAAAGTGGATAAGTCTCCAGGTCCTGACAGGATATTCCCTAGGACATTGAGGGAAGTTAGTGTTGAAATAGCTGGAGCTATGACAGAAATATTTCAAATGTCATTAGAAACGGGAATAGTGCCGGAGGATTGGCGTACTGCGCATGTTGTTCCATTGTTTAAAAAGGGTTCAAAGAATAAACCTAGAATAGACCAGTTAGTTTGACGTCAGTGGTGGGCAAATTAATGGAAAGGATACTTAGAGATAATATATATAAGCATCTGGATAAACAGGGTCTGATCAGGAACAGTCAACATGGATTTGTGCCTGGAAGGTCATGTTTGACAAACCTTCTTGAATTTTTTGAAGAGGTTACTAGGGAAATTGATGAGGGTAAAGCAGTGGATGTTGTCTATATGGATTTCAGTAAGGCCTTTGACAAGGTTCCCCATGGAAGGTTGGTTAAGAAGGTTCAATCTTTGGGTGTTAATGGCGGAGTCGCAGGATGGATTCAACAGTGGCTAAATGGAAGATGTCAGAGAGTAATGGTGGATGGCTGTTTTTCAGGTTGGAAGCAAGTGACCGGTGGGGTGCCTCAGGGATCTGTGTTGGGTCCACTGTTGTTTGTCATGTACATCAATGATCTAGATGATGGGGTGGAAAATTGGATAAGTAAGTATGCAGATGATACTAAGATAGGTGGTGTTGTGGATAATGAAGTAGATTTTCAAAGTCTACAGAGAGATTTGGGCCATTTGGAAAAGTGGGCTGAAAGATGGCAGATGGAGTTTAATGCTGATAAGTGTGAAGTGCTACATCTTGGCAGGACAAATCAAAATAGGACGTACATGGTAAATGGTAGGGAATTGCGGAATGCTGTGGAACAGAGGGATCTACGAATAACTGTGCATAGTTCCCTGAAGGTAGAATCGCATGTAGATAGAGTGGTAAAGAAAGCTTTTGGTGTGCTGGCCTTTATAAATCAGAGCATTGAATATAGGAGTAGGGAAGTAATGTTAAAATTGTACAAAGCATTGGTAAGGCCAATTCTGGAGTATGGTGTACAATTTTGGTCACCTAATTATAGGAAGGATGTCAGCAAAATAGAGAGAGTACAGAGGAGATGTACTAGAATGTTGCCTGGGTTCCAGCAACTAAGTTACAGAGAAAAGTTGAAAAAGTTAGGTCTTTATTCTCTGGAGTGTAGAAGGTTAAGGGGGGACTTGATTGAGGTCTTTAAAATGATGAAAGGGATAGACAGCGTTGCCGTGGATAAGCTTTTCCCATTGAGGGTAGTGAAGATTCAAACAAGAGGGCATGACATGAGAATTAAGGGACAGAAGTTTAGGGGTAACATGAGGGGGAACATCTTTACTCAGAGAGTGGTGGCTGTGTGGAATGAGCTTCCAGCAGAAGTGGTGGAGGCAGGATCGATTTTAACATTTAAAAGTATAGTGGATAGGCATATGGACGGGAAGGGAATGGAGGGGTATGGTCTGAGTGCAGGTAGATGGGACTAGGGGAAAATAAATGGTCGGCACGACTGGAAGGGCCAAGAGCGCCTGTTTCCGTGCTGTAATTGTTATATGGCTATATGGTTATGATATCCTGGCAGGCTGATTCACTAGTGCTACACGGGTGGGTTTAATCTAGATAAGCAGGACCGAGCAGGTGAGATTTTAGAAGTTGGTGTGGTGGGTGATGAGAGAAAGGATAGAGGACAGAATAGGCAAGAGAAAGGCAGGGAACAAAGAAGGAATGTCAGTTTAAATTGCATGTATTTTAATGCAAGAGGCCTGACAGGTAAGGCAGATGAACTTGGGGCATGGATAAGTATGGGCGATGGGGACATTGCAGCCATTACAGAAACCTGGTTAATAAAAGGGTAGGACTGGCAGCTCAATGTTCCAGTGTACAAGTGCTTCAGGAGAGCCAGAGGTGAGAGTAAAAGAGGAGACGGGGAATGCGTTATTTATTAATGAGGATGTCACAGCAGTGGTCAGAGGTGACATCACAGACAGTTTGTCTAGTTAAGCTAAGTGGGTGGAATTGAGGAGTCTTGTTGGGGGTGTATTACAGGTCCACATATAGTCCATGGGAATTAGAAGAGCAAATGTATCAGGAGATTGCAGGCAGCTGCAGGTCTGATAAGGATGTTTTAGTAGTTGATTTTACTTTTTCTAACATTGACTGGGAATGTCATAGTGCAAAAAGTTTAGATGGGGTGGAAATTGCAAATGTGTTCAGGAAAGTTTCCTCCAACAATATGTTGAGGGCCCCGCATGGGAAAGGGCAACACTGGATCTAGTCTTAGGAAATTGGGAGGGGCAAGTGGATGAAGTGTTTGTGGATGAGGCTTTTGGGACCAGTGGCCACTGTTCTGCACAAAGCCATGTTGACTATCCCTGATAAGATCATGCTTTTCCATTTGCAAGTAAATGTTGCACCTAAGAATGTAGACTCAGCGGGACAGGCAGCAGCTCTGGAGAGAAGGAAAGGGTGACATTTCAGATCGAGACCCTTCTTCTGTTTGCCTATTCCACTGAGTTACTCCAGCATTTTGTGTCTACCTTTGAATTCTCTCCAATGGCTCCCCAACCATTGATGTAAAGGGCATGTCCCACTGTGGCGACCTAATTCGCGAGTTTATAATAGTTTAAGAGAGTTTGAAAAAGTGTCAGGTGTTGAAGACCTCCTTCGACTATATAGATCTCCTTCAACCTCCTTCGACTATGTTGAAGACTAGCTTCGACTAATAACATGACGAATAACATGCCGACCTACTTCGACTAAACCCACGAGTAAAAAAATATTGATTTTTTTCCATGGTGACCTTCTTTTACTCGCGGGCATTTTTCAGCATGTTGAAAAATACGCCGCGACCTAGCTGAGGCCTCGAGTACGCGGGTACAGGTTTCGAGCATGAAGTTACAAAGACCTCCTACGACCTCGTGTCGACCATGCTGCGAGTATGAGTCGAGGGCAAACTCTTCTGAACTCGTGGATTAGGTTGCCACAGTGGGACAGCCCCTTAAGGCTCACCGTACCACAATTTGCTAGATTATCCCTTATGCCTTTTTTAAACAATGGATCTGAGCGGCAGGTTTTTCATGCAGTGTGTGGTGAGTATATAGCATAAGTTACCAGAGGAGCTGGTACAATTGCAATGTCTGAAAGATATTGGACACGTATCTAGATCTATAATGTTTAGAGGGATGTGGGCCAGATGGGGGCAAATGGGACTAGAAAGATTTTGGTTGGCAGAAACAAGCTGGGCTGAGGGGTTTGTTTCATCGCTATATAACTATGAATATGAATGGTTTGAAACAGATTTTAAAGATTAACTTTTTTTAAAGAAATCATTTCTCTGACCACCATTTAAAATGAGTTTAATCGATGAAATGAAGAGTTTCTGTTATCAAAGCCAACTGTTTCTCATGGCAAAATGTCAATGATATAAAGGGCCTGTCCCACTTGAATGCGATTGCGGGTGTTTGGCACGACCAAAGGGAAGCGGAGTTCACGCGAAGTTCGCACTAAGTACACGCGTGACATCATTTGCGTACTTATTGCGAACTTGCAAATCAGCTGGGCAGGAGGCGGGCTGACTGAATTTGGGCGTTGCACGGCGTCGGGCAGTGACGTCATCACGCAATGCCACGCCGGGCAGTGACGTCATCGGGCAATGGCACTCGCTAGGCGTACGGTGACAAGACGCTGCGTACGCCGTCAAGACGCTGCGTACGACCGCAATGCGCCTGTGTGCCGACAGGCCGTTGGCGCGCAAAGATTTCGGCCACTGCCAGAATTTTGGAGCCCCGCACGATGTCAGGACCAGCCCCACACAACTCCGCACTTCTAAGTGGGACTGGCCCCGTGCGGCCATATGGTGCCCATACGCCTCAAGCGACCACGAGGTTGCATAATTTGCGAGCCAAGGTCGCGTAAGTGGGACAGGCCCTTAAGGCACAGATTCAGGATCATTGGGAAAATAATTTGGTGGGAGTGGAGAATAAATTTATTTTACAGTTGGCTTAAAAGATCTGAAATGGATTCACTAAAAAGATTGAACCAAACTTCCAAGAAGTATTTGTACATCTATCTATATACACACAAGAGAGTTATTTGCAGGAATGTGGAGAAAGAGTGTAGACTGAGGAACTAATTAGCTCTCTATCAGAGTGTCTGCTTTCTGTGCCATTAGATTCGTGCTGACTTGTTCTATGGTTCTAATATGAGTACAACTTACAAAAAAGTGATTGTGGTACAAATTGCACAAATATGTCAGTATAAATCGATTGGAATAGAGACCAACATTATTAAAGCCATCAAAGGTATAAATTGTTTGAATTAAGGTACACTAAGAAAAAAAGATTTAAATAAAGAAGGCAAGATGCCTTAACACCAATTGACATCAATTCAATGGTTCCTCCATTAAGAGTCATTATATGCATCAATAAATGTATGTCACACCCCATTGTGCTACCATTAAATATCCATTTATCCTTCGCCAATTATTATCTTTTATATAACTATTTCAGTTATTGAAGGTTGTGTCATTAAGTGGAGGGCAGTTCAGTGAACTGCATACTCTTTGGAATTTAGTTGTAATTCAGTTTAGAATGGTGAGATTGATGGTCCTTCGTTCTTTATAAAAATCAATGGTAAAATGGAGACACATAAAATCAAGTGAGCTGGCTCAGGGCTTAAATTTGATTTTGAGATCAAATAGTTTTAATTTGTTCAGAGCTGCACACCCTTGTGTAAAAAAAGTTCCCCCTCAGGTTCCTATTAAATCTTTTCTCACCTTAAATCTATGTCCTCTGGTTCTCGATTCTCCAACTGTGGGCAAGAGACTCTGTGCATCTACCCGAGCAATTTCTCAGACAAATTTGTACACCTCTTTAAGATCACCTCCTCACCCTCCTGCACTCCAAGTAATAGAGTCCTAGCCTGCACAACCACTGAACTGCATATAGTTCAGCCCCTCGAGTCCTGGCAACATCCTCGTAAATCTTCTCTGCATCCTTTCCAGTTTGCAATCTATCTACCCAATCTATGGCTTTGTTTTTTCCAAAAGATGTCCACAGTGGACTCTGGATGTTGAATCATTATTTAGAGTGTTTGTTTTTAATTCACAAATATGCTACAGTGTCAAATAAGAATGTGATATTGTAACTTTATATTGCACATATAATTGCAAAAAGATATTCATTTATTTGATTTATTGCAAAACTGATCATAAATCTCTCTGAATTATGTAAAAATAATACAACAGATATTAATGGTAATGAAATGTTTTGTAGTTCTGTCATGTACAAATTGTGATTTGCAAGCGATAATAACGTGCAGGCAGAGAAACAGAATGAATCCGGACAAAATTACCATGATAAGTCCAGGAACAAATTTTCCGATGTTGGACATAAACATTTTTTTTCCTGAATTAGTCATGGTAGGGTAGCTATGAAACAAATTATCACCTTTACTTTCATTGCTCATCAATTCCGACCGATTGCCCCCAAGTTCCTTTGTGCACTGCCAGAGATACAGTGTACACCGTACATGTAGAAATAAGGAGCTCAGATGCTGGTTTACACGAAAGGAAATACAAAAAGGTGGAGTAACACAGTAGGTCAAGCAGCATCTCTGGAGAACATGGATGGGTGACACATGTGAACTTATTCAAAGTAGGCATACTTTGAGGAGAGTTCACAGTGGAGCAGTCAAAATGTGGAAACGTCACATTTGACTGAAGAAGGATCCCGACACGAAACGTCACCAAACCATGAGATGCTGTCTGACCCACTGTGTTCCTCCAGCACTTTGTGTCTTCCTTCTATCTTCCTAGGCTGATATAAAATATCCCAGAGTAAGGTCAAGAGAGAGCCAAAAGTGTTTGATTGTAATTTATACCTATAACAGAACAATTACATTCTTACTAGTACAGTGACGCAGTGGTAGTTTTGCTACCTTACAGCACCAGAGACCCCAGTTTGATCCTAACTATGGGTGCTATCCGTACGGAGTTTGTACGTTCTCCCTGTGACCGTGTGGCTTTTTTCCTCCCACACTCCAAAGACGTGCAGACTTGTAAGTTAATAGGCTTTGGTAAAGATATTAAGTTGTCCCTAGGGTGTCCCTAGGATGATGCTAGGATGATGCTTGTGTGTAGGAATCACTGGTCGGCGTGCACTCGGTGGGCCGAAGGGCCTGTTTCAGCACTATCTCTAAACTAAACTAAAACTAAACTAGACTTGCAGCACAATACACCTAGATATGATATATATTAAACAACAATTAAATAAATGAATAACCAAGTTCTCTCCTGGGTCTTGATCAAGATTTAATTTTCAACCAACATCACTAAAAACACCTCATCTACTCAGCTATCATAGTAATGCTTGTGGCATGTTCCTCTGTATAAATTGCTGCTGGTAGCTGCCTGTTGTTCCTGCATTACAACCGTAAATAAATGCATGCAATGTTTATCCTTGGCTATTAGTATTGGAAGAATCGCTGTACTGAAAGGTCACATATAACTGCACGATTTTGTTTTGTTTATACTGTATAATATGTTTATACTGCACCTGCATCTAATTGCCATTTCTCCGAGGACTAATGCTGGAAATCCCATTGTGGCTTGAAGGGCAACCTGCAAATGTTCCAAGACGTGAACTATAGGATGAATTCAGAATAAAAATCCATGGGAACAATGCCTCGACCTCAAACCTTCGACCACACAGCCATCATCATCAGAGACCCACACCACCCTGGCCACACACTCATTTCACTCCTGCCATTGGGAATAAGATATAGGAGCCTGAAAGTTGTAATGTTCAGGTTCAGGAACAACTTCTTCCCTTGAACCATCAGGCAAATAAACACTATATCCTCCAAATGGATAATCGCCCGAAAAAATATGTAGTTTGGAGCCTATTTGGAGGTTCTAGGGAAGAAGTTGCTCCTGAACCTGGACATTACAACTTTCATCTATAGATAGATAGATAGATAGATAGACAGACAGACAGACAGACAGACAGACAGACAGACAGACAGACAGACAGACAGACAGACAGACAGACAGACAGACAGACAGACAGACAGACAGATAGATAGATAGATAGATAGATAGATAGATAGATAGATAGATAGATAGATAGATAGATAGATAGATAGATAGATAGATAGATAGATAGCTGTCATGGCCTGCGTTTGGGCCAGAGCGCAGGGGATAAAGTTTGCTGCTCAGTTGTTCACAACCTCCTGGAGAACTGTGACATACTTTGTATGCAAGACACATTTCTAGCGAAGCAAGACTTGGACAAACTCAATTCTCTCAATGACAACTTTCATGGGGCTGGGGAGTCTACAACTGACCTTGGCATGGGAATAGTCAGAGGTAGGACACCAGGTGGTGTGGCTATTCTATGGAACAAGAAGCTTGACTCATCAGTAAACGTGATTCGGCTTGATGTTGACTGGTCATTGCCGTACACTTTACTCACAACAATAAGGAATTTGTTATCCTGAATGTATATACACCCCATGAATGCCATCAGAATGAGGATGAATATTTACATAGACTTGCTTTCATCTATTCTTTCATTCAAAACAATAATTATTGTAGTGTATATGTCATTGGGAATATGAATGCAAATTTCTCCGATAGGAACTCATTATTTGCCAATCATATGGCTCAGTTCTGTCAAGATAATAATTTAATATTGTCAAGCAAAGTGCTTTTACCTACAGATAGCTATACTTATATTAGTGAGGCCTGGCACACCACATCATGGCTGGACCACTGTATTAGTACAGCTGATGCACATGCCTCATTGGGGTGTATGAGCATTCCGTAAGGGGCAGCAATGACTGATCATATACCTGTTGCTATGACAATAAATGTTGAACACATACCTGTGGTATCCAGAGATAGAAATAGCGTTAAAACATAAAAACTGGACTGGTCCACGCTTACAAAGGAAGACATCATAGCCTATTATGCCCATACAGATAAATCCTTAAGCAATATTCATCTACCTAAAGATGCAATAATATGTAGTAATGTTAATTGTAAAGATATGAAGCATAGGAGAGGTATCTGCTCCATGTATAATGATATAGTAAGCGCCTTATATGTAGGCAGTAAGCCCTACTGCAAGCATAAAAATAAGACACATAACATCAGATCTGGCTGGAATCAGTATGTAGCTGAGTATCATGCTGAAGCCCGTGAAGCCACCAAAGCATGGGCTATGGCAGGTAGACCCAGACAGGGGCCTGTGTTTGAGTACAAGAAGCTCACTAATGCAAGGTATAAGTATGCTGCTCGCTTTCTGTAAAAATGAGCAAGCTATGAGAGCTGATTCCATGGCTAAGAAGCTGCTAAGTAACAATGCTACAGATTTTTGGAAGGAAGTGAGAGCTCTTGGCAGTTGCAAAACATCTCTACCATGTACTGTAGATGGAATCTCCGGAACAGCTAATATCACGGAGTTATGGCGACAACATTATAGCACTTTATTCCACTGTGTCCAAGGTGGCTTGTATTGGGTGGACAATATTGAGAGTAAGGACTCGATGGTGATTATGTCACATGAGGTGTATCATGCCATAAACAAGCTGTCCAACAACAAAGCAAGTGACTTGGATCATATCTCTGCTGAACATCTTAAGTATGCGAGTATGAGGATAGCTCCTCTCCTAGCTATTTGTTTTACTGGCTTTATGATTCATGGCTTGTTACCAGACTCAATGTTGTCTGGCCTGTTAGTGCCGGTTATTAAGGACAAAGCTGGTAAAGTAGGCAGTCTAAATAATTACAGGCCCATAACTTTAGCCAGCATATTGTCAAAAGTCTTAGAAAGAGTTCTGCTGGATGGAATAAATGAGTTTGTTAACTCCACAGATAACCAGTTTGGCTTTAAAGCTAAACATGGCACTGACATGCATATATGCCCTAAAGGAGATTGTAAACAAATATAGAGACAAAAACTCTTCAATCCTTATGTGCTTTATTGATGCTTCCAAAGCCTTTGACCGTGTTAATCACAGAAAGCTGTTTGGTAAAATGAGTCAAAGAGGGGTGCTTAAATACATTGTTAGAATTCTGGCCTACTGGTATGCCCACCAGACTATGCAAATAAAATGGGGCAATAGGGTCTCAGCCCCATTTGGGGTTAGCAATGGTGTTAGACAAGGGGGAATTTTGTCCCCAGTCCTTTTTAATCTATATATTGATGATCTGTCTAAACAATTGAAAGCCTGTAACACTGGGTGCGTGATTGGTAATATTTTAGTGAACCATATTACGTATGCAGATGATCTTGTGGTCTTTAGTCCATCTAGCGCTGGTCTCCAGCAGCTCCTAAATACATGTTCCGTGTATGGTGTGGAACATGACATTAAATATAATGCTAGTAAGAGTGCTGTTATAGTCTGTAGAACCAAAGAGGATAAAAGCCTAAAATATCCTGATTTTAAATTGTCTCACAACAATCTTAGTATCTGGAATAAGATAAAATATCTAGGGCATATTATTACAGAACAAATGACAGATGAGGAGGATATTTATAGGCAATGACGCATGCTGTATATACAGGCGAATATCCTCGCGTAAAATTGGTGCGTGTGCAGATGTTGTGAAGATGTCGCTATTTGGAGCATACTGCACACCCCTCTACACTGCGCACCTGTGGTCGAACTATTTAAAGACAAGTATGCAGAGACGAAAGGTGGCATATAACGATGCCATGAGAACACTGCTAAGGCAACCAAGATGGTGTAGTGCCAGTAATATGTTTGTGGCTGCAGGAGTCAGTACTTTAGAAGCTATCCTAAGACACCGCATGTATAAATTCACTTGCAGGATAAATGACTCTAAAAATGTGCTTATTGTGGCCTTGACAAACATAAGGGTTAGCACTGCACGCTACGAATCCCAGCTGTGGAGACACTGGTATCGTTGTCTTGTTGTATGACATTGATCATCTTTTACACTGGATTTTTAACTTAAGTATTGTGGGTTTTTTAAATATATAAATTATGTTTTTATGTAATTTACCATGATTTTATATATATTTATGATATTTCATATGCAATGCATTTTTAATGTAATGTTGCCCCTTGTCTGGACCTTGAGTCCGTAATAAAGTTGTTATTATTATTATTATTATTATTATTATTACTACTATTATTATTATTATTATTATTATTATTATTATTATTATTATTGTTGTTATTATATAAATATATAGAAACAAAATAGATATATGGAAGATAGACACAATGTTGGAGTAACTCAGTGGAACAGGCAACATCTCTGGAGAGAAGGAATGGGTGACCTTTCGGGTCAAGATCCTTCTTCAGATGTAGATAGTTGTATGTATATATATATATATATGTATGTATATACATATATACATATGTATATGTATATATATATATATATAGCCAATCTACATCTAATGTGAAAGGACTGTGGATGGAGTCGAGGGATGAAGTATAAGGACAATGAAAGATCTTTTCTTTATTAGATTTGCATAGCAATATGGAAAATCATTGATTTCAATGGAGAGCATTGTATTGGGGATCTACAATGTCAGGTAATAGACTCTACAAAGATTGCCATACATATTTACAATTGTTCTTGGTGGGGAGTTAATATTCAAACTTCGCCAGAAGGCCTTTCCATCTTCATATTGAAATGGACCTGGTAGGGATTTATTGTTCTATGTTTTTGACCTATTCCATTTAGCTTAACATCATTCCTAAATGTAGTGTTGTGGTTTCTTGAAGCAGAATTATCCAGTTCTTTGACAAATGTGTGCTTGCATCTTTCCTCCTTGCCATTGTTTGTCTCCTCGTTGGCTAGAGAATGGTCTGTGCGATCAGAGTGAAACTTTAGCTTTCAATTACCTAATCTTCTTGAAAGTTAAGATCGCACGAAAGTCCCTCTGTTCTATTTCAATGATGCAATTAGAATTTGAAGCTATCACCAATTGCATAATCTTATGCACATGTTATTTCAACGAGGTTAGTCTGCTTTGCCCTTTAAATCCCATTACATCGTTTCGTATTTGTGTTCAGTTTTTCCCAAGTGCTACTAATTGCCTGTGACGCTGGGTTGGAGCAATACTGAACAACTAAGTACTCTGACCTTCATGGCAGAGTGACACTAAATCACCACCTACTTGTTTTCAAAGTTGTTCAATGTTTTCTTGTCTTTTTCCAGACTTATTCTCCAACTGAAAATTAGTTTAAAACTGATTTTTTGTTACCATTGCAGAAATGACAAACAGCACCGCAGTAGCACAGCGGTAGAGTTGGGGGTGGGAGATTGCAACATTCACGTGGTCCACCGTGTTTCAACAAATGCAATCAACCTGGCGTGCACAAACAGAAAATCAAACAGAACAAGTTGTCTTACAACTTTAGGCTGTGCACGCCACACGCAAGAAGAAGTAGAAGAATAAGCGGTAGAGTTGCTGCCTTGCAGCACTGGTGAACATGCACCGGGTTCGAACATGACTATTGTCTCTCTGTGCGGACATTGCACCTGCTCCCCCTGACCCCGTGGATTTTCTCCGGGTGCTCCGGTTTCCTCCTAGACTCCAAAGATGTTCAGGTTTGAAGGTTCATTGGCTTCTGTAGATTGTCCAGAGCGTATAGGATAGAATTAGTGTGTAGGTAATTGCTGGTCGGTGTGGGCTGAAAGGCCAGTTTCCACGCTGTATCTCTACACTAAACAAAACTGCCAAAATTTACTAACCTCCTCGAAATAACATTTGTATAATATCATAATAATGATTTTAAAAATAGATCTTCAGAGGTAGCAAAATCAATGCTTTTGGTATTGTTGAGCAAAAGTCAGCAAGGTAAAAATGATATCTGAAGCAGTTGATGAACGGCTAAAAGCCTAATTGCATAATTGAGAAACGTTCATGGGATGTTAACTACCAAGAGGTTTTGACAACTGAAAGCTAAACTTTTATTCTGACTGGTCACACCATTTTCTAACCGGCAAGAATACAAGCGTTGAAGGGAAGGAAACATACAGGTTACACAATTTGTCAAACAACTGGATGATTCTGCATCAACAACAAGCCAGGTTGGTACATTTAGAAGTGGTATCAAATGAACAGAGAGCAACAAATTCCTCACATCAGAGAGATTCGAGTTCGATTCTGACCTTGATTGCGGTCTGTGTGGAATTTGTACGTTCTCCCTGTGAGCATATGGTTTTTCCAGTTTCCTCTCACATCTGAAGGACGTGCAGGTTTGTAGGTTAATTGCCTCTGCAAATTGGTCCCTTTTGTGCAGGGAGTGGTTGAGAAAGTGGTACAACATTGAATGTGTGATGGATGATCGATGGTTGGCATTAAAGCCTGTTTCTGTGCTGTATCTTTTAATCAATTCAATCAAGATTCTTTCAACTTTAGCCCATTTCACTACTAAGGTCCAAAAGCTTTCTGGGAAATTTTGAACTCGCCAGGTGGAGAAATGAAGGGAAGACGGAGGGAGAAACGATTTATTGACACTCATTTAAAGACGTGACAACTGCTGTACAATTTCATTAAAATTATGGATTGATGAATTGTAAAAGCAATGTTTGAAAAAGGACATTGGGCACAAAACAGAATGGGCGGTACAGTGGCGCAGTGGTAGTGTTGCTGCCTTACAACACTAGAGACCTAGGCTCAATCCTGACTACGGGTGCTGTCTGTACGGAGTTTGTACATTCTCCCTGTGACTGCGTGGGTTTTCTCCGGGTGCTCTGGTTTGCTCCCACACTCCAAAGATGTACAGGTTTGTAGGTTGGTTGGCTTTGGTAAGTTGTAAAAATTGTCCCTAGTGTGTAGGATAGTGATAGTGTATGGGATGATTGCTGGTTGGCGCAGACTCAGTGAGCCAAAGGGCCTATTTCTGCACTGTATCTCTACAATTTATTGTCAAAAGTCTAAAAACCGATGGTTTGCATTATCTTTTAATTTAAATGTAAATCTTCAGGAAGTTTTATGAATATCATTTTCTGTTCAGACCTGAGCTTTGAACCTAGTATCATATGAACCTTACTGACTGTCGCATATGATTTTGCTGCTTCTATGGATCTATTTTTTAAAAGAATCGTTATTAGGGATAATATTTTTCCCCATGATGTGCTTCTGGTTTCCATAAGCCAAATGAATCCCGTATGAATAAACAGCTACAAATTATTCCCCCAACCTCAGGCTTTGAAGCTGATTTGTAATGTTTGCCAAATTCTTCCATCAACTCTGGTTCTAAAAATAAGCTTCCAGAACAGTGTGTACAGACTGTGCTATTTTTCCTACATGTGGATGAAGTAATGAAGCAAAACAAAAAAAACACCAAAGCAAGATAACAAATAAGAAACTAAAAAAAAACCCCCAGAAAATGGCAAAATACTCGGCAGTCTCAGTGGAAAGAGCAGCATCTGTGCAGTCACAAAAAGCTGGAGTACCTCAGCGGGACAGGCAGAGAAAAGGAATAGGTGACGTTTCGGGTCGAGACCTTTCTCTAGACCTCGAACCTACTTCAGGTCTCAACCCGAAACGCCACCTATTTATTTTCTTCAGAGATGCTGCCTGACCCGCTGAGTTAAAGCACGGGTGTCATTAATCTGTCTGGGGTGACAAGACTCATGGGTTAGGCTGGGATCATTCTCTGCGGGATGATCTTATTGCGGGAGACAAGTGTAGGAGAGGCGTACTGACAGTGTGGGCAGACACTTTGGTAGTGATTGCCCACCGGTCTCAAAGGCCGCTGTGTCTCCCTGTCCCTAGGATAGCAGGGGGAGATCAAACAGCACAATACCCCCCCCCCCCCCCCACACCAACACGAAGGGCAACGATCCCAAGGCTTTAGCGTCAGAAACAGCGGGCAGGCGACAATCACCCGCCCATAACGCTTCTGGTCTGCAGTGTGCAATAGTCACCAAAATACACTGCATCTTTAGAAACTCCAGTCCCATCCCGACCCCCTGGGAAACTGAAGGGAGCGACAATCAACTGCCACGGATACAAATAATGTCATACACAAAGATGCAGCAGAAATTTGGATAGTTTAAATGTTTAAATTTATAACATGAACAGTAAATTTGACTCGTGGAAAACCTCAAACATGTTTGAATTTTTTCAAGAGTTAACAAGTTTCACGGGTACCTGCCATTAGTGCCACGAGTCGCTAAGTTGCGCGCGCCAGTTCCGATGTTCCCGCTACGTTAATTGTACGTGATTACCGCAAGTGAAAACTCGGGGTCACTCGTTGGTCGACTCGCCCCGTGAGACAGGGATTTAACAGTGGACACTGCTGAGTAAGAACATATAGACCTGCCACCACACATCTCTTCCCCTTTACTCTAGCATGAAAATTGCCAACTTGTTGAGTTACACAGTCATACAGCATGGAAAATGGCCCTTTGACCCAACTTGTCCGTACCGACCAAGGTGCCCCATCTACTCTAAACCCAATTGGCCACCTTTGGCCCATATCCAATTAAACCTTTCCCATCCATGTACCTGTCCAGAAACAGGGATCACAGTTTAAGAATTAGGGGTAGGCCATTTAGGCATGCAATGCGGAACAACCTTTTCACCCAGAGAGTTGTGAATCTGTGGAACTCTGTGCCACAGAAGGCAGTGGAGGTCAATTCACTGGATGTATTCAAGAGAGAGTTAGATATAACTCTTTGGGCTAATGGAATCAAGGGATATGGGGAGAAAGTAGGAAAGGGGTACTGATTCTGGATGATCAGCTATAATCATATTGGTACTGGTTCGAAAGGCCAAATGGCCTACTATGTTTACTTGCTGATGACTATATCAGCAGTAGTGGGGGAAATAGAACGCTGGTCCATTATAGAAGTCTTGAAAATAATTACAGGATTTGCCAGGATTTGCAAGTCATCTTGCATTTATGAAAGCAAAATCATATTTGGCAAATCTATTAATTTTTTTTGAGAATGGAAAGAGCAGTGTAGTGGTGTTTTTGGATTTTCAGAAGGCCTTTAATAAAGTTATGAAGGTTACTAAAGGAAATTAGAGCACTTAGGATTGAAGGAAATTAACTGATTGGGACAGAGGATTGCTTAGTGGGCAGATGTTAAGGACAGGAATGATTTTCAGCTATGGAAGCTGTAACTAATGGATGTTCACAAGTTCATAAGTTATAGGAACAGAATTATGCCATTGTAGCAGCGTCCGCTAGCGTACGCATATATCAAACCTGGCGTTCGGAAGCCGCGGTCACGTGACGCGGCAGGGGCTGCTTGCTTTCGTGCAGTTTTTCACTTGCGCGCGTTAGTTCAGCGCTGACCACTGTTGTGGGCAGACGTGTCGAATCTTTGAATAAAGCTCTGTTTAAAACTCCAGTAGTTGTTTCTCAGACCACTAAATTGGTGACCCCGACCTGTCTAGCTGTCGTTAGACATGAAGAATTATGCAGGAAGAGAGTGTTCCCGCAGAATTGGCCAGCACGAGGCAGGGCGCACTCTCCTTCAAGCTGCCAGCCTTTTGGACAGATCAACCTCAGGTGTGGTTTGCCCATGTTGAGGCACAGTTTCACCTACATCGCATCGACGACGACAACACCATGTATTTCCATGTTATGGGAGCATTACCGCATGTAGCGGCGCCCGCTAGCGCACGCGTATATCGAACCTGGCGTTCGGAAGCCGCGGTCACATGACTCGGGAGGGGCTGCTTGTTTTCGCGCGGTTTTTCACTTGCGCGTGTTAGTTCAGCGCTGACCACCGTTGTGGGCAGACATGTCTGAAGAACCTGTATACTGGATATCGAACGTTTGAATAAAGATCTGTTTAAAACTCCAGTAGTCGTTTCTCAGACCACTAAACCATTCCGTTAATTCTGAAGTCACTCCGCCATTGAATCACGGTTTATCTATCTCTCCCTCCTCACCCCATTCTCCTGCCTTCTCCCCATAACACCTGACACCCGTACTAACCAAGAATCTATCTACCTCTGCCTTAGAAATATCCATTGACGGCCTCTACAGTCTTTGGTGACAAAGAATTCCACAGATTCACCACACTCTGACTGATGAAATTCCTCTTCATCTCCTTCCTAGACGTATGTCCTTTAATTCTGAGCCTCTGGCCTCTGGTCCTAGACTCTCCCATTGGTGGAAACATCTTTCCACATCCTAAAGGACTTTGACCTGAAACATTAACTATGTGTTTCTCTCTGTATGACTGGCTAGAGTGAGTATTTTGGCATTTTATGTTGGTGTATCCTGGTTTGCAGATGGCAGGAAGCTGTGTAATGTGAGGGTTGAGAGAAGTGCTTCAAGTGTGAATGCAGTAAAGACATGGTCGATGAAATCTAATGTGAAAAGTTGTGAGGTCATGAACTGGTATAAACAGGGTAGACAGTCGGAACCTTCATTCCAAGGCTGGAAATATCAAAGATGAGAGGGCATAGATTTAAGGTGAGAGATGCCAAGTTTGAAGTAGATGTGCGGGCAAGTTTTCTTACACAGTGAGTGTTGGGTGTCTGGAACGTGCTGCCAGGGGTGGTGGCAGTGGTGGTGGCAGATGTGATTGTGGCATTTAAGCACATCTGGAAGGCTAGCTCCGTCCTGGGGCGTAGTTGGATTAATGGGAGGTGGTCTTAGAGGGGAGGATGCTCCTCAAATTGCGAAGCATCTTGGACAATACAGCTCACCCCCTCCATGACACACTGGCCAACCTGAGGAGTACCTTCAGAAACAGACAGGTTCCACCGAGATGCAGCACAGAACTCCACAGGAGATAATAAACAATAGACAATAGGTGCGGGAGTAGGCCAATCGGCCCTTCGAGCCAGCACCGCCATTCAATGTGATCATGGCTGATCATCCCCAATCAGTACCCCGTTCCTGCCTTCTCCCCATATCCCCTGACTCCGCTATTTTTAAGAGCCCTATCTAGCTCTCTCTTGAAAGCATCCAGAGAATCCGCCTGCACAACCCCCTGAGGCAGAGAATTTCACAGACTCACCACTCTCTGTGAGAAAAAGTGTTTCCTCGTGGAAACTGTTTCCCTGTAGCTATCAAATTGTACAACTCATCCCACTACTTCTGTCATGGGGAATACTGACCCCCCCCCCCCCCCTCAGATCTTTGCACATCCCCAATCTTTTTCCACTTGTCACTTTAATTTCATGTTTCATGTATCTTGTATATTATGACTGATGACAGACCAATTTCTCTCCCGGGATAAATAAGGGCCTATCGTATCATATTTTTAAAATTATTTTTTAAGACATTTTTCGATAGGCAAGTGGATGTACAAGAAATCGAGGGAAATGGATCATGTGCAGGGAGAGGAGAATGTTTGAAAATTAACATTGAAAATGCTGCTGAAAAACAGAAAAAAAATCTGCTTCTACATAGGCACATGACTATGTAGGGATGGAAGGATATGCATCATGTGCATTCAGAGGAGATTGATTTAACTTGGCATCATGTTCAGCATGGGCACTCTGGGCCAAATGACCTATTCTTGTAGATAGACGTTGGACAAAATGCTGGAGTAACTCAGCAGGATAGGCAGCATTTCTGGAGAGAAGGGATCGGTGACGCTTCGGGTCGAAAGCCTTCGAGACCTATTCCTGTACTGCACTGTTTGATGTTCTATGTTTGCCAGGATAAATCAGAAAGGAAAATATTTTTTAAATGGCGAGGATTAGTAAATGTTGCTCAGAATGTGCGACGGCAGGCAGTAGATAAGATTCTGGTACTTTTGTAACTTTGTCAACACCTACATGTGGCGATACTTGTGCACAGCCTGGGTTGTGTGCAATCAAAGCATTTCACTGTACCTAAGTAGCCGAGATACATGTAACAGTAGAGAATCACAATAAAGTATCATTCATTCATTCATTCATTCATTCATTCATTCATTCATTCAGTGAAGTACAGAGTTTGTATAAATGTTGGCATCTTAATCTCCTTTTTCTGCTTGATTATGGTCCTGTTTTCTGATGCTCTTATTTCCTATTTGATGTATTCTTTAATAATTTCCCTTTACAATTTTCAACTGTGCAACATTTCATTCAGTATCAAAGTTAACCATCACAATATTTTAAGTTACACGTGCGGGTAATAAATGCAATGATATTGGTGGAGACAGTAAAAAGTAACACATTTTTTCATCACGAGTATTTTTTTACTTGTGGACATTTTTCACAGTGTTGAAAAAACTTCACGAGTAAACAAATACTCGTGATGAAAAAAATCGTTACTTTTTACTCCTAGGAGTTCGTGAACATACTCGTGGAAGGTCGTAGGAGTTCGTAGAATACCACGAGTTAGATTTTTTTTTAAACTCGGGAGAGCTCTTGGGTGAACTAGCATCGTGGGACAGGCCCTTAAGGATGGGCAAACAAAAATACACTCTCATAAAGCAGAAGCTGTCTCATGTTGCTGTACAGTCTCAATTTATTTTATGATCTCCTAACAGATCATTGTTTGTTAACAAACTAAGATTGGCAGAAGAAAATAATGAACTAATAAATATGTGTGGAAATCTATTTGCGAATTTGGTATTTTAGAGTAGAATGCTGTGCAAGTCTTGCAAAGAAGCTCGCTTCCTGCTGTTTATAGACCATAAAATAAAAATGAGATAAGTAGTATCATTTAACACAAAATTCATTGCCTTCCCAAAGGAATTATATACAATGTCAATGTTAGAAAAACTGATATAGTGGGCATCACAAGGGACAGGCTCAATCACAGTTATCTTGGAGGAGATTTATATAATTTAAAGTGCTGTTGTTAGTTTAGATAGAAGTTCTTTCCTGTTTATCTACATTGAAATGTGCAGACACTGTTTTGGAAAGCACATTTCATGGTGGAGTTACACGTTCCAGAGATGTTAAAATTCACCAAATTTCAATCTCAAATAATGTCATCTTACCACCACTTACCTTTGTAACAATGGCAAAAGGATCATAAACACAAAGACTGTTCAGCCAACAGCTTCTTAGGACAGTCAGAAGTCTCTTCTTGTACTCGTGCTTAAATCTGATGCATGAGAAAGTAACATTTGGTTCGGACGCATTTGGAGTATTGCATGTAGTTCTGGCCATGTGTCTTCATTCCCACCCAATCTACCTGTGCTGCCACTTTCATGGAGCTATGGACTTGCATCCCCAGATCCCGCTGTACATCAAAAACACTTAGGAAACCTATAAGTGGACAAGCTTGTCCTGCCAGTTCCACTGGTCGCATCCATATATCCCTTTGTTGTAACCTCTTCCACAGCCAACAAAGGACCATTGTAGGCTCCACCTTCCCTTGGTCATCGGTGCCAGCTTGAATTTGTTCTGAACATTTTAATTCCTCTAGTTTCCCTCCCCCCGACACTCAGCCTGAAGTCTGGTTTCGACCTGAAACGTCACCTATTCCTTTTCTCCAGAGATGCTGTCTGAACCGCTGAGTTACTCCAGCATGTTGTGTGTATCTTCGGTGCAGTTCCTTCCTACGCAAGTTTAATTACAAACCCTTTGCTGAGTGGGGAAGCAGGTGGTATTACCTGGTACCTGAGATCCAGGCACGTGCCGTCAGGGTAGGCAAGGTAGGCACTGCCTACCCTGACTAAAATTATGAAATGGCAATTTTTAAATATAAATAGTAAAGGCATGGGAGAATTATGCCTGTCTAAGAGATCGATCTCTTAGGTAGGCATAATTCTCCGTGCCTTTCACCCGCAGCGCTTGTAACACGGGAAGCTCTGTGCAGCCCCCGTGCCGTCAGCGCTGCCTGAAGCCGTCAGATTCAATGGAAGCTGAAGGCAGCAGAAATTCTGCCTTTGCAGCACTGCGCATGCGCATCATCTTTCTGCGCATGCGCATCGCGAGTTTCTTGGCGGGATGTTCAAATATGGATTGCCATTATTTGAATAGTATCTTAGCAAACAAATGGAGAATGGACTTAATGTACCAATAATGTGGTAAGTGCATTTCTTTGTGCTTTATGTTTTTAAATACTGTATTTCCCGGGGTGGGGGGAGAGCTCCGTTCACAGTGTTTGGGCAGTCTGGCGTTGTGAAGGAGGGGATTGGGGTCAGTAACCCACTTGCCACGCTCTGGTCTGAGTGCAGGTGAGATGGGACTAGGTGAGAGTAAGTGTTCGGCACGGACTAAAAGGGCCGAGATGGCCTGTTCCCGTGCTGTATTGCCATATGGTTTTATTGTGGCCGGGGAGTGGATCAGCTCGGGTGGTAGCCGCAGCACTCCGGGCACGGACAGCAGAACTGGCCGCCACTTCCGCAGAAGGAAGCAGCTCGGGTGACTGCGAGTGGCCGCCGGGACCCTGCCACTTCAGCCCCTCTGCTGGTCCCCACTCACCTCTGGCAGTGCTCTCCGTCTGAACATCTCTCACCTGCCGCTCGCCGGCCGGCTTCCCGCAAATCTTTAAATTCCGACAGCGCGTTCACGGGTCCAGTTTAGGTTACTTGGCTGTGGGAATTTAAGGATTTGCGGGGCGCGGTTGACATGAGCGAATCCGGCGAACGGCAGGTGAGAGATGTTCAGACGAAGAGCACTGCCAGAGGTGATCAGAAGGCGCTGAAGAGCAGCCGGTTCTGGTGTTGGGTCCCGGTGGCCGTTCGCTCCCGAGCTGTTTCTATCCCCGGAAGTGGCGGCCAGTTCTGCTGTCCTTGCCCGGAGCGCTGCGGCAGCGGTGAGTGAGTTTGATATGATCTCTGTCCCCCTCCTTCTCAAAACTTCTCCCTTCTCGCATATTTAACCTCTGCCGCAGGCTCCCCACACGCTGTGAAAGGAACTCCCCCTCCAATTGGACCCTTGAATTAGTATTGTCATTCCATAAGATGACAACTGATTCAACGTCCCAATGTGCTCCCGTTTTTCCCACCATCTCTCCACCTGCCTTCATCCTCCGTCCCCCACCCATTCAGTAATTAAAAAATAAAGGAGATTTAGAACCCTTGGGAAAATTGAATTGTTACTTATTTTTTATTGTTTACGAAGAGAACAATCTGCGCATGCGCGGTTTTAAGATTTTTTTTTTGAAAGCCGGCTGATTGCCTACCCTGAGTAATTACTCACGGCACGTGCCTGCTGAGATCCCTTGAAGCATTAATTATTGCAAACCTAGCAAATGTCATCTCCGAGGGTCGTGGTGGAGAAGCGTGCGTGTGCTTGAGACCCTGAGCTAAACCGTGGTGAGTGTGCTCCTGGCAGGGTCTCCCACGGCATGCAGGTTGAGGGAGAAGTTTGTGACGAAGCGCGGCCTAAGAAGACGACCTCGATGGTGGAACAGGCGGAGGATGGTGTCTGGCTGGCGGGTGGCGACCACAGCGGCTGAGAAAGTGGAAGAGGAAAGACTCCCCACCATGGTGCTGTCCATGCCGTTGGAGCCGGGTCTGTCTCTCTCACGGACCGGGAGGTGGCTGTCCGTGCTCCGGTTTCCCCACGGGAAAAGATGTCACACACGGCCGCCCACCTGGAGGGGTAAACCACCAAACCGCCATGAACCCACCAAGAGGACAATCATACTCAACTTGATGTGATCGCCGATGAAGAAAAGTCCCAACCCGAAATGTGGCCTGTCCATGTCCATAGTCCATGAGTTACTCCGGCACTTTATGTCTTTTAATTTTTTAGGGATACGGCATGGAAACTGGTCCTTTGGCCACCGAGTCCGCGCTGACCACGATCATTCATACATTTGTTCTATCCTACACATTATGGACAATTTACAGAGGCCAATTAACCGACAAACCTGCACATCTTTGCAATGTGGGAGGAAACCCACACCGTCACAGGGAAGACGTACAAACTCTGTACAGACAGCACCCGAGGTCAGGATTGAACCCATGTCCCTGGCTCTGTAACTCCACCAGTGCACCACTATGCCGCCCTTTTTGATGATCGAGATGGTGTTCATCTGCAGGGGGCAGTACAGATACTACAGATAACAGGGGAAAAACACTGCAATTAAAGCTTTAACTTACAATAAGCAGCTGTAGTCAGGTAAGCAGAAAGTGTGATAATCTGAAAGTGTTCCCAGTGCAGACTATCTCCAGTGAACCCTAATGCAAATTCCAGCAAATTACTTCAGTGCTGATCACCTCTTCCAGTTGTTTGATCGTGCTGGCAGGTAATCTGAATGAAGTAACAGATATCGTGCAGAGGGAATAAGAAGGATGGGAAAAGCAGATAATTGTATGCTGCAGATATGAAAGAATATTTTTTTTAAATGTGAAACTGTCTCTAATTAAACTATTTTCATCGTAAACAGCGATACTCCTGTGTCCATTTGTCCCCAAATTTGCTATTTCACTCACGGTCAGCTTACATCAAAACATTTTAGTACAGGGATATACCAGAAGCTCATTCAGAGAGAGCTGAGAAGAAGCTGCTAGACATGAAAGAACTATCCTTCATGCAGCATTGATTTATTTTCAACCATCAGTAACTAATTCCATTTCACTGGAGATCAAAATGTAGTTTCCCAGCAGGATATCACGGGCAAATATCATATCTTTGTATCTGAAAACACTATTTGGTGCTGATTTTAAATAGATTGTTGGTTTCACATAATAAATACAATTTTAAAGTGATTTGTTCTTGATTTGCATGACAACAGAGTTTTAGTGATTCATATTAGCTTGCAGTACCACTTGAGTCTTATGTGAAATATGGAAAGGTTACTCAATTCATCACAAATGTTGGGATTATAATTTTTTTAATGATAAGTGTCTTCTGCTTTGCATGGACTTTAATGCATGCTTCAAGCAGAGCCTCATGAAAGGAGGTTTTAAATAACCTATTGTTTTTCATTAGAGAAGGAAAAATTATACTTGCGTTTAAGAGCTTAAATTCATTCAAAGCTGCAAAATGCGTTTGATTTCAGCGTTGCTTTGATGAGTCATAGTCATTGAATGGTACAGGGTGGAAACAGGGCCTTCGGCATAACTTGCCTACACCGGCCAACATGTCCCAGCTACACTAGTCCCACTTGCTTGCGCTTCCACAATATCCCTCCCAACCTATCCTAACCATGTAACGCAGTTGTTTAAAGATGAACATTGCCCTCGAGAATCATATATGTTGAAGCAGATAATTTGGTTCAACTCATCTGCAAGAGGCCTCCATTCTAATCCCACCCTCCAGCACAGTCCTTTGCCCTGCAGGGTGCTGCTCTTCAGCCCCACTTCTAACGTCTTCTTAAACATGTTGACGCCATGTAATCCACCAAAAAGAACAAAAGCAGGTCCACTGAAGAAATAAAAGCAAATCAGAGACAGCACACAGAACCTTAAACATAGAACCCTTTTGAAAGGAGCGTTCTGACTTGAATCATCAGCTATTCCTTTTCTCTGGAGATGCTGCCTGACCTGCTGAGTTACTCCAGCATTTTATTTATTTTCAGTGTAAACCAGCATCTGAAGTTCCTTCCTGAACATAGAACAATACAGCTCAGGAACAGGCCCTTCAGCCCACACTGTGTGGTGCCAGGATAAACTAATCTCTGCCTGCACATGATCAATATCCCTCCATTCCCTGCATATCCTTGCCTATTTAAAAGCCTTGTAGCGGCACCTACTGGCGCTCGCAGGTATCGAACCCGGCGTTCGGAAGCCGCGGTCACGTGATTCGGGAGGGGCTGCTTGTTTTCGCGCGGCTTTACTTTCGAGCGCTAGTTCAGCACTGACCACCAATGTGGCCCGACGTGTCTAGAGAACCTGTATACTGAAAAGTGAATTTTTGAATAAAAGTTTGCTTAAAACTTTAGTTGTCGTTCTTGAGACCGCCAAATTGGTGATCCCGACCTGTCACCGGGCTATCCTCGTTGACATGTGCTGGCTTAAGGCGGGTCACGGAGACAAACTCCTCCTTGCCACCCATGTCCAACATAAACGTCGAGGCACCAGTACTGAGCACCCTGTACGGACTCTCATACACCCGCTGTAACGGTGAGTGGTGAGCATCTCTACGGAGAGAACCATAAGCACAATCCCGTAACATAGTAGCGACATGCACCGCAGACGAACCATGCTGGGAAGTAGGAACCGGGACCAAAGCGCGCGCCGGCTCGCGGAGGTTAGCTAACGCTGAAGCCGTGATCTCTTGATCCCGGGGGACGGGGAGGAAATCCGCAGCAATTCGCAAAACTGAGCCGTAAACCAACTCGGCCGAGGAGGCTTTGAGACCTTCCTTAGGCGTGGTTCCGATGCCTAGGAGGACCCAAGGCAACTGGTCGACCCAATCTGGGCCGGTCAGTCAAGCTTTCAACGCCGACTTGACGTGCCTGCGGAAATGCTCAGCCAAACCGTTGGACTCTGGGTGATACGCGGTGGTCTGAATCAGCTTCGCGCCATACAGCTGCGCCTTACCACTCCACAGGGAGGACATGAACTGGGCCCCACGATCGGTAGTGATATTGGAGGGAACCCCGAAATGAGCGATCCAATTCGAGACAATGGCCCTCGCGAATGCCTCAGCGGAGGAACCTGCCAACCGGGACGGCGAAATCCTGTGCCGGCGGGCGCACATGACTCTGTACCTTGGAAGTCTGGCATGGGACGCAGGAACGGGTCCATGCTGCGACCTGCTTCCTCAACCCATGCCAGACGGACTTTGCCGCGACCAAGTCAGAGGTGGATCGAATGGACGGGTGCGCTAGGCTGTGGATAGTGTTGAACATCCGACTCCGCCAAGCAACCGGGACATTTGGACGGGCTTTGCCCGTGGAGATATCGCAAAGGACTCGCACGCCGGCAGCGCAGCAAGTCACCTTAGCCAGCTTGAGACTTGATTCAGCATTGCGGTAATCCTCCATACCGGCATCTGCCTGTTGGGCAGCGGCCAGCTCCTCATAATCTACGCCTAGACTTAGCGCTGAAACTTCGGGCAACGCTGGACAGGACAACACGTTAGCCACAACGTTCAGCTTCCCTGCCACATGCCGAATATCGGACGTGAATTTGGAAATATAGGCGAGGTGCCTACATTTGCTGTCTGGCAGACCAGGGGTCAGATATCTTGGTCAAGGCGAACGTTAGTGGCTTGTAGTCTATGAACGCGTTGAAAGCGCGCCTCTCCAGGAAATAACGAAAATGGCGGATCTCTAGGTAGAGTGCAAGGAGCTCCCAGCTGAAAGCGCTATACTTAATTTTGGGGGCTCGCAGCTACCTGCTGCAAAATGCCAGCGGCACCCAGTGACTACCTACGCTTGTTTGAGGACAGCGCCTACTGCGACGTCGGAAGTGTCTATGTTGAGGGCCGTTTGGGCTGACGCCCCAGGGTGTTCTAGCATAATGGCTTTGGCCAATGCAGTCTTAGCCCCCTCGAACGCCTTCTCCGCCTCCTTGGACCAGACCAGGTCCTTAGGCTTATTGGCCAGGCATTGGAACAACGGCCGCATGATGGCGGCTGCTGACGGGACGAATCAGTGGTAGACATTAACCATCCCGTTAAACGCCTGCAGACCCTTGACCAATAGGGGCCTCGGGAAGCGACAGATAGCGTCGACCTTGTCGGGCAGCGGCTGTGCGCCGTAAGAGGTGATGCTGTGACCCAAGAACGAAATGGAACGCAATTCGAATTGGCACTTTGCAGGGTTGATCACCAACCCGTGTTTGCGCAGCCATTCAAATAGCAGGCGGAGGTGCCTGACATGTTCTGCCTGCGAGCTGCTGGCCACCAAGATATCATCGAGGTAGATGAATATGAACGGCAAACCCCGACCAACCTGCTCCATTAACCTTTGAAACACCTGAGCAGCATTTTTCAGGGTATTTGATGCTTTGCATGGACTTAGTGGCCTTTTTCCATGCTATATAACACAATGTCTTCCTAACTCAAAAATACATATTTACTTCTATTCACATGTAATGCTGTTAATGGTAGGTGAGGGGAACAGTGGAATTGTGGACGTAGCACAGACCATCACACAAACCAACCTCCCTTCAATTGACTCCATCTCCACTTCACGCTGCCTCGGCAAGGCCACCAGCATAATCAAGGACGAGTCTCACCCCAGTCACTCCCTATTTTGCCCTTTCCCATGATACAAGAGGTACAGAAGAGTGAAATCTCACACTTCCAGATTCAGAGACAGTTTCTTCCTGGCTGTTATCCAGCACTGAACCTTCCCAACAACAACTAGAGAGTGGTCCAGATCTGCCATCTACCACATTGGCAACCCTCAGACTCTCTTCAATAGGACTTTACTGGACTTTATCTTACACTAAATGATATTACCTTTGTAAACTGTGGCTGGCTCGATTGTAATCCTGTATAGCCTTTCCGCTGAATGGATAGCACCCAACAAAAAGCTTTTCACTGTACCTTGGTACACGTGACAATAAACCAAACTAACTAACTATACTAAATGCTGAATAGTTGGCAATGGGTCTTGTGCTGTTGTGTCTACAGGCCTGTTTTATTGCAGGAAGTAATTGGTATTGGTATTGTATATGGTTAAGGATTATTGCACATTAATATTCTTGAAACATTTGCTATCTATGTATTTTGGAAATTGTCATGCATTGATCAATATTCAGCATTACCATATTTTAATGTTTGCATTTACTTTGCAAAGGTCCAGTTGAAAGTAGTTCTGTAGTCAGTACATGTGATAATTAAACTCTCTTGACTTGACTTGATTTTTGAGATGGTGAAAAGCAATTAAATAAAATAGATGTGAAGTAAAAGAGTCAAAATTATCTGTTCAATTGACATTACAGTTCCCACTTCTCCAGATTAAAACCATTTTACAAATGCAGCAGATGCTCGGTAACAGTTCCAAAGCCGCAATGACATAATTACATGAGATTAGGGAAGCACAATGGTGCAGCTGATGGAGCTGCAGCCTCACACGCCAGAGACCTGAGTTCGATCTTGACCTTGAGTGCTGTCTGTGGGGAGTTTGCACGTTCTCCCTGTTACCACGTGGGTTTCCTCCACGTGCTCTGGTTTCCTCCCACATCCCTCTGTAAATTGTCCCTGGTGTGTGGGGAGTGAATGCAGAAGTGGGATAATGGTCAATGGTTTCTTTATTGTCATGTGTACCAGGTACAGTGAAATACATGTTTTACATACAGCTCAGCAAGTACTATTCCAGTACATAAGCACAATACCCTCTCCACACCTGGCCCTCATCAGCCCTTATTCCCTGGGGGAGTGGGGGCACCTCTCGCAGTCAAATTCGAGGGTAGGGAAGGTAAGACGCCCCCCTCTCCGGTTCTCCTTACCAGGGCTTTTGTCTGGCATCTGCTGTTGTCACTGTCTCCCTCCACCTCCCCTCCGATTCCTGATCCATGGGGTAAGCAGGGTCCGGGCCCGGCGGCCTTCCCTCTCCCAGCAAGCCGGGCCTACGGTTGGGATACAGCTGCTGCTAGCCAGGCTGCATGGCCGAGCTCCAGGCTGCTGCAGGGCCTCCAGTCACCCTCCCCACCGTCGAAGCCCAGCACTGCTTCCTGTCACATTTTCGCTTACCGGCCCTTGGTTCAACTTTCTCCTTAGTTTATTGTCACTTGCACCGAGGTACAGTGAAAAACTTTTGTTGCATGCTAACCAATCGCTGGATAAACATAGAACTGATGTGTGGACAGATGGTTTATGGTCAGCGTGGACTCACTGGTCCAAAGGGCCTGTGAGTCCACAGTCCAAACTGTATCTTTACACTAAACCAGGGGCGGAAAACACAGGGGGGGGGGGGGGGCAGAGGGGACACATCCCTCCCATGTTTTGAGAGGTGGGGGCCTCCGGATCCGGATTTTAAAATCTCCGCTTTCCACGAGACAGTGGAGGTGGGACTGCTGATTGAGGGCGCCGATTGGACGAGAAAGACGTTGGTCAGCAGGCAATGGGGGCAGGACATCATGATTCAGCGCGATGGTTGGAGGAGGGAGGAGTGGGGGGGGGGGATTGGGACTGAGGATAGAGTGCGGTGATTGGAGGAGGGAGACATGGCACAGACCTGCGCCTCATCCACAGCCAGGATCGATCCCGGCTGGGTCTACGGCGCTGTCCCGTCCCCACCCGAGTCCCCCATGGGTGGCCAGAGACTTCGGCAGTCAGACGGGCGCGGCGCCCCCAGGTCCACAGCCAGCGCAGAGAAGCAGCGCTAAACTCAGCTCACTCTGCCTGGTTAACCTGCCTGGGCTTGCGGGAAACATGGCCAGCGTGGAGAAGCAGCGCTGGTGTCCCATCAGTCCAGTCAGGGCTGTAGTTAACCCGGCGAGACAGGCAGAGTTGAGCTGCATTTAGCGCTGGATTGAGCCTCCGAAGCCTCGCGCATGTGTGCGTGAGTGAGCGCATGCCGGCGTGGCCTCCAAAACATTGTGTCCCCCCTGTCCCCCGGTCCCCTCCATGTTTTGATAGCGAGTTCCGCTCTTGCACTAAACCATACGAAATCAAACCAAGCTAAATTAAACAAACCTAAAATAACCTAAACTAAACTAATCTTAACTAAACTATCCACAAAATATTATCAATTCTTGTGTCTGCAGATGATCAAATTAATAAAGTAGTTCATTTTAATCCTGCATTTAGCTCATGAACTTAAAAAAATCATTTAGTCGATGTTCACAATGTGGTTATGTTTAGTTCACGCAGTTTTCCTACAGATGTCGATTTTTACACATCAAAATCTGCCCAACAGATGGGTCTGATTATGCTGTTGGAGTTGTATCAGGAAGAGCGTTTTTCAAGTAGAGAAAAGAAGAGATTGCCATTGTTGATCCATCAGCTGACCGATAAATCTAAATCTCCAAGGAGCCAGCAAGGGAGTACATTTCTTGGAATCGATCCTTGTCAGAGCTGGGCTCTTCATGAGTGTCTAGACTTTGCTGGGTGAAAATACTGTAATGACTACCTAGTTCTCCATTACCATCGTGGAATAACAATAATGCAGTTGCTGACTAATGATCAAAATCACTCTTTGTAGCAGACCCAGACCTGAGCGGTCGTAAACCCAAGAAACCACTAAGAATGTACCTGCTAATCAGGATCTTAGAACATTTTGTACCGTACAGCACTATGAGTTTCACAGACACTTTTTCTAATAACTGCATTTGGTTTTCATTCATTTACACCCTTAGATTAGAGTAACAGCATGGAAACAGGGCCTTTGGCACACCGTGTCCACGCCGGCCATCAATCACTCATTCACACTAGTTCCATGTTATCTCACTTTCTCCTCCGTACCTTACACATTAGGGGCAATTTTGCAGAGGTCAATCAACCTGCAAACCCGCATATCTTTGGGATGTGGGAAGAAACCGGGAGAAAACCTTTGGGAAGAATGTGCGAGTCCCACACAGGCAGCACCCAAGGTCAAGATCAAATCGGTGTCTCCGATGCTGTGAGGCAGCAGCTCTATCAGCTGTGCCACTGTGCCGCCCAAACTTCCCCTGCTAACTTCATCAGATTTTACAGTCAATTTTCTGTTGAGTTACTGGAACATTTTGTGTCTTTTGACGTTAGGGAAATTGATTTTGAATGAATGAATGTTTATTGGCCAAGTATTCATATACAAAGAGTTTGCCTTGGTGCTCCTCCCACAAATGTAAACGACATACAGTGATAGTTAGGAATGACACATAAAACATTAAACATTAATAATAAAACATTATTGATCAAAACATGTGAATTAAATAAAATATCAGAGCAAAAGGAGGCTACAGATTTTTGGTTATTGAGTAGAGCTACTACTCGTGGAAAAAAAGCTGTTTTAATGTCTGGCTGTGGCAGCTTTGACAGTCTGGAGTCGCCTTCCAGAGGGAAGTGATTCAAAGAGTTTGTGGCCACGGTGAGAGGGGTCAGAGATGATCTTACCCGCTCGCTTCCTGACCCTAGCAGTGTACAGTTCATCAATGGAGGGAAGGATGCAGCCAATAACCTTCTCAGCTGATCGGACGATTCGCTGCAGCCTCCGGATGTCGTGCTTGGTGGCTGAGCCAAACCAGACCATGATGGAGAAGGTGAGAATGGACACTATGATGGCCGTGTAGAATTGGACCATCATTGCCTGTAGCAGATTGTGCTGCCTCAGCTGCCGCAGGAAGTACATCCTCTGTTGTGCCTTTTTGACTGTGGAGTCGACGGTAACCCACCATTTAAGGTCCTTGGAGATGATGGTTCCCAGGAACTTAAAATACCCCACAGATGTGATGGTGTGTTGATGGTGAGTGGGGCGAGGGGAGCGAGAGCTCTCCTAAAGTCTACAATCAATTCCACTGTCTTAAGAGCATTGAGCTCCAGGTTGTTGCGATTGCACCAGGCCGCCAGCTGTGTCACTTCCTGCCTGTAGGCAGATTCTTCCCCATACTGGATCAGTCCAATTAGGGTTGTGGCATCCACAAACTTGAGAAGCTTGACAGAGGAGTCAGTGGAGGTGCAGTCATTGGTGTCAGGGGCAGAAATCCTGGGGGGACAGGGGGGACTGCTTTGTAATCCTGACTTTATCAGTCGCTTTCTAAGGGCTGAATCGGCTCGTTCCCGGGGCCTTTCAGCACCCGGCGTGGCTTAAAATCAAACTGCTGCATTGAGGCGATCGAGGCTCCCGATGTTGAAGCCCCCGCCGGCCAAGAAAAGACCCCGTGAATGGGCCGATTCAAACCCCACGATTCGGGGAGGACAAAGCTGCTGTTGTTGGAGTTCCGAGTCGGTCACCAACCAGGTCAGCTTCCAATGTTACTGTCCACAGGGTCTACGGCTGAAGCTTCGCGATCGGCCGCCAATAAATTGTGTCCCCCGCATGTTTTGATAGCGATTTCCATGCCTGATTGGTGTAGAGAGAGTAGAGGACAGGGGAGAGTACGCAGCCTTGCGGTGCTCCTACACTGAGGGTTTGCGGGTCCGAGATGTGCTTTCCCAGCCTCACATGCTGTTTCCTGTCTGTCAGGAAGCTGGTGATCCACTGACAGAGGGGTTCAGGCGCAGCCAACATGGAAAGTTTGTAATGTAGTGGCTCTGGCACAATGGTGTTGAATGCAGAGCTAAAATCTACAAACAAAATCCTTGCATAGGTCCCCTGGCGGTCTAGGTGCTGTAGGATGAAGTGCAGGCCCAGGTTGTCTGCATCATCCACAGATCTATTGGCCCGATATGCAAACTGCAGAGGGTCCTGCAGGGGGTTTGTGATATTTTTCAGCTTGGCCATGACAAGCCTTTCAAGATTCTTCACGACTACAGAGGTCAGTGTGACAGGCCTGTAGTCATTAAGATCAGTAATCTTTGCCTTTTTGGGTACAGGGACAATAGTGGAGACTTTGAAGCAGGCAGGGATAGTACAGGTTTGCAGGGTATAGTTGAAAATGTCTGTGTAGACATTCTGTGTAGACAGTTGTTTGGCACAGCGCTTGAGAGTAGAGGGGCAACATTGTCCAGTCCTGGAGCTTTTCCATCTTCTGAACAGCCTCTCCACCTCCTCTATTTTTATTGTTGATGATGGAGAAGTGACGTTGTGCAGCATGGAGGGGATGGGTAATTGGGTGTGAAGTGGTGATTGGAGAGGGGTGGTTGGGAAAGGGTCCAGTCTTTTCAGACTGGAATCTTGCTTTAAGTAGGTGTGAAGTGGTGATTGGGGAGGAGTGGGTGTAGAAATGTCCCATCTTTGCAGACTGGGGTCAGGCTGTGAGTGGGTGTGAAGTGTTGGTTGGGGTGGGAAAGGGTCCAGTCTTTTCAGACTGGAGTCTTGCTTTAAGTAGGTGTGAAGTGGTGGTGATTGGGGAGGAGTGGTTGTAGAAGGGTCCAGTCTTTGCAGACTGGGGTCTGGCTGTGTTGGTTGGGGAGGGGGTACCAGGGTTATGTTTCTGCTTGTCAAACCTGCAGTATAACTCATTCAGGTCATTGTCAGCTAACGATTGTCCAAAGAGCGGGGGGTGGGGGGGGCTTTTCTCTTGTAGCTGGTGATTCCTTGCAAGGCCTTCCAAACTGAAGAAGAGTCACTAGCAGAGAACTTGCTCCTCAACTTTTCGGAGTACCTTTCCTTAGCAGCTCTGATTCCTCTTCTCAGCTTGTACTTTGCCTGCCTGTAGAGGTCTGCATCACCGCTCCTGTAGGCTTCCTCTTTAGACTGTCGGAGCTGTCTGAGTTCTGCAGTAAACCAGGGCTTGTCATTGTTGAACCAGGTCCAGGTCCTAGTTGGAATGCAACGCTCCTCACAAAAGCTGACATATGATGATGCAATGTCTGTATACTCATCGTGGCTTGTGGTTTGCTCAGGCAATATCCACAGGATATGATTTTCATGTCACCCATTTAATCGGAGGCCTAACCATTTTTAGGCTACTCATCTATCTTTTCCGATGAGTGCTGCCTCGTCAACTGAAGGACCTTTTGGGAACTTTAAAGTTCCAATGTGAGCTGTGTACTGCATTGAACCTGTGCTCATTTACAACAGAAGTGAATTAGTTAACCAGTTTTCGTTGAGGTTAGAACCATGTCAGTGGAGAGCATCTCACTGAGATGCTGAAGATAGACACAAAATGCTGAGTAACTCAGCGGGTCAGGCAGCATATCAAGAGAAGAGGAATAGATGATGTTTCGGATCAAGACCCTTCTGAGATTCCATTGGGCACAGTGCTATTCCTCTCCTCTTTCAATGCCTACTTCTGTCATGTTCAGTTCTTGTAGTTGATATAGTTTTACCTCTTTTGATTTGGACAGCTCCTTGCTAGTTCTGAATAATAAGCAGAAATTGTACGTGCAGCCAAACACAATGATGATGTGGGCTTCCAGGGGAAGGATATGTGTAATTTTAAGCGAAAGCCCACAACTTCAGAACTTTTGAATGTGGACAACAATTGCCGCTAGAATCAATTTAATAAAATATTGCTTTGAACACAAATTAATTTTTAAATAAATTGGAATTATGCAGTTTTAGCCCAAAATCCCACAACAATTGAATGTTAAGCATTCTTGATGTGCAAAGATGGCTAACTCCATCTTTGAAATATTTATATTACAATGTAGGTGTGCCAGTTGGTGGAATGCATTTTTTTAATTAAGGGTAATGATTTCAAAAGGGCTATCAAAAAAGATTTTGCAGATAATTTGAGAAATCTTGAACATGCAGAAGCTGCTCAAGAACTGGTGTATCGACAGAAGGAGCCCGTCAAAACAATTCAATGCATTATTTGTTGAATCAAAGGGAACAAGGTTAGACCACCAAAACCAGGGCAACCACAAGCTTTCTCTGCATTCTCATCTTTAGAACACTATATTTTTAGGTATTAGACAAATAGAGGGATACGGGATTAATGTAGGAAAATGATGCTGAGGTATAAGATTATTACGCTGAATGACAGAATAGTCATAATGGGCTAAATTGCCTACATCTTTTTTTAAGTCTGGCATGTTGTCAGTATGAAGTGGAACTTAAATGAGTTCCTTTGGATAAAATCAGTGATCTCATGTTGGATGGATATCAAACATTTTATCAGGATGCATCACAGCATGGTTTGGGAACAGCTCTTTCCAAGACTGCAAGAAATTGTAGAGGATTGTGGGCGCAGGCCCAGACCATCACACAAATTAACTTCCATTCCATTAACTCCATTTACACCTCACGCTGCCTTGGCAAGGCCACCAGCATAATCAATGACCAGTCTCATCCCGGCCACTCCCTCTTCTCCCCTCTCCCATCAGGCAAGGGATATAGAAGTGTGAAAATGCACATCTCCAGATTCAGGGACAGTTTCTTCCCAGCTATTATCAGGAAACTGAACCATTCTATCAACAATTAGAGAGTGGTCCTGAACTACCATCTCAGGGGATCCCCGGACTGTCTTTAATCAGACTTTATTGGACCTTACCTTGATCGAAAGGTTATTCGCTTTAGCATGTATCTATGCACTGTGAGTGGCTTGATTGTAATTATGTGTAGTCTTTCTGCTGGTTAGCATGCAACAAAAGCTGTACCTCAGTACACATGACAATAAACTAAACTATCAACACACCAGTCTGACAGAATCCTATTCCTGCAATTAATTTCAATTAATGTAGATGTTTGTGTAGACGTTTGTTGGTTAGTATCAATAACAAAACTATTTAAGTAGCGGACCATCATTAATTTCATGCTTCCGTGGTTCCCTATCTTTGCTATCCTTGTCGCTTCTGTTTACTGGAACAGGTCAGTCCTGAACTCTGATTAACGAGTCTTTAAACAACTCCAAGATGTCTGATATGGACTTACCCACTAAAAGCAGCTCCAATTAGTCTTCCAAGCTCATGTCTACTAATGTAATTGTTGATCCTCCAGTTTAGTGCTTTCCCCAAAGATCTAGACTTATCTTTATTCATTTCATAACCATCTTAAACCTTTTTAATGTGTAGGAAGAAACTGCAGATGCTGGTTTAAACCAAAGATAAACACTAAAAGCTGGAGTAACTCAACGGAACAGGCAGCATCTCTGGAGAAGAGGAATAGGTGTCGTTTCAGGGTGAGAACCTTCATTCGGACTTATGGAGTTCAAGTTCAAGTTCACATTTATTGTCACATGCACCAATTAAGGCACAGTGATATTTGAGTTACCACACAGCCATACAAGTAACACAATACACAATCATTTTAACATAAACTTCTACGACAGTGGAATCAACATTCCTCACTGGCGTCAAATTTAGGTTTGTTTTAGTTTAGTTTAGAGATACACCGCGGAAACACACCTTTCAGCCCATGGAGTCCGCACTGACTAGCGAACCCCGCACATTAACACAAGCCTACACACACTAGGGACGATTGACACTTATACCAAGTGTACAAACCCAAACCAATTAACCTACAAACCTGTATGTCTTGGGAGTGTGAAAGGAAACCAAAGATCTCCTTCCGGCCGTCACGGGGAGAACGTACAAACTCCGCACAGACAGCACCCAGTCGGGATCGAACCTGGGTCTCTGGCGTGCAAGCGCTGTAAGGCAGCAACATAACCACTGCGCCACCATGCCGCTCTATTTCTCCCAGTGCTTTTCCGTATCTCTGCCTCCTCTTTCTATCCCACACTCTTTCCACTTCAGGAGTGAGGGTGGTTTTGTCAAGGAATTAGTGAATAGAACTCAGCTTATAAATATATATATATATGTATGGAGACAGAAGGAAATGCAGATGCAGTTTTTATAAATTTACTAGACTAAGTGGGACCCATTGGGTCCCATTCTCACATGGGAGGGCTGGACCCCCAACTCAATTTTCCACCTCTTCACCAATTCCAATATTGGTGGCCAGTGGGGGTGGGGGGGGTTTCTGGAACACTAGTATGGGTGGTAGTCATTGGTGTCAGGGGCAGAAATCCCAGTATGGACATTGTGGACCAAATGGATTCTTGGACTCACAGTTCAGCCAGTCATGGCTGGTGGACTCACAGTCCAGTCAGTCACGGCTGGTGGACTCACAGTTCAGTCGGTCACAGCTGGTGGACTCGCAGTTCAGTCACTCATGGCTGGTGGGCTCACAGTTCAGTCACTCATGGCTGGTGGGCTCGCAGTTCACTCACTCACGGCTGGTGGGCTTGCAGTTCGCTCACTCATGGCTGGTGGGCTTGCAGTTCGCTCATTTATGGCTGGTGGGCTCGCAGTTCACTCACTCATGGCTGGTGGGCTCGCAGTTCACTCACTCATGGCTAGTGGGCTCACACACACACACACACACACACACACACGCACACACGCACACACACACACGCACACATGCTCCATCACACACACACACACCCTCCATCACACTCACACACCCTCCATCACACACACACACACTCACCCTCCATCTCTCACACACACACCCTCCATCTCACAAACAGTACACACACACACCCTCCATCTCACACACACACATCCTCACACACACACACCCTCCACCACACACACACATCCTCCATGTCACACACACACTCCCTCCATCACACACACACACACACCCTCCATCTCCCACACACACACACACACCAGTCATGTGCCGTGAGTAATTACTCAGGGTAGGCAGGCGGCTTTAAAAAAAATCTTAAATTGCGCATGCGCAGATTGTTCACTCCTTAAAAATAAAAAATAAAAATAAGTAACAATTCAATTTGCCCAAGGCTTCTATATCTCCTTCATTTTTTAATTACTGAATGGGTGGGGGATGGAGGATGAAGGCAGGTGGAGAGATGGTGGTAAAAACAGGAGCACACCGGGACATTGAATCAGTTGTCATCTTATTGAATGACAATACTAATTCAAGGGTCCAATTGGAGGGAGAGTTCCTTTCACAGCGTGTGGAGAGTCTGTGCCGGGGTTAAAGTTGCGGGGAGGGCAGAATGTTGAGAAGGAGGGAGTCGGAGATCATATCAGACTCACTCACCGTTGCCGCAACACTCCGGGCACGGACAGCAGAACTGGCCGCCACTTCCGGGGAGGGAAGCAGCTCGGGTAACTGCAAGCAGCCGCCTGGACCTGATAGCAGAACCGGCTGCCACTTCAGAGCCTTCTGCCGGCCCGCTCACCTCTGGCAGTGCCCTCCATCTGAACACCTCTCACCTGCTATTCACCGGCCTGAGTGAGGCCGGCGAGCGGCAGGAGAGAGATTTGCAGATGGAGAGCACTGCCAGAGGTGTGCGGGGACCGGCAGAATGGGCTGTCCGGTTCCGGTGGCCACTCATAACCACCCAAGCTACTTTACTCCTCCTTGCCCGGAGCGTCGCAAGTGGATTACTGGCCCCGATCCTCTCCTTCACAATGCTCCAGCCTTCCCCGCAAATTTACACCGGGCCAGACTCGCCAAACACTGTGAAAGGAGCTCTCGCCCCTCACCACGGGAAATACAGTATTTAAAAACATAAAGCGCCAAGAAATGTACTTACCACATTATCGGTACACAAACTCCATTCTTCTCTCTTTGCTTCCTAACATACCTTTCAGATAATGGCAATCCATATTTGAAAAACCCGCCAAGAAACTTGCGCTGCGCATGCGCAGTAGGCTGCTGCACATGCGCAGTACAGCAAAGGCAGAATTTCAGCTGCCTTCAGCTCCGCTTGAAATTGACGGCTTCAAGCAGCGCTGATTGCACGTGGGCTGCACAGACCTTCCCATGTTACAAATGCTATGGTTGAAAGGCACGGAGAATTATGCCTTCCTAAGAGATCGATCTCTTAGATAGGCATAATCCTCCCATGCCTTTACTATTTATATTTAATGATTACCATTTCATAATTTTAGTCAGGGCAGGCAGTGCCTATATATGACAGTAAAACTCTCTTGAATCTACTCACGCCCGACTTCCGGAATGAGCGCGAATTCTGGACTGAGCGGGACTTCCGGAATGAGAGCGACCTCAGGACTTCCCCACTGCTGGTGGGCTCACAGTTCACTCAGCATGGCGTAGACTCACAGTTCACTCAGCATGGTGTAGACTCACAGTTCATTCACTCACGGCATAGACTCAAAGTGCAGTCACTCACGGCGTAAACTCACAGTTCAGTCAGCAGGACGTAGACTCACAGTTCCGGACTCAACTCTCACTCACGGTCTTCCGGGCTGATTGACTCATGCCCCACCTCCGGGGCTTTATTCTCCTTGCTCCCGGAAGGGACATCATCTTCATGGTGACAGACAGATGAGACAACCAATCTGCTGAGCTCACGATTTTTTAAACCTTCATAACTTTTTTATTATTTTACCGATCGGGAAAATGCTTGGGCGTTTTGGAGCAGAGGAGAATGTTAAGATGGTGAAAAAAATCATACCTATATAGGGTATCGTGTTTTGCGCAAATTTATTTACAACATAGATCGGAAGTGGTCAAGATTAGAGTTTTTGTAATAGTATAGATAGACTGAAAAGGGAAGTAATTTTGTTTCTGCACATTTTATAATTTCTGCTCAATATCTTTGTCACCAGGGGAACTGGCCTTACAATGGAAATAGCTTGTGAGTGCTTATTTGCAACAGATGAAGAATTCCATAGTCTTCTAGTATTGCAAAGGCTCAAATAAATACATTTGATGACGAATGCTGTACATCTTTTCAAAAGTAGTGAATTTCTTAAAGGCCAAGTGTTTTTAAGCAATTTTTAACCAGTGGGAAGAACATTTAACTTGAAATATGCAAAGATTGCTGGGTTCGATCCTGACTATGGTTGCTGGCTGGACGGAGTTTGTACGTTCTCCCCGTGACCTGCGTGGGTTTTCTACGAGATCATCGGTTTTGTCCCACACTCCAAAGACGTACAGGTTCGTTAGGTTAATTGGCTTGGTAAATGTAAAGGGAAAAAAATGTGTCTCTAGTGGGTGTAGGATTGTGTTAATGTGCGGGCATTGCTGGTCGGCATGGACCCGGTGGACGAAGGGCCTGTCTCCGCACTGTATCTCTAAACTAAACTAAACATATGACAATGTTAAACTGATGCTAATACTATATAATTCAAGACCAAAGATATACAAAAAATGCTGGAGTTTCTCAGTGCGACAGGCAGCATCTCTGGATACATTCCTTTTCTCCAGATAAGCTGCCTGTCTCGCTGAGAAATGGCAACATTTTGTATCTATCCTCGGTGTAAACCAGCATCTGCAGTTCCTTCCTACATCATTCAAGACCACATCAACGGTAAAGAGAGAATCAAAAGTGTTTAATTGTCATAATTACATACCTACAATGGAACAATTATATTCTTGCTTGTTGAGTAAACACAATACTCAGTGATAACATGAAATAAACAAAGTACTTCAATAAATTAATATCCCCAATATTAGTGCAAAAAAAGACAGTTCATAGTTCCCATTTTTGTTTGTGTTTTGTAGTGTTCAAGAGCCCGATAGTTGTTGGGATGAAGTTGTTCTCGAACCTGGAGGTCACAGTTTTCAGGCGCCTTTGCCTCCTTCCTAATGGCATGCGCGAAATGAGAGTATGGCCAGGGTGGTCAGTAGGTGGTTCTTTGATGATGCTGGGTGCCTGTTTGAGGCAGCACCTTCTACAGATGGTGGGGAGAACTATATCCGTAATGGACCAGGCAGTGTCCACCACCTTTTGTCATCTCCTTTGTTCCTGTCCGTTTGAACTCCTGAACCAGGTTATGATGAAACCATTCAATATGCTCTCTACCGTACACCTGGAGACATTCAAGGGAGTTTTTGTCAACATACTGAATCTGCTCAATCTTCTAAGGAAGTAGAAGTGTGGCTTTCTTCGTGTAGGAAGGAACCGCAGATGCTGGTTTAAACCGAAGATAGACACAAAAAGCTGGAGTAACTCAGTGGGACAGGCAACATTCCTTCTCACCAGATATGTTGCCTGTGTCTATCTAGGGCTTTATTTGTGATTGCAATCACTGTGCTGTGCCCAGGACAGATCTTCAGAGGTATGCATGCACAGGACGTTAGAGGTTGTGGACTGTCTTCACTGCTAAACCATTGATAAAGACAGATTTGTGAACTTTCCGGAGTAGAAGGTGCCCAGTTTCATACTGTAGGGCTCTGTTGTGCTTTGGGTCTCTAAATTATGTGTTGTCAGTGGGAGATTGGATATTTTGTGACATGCCCTTGGAGATCTCAGAACTTTGTCCTTAATTATAACAAACAGATTAAATCTGATGTCAATTATAAGCATCGAGGGCTAGTTTTGGAGAGAAAACTATAATAATGGAACCTTACTCTGAATTTTCTTTTAGAAGAATTTGAATTAGAAAAAGGGTCTCGACCCGAAACGTCACCCATTCCTTCTTTCCAGAGATGCTGCCTGTCCCGCTGAGCTACTCCAGCATTTTGTGTCTGCCTTCGATGTAAACCAGCATCTGCAGTTCCTTTCTATACATTTCGTCTGAATTAGTTTAACTTGGCATCATGTTTGGCATGAACAATGTGGGCTGAAGGATCTGTACCTGTTAAGTACTGTTCATTTAGAATTTAGACCTTAGTCTTTAGAGATGCAGTGTGGATACAGGGCCTTTATCCACTGAGTCCGTGCCAACCACTGGCACTAGCGCTATCCTGCACACTAGGGACAATTTACAATTTTATCAAATCCAATTAACCTACAAACCTGTACGACTTTGGAGTGTGGGAGAAAACTAGAGCACCCGGAGAAAATCCAATTGATGACAGGAAGAAGGTACAATTCTGTTCAGACGGCACTCCTAGGCAGGATTGAATCCGGAACACTGGTACTGTAATGGCAGCAACTCTACCACTGCTTCACTATGCCCCCCAATGTTCCATATCATCTCATCACTTTGTTTCTGTATGTCTTCCGCTTCCATGTTGCCTGAACAAACCTTTTGCATCTGTGCTATCTTTCCAGTAGCTGCTTTATCGACAAAACATCTTTCAAATCCAATGAAAATGAAATTTACTGTTTGCCTTGTCAAAGGAACCTATGATAAATTATAAATTATTAAGCTGGAAAGAGTACAGAGAAGATTTATGAGGATGTTGAGGGCTTGAGAGCCTGAGCTATAGGGAGAAGTTTGGCAGGCTAGGACTTTATTCCTTGGAGCGCAGGAGGATGAGGGCTGATCCTATCGTTGTGTATAAGATCTTGAGGGGAATAGATGCACAGTCCTTTACCCAGTGTAGGGGGACCAAGAACCAAGGGACATAGGTTTAGGATGAGAGGGGAAAAATGTAATAGGAACCCAGGGGGTAACTTTCTCACATTGAGGGTGGTGGGAATATAGAACGAGATGTCAGAGGAGGTAGTTGAGCCAGGTATTATGATATTTGAACAGGTACTGTACATGGAAAGGAAAGGTTTAGCGGGATGTGGGCTAAACACGGGCAGGTGGGACTAGCTTGGATGGTGCATCTTGGTCGACATGGACGTGTTGGGCCGAAGAGTCTGCTTCCGTACTGTACAACTCTATGAATCTCTTATTTCAACTGGTTAAACATTCTGGTTAAAATCAGAGTGATGGTTTTGAACAATCCCTATTTTAATTACCACCTGGATGGCACATCAAGCGTTATGACCTTAAATGAACTGGTGGGGGGGGGGGGTTAATAATTATTTTTGTCAAGACACAAAGAAGCAATTGGCTCCATGCTTTGAAGTCTGATGTTTTTTTAATTGCGGTTAATGGAGAGGAAAATTAAACGAGTAGTTAACAGGTGGCGGATCACTGACAGAAATTTGATATGCCTGGCTCGGTTTGAATTTTAACTCCATGGGTGCTTATCCTGCCCACCTGCAGGTATTAATTCCGAGTCAAAAGAGTTTGATTGAATACAGCTTTCCAAGGTCATATCCTTTTTTCAGTCTTGTTTTTATTGAAAGCGGTAAGACCAAGGGAAGATACAAAATGTGTGAAGCGATGCCTCCAAATGTTTTAGATTTTCAAAGCATTATTTTTGCAAGTACTTTTGAACTGCTGGCACAGTGGCTCAGCTGATGGAGCTGCTGCACCACGGCGCCAGAGACATAGAAACATAGAAACATAGAAATTATGTGTAATATTTTTTTATTTGAAGTAAACCGTTTACAATGTATAGCTTACTTTATAAACTAACACCTTAATTCAATATTACTACAAATAACATATCAATACTTAATATCTTCTATTTTTTTGGAAATAAAGAAAAAGATATATAAAAGAGAAAAGAAAAAAGAGTAAATAAAAAGGAATAAAAAATTCTTCCCACATACTTCAACCGTAAAAAAAAAAAAAAGAAAATTTGAAAAACAAAAATATTACATATATATAAACAAAAACGAAAGTCATTATACGAAATACTATTTCATTCAGAAATATCTCTAATAAATGCACAATAATATCAAATATAAGTAAGTTATTCGCATCGGATCCGTAGGGTGTCCGTCGAGCCGTGATTCCAAGAATAGCTACTTCTCTAAATACTGTATATATGGAGACCATATTGATTCAAAAGAATTATACCTGTCCAAAAGGACAAATCTAATTCTTTCCAAATTCAACGTCTCCAACATCTCTGCTTTCCACATTTTAATTGTTGGGGATAATGTTCCCTTCCAAAATTTAAGTATCATTTTTTTCCCTATTATTAAACAGTAACAAAAAAATTTCTTTGATTAACTGTGAGTACCAAATTTGGCTCCGGGATTCCGAATATTATTAATTTTGGGTCTGGGTCGAGTTCAACCTTAAGAACTTCCGAAATAACTTAAAAAATTTCAATCCAATAATAATTCAACCGTGGACACGTTACCAAACTATGTATTAAATTTGCTTCAAGATTCTTACATTTATCACAAATAGAGGAGAGACTAGGAAAGATACTTTTTAATTTGGTTTTCGAGTAGTGTAATCTATATATAGCTTTAAATTGTATCAGTGTGTGTCTGGCATTCAAAGAACACCAATGTATTCTTTGTAAGCATTCTTCCCAAGTTTCTTTTGTTATAGGTAATCCAATTTCATTTTCCCATGCTTGACGATATGTTTCAGTTGTTGGGTTCTCTTTATCTAAAATAATATTGTATATATAAGCTATAAGCTTATCCGTATTTGGATGTAAATTAAACAGCTCATCTAATAAGCCTGGTTCTTTTTTTTATAGTCTTGTGTGTTACATTTAATAAAATCTCTAATTTGTAAATACCTAAAATGGTGTTGTGAAGGTAATCCAAAAATATCTTGTAACTCTTCAAATAATAAAAAAATTCCATTTCTATAAAGGTGTCCTATCCTTTTAATTCCTGAATCCTCCCACAGTCTAAACCCCGCATCTAAGATTGAGGGTGTAAACAGTGGGTTATTCCTAATTGGTAACCTAAAAGAAAGATTATCCAGTTATAGGGTCTTAACTATCTGTTTCCAAATACGCCTATTATTATGAATTATAGGGTTGTCCCTATAAGTCTTTTTTTGTACTTCCTTTGGTGCGAAAATAATCGACTCTATATTGAAAGGTAAACAGTCTTCCTTTTCCATTTTTAACCACATTGGTTCAACATCCATATTTACCCACCAAAAATTCATATTCTTAATCTGGACTGCCCAAAAGTAGTATAGAAAATTTGGAAGTGCCAGCCCTCCATTTATCTTAGACTTGCATAAGTGTTTTTTACTTATTCTATGACTTTTGTAATCCCAGACAAAATTATTAACTATAGTATCAATTAAAAAAAAAAAACCTTTTGGGAGAAAAAAAGGAATTGCCTGAAATAAATATAACAATTGTGGTAAAAAAATCATCTTTATAGCATTAATCCTATCGATCATAGATATAGGGAGTGTTTTCCAATATGAAATGTTTTTTTTAAGTTTCTCTAATAATTGATAATAATTAGCTTTAATTAATAATTTATAGGATTTAGACACATTGATTCCTAAATATTTAAATTTATCTATAACTATTTTTAATGGGTGTTTTTGTAGTATATTTACATTTATACCAGTTATAGGCATAATGTCACTTTTATTCCAATTAATCCTATATCCTGAAAATACGCTAAATTCATTTATAACATTGAATAACTTGGGAATACTACATTCCGGCTTAGTAATATAAATCAGAATATCATCTGCATATAAAGATATCTTATTATTTGTTGTGTCAGTATTATACCCATATATTTCGGGTTCTGATCTGATTCTTTCGGCCAGAGGTTCTATCACCAAAGCAAATAATAAAGGGGATAACGGACATCCCTGTCTGCATCCCCTAAAAAGTCTAAATTTAGGTGATAGTATTTGATTAGTTAAAATTCTTGCTGTAGGGTTAGAATATAATATTCTTACCCATTTACAAAATCCATCCCCCAGTTGATACTTTTCCATTATATTAAATAAATATGACCATTCCACCTGGTCGAATGCTTTTTCAGCATCCAACGATATAACTGCTAATTCAATATCTCTCCTTCTTCTCGAGTAGATAATATTAAACAAGCGTCTAAGATTATGTGATGAGTAACGTTTTGGAATAAAACCTGTTTGATCATAATGTATTATTTTGGAAATCACTAAACTTAGCCTCCGAGACAGTACTTTAGTTAATATTTTTTGATCAGTATTTAAAAGGGCAATCGCTCGATATGATCCAGGATCTTCCAGATCCTTATCTAATTTAGGAATTAATGTAATTGTAGATTCATTTAAAGACTCTGGTAATTTTCCTAACTCATAGGTGTGTCTATACACTGTTTGTAATCTTGATGAAAGTAGATCCTGAAATTTTTTATAAAATTCTGCACTCAGGCCATCGGGGCCCGCTGTTTTACCATTTTTTAACGATCCAATTGATTCTTCGATATCTGTTACCGATATTTCAGCATTTAATAATTGCCTACTCTCAAAATCTAGCTTATTAAAATGACATTTTTCTAGAAATGTTTCCATTTCATCTGTTTGCCCTGTTAATTTAGATGAATAAAGATTTTGATAATATTGTAAAAATGTGTCATTAATGTCTTTTGGTATAGTCAACGTATTTCCCTGTACCGATCTAATACTATGTATAGTTTTTTCATCGTCTAATCTTCTGAGTTGTCGTGCTAATAATTTTTGAGGTTTATCACCAAATTCAAAATGAACTTGTTTAGTTTGTTGATATAGTTTTATCACTTGATCAGAGTAAATTTTATTTAATCTATATTTTAATATAGCAATTTTATTACTCAACTCTTTAGAAGGATGTATTATATTTTCACTATCTAATTGTTTTATCTCTTTTTCTAACTTTTGCTCCATTATTCGATTTTCTTTGTTAAAATGAGCTTGTGCTGATATTATTGCACCGCGCATAAATGCTTTAAATGTGTCCCATAATAATAATGGGGAAGTCTCAGGTTTATCGTTAGTTTCAAAAAATAATTTAATCTGTTTCTCCACATAGTTACAGCAGTCTTTATCCTTTAATATCTGTGTGTTGAATCTCCAAATATTAGTTTTATTAACTATATCTTTTAATTTTATCTTAAATGTTAATGGAGCATGATCTGAGATAATAATATTATGATACTTTGCATCATACATAAAGGGGAGTAATTTTGAGTCAACTAAGAAATAATCTATCCTCGAATAGGTTCCGAATACCGGCGAGAAAAATGAATATTCCCGTCCGGTTGGATTATCCAATCTCCAAATATCTTTAACATTCGATGTCTTAATAAAATAATTTATAAGCTTACTTGATTTAGAAAGAGCCTTACTTTTTGTAGAAGATCTATCCAAATAATTATCTAAAGTACAGTTTAAATCACCTCCAATTATTAAATTATATTGGGTGGATATAGGAATACTATTAAATATTTTCTTAAAAAATAGTGGATTATCAAAATTAGGTGCGTATATATTCATAAGAATTACTTTTTTTAAATGTAGTTCCCCTGTAATTATTAAATATCTACCCTCCTTATCCTCTATTATCGAATTAAGTTTAAAAGGTATACCTTTACGAATAATTATTGCAACCCCTCTAGATTTGTGTATAAACGAAGAATGATATACTTTTGAAATCCATTTAGCTGTTAATCTATATTGAGCATCTTTTTTAAGATGTGTCTCTTGAAGAAACGTAACTCCAGATTTCAATCTATTCAGCTGAGCTAATACCTTTCCCCTTTTAGTTGGTTCATTGATTCCTTTAACATTCCAACTACAGAAGGTGATTCCATCACCCCCATTCCTTACATTCATATCTTGCATTTTATTGTTAGGGTGGCTTTTTTTGGAGTAGCCTTCTTGGCTCCTCCAGCCCTACATTACACCCCAACTTCAATCCGATGCGAATTTCCAATTCCATTAAACCATATCCATTTAATCTGATTATATAAAATAGATAGAAGTCATGATTATATAATATATAATATAAAATCAAGTATGTGTTATACAAAAAATAATAACGAGTGTAAATATAAAAAAAGTAAAGGGTGATAAAAAGGTGATCAGAAAAAAAAGAGACTACACTTTTATAACGTGTAGTGTGCACAGGTGAAAGCCACACTAACATGGCTACTAATCTAGCGACTTCCGTTTTCTAAAAAAAAAGATGTTAAATATTCCAGCTCTTATTTGGAATACTGTATATATTGGGGTGGGGGTGCTAACTTTATGTTCTTAATAACTTTTTCTATTATTCATATTACTAATTTTTAGTTGTTAATTTCAACTATAATTAGTATCATAATTAGTAATACTATATAAGGGGAGTAAGGGAAATCAAACTAATTAGTAATTAGTGATTAGTAATTAATAATTACAAATTAGTATTTATTAATTAATTAGTAAACAATATAATACTACAATACTATGTCCGTTATTCCGCCTTTTTCTCAGTGGGTGGTTCATAACCGCAGGTCCATAAAGTTCATCCATCAATTACTCCTGTCGGGTCTGCTCCTTCTTCCTCTGCTTCTCCTTCTTCTCCTTCTTCTGCCTTCTTCTGTATTTTCCGAGCGAATTCCAGTGCCGCTGTATGCTTGGTGAAACGAAGATCCTTCTTCTCGTAGGTAACTCTAAGTATTGCCGGGTACACCAGACCATATCTGATCTCCTCTATTCCTTTTATATCTCTCAAGATGCGTCTTGTTTCTGTGAATAGAGCTCTTCTTTTAGCCACTTCGGCCGGGTAGTCTCTGAAGATACTGATGTTATCTCCTTCGTATTTCAGATTTCTTTTTCTTATTATTATCTTCATCATATCTTCAAAGACGCCGTCATAAACCACCTTTACAATTACTTGTCTTGGTGGTGCACCACTCCTAGAAGCCGGTCTTAAAGCCCTGTGGGCTCGGCCCAACAGGGGCTCTTCATCCAGATCCAAAATGTCCTTCAGGAGTTTAGCAAAGAATTTACGTGGGTCATGGTTTCCTTCGCGTCCCTCAGACAGACCTACTATACGCAAATTCTTACGTCTTTGCCGCCCCTCCAAATCAATACATTTCTCATTTATTTTACGTACTAATTCAGAGAGGCGTTTGTTCTCTTCGTTTATCTTCTCATTCTCCCTCGCAGTTGTTAGAGCAACATCAGTTAATTCTTTAATCGTATCATTTTGTTGATCCAGTACAGTTGACATAGGGCTTAACCTCGCCTCTATTTTCGCATCCATCATCTCTTCCATCATTCGCTCCATCCCAGCAATCTTATCAGTTACCTCGATCAGTTGAGTATGTATGTCCTCCTCAATGTCTGTTTTCCATTCATTCATCATGGTTTTTACCATTTCCTTAACTTCTCTCATTAATTCTTCTTTGATTTTTCGAATATCCGTTTTTAAGGCCTTCATTTCATCCTTAATTTCTTTATAATCTTTCTTCACTTCTTTTTGTGTTTCTGTTTGTGTTTCCTTCAGCATTTTCCTCATATCAGCCAGCAGAGATTTTTTAAGATCTTCCATCTCAGCTTTTCTTAGTGAAATCTCTTCTTGGGAGGCAGCCAGTCCCGAGCCTGAAGCTTTGGTGGGGCCTGCCTCCCTTCTGGAGCCTTTCTTCGGCTGTGTGGGGGAGGAGGGATTGATTTTAAATTTCTTACCGGAGTCGCTAAAGTCGCGCGCCTGATGACGTCACGCAGCTTACAATCGCACCCGGAGCCGTTTAAAATCGATCTCCTACGGTAAGTGACGTTAGCAACCTCCTCTAACCCCGTTTTTTTTCCAGATTTTTTAAGAGCTGGTCTGGCGCTGTTCTCTCCTAGAACATGGCGCCACCGGAAGTCCCGAAACATAGAAATTAGGTGCAGGAGTAGGCCATTCGGCCCTTCGAGCCAGCACCGCCATTTAATATGATCATGGGTGATCATCCAACTCAGTATCCCGTACCTGCCTTCTCTCCATACCCTCTGATCCCCTTAGCCACAAGGGCCACATCTAACTCCCTCTTAAATATAGCCAATGAACTGGCCTCAACTACCCTCTGTGGCAGAGAGTTCCAGAGACCCACCACTCTCTGTGTGAAAAATGTCCTTCTCATCTCGGTCCTAAAGGATTTCCCCCTTATCCCTAAGCTGTGACCCCTTGTCCTGGACCTCCCCAACATCGGGAACAATCTTCCTGCATCTAGCCTATCCAAACCCTTAAGAATTTTGTAAGTTTCTATAAGATCCCCTCTCAATCTCCTAAATTCTAGAGAGTATAAACCGAGTCTGTCCAGTCTTTCTTCATAAGAAAGTTCTGACATCCCAGGAATCGGTCTAGTGAACCTTCTCTGCACTCCCTCTATGGCAATAATGTCCTTGGAGACCAGAACTGTACGCAATACTCCAGGTGTGGTCTGACCAAGATCTTATACAACTGAAGTAGAACCTCCCTGCTCCTATATTCAAATCCTTTTGCTATGAAAGCTAACATACCATTCGCTTTCTTCACTGCCTGCTGCACCTGCATGCCTGATTGGTGTACCATGACACCCAGGTCCTGCTGCATCTCCCCTTTTCCTAATCGGCCACCATTTAGATAATAGTCTGCTTTCCTGTTTTTGCCACCAAAGTGGATAACCTCACATTTATCCACATAATACTGCATCTGCCAAACATTTGCCCACTCACCCAGCCTATCCAAGTCACCTTGCAGTCTCCTAGCATCCTCCTCACAGCTAACACTGCCCCCCCAGCTTAGTGTCATCTGCAAACTTGGAGATATTGCCTTCAATTCCCTCATCCAGATCATTAATGTATATTGTAAATAGTTGGGGTCTCAGCACTGAGCCTGGCGGTACCCCACTAGTCACTGCCTGCCATTGTGAAAAGGACCCATTTACTCCTACTCTTTGCTTCCTGTTTGCCAGTTCTCTATCCACATCAATACTGAACCCCCAATGCCGTATGCTTTAAGTTTGTATACTAATCTCTTCTGTGGGACCTTGTCGAAAGCCTTCTGGAAGTCCAGATACACCACATCCACTGGTTCTCCCCTATCCATGCTACTAGTTACATCCTCGAAAAATTCCACAAGATTCGTCAGACATGATTTACCTTTCGTAAATCCATGCTGACTTTGTCCAATGATTTCACCACTTTCCAAATGTGCTGCTATCCCATCTTTAATAACTGACTCTAGCAGTTTCCCCACTACCGATGTTAGACTAACTGGTCTGTAATTCCCCGTTTTCTCTCTCCCTCCCTTCTTAAAAAGAGGGGTTACGTTTGCTACCCGCCAATCCTCAGGAACTACTCCAGAATCTAAAGAGTTTTGAAAGATTATCACTAATGCATCCACTATTTCCGGAGCTACTTCCTTAAGTACTCTGGTATGCAGCCTATCTGGCCCTGGGGAGTTATCGGCCTTTAATCCATTTAATTTACTCAACACCACTTCCCGACTAACCTGTATTTCACTCAATTCCTCCTTTGACCCGCGGTCCCCTGCTATTTCCGGCAGATTATTTATGTCTTCCTTAGTGAAGACGGAACCAAAGTAGTTATTCAATTGGTCCGCCACATCCTTGTTCCCCATGATCAACTCACCTGTTTCTGACTGCAAGGGACCTACATTTGTTTTAACTAATCTCTTTCTCTTCACATATCTATAAAAACTTTTTCAGTCAGTTTTTATGTTCCCTGCCAGTTTTCTTTCATAATCTATTTTTCCTTTCCTAATTAAGCCGTTTGTCCTCCTCTGCTGGTCTCTGAATTTCTCCCAATCCTCTGGTATGCTGCTTTTTCTGGCTACTTTGTACGCATCATTCTTTGCTTTGATATTATCTCTGATTTCCCTTGTTATCCACGGATGCACTACCTTCCCTGATTTATTCTTTTGCCAAACTGGGATGAACAATTTTTGTAGTTCATCCATGCAGTCTTTAAATGTCTTCCATTGCGTATCCACCGTCAACCCTTTTAGAATTGATTACCAGTCAATCTTGGCCAATTCACGTCTCATACCCTCAAAGTTACCTTTCTTTAAGTTCAGAACCATTGTTTCTGAATTAACAATGTCACGCTCCATCCTAATGAAGAACTCGACCATATTATGGTCACTCTTGCCCAAGGGGGCACGCACAACAAGACTGCTAACTAACCCTTCCTCATTACTCAATACCCAGTCTAAAATAGCCTGCTCTCTCGTTGATTCCTCTACATGTTGATTTAGATAACTATCCCACATACATTCCAAAAAATCCTCTTCCTCAGCACCCCTGCCAATTTGATTCACCCAATCTATATGTAGATTGAAGTCACCCATTATAACTGTTTTGCCTTTGTCGCACGCATTTCTAATTTCCTGTTTAATGCCATCCCCAACTCCACTACTTCTGTTAGGTGGCCTGTACACACCTCCCACTGTCCTTCCTTTCCATTGCGTTAATCTCCTCTCTAACCAGCGACGCTACCCCACCTCCTTTTCCTTTCTCTCTATCCCTCCTGAATATTGAATATCCCTGGATGTTCATCTCCCAGCCTTGGTCACCCTGGAGCCATGTCTCCGTAATCCCAACTATATCATATTCATTAATAGCTATCTGCACGTTCAACTCATCCACCTTATTACGAATACTCCTTGCATTGAGACACAAAGCCTTCACAAAACCTTTTTACAATGCTCTTATTCCTTATACAATTATGTTGAGAAGCGGCCCATTTTGATTTTTGCCCTGGTTTTGTCTGCCTGCCACTTTTACTTTTCACCTTGCTCCCTATTGCTTCTACCCTCGTTTTACACCCACCTGCCTCTCTGCTCTTGTACCCATCCCCCTGCCATATTAGTTTAAACCCTCCCCGATAGCACTAGCAAACACTCCCCTGGGCTCCATTCTGACCTCAGGAGCTGTGTGTGTGGAGTTTGCACGTTCTCCCTATGATTTCTTCCGGACGCTCTGGCTTCCTCGCATGTCAAAATATGTGCAGGTTCTAGGGTTATTTGCCTCTGTAAAATTGCCCCTCGTGTGTAGGGATTAGAGATAGACACAAAAAGCTGGTCTAACTCAGATGCTGGTTTAAACCGAAGATATACACAAAAAGCTGGAGTAACTCAGCGGGACAGGCAGTAACTCTAGAGAGAAGGAATGGGTGACGTTTCAGGTCGAGACCCTTCTTCAGACTGATTAGGGATAAGGGAAACAAGAGATATAGACGGATGTGGAGATAAAAAACAATGAATCAAAGATATGCAAAAAAGTAACGATGATAAAGGAAACTGGCCATGGTAAGCTGTTTGTAGGGTGAAAATTAAAAGCTTGTGCAACTTGGGTGGGGGAGGGATAGAGAGAGAGGGAATGCCGGGGCTACTTGAAGTGAGAGAAATGAATATTCATACCACTGGGCTGTAAGCTGCACAAGCAAAATATGAGATGCTGTTCCTCCAATTGGTGTTTAACCTCACTCTGACAATGGAGGAGACTGAGGACAGAAAGGTCTGTGTAGGAATGGGAAGAAGTATTAAAGTGTCCAGCAACCGGGAGATCAGGTTGGTTCATGCGGGCTGAGCGAAGGTGTTCCACGAAACGATCACCTAGTCTGCGTTTTGTCTCGTCGATGTATAAGAGTCCACATCTTGAACAAAGGATCCAGTAAATGAGGTTGGAGGTGGAAGTGGGGTAACATACAACTAGTGTCAATGGGGTGATAGGTGGTCGGCACAGACTCAGTGGGCTGAATGGCCCGTTGTCATCTTGTATCTCTAAAATAACAAAGTAAATTTAAAAAATGGATGGACATTTGTAAAATGCTGGAGATGGATTTAGTGAAATAAATGTGGAGGGTGATGTTCAATAATTGTAAAAGGATATAGTGGAAGGAAACTATGAAGGCTTGCATTGCAAGCATGGATTCTATAGTCAAGAGTATTTAATTGTCACATGTACTGACAATAGAACAATAAATACTTACAGCAGGATTGCAGGCACATTAACACAAATAATACACAAATAATTGTATTAACTGTAATACTAATGTTAAAAAAATCCATAATGCGACCAAAGCCAAGGTCCATAGAAGTCCATAGTTGCTGAGATTAGTGTTGTGTAGTGTTCAGGAGCCTGATGGTTGCAGGGAAGAAGCTATTCTTGAAACTAGCACACACGGTTTTCAGACTGCTGTACCTTCTTCCCGATGGTAGGAGTGAGATGAGAGCGTAGCCAGGGTGTAGTGAGTCTTTGATGATATTGGCTGCCCTTTTCAGGCAGTGCCTTCCATTTAGACCAAGCGGAGGCTGGGCGATCGTTTCGCCGAACACCTCCGCTCGGTCCGCAATAACCAACCCGACCTCCCGGTGGCTCAGCACTTCAACTCCCCCTCCCATTCCGTATCCGACCTCTCGGTCCTGGGCCTCCTCCACGGCCAGAGTCCCCAAGCAACACCGCAAGTTGGAGGAACAGCACCTCATATTCCGCTTGGGGAGCCTGCATCCTCTGGGCTTAAACATTGAATTTTCTCAATTCTGTTAACCCAGGCTGCCTCCTCCCCCTCCCCACCTCTCCCTCAGCCCTCGGGCCCTGGCATTCCTTCTCTCTCTATCTCCCTCCCCCCCACCCAAGTCGCACTAGCTTCTCATTTTCACACTACAAACAGCCTACAATAGCTTGTTTCCTTTATCATTAATACTTTTTTGCATATCTTTCACTCATTGTTCCTTATCTCTCCACATCACTGTCTATATCTCTCGTTTCCCTGATCCCTGACAAGTCTGAAGAAGGGTCTCGACCCGAAACGTCGCCTATCTCCTTCGCTCCTTAGATGCTGCTGCACCCGCTGAGTTTCTCCAGCTTTTTGTGTAACCCCCCCTTCCATAGATCCCTTTGATGGTGGGGAGGTTAATACCTGTGGTGGAATCTCACTGTAATCTCTGCACTCTCTGAAATCTCCTTTGTTCCTGTGTGTTTGAGTTGCTGAGGCAGGCCATGATGCAACCAATCAATCTACATCCACAGATGACTCTCCCTCCAGTGGAAACATTCTTTCCACATCCACTCTATCTATGCCTTTCATTATTCTGTACGTTTCAATGAGGTCCCCCCCTTAACCTTCTAAACTCCAGTGAGTACAGTCTGTCAAGCGCTCATCAAATGCCAACCCACTCATTCCGGGAATCATTTTGGTAAAACCTCCTCTGGACCCTCTCCAGAGCTAGCACATCCTTCCTCAGATACGGGGCTCAATTTTGCTCACAGTACTCAAAATGTGCCTCACCAGCACCTTATAGAGCCTCAGAATTCCATCTCAGCTTTCTTTCTTGTTAAGTCTTGGTAAGAAAAGAGGAAAATGGATGCACACACAGATAATGACTGAAAAGCAGAAGAGGTGGCGAGTTGGCAGATTCACTAGTGAACAGAATCTCTTTATCGCCTATGGAAGAAATTATACAAGAGTATGCAGTTATAAACAAGAGAAATACAATTTTCTGAAAAAATTAAGCAATCTTGCTAGGCAAGATTGTAGTGGAGAAGGGGATTTAGTGAATGATGCTTGGAGGATGAACTGAGTGAAAATGGAGGAAAGGTAAACATTTTTGAATCGCTACACTTGAAAAAAGTGTTGTCAAACCTGTGGCCAAGGAGGTAATCGAGTGATAGGAGTGGTGTGAGGATGGATACGGAAGTAAAAGAGGCTGGAATCAAAGGGGAGTGGGGTAAAGAAGATAGTTCAGGGCCAAAAGAAGAAATGTGGGGAGGTATCAGTGGGTGTCAGTAGAGGGAGGTGTGTTGCAAGGTGTGTAGCAAAGAGTAGGAGTAAATGGGTCCTTTTCAGAATTGCAGGCAGTGACTAGTGGTGTACCGCAAGGCTCAGTGCTGGGACCCCAGCTATTTACAATATATATTAATGATCTGGATGAGAGAATTGAATGCAACATCTCCAAGTTTGTGGATGACAAGAAGCTGGGGGGCAGTGTTAGCTGTGAGGAGGATGCTAGGAGGCTGCAAGGTGACTTGGATAGGTTGGGTGAGTGGGCAAATGCATGGCAGATGCAGTATAATGTGGATAAATGTGAGGTTATCCACTTTGGTGGCAAAAACAGGAAAGTAGACTATTATCTGAATGGTGGCCAATTAGGAAAAGGGGAGATGCAACGAGACCTGGGTGTCATGGTACACCAGTCATTGAAAATAGGCATGCAGGTGCAGCAGGCAGTGAAGAAAGCGAATGGTATGTTAGCATTCATAGCAAAAGGATTAGAGTATAAGAGCAGGGAGGTTCTACTGCAGTTGTACAGGGTCTTGGTGAGGCCACACCTGGAGTATTGCGTACAGGTTTGGTCTCCTAATCTGAGGAAGGACATTCTTGCCATAGAGGGAGTACAGAGAAGGTTCACCAGACTGATTCCTGGGATGGCAGGACTTTCATATGAAGAAAGACTGGATAGACTCGGCTTGTACTCGCTAGAATTTAGAAGATTGAGGGGGGATCTTATAGAAATTTATAACATTCTTAAGGGGTTGGACAGGCTAGATTGTTCCCGATTTTGTGGAAGTCCAGAACAAAGGGTCACAGTTTAAGGATAAGGGGGAAGTCTTTTAGGACCGAGATGAGAAAATCATTTTTCACACAGAGAGTGGTGAATCTGTGGAATTCTCTGCCACAGAAGATAGTTGAGGCCAGTTCATTGGCTATATTCAAGAGGCAGTTAGATGTGGCCCTTGTGGCTAAAGGGATCAGGGGGTATGGAGAGAAGGCAGGTACAGGATACTGAGTTGGATGATCAGTCATGATCATATTGAATGGCGGTGCAGGCTCGAAGGGCCGAATGGCCTACTCCTGCACCTATTTTCTATGTTTCTATGTTTATAAGTGTGACATTTTATTTATTGTGTCATATTGGGGTAAGGCAAAATATAACAAGTTAGTCAAAAAATAGAGGAATAGTCCTTTATGATACAGTCCTATATATACAGATTGATATGAAACTGTCCTATATGATATATTATGCAGTCCTATGTAATACAGTCCTGTGTGAAAATGTCCTATATGACACAATCCCATATGATACAGTCCTATAATACTGTCCTGTGCGATATGTGATATAGTCCTATGTGATAGTCCTATGTGGTACAGTCCTGTGATAATGTTCTATATGACACAATCCTATATGATACAGCTTCTACAGAGCGGGTCAGAAGAAGGGTCCTGACCCAAAACATCATCTGTCCATTTCCTTCCCAGACTCTGCCTGAGTCGTTGAGTTCCTCCAACACTGTGTTTTGCTATATTATACAGCTTACTGATAGAGTCATAGAGTCTTACAGCAAAGAAATAGGTCCTTCGGCACAACTTGCCCGCACTGGCCAACATGTTCCATCTACATTAGCACAAACTGCCTGTGTTTGGTCCATATTCCTCTAAATCTGTCCAATCCATGTACCTGTCTAAATGTTTCTTAAACGTTGCGATAGTACCTGTCTCAACTACCTCCTCTGGCAGCTCGTTCCATGCACTTACCACCCTTTGTGTGAAAAAGTTACCCCTCGGATTCCTAATAACTCTTGTGTCTAATTTAGCTGACAACTCAATTTTAGTTGATATTGTTTGTTTAGCCCTTAAATCACGCATCCCATCTCGCTTTCCATCCACATTTGCCACTGATTCTCACTCATTTGCCCCTTTGATTTTGTTCTTACATTTACCTGCATTAGAAATAATTGTCAATGGTTAATTAGCCTCCCATCACGTGGCAGTAGGCGAACAGCAAGAGTTATGTGGAGGAAACCCACAAGGTCACAGGGAGAACTTGCAAGATCTTCAGTTAGGATTAAGCCCAGGCATCCGGAGCTGCAAGACAGCAGAACTAACTGCTGCATCACTGTGCCATTATGAGTCATATTCCTAATTGTATTCTGGGCAGCTAGATATAAGCAATGCACAAGGGCAGAACCTACCTACGCATATGAACTTCATGAGTCAATGTTTCCAGCAATGACGTTCAGGCTAAATCCAGCAAAGTCAATAATAAGTGTTCTATTTAGACATTGTAAGTATTGATACTTCACTCAAGGTTATGTACTGTAGTGAAAACAATCTGCCCAACAAACTCCCCAGATGTGCTGGGTGTGACTTGCGATGTCTCGTTATATTTTCACAACCTTCCTAAAGGTGTAACTTCAAAAATTAAATCACATGTAAATATTATTTAGAAATTAAATATGATAAAAAGGAACCGCAGATGCTGGTTATACCAAAGATAGACACAAGACTTATTCAGCCAGGAGTGAAGAAGATTGCAAAAAGTGGTGAACACTGGCCAGTCCATAATGGGATTTACAGCATCATCAGACACCACCCTGGCCACACACTCATTTCATTCCTGCCATCGGGAAGAAGAAATAGGAGCCTGAAAACTGTAGCATCCAAGTTCAGGACCAGCTTCTTTGCTAGAGCCATCAGGCTATTAAACATTACAACCTCCAAATAAGTTCTGAACTACATAGACTTGGGGGCATTGGCTTTGTCGTTTTGTACTATAATTGTTTGTTTGTTTTATGTGTATGTATGTGTGTGTGTGTGTGTGATATCTATATTACTAAAAGTCTGATCTTGACCACTTCCTGTTCTCCTGTATATTGATTTTAGAAAAAACGCTGTCACTTATGGCTGTGATCTTGCGCAGGACAAGAGGATTTTTCCCATTGATGAAAAATAAAAGAGTTATTAGTGTTTAAAAAATGTTGAGATTCTCTCTCCTGAAGGCCAAGGATTGTTCGACATACCCTACAAAGAGGCTGGCATAGCTGGGGCCCATGCACGTGCCCATAGCTACACCTTGTATTTGGAGGAAATGGGAGGAGTCAAACGAAAAGTTATTAAGAGTAAGGACCAGCTCCGCTAGGCGGTGGAGAGTATCTGTAGACGGGGATTGGTTGGTTCTCTGGTCGAGGAAGAACCGGAGGGCTTTGAGAACCTCCTGTTGGGGCGAATGGAGGTGTAGAGTGACTGGACGTCAATGGTGATGATGAGGGGATGGGCTATGAGGGAACGTAATGCCCAGAGATGACGGAGAGTGTCTGAGGTGTCTTGAACATAGGTAGGGAGGGATTTAACCAGGGGGGATAGGATGGAGTCGAGGTATGTGGAAATAACTTTGGTAGGGCACGAACAGGCAGCGACAATGGGTCTACCAGGACAGTCAGGTTTGTGGATTTTGGGGAGAAGGTAAAATCAGGTTGTGCCGGCCTGGGGAATGATGAGGTTGGAGGCTTGGGGGGGCAGGGAGCCGGAGTGGATGAAGTCTGTGATGGTGCTAGAGATAGTGGCCCGGTGCTCGTCTGTGGGGTCATGGTCTGGGGATAAGTAGGAGGAGGTGTCCGAGAGTTGGCATGTGGCCTCAGCTTTGTTGAGATCGACGCGCCAGACTACCATGGCACCTCCTTTTTTGGTGGGTTTGATAACCCAATCTGGGTTGTTGCGGAGTGAGTCGATAGCTGTACGTTCAGGGGGGAGAGGTTAGAATGAGACAGGGGAGTGGAAAAGTTGAGGCGGTTGATGTCCCTCCCGCAGTTTTGAATAAAATGGTCTGACGCCGGAAGGCCATGAGGGGGGGTCCAAGAGGAGGGGGCATCAATAGGGGGCGAGGACTCCTTCCCATGGAAGAAAACTATGAGGCGGAGGTGACGGTAGAAGAGCTCCAAGTCGTGGTTGGCGCGGAACCCATTGAGGTGGGGACTGAGGGGGACGAAGGTAAGGCCTCTGCTGAGGACAGACTGTTAGGTGTCGGAGAAGGGGAGGTCAGGGTGGAGGGTGAACACACGGCAGGGATGGAGGTTGGGGCCGGAGGAAGGCAGGTGAGTGGAGGGTGGTCAGGGAGGAGGGGGGCATGAAGACTGTAGTGTGGGTGGGCAAGAGCAGGGGTCACATGGTTTGAGGGGGATGGGGAAGACCCAGTGGAACAGCCACTGAGGTTACCAGGGTTAGGGAGACTGGTACTAGGACCCAGCGCAGTCAAACCCGGGGGAGTGGGAATCTGCAGCGTGGAAACTTCAGGCCCAGTGCTGAGTCCAGGCTGCAGGTAAGGCGACGGCTGCGGGCTGCTGGAGGGCGGTGGAGTGGCGATGGTCAGTGGAATTGATGGTGGGAGTACGGGTCAGCAGGCGATGCGTGGGAGGTCCCGGTGGGCGGATGGTCGGTGGGGCACATGGTTCGGCCAGCTCAGTGAAGCGACGAGGTGAGTAGGATGCGGTGCGGCGGCCATGTTTGTTGAGCACCGGTCCAGCGGCGATGTTCGGTAGGTCCGGTGCGGCGGCGATGTTCGATGGGCCGGGTGCGGCGGCAATGTTGGATGGGCCCGGTGGGGTGGTGAGGTTAGGCGGTCGCGGGGGCGAAGAGGTTCGGCGGTCACGTTATGGTGGCGATAATCGGAGGAATCGGGGAGGGGGAGATATTCAGAGTTACCGGTGAGGCAGCGAGGCTGGGCGTCACCGAAGGCGGCTTCCTGGTGAGTGCTGGTAGGTAGGCAGGTGAGTGCTGGTAGGTAGGCAGTAGTCGGTGGCAGCATCGTCGTGGAGGTCACCGAAGGCGGTGTCCTGGTGAGTGCTGGAGCTGCTCCTCGTAGCCAAGATGGCGTCGCGGGACTCGGGCAGGCGGCGTGGGCCAGTTGGGGCCCGGAACCTGCAGAAGGTCGAGTCGCGGAGTGTCGGTGGCAGGAATGGCCAGGAGGCGGGCTAGTTTCAGGTCCTTGATCGAATTAAGGTGGGCCAAGAATCGTTGATTGAAGAGGTGGATCTTCCGGCAGATGAAGTAGAGTTGGGCTCCGTTGCAGGTCTGGGTGAGTGAGGCCCGAAGTTTTGGGAGAGTCAAAGCGAGGTCCTGCTGGTGCTGGCACATCACAGCCAGAGTTGATCTCAGTGCCCGGAAGGAGAATTGCTGTGTATGGCGGCATATAGCCAGTTGGTATCGATAGTCCGGCTTGGGACCGAGCTGGGAGGTAGGGAACTGGAGCTGGAAGCCATGAGGTACGCGCATGGGATCCAGCTATGCCTGCCTCTTTGTAGGGTACGTCGAACAATCCTTGTTCGAGACGTACCAGAGCCCCATCCACGACCTCTACCTCCGCTATATCGGTGATTGCATTGCTGCTACCTCCTGTACCCATACACAACTGACTGACTTCATCCGCTTCACCACTAACTTCCATCCGGCACTCAAATACACCTGGACCATTTCCGACACCTTCCTACCATTATCTCCATCGCAGGTGATAGACTTCTGACCGACATCCACAATAAACCCACTGACTCCCATGGCTATCTAGACTACACTTCTTCCCACCCTGCTTCCATCCCCTACTAACAATTCCTCCGTCTACGTCGCATCTGCTCCCAGGATGTGTTCCACACCAGGGCATCGGAAATGTCCTCATTCTTCAGGGAACGGGGGTTCCCCTCCCCTACTATAGATTAGGCTCTCACCAGGGTCTCTTCAATACCCTGTAACACTGTTCTCTCTCCCAATCCCCCCACTTGTAACAAGGGCAGAGTCCCCCTAGTCCTCACCTTTCACCCCACTAGCCGTCACATACAACAAATAGTCCTCTGTCATTTTCGCCACCTCCAACGTGACCCCACCACTCGCCACTTCTTCCCATCTCCCCCCCTGTCTGCTTTCCGCAAAGACCGCTCCCTCTGTAACTCCCTGGTCAATTCTTCCATTCCCCCCCAACACCACCCCCTCCCCGGGCACTTTTCCCTGCAAACGCAAGAGATGCTACACTTGTCGCTTTACCCCCCCCCTCGACTCCATTCAAGGACCCAAGCAGTTGTTCCAAGTGCGACAGAGGTTCACCTGCATCTCCTCCAACCACATCTATTGCATCCGCTGCTCTCGATGTCAGCTGATCTACATTGGTGAGATCAAGCGTAGGCTTGGCGATCGTTTCGCTGAACACCTCCGCTCGGTCCGCATTAACCAACCTGATCTCCCTGTAGCTCAGCACTTCAATGCCCCCTCCCATTCCGAATCCGACCTTTCAGTCCTGGACCTCCTCCATGGCCAGAGTGAGCACCCACCTCATATACCGCTTGGGCAATTTGCACCCTAGTGCATAGACATTGACTTCTCCAATTTCCGGTAGCCCTTGCTGTCTCCTCCCCTTCTCAGTTCTCCCGCAGCCCTCCTTTCTCCTTTCTTCTCCCCCCCCCCCCCCCCCCCCGCCACACTACATCAGTCTGAAGAAGGGTTTTGGCCCGAAACGTTGCCTATTTCCTTCGCTCCATGGATGCTGCTGCATCTGCTGAGTTTCTCCTGCACTTTTGATAACCTTCGATTTTCCAGCATCTGCAGTTCCTTCTTAAACATGAATGGTTGGTGGTGGTTGGTTTGAATTAAAAGCACAGCAAATGGTTGGTGGTGGTTGGTTTGAAATGGCAAATGATTAAAAGTCCAAACTTGACAACTTCATGTTTGCACTGTATGTTGATTTTAGATAAAACGCTACAACTTACGGCTGTGATTTTTGGCCATCTTATTCAGCCTCCCTCCGCTCATCAGGTGCAGACGATTCTTACCATCAATGAAAAATAAAAGTGTTATTCATGTTTAAAAAATGTTGGAGATCTCTCTCCTGTCAAGCACGCCATGAATGGCCACGCTCCTTCCGGTGGGAGGGGGCAGGGATTATAAAACCCGGAAGTGTGGGTGTGACTCAGTCTCTGCAAGATGGGGGAGGGAGAGGTCACAACTGTCTGAGCTGTGAATCAACTGAACACACTGAATGTCGACTGAACTGTGAGTGTGGTGTATTTGTGGTGTTTTGTGTGTTTTTGTTTTGTGGTTTTATGGTTGTTTCACCCTGCTTGGAATGGTATGAAACTGCATTTGAATGTGGTGGCCTTGCACCCTGCATGAAATGGTATGAAACTGCATTTGAATTTGGCAGCCTTGCACCCTGCATGAAATGGTATGAAACTGCACCTGAATTTGGTGGCCTTGCACCCTGCTTGAAATGGTATGAAACTGCACTTGAATTTGGTAGCCTTGCCCCCTGCCTGAAGTGGTATGAAACTGCATTTGAATTTGGTGGCCTTGCACCCTGCAGGAAATGGTATGAAACTGCATTTGAATTTGGTGGCCTTGCACCCTGCTTGAAATGGTATGAATGCACTTGAATTTGGTAGCCTTCCACCCTGCTAGAAGTGGTACGAAACTGCACTTGAGTTTGGTGGACTTGCACCCTGCTTGAAGTGGTACGAAACTGCATTTGAATTTGGTAGCCTTGCACCCTGCTTGAAGTGGTATGAAACTGCACTTGAATTTGGTAGCCTTGCACCCTGGTTGAAGTGGTATGAAACTGCACTTGAATTCGGTGGCTTTGCACCCTGCTTGAAGTGGTATGAAATTGCACCTGAATTTGGTTGCCTTGCACCCTGCTTGAAATGGTAGGAAACTGCATTTGAATTTGGTGGCCTTGCACCCTGCTTGAAGTGGAATTTCAAGGTATAGCCGTGAGTCAACTGCCAACCCACCAGCTGTGAGTTAGCTGACTGCACATGAGTGACTGAGCTGCCACCCCAAGAATTCATTTGGCCCACAATGTCCATACTAGCCCTCTGGAAACCTGTCCCTTCAGCCCACAACACCCCATACTAGTGCTCCAGAAAGCCCCCCCCCCCCAAATGGGCACCAATATTGGAATTGGTGGAGAGGGTTGGGGGACCAGCCCTCCCGTGTGAACTTAGTCTAATATATCTGTGTGTGTGTGTGTGTGTGTGTGTGTGTGTGTGTGTGTGTGTGTGTGTGTGTGTGTGTGTGTGTGTGTGTGTGTGTGTGTGTGTGTGTGTGTGTGTGTGTGTGTGTGTGTGTGTGTGTGTGTGTGTGTGTGCAGGGCCTAAGCTGTTTCACTTGTGAGGCCCCTCCAAATCCCCCACCCCGACGACTAGAGGAAGATGGTCCACTAGATTGACACTGATTTGCAGCCGAGCATGGCCAATGAGATAAGGGGCTGCAAAGCTGCCCTTATTTATTTTTATTTATTTATTGCCAGTGTTAGTGTCGAGTTATTGGCTTAAACACTATTATTCTGAAATGGAGGGCAAGGGAAATTACTGAAGGGTTGTTTAGAAACTACAGTGCATTGTGACAGCATATGTGAGAAAGGCCTATGACATTGTCAAAAATATTATACACCTTGCAGGGCTCTCACTCCGTTGTCAGACGGGCAACCTTGGCACCTTTTTAAGTTGCCAAATTACAGTTTAGGTGGTCATTGAAGACGGCTTGCATGATGTGTGGGATAATGTGCTCGGATAAAGTGCTCAGTTATCAATTGGAATTATGCTCAATGACGCATTCAGATATTATTTCTGCTTCAAATAAAGTCACAAACTAAACATATTCACCAATCAAGACATGATATATACCACAATGACATGCAGGAAAGATATAATACAGCATCTCAACTCTTTTTACACATTACAATGAATGCAATTTCTATTATTTCTTTCCACTTCCAAACAAAAATGTGGTTGGATTATTCAGCGTATGATCAACCTCTGTGAGACCAAGCGCAGGCTTGGTGATCGCTTCGCACAACACCTCCACTCAGTTCACAATAACCAACCTGATCAAAGATTATAGAGGAGCAAGATGCGCCACTCAGTGGAAATCCAATGGACTGGTGTGTAGTACGTAACGGAACGTCACGGCCGCCATTTTGGCAGACTGCCTCCCCCATGTGTAATCCGCTCCAAAGCTACAGAGCAGTTGCAAGCAAAGATGATAGAGGAGCAAGATGCATTAGAAAGTTATTAGATTTATTTGTAATAGATCTTTACTTACCTCTTGATCCCTCTCTATCCCCTCTCTTCTCTCAATCCCTCTCTCTACCCCTCTCGATCTTTCTCTCCCCTCTGTAGTCTTTTCTCAATCTTTCTCTCCCTCTCTTCTCTCGATCCCTCTCTCTCCATCTCTTCCCTTGATCTTTCTCTCCCTCTTTCGATCTCTCTCTCCCTCTCTTCTCTCTCTTCCCTCGATCCCTCTCTCCCTCTCTCTTCTCGATCTTTCTCTCCCTCTCTTTCGATCTCTCTCTCCCTCTCTTCTCTCTCTTCCCTCGATCCCTCTCTCCCCTCTCTTTTCTCGATCTCTCTCTCCCTCTCTTCTCTCGATCTCTCTCTGCCCTCTCTTTTCTTGATCTCTCTCTCACTCTCTTCTCTCTCTCCTTTGTTCGATCGATCCCTCTCTCTCCCCTCTCGATCTCTCTCCCCTCTTCTCTCGATCTCTCTCTCCCCTATCTTCTCTCGATCTCCCTCCCTCCCCTCTCCCCCTCCCTCCTTCCCTCCTTCCCTCTCTCTCCCTCCCTTCCCTCTCCCCTTCCCTTTTCCCCGTTCCCCCATTTCCCTCGCATCATTCCTCCCCAGCCCCCACCTTTGCGTAGTTTCCCTTGCATCGCATTGTGCAGCTTCCCTTGTATTGCTTTAACACACACTGTGCACAAAATTACAGGCACACACAAACACACATTCATATAAATATATGGTGGGACAGATAGAAGAGCTTATTAAAATCTTCTTACAAAGACCATTATGTAATTTATTTCTATCCTCTTTTGGGCCTAAGGCATAACAGGGCTGCCAACTCTCACACAGAGGGAAGGGAGGGAGAGAGGGAAATCGAGAAGAGAGGAGTGAGAGAGAGATCGAGAGGGGAGAGAAAGAGATTGAGAGGGGAGAGAAAGAGATCGAGAGGGGAGAGAGAGCGATCGAGAGGGGAGAGAGAGCGATCGAGAGGGGAGAGGGGAGAGAGAGCGATAGAGAGAAGAGAGGGTGATCGAGAGAAGAGAGGGAGATAGCGAGAAGAGAGGGGATAGAGAGGGATCGAGAGGTAAGTAAAGATCTAATACAAATAAATCTAATAACTTTCTAATGCATCTTGCTCCTCTATAATCTTTGCTTGCAACTGCTCTGTAGCTTTGGAGTGGATTACACAGCGGGAGATTGAGAGACAAAGATTATAGAGAAGCCTAGTTTCCCAATGATGTAGACGCCATAGTCGACGCCATCTCTGGTCCGCTAATATGGCGTCGACAATCATACATGTGATACTACGCCTTTTCCACTGAGTGGCGCATCTTGCTCCTCTATAATCTTTGAACCTGATCTCCCGGTGGCCACACACTTCTGTCCTGGACCTCCTCCATGGCCAGAGTGAGGCCCACCGCATATTGGAGGAGGAGCACCTCATATTTGTTTGGGTAGTTTACACCCCAGTGTTATGAACATTGGCTTCTCTAATTTCAGGTAGTCCTTGCTTTCTCCCTGCTTCCCCTTACATTCCCATCTCTCACAGACTAATGTCTCTGCCTCTTTCTTTCTTTATCGTGTCCCCCCCCCGACATCAATTTGAAGAAGGGGCTCGACCCGAAACATCGTCTATTCCTTTGCTCCATAGATGCTGCTTTACCTGCTGATTTTCTCCAGCTTTTTTGTTTACCAATGGGCTCCCACCACTGGCCACATCTTCCCATCTCCTCCCTTGTTGGCTTTCCACAGAGACCGCTCCCTCCGTAACTCCCTGGTCAATTCGTCCCTTCGCACCCAAACCACCCCCTCTCCTGGCACTCTCCATTGCAACCGCAGGAAATGCTACACTTGTCGCTTTACCTCCCCCCTTGACTCCATTCAAAGACCCAAGCGGCAGAGGTTCACCTGCACCTCCTCCAACTTCATCTATTGCATCCTCTGCTCTAGGTGTCAGCTGCTTTACATCGGTGAGACCAAGCGTAGGCTTGGTGATCGCTTCGCCTAACACCTCCGCTTGGTCCGCAATAACCAACCTGATCTCCCAGTGGCTCAGCACTTCAACTCCTCCTCCCATTCCGAATCTGACCTTTCTGTCCTGGGCCTCCACCATAGCTAGAGTGAGGCCCACCGTAAATTGGAGGAGCAGCACCTCATATTTAGCTTGGGCAGTTTACACCCCAGCGGTATGAACATTGACTTCTTCAATTTCAGGTAATCCCTGCTTTCTCCTCCCCTTCCCAGCTCTCCCTCAGCCCACTGTCTTCGCCTCTTCCTTTCTTCATCCTGTTCCCCCCAACCCTCACATCAGTCTGAACAAAGGTCTCGACCCGAAACGTCGCCTATTTCCTTCGCTCCATAGATGCTGCCTCACCCACTGAGTTTCTCCAGCATGTTTGTCTACCCATTAACACAAGTTCCTCACCCACTCCCTACACATTAGGGACAATTTTACAGAGACGAATTAACCTACAAAGCCAATGCGTCTTTGGAATGTCGGAGGAAACCCACACGCTTGCAGGGAGAATGTGCAAATTCAACACAGACAGTGCCCGAGGACAGGATCGAACACAGATCTCTGGCGTGTGAGGCAGCAAGTCTACCAGCTGTGCCACTATATTTTGTTTTCCAACACACAAAAAAATATACATTGATAACTTTGGTTACTAAAAAAATGAAAATATCCATTTTAAGTTTTAAATCTCCAAGTGGCGCTATGTCCCCCTGTACAGCTACTGAATGTTTTAATTAAGTTCAAGACTATGGGGCAGTACATTGGCCATAAAGTTGCTGCCTAAAAGTGCCAGAGACCCGGAATTGATCCTGAATATGGGTACTGTCTGTATAGAGTTTGCTCCTTTTCCCTTTGATCGCATGGGTTTTCTCCGGGTGCTCTTGTTTCCTTCCACGTTCTAAAGATGTGCAGGGACCCATGTCAGACCCAACCAAAAACGTAATATTTTCCTTTTGACCAGAGATTCTGTCTGACCTGTTGAGTTACTCCAGCTTTTTGTGTCTATCTTAAGTTTAAACCAGTATCTGCAGTTTCTTCCTACACACACGATACTATACGTTAGAAATTTATTAATCCCAGGAGGAAAATTATGTGTGTGTGGGTATATATATTACACACACCCACACACCCACACACATATATATATATTTATATAGTTATATATTCGTATATAAATATACACCATTTCGTTTTTTTGTTTATAACATTGTTTACGGAGTACTATGTTTACATATTCTGTTGTGTTGCTGCAGGTAAGGATTTCATTGTTATGACTAGTGTACGGGTGATCGGTGGTCGACGTGGACTCGGAGGGCCGAAGGGCCTGTTTCCACGCTGTATCTAAATCAAACTAAAAACACTAAAACCAGAGGGAGTCTAAAGAAGGGTCTCTACCAGAAACGTCACCCAATTTCTTCTATCCAGAGTTGCTGGCTGCTCCATGGAGTTCCCCCGCACAATTAAAGCATGTAATAGTCTTCACTCTTACCCAACCAGACGCAACTAAATTTAAGGTACCTCTTTTTACCCCAAGAACCCTTTTTTGCTTAAGTCCAAGTCAAGAGTCAAGAGAGTTTTATTGTCATGTGTCCAAGATAGGACAATGACATTCTTGTTTGCTGCAGCACAACAGAATATGTAAACATAATACAGAGCAGGAGATAAAAGTTCAGTGTGTTTATATACCATAGACCATATACATACACAATAATTATACAGATAAAATGCAATATGCTGTTCAGCCCTCCACCACCTCCAGTATAAATTCCATTTAGAATATTTATGGAGGACCAGGAAACCAGAAGCAAGGGTTACTCCAGGGAGTTACTCCAGATCCAGGGTCAGGGAGTGATTCTGCGTGGGTTTTCAGATGTCGCGGCGAGGTGGCGACTGGACAGCAATGGCGGCCAGATCTCCCACAATTCAAAGTGAGGGAGAAAGTGGCGGTGGCAGTGCGCATGTGCAAGGCGGCCGGCCGTGCCAGCCGTGCCGGCGGATGAGGAGCGAGCGGAGAACGGAGACCCAGCGGCCTGGACATGGATACGGATGGCGGGTGGAGACGGAGATTGACAGACAGACAGAGAGAGAGAGAGAGAGAGAGAGAGAGGGCCCACCCAGAGTTGAACGGCAAGTGTCCTGCTTTGGCCAGAGGCCGCCTAGATTGCGAGGCCCTAGGCCTCAGCCTGTGAAGCCTAGTGGTAAATCCAGCTCAGCGAGGCCCCCTAGATCTCGAGGCCCTAAGCTTATGCTTGTCAAACTTATACGTAAATCCGGCCCTGTGTGTGTGTTTTCTAAACTTTTTTCCATTTATTATATTGTTTACAGTGTACTATGTTTAGATATTCTGTTTTGCTGCTGCAAGTAAGGATGTCATTGTTCTATTTGGGACATATGGCAATAAAACACTCTTGACTTGACTTGACCCAAAACATCATCTATCCATTTTCTCTGGGGATGCTGCCTGACCTGCTGAGTTACACCAGCCTTTTGTGGTTGTCTTTTATTTAAAAATGAGCTGGATCTGAGCTTTCCCCCATCTGTACCCTAAGGCTGATTCCTGTGTGTGGGTTTGATAGGCAGTTCACAGATGGATACTGACAATCAATGGAAATGTATAATGCAAATTGCATTGAGAATGCACAAGACCAAGCAATTGTCTTGACTGCCAACCCTTCAAACACTGTGCTGTTACCTATCGGCACTAAGCCAACAGCGTTATCAGATTGGAACTAACTACTTATCTTCCATGACCTTAACAATATTTCCATAAAGTATTTGGAATTGCACAACGTATAAATTTCAAATCTAGCTGTGACCATATTTTTTGGTAAATTCTCATGAAAGAAGATGGAACAAATAGAACTGTCAGATCATTGGTTTGAACCAATCCTGAAAGGAAGGGAGATGGTGTCAATATAAAGAAATCAGTGCATCTTTCGGATTGGAAACCTTAGTAAACCAAGGGATGGGAAGAACATAGAACATAGAACAGTACAGGAACTAATCCTTCAGCCCATAAATTCTGTGCAGAACATAATGCCAAGTTAACCTCCTCTGCCTGCACATGACCTGTGTCCTTCCATTCCCTGCATATCCATGTGCCTATCTAAAAGCCTCATCAGTACCATTATCTATCCTGCCTCCCTAGGCCACATGTTTCAGACACCCCTCTCTGTGTATAATATCTTCTTTAAACCTTCCTCTCTGATGTTAAGGTTATGCCCTCAGCCATTAACTGTATACTTTCTCTTGCATTTGGACCTCTCGAAGTGCAACACCTAATACTTGCTTGGATTAAACTGCATCAGCCATTTCTCTGGCCATATATGTAACTGATCTAAATCCGGCTGTACATTTTGACAGCCTTCCTCTCTGTTCCCACTTCCACCAATTTTGGAAGTCTTAGGTATAAACCAAATCTGCACTCATGCTGGGGAAAGGTGCTGTCCCCTTATTTCACGAGTGAGGGTGGTAAAAAAGCAAATGGTATAGTTAGAGAGGACCCTGTCTAAAACTAACAGCTTGGGGGCTAGGGGGCTATGGCAGTAAGTGTGATGAAGCAGATGAGCTTGTATTGGAGGGTACCAGCAACAGGGAGAGGTTGGACAGACTTGGATTGTTTTCTCTTGAACACTAGAGGTTGAGGGGAAAACTGATAGAAGTGTATAAAATGATGTATAAAATTATGAGAGGCAAAGATAGGGTAGAAAGTCAGAACCTTGCTCTCGGGGCAGAAATATCAAAGAGCATAGCTTTAAGATGTGAGGGCCACACATTTTACACAGAGGGTGATGGGTGCCTGGAATGCGCAACCAGGGGTGGTGTTGGTGGGGAAATAAGGAACTGCAGACGCTGGTTTGTGCCAATGATAGACACAAAGTGCTGCAGTTCCTCAGCGGGTCAGGTTACCTCTCTGGAGAAAAAGGATGGATGACGTTTCAGGTCGGGGCCCTTCTTCAGGCTAACTTCATCCTTTTTCTCCAGGGAGATGCCTGACCCAGTGAGTTACTTCAGCACTTTTTGTCTCTGTGGTGATGGTGGAGGTAGATATGAAAGTGGTGTTTAAGACGCTATTCGATTGACACATGGATATGCAGGGATGGAGGGAGAGGGATCACATGCAGGCAGATGAGATTAGTTTATCTTGATATCATGTTCAGCAAAAGCACTATGTGCCAAAGGTCCTTTTTATGTGCTGTACTGTTCTATGTCTATCTTTCATTAAGTTTTGCTGCAGGCTGTGAATGAATGAGTGAGAGACATTGAAGGGGATATGATCAGGAATCTCAAGGGTAACTTGAAATCACCAAGGACAAACATTACGTAGAAACAAAGAACTGCATTTGCTGGTTTATACCAAAGATGGACACAAAGTACTGGAGTAACTCAACGGGTCAGGCAGCATCTCTGGAGAAAAAGAATGGGTGACATTTCGGGTCTTTTATATTCTTCAGGCAACAACAATGCAGATAAAACAGTGACTTTAGTGCGAGTTTGCCACACTGAACAAGTTTCATATCCATAGAAAATGAACGGCATTTATTTCTGTTAAACTTGATAGCTGTGGTTTTCTGTCATTTGAAGAATGATTTGTTTTTTTGCCAGTAATTACCTTTTTGCTGTACAGCATAGATTATTTCTGAAAAAAAGGATCAAATCAAAGCGGATCAAAATGATTTTAATCGGCTTGTAATTGCAGGTGGTATGATTTGTGTCCAAATGTAATTTTAATCCAAGTATGAAACATGTTGGCAATTTTTTGATGAATATTTCAAATTTCAGCTGTGTTTACATAATCCCATCTCTGCTGCATGGTTGTATGTCACGCTTTATGCATTAATAATCCAGTTGTACTACTTACATAAATAGAAACATTTTGGGCTTGGCACATAGTTTGCCTTTTTTATAAAAGCTGTTTGTTCAAATCCTTTGTTTGAGATAGCTGGTCAATGTCTATGGTTACCAACTCAGTATAGTAGTTATGTTTTGGGATACAGCATGGAAACAGGTCCTTTGGCCCACCGAGTCCACTCCGACCATCGAGCACTCATTCGCATTTGTTCTATAATATCCCACTTTCCTATCCACTCCCTATAAGTTAAGGGCAAGTCTTTTGTTTACATCGGTCAAGTAACCTGCAAACCTGCATATGTTTTGAATGCACCTTGAGGACACTCATGCAATCATTGAGGCAAAATGTGCAAACTCCTCACAGACAGCATCCGAGGTCAGGAATTAACTAGTGTCTCTGGTGCTGTAAGGCAGCAGCTCTATCAACTGCACCACTTTGTGCTTTGAATGTGTCTGGAGCACATTTCCTGACAGAAATCGACCTTGCTTTGTGATTTTTGAAGCAGGTTTGCGAGAGTGTCGGGGGTGGGATACGTAGATCAGCTTCACCAGGTGCACCCCTGGAGCATGAATGGAGACAAGGGGTTCAGGATTGAGTTTGAAGATACAACCTGGAAACGGGCCATTTGGCCCACTGCGCCTGTGCCGACCATCTATCACCCATACCCTATTCTACTCACTAGGAGCAATTTACAGAAACCAATTAACCTACAAGCCTGCACGTCTTTGGAGTGTGGGAGGAAATTGAAGCACCCAGAGAAAACTCATTATGTCCAGGGAGAACTTACAAACACCGTACAGACAGCACCCGTAATCAAGATCGAACCTGGGTCTCCGGCGCTGTAAGGCAGCAACTCTACCGCTGCGCCACTGTGCCACCCGCCACTTTGCATAAAAGAGACTGGAATCCATGTTCAGAAGATCTGCTTTCCTTCATTACAATGAATCGAGATGTGTTTTATTTTTTACAAAATAAACTGCCTGATTCTGCACAAATCTTCAACCAGAGATATGAACTGAACTGTTTCCTAATTCACTGGTGATGTGCAGCAATTAATTTCAAATATATAATTGGACATCTCAGCTTTATCTATGGACTTTATGGTGTTATTTTCTCCTTCTGCACTGCGGCCTGGCAGCATTGGTGTTGTTTGCTGCCGGTATTTTATCTTTCATAGAGATAATATTGAGCTTTTTAATTAATTGAGACAAAATAATAATTTCCAGCTCTATCTGCATTGCCACTGTTTGCTATGCTACTGGAGGCACGAGTTTTCAATGTTAACCACATTTTGGAATTGTTTTTCCTCACAACATTTGCTGCCTGTCCATGAGTTGTTGAATGGCCCACCCTGCATTTCTTTCGTTAGAATGCCAGAGGTTCAGGGGAGACCTGATAGAAATCTATAAAGTAATGAGAAGCAAAAATAGGGTAGATAGTCAGACAATAATGGCACCCAAGCCAGGTGACTCTTTGCTTGCTGGACCTAGGAATTGATCTGTAATCATTCATTAAAACCGCTCCACTCTTTTAAACCTCATACTCCAACAGCAGCATTTCTTACTATTCCTTGATTGTAATCATGTATAGTCTTTCCGCTGACTGGATAGCTCTCAACAAAATAGATTTTCATGTACCTCGGTACATGTGACAATAAATTAAACTGAACTAAAATCCAAAGGGTGAGAAAATCAAATGCTAGGAGGCGTAGCTTTAAAACGAGAAGAGCAAAGTTTAAAGGAAGGTAGACACAAAATGCTGGAGTAACTCAGCGGGACAGGCAGCATCTCTAAATAGATGTTTCAGGTCGAGACCCTTCTTCAGACTGAGAGTCAAGGGAGATGGCGATACAGAGATAAGGAAGGATAAGGTGTGAAAACAAGACACCAAAAGAGATATAGATCAAAGAAAATGTAGTCAAATATTATTGTCAGTTAGGAGAAGGTGACAACAAAGCAAACAGTAATAAAATGTAACCAGGGACAGTCAGACTGTTTATTGGAAAGGGGGAGGCAAAGCAAATGTTACTTGAAGTTAGAGAAGTCAATGTTCATATCGCTGGGGTGTAAGCTGCCCAAGCGAAATATGTGGTGCTGTTCCTCCAATTTGCTCTGGGCCTCACTCTCACAATGGAGGAGGCCCTGGACAGTGTGGGAATGGGAGGGGGAATGGGAGTGGGAATGGGAGGGGGAGTTAAAGTGTTTAGCAACCGGGAGATCAGGGAGGTTTAGATGATCTGAGCTGAGGTGCTCAGCGAAATGATTGTCAAGCTTGCGCTTGGTCTATGTACTGTATATGAGTCCACACAGTAAACATATATTGTATATGAGTCCACACAGTAAACATGCTGCCAGGGGTGTTGGTGGAGGCACATGTACATTTGTGGCGTTTAAGATGCTTATAGATGGGCACGTAGTTAAGGGCCTGTCCCACTTGGCCATCATTTGCGCGCCATTTACGCGACCTCGTCGACGCGTTGAGATGCACAGGTAGCGTGTGGGCTGCGCGGGACGGTCGCATGGAGAAGCATGGAGGGGTAAGTGGTTGCGCGCGGTATTGGACCGGCGCTCCAGGATTTTGTAGGGCACAAAATCTTTGCGCGCCTCCGGCGTGATGTATCATGTAAGTACGTGGGCGTATTGCAGTCGCACGCAGGCGTCCTGACCTCGTACGTGTAGCACGTAAACATGCGCCACCACGTGCCACCCATACACAGTCGGCCACAACTTTGAACTTTTCCAGCAAACAATAATTTTATCAATGTTTCACTTAACAAATGATGTCACTACGCTGACTAATTCTACTTGCAGAGCAGATAAAATATTTGAAGGCGCATGATGACGGGTGATGACGCTCGCGACCGTCGCGCGTCAGTCACTACCGGCCAAGTGGGACAGACCCTTAATGCTCTGAATGGAGGGGTATGGGTCCTGTGTTGGCAGATCCAATTAGTTTATCTGGACATTATGTTCAGCACAGACATTGTGGGCTGAGAGCCTGTTCCTGTCCTGTACTATTATCTATGTATGGTTTGGCTCTTCTTCAAATATTGTTGTAAAAAGATTTAGTTTCACATTGCGGGGATGATGATAGCAAAACAAGGGCTTTTTAAAAAAAATCTCACAGTAAGAATAAATTATCATTTCTGTTCTGTGGAACGGGAGAGAAAATTATGAAATATATTTTTTTCAGGACATTCCAGTGCAGCAAAGATTGGCTGTTAGCCAGTGCAGTACAGCCAGCCTTTATACAGTCGTACCTCTTCGTAAATAGGGACCATGCAAGATTAATTTTGACTTACTATGTTGAAGCTTTCTGCTGGGTAACCCCATTTACAATTGATTAAAAATGGCAATAGTTCTCTGCTTCCTATAAGATTTAAAGTGGATTCTATTATCTGGAGTTATTTCTCTAAACCTTCAGTTCACTTTGATATTGTTAACCCTTTATGAAAACAGTCCTCTTTGATTAGATGTTTGGTTATTATCTAGCATACACCAGTGGTAACATGCATTTACATAGCACCCTTTATATAGTAAAATATTTCAAGGTGCTTTCCATGAATGTCACCTACATTTGCCTTCCATCCAGTCAAGGAAATAGGCAGGTGAGCAAAGGCTACTGATTTTTATTTTGCTTATTTCGTTGTGAAAGATATAATAATAGTTTTCAATAATGAAGGTCATTTTATTAATCCAAAACACATGTGCTGCTGCCTCAATATCTAGTCAGGATAATCACCCATCCTTTTTCTCCAGAGATGCTGCCTGACCCGCTGATTTACTCCAGTATTTTGTGTCCATCTCCAGTCAGGAAGCATTGGTCTCTCCGCTGGTTAAATTTGATCGGATTAATTAAATAATACCAGTTTCCTCTTTCATCCCCATCAAACAGCTACATCAGAAAATACCAAGAGACGCTCTTTCATCTTTTAAGTTGCTCTGTTGTTTGCATCATGTTCCTCCATGTTGATCCGAATATTTCTGGAACAGTGCAGTTATATTACAGAAAGTCCTTCTGTTGGAACATGGCAAGAGTGCAAAGACAACCCTAAAAGAACTTAATAAGCACAGACACAACCTGCTACACTCTGTTGAAGAAGTGTCCCACGGGTCTTCATCTTTGGTGTTAATTATGTTGGAGACTTGAATCAATTAAAAAGAAGTTTCTTGCAGAATGTTCGTATTCTGATAAATGAAGAAACTTAAAGTCACATAGCCATGGAGTCATACCGCACCAAAACAGGCCTTTCGGCCCACTCGTCCATGCCAACCAAGATGCCCATCGAAGCTGGTCCCATTTGCCCGTGAGCGCATATTCCTCAAGACCCTGCCTGAGGTCATCTGTGCTGACCCTGGTTTGACCTGCTCTTTTCATGCTTCAGGTTCCCACCCTCCCCCCCATAATTATCAGAAGAAGGGTCCCGATCAGAAATGTCACCTATCCATTTTCTCTACAAATGCTGCCTGACCCATTGAGTTACTCCATCATTTTGTGTCTATCTTTCCTCTAAACCTTTCCTATCCATGTACCTGTCCAAGTATCTTTGAACAGATATTCTGGTTTCTTAGTACTCTTAAAGGGGCTGTCCCACTGCGGCGACCTAATCCGCGAGTTCAGAAGAATTTGCCCTCAACTCATACTCGCAGCAGGGTCGACACGAGGTCCTAGGAGGTCTTTCTAATTCTCCTTCATGCTCGAGTCCCCGCGTACTCGAGACCTCAGCTAGATTGCGGTGTATTTTTCAACATGATGAAAAATGCCCGCGAGTAATAAAAGGTTGCCATGGAAAAAGTCAATACTTTTTTTACTCGTAGGTTTAGTTGAAGTAGATCGTAGTAGGTCGGCATGTTATTTGTAGGTAACCGAGGGTAGTCTAAGGTATTCAAAAGTAGTCTAAGGCAGTCGTAAATAGTCTTCAACAAGGTCGAAGGGAGGTCGAAGCAGATCGAAGGAGGTCGTCTTCACTCTCCACTATTTGGGGAATATGGGGAAATCACCAATATTCCCAAAGCTAGTCAAAGCTAGTCGAAGCTAGTCACAGCTAGTTGAAGCTCGTCTTCAACATAGGCGACCTAATCTGCGCGTTTAGAAGAGCTTGCCCTCAACTCAAACTCGTAGCATAGTCGACACATGGTCCTAGGAGGCCCTGTGAGGTCACTGGAACTCTCCTTCATGCTAGAGAGAAGTTCCCGCATACTCGCGGCCTTAGTTTGGTTGACAAACATTTTTCAGCATGTTGAAAACTTTTCTGTGAGTAAAAATTGGTTAGCATGGTTCTTTTGAACTCGTAGTGCAGTGGACTGGGGTCGCTATGTAGTTATAGGCAGTCGAGGGCAGCCATAGGCAATCTCCTTCACGGATCGGGCATTTTAATTGGTTGATTGGAAATATCAGGACCGAGGAAAACCGACCGGTAGGTTAAATGCCCTCTAAACTTTATTCTAAGTTGTTTGGTTTCTTAAAAATGTCTCTACTCCTTCTCCACTCCTTCTCCTCCCTTCTCTGCCCTTATCTCTCCTTCTCCCTCCTTCTCTCCACCCCCCTCCCCCCCCACCCCCCCCCCCCACCCGTCCGCGCTCTCTAAAGGACTTACCGTACACTGTGCAGCCGTCTTTTACCTTCCTGTTCACCACCGGTGTGGATTTCAGACAGCGCTCCCCCGCTTTCCCTGGCCCCCACCTTTGCGATGTGTGTGTGTAGTCGGTCGATCCAGCTCGCATATTCATCGCTGATGGTCGATCCAGCTTGAGGTTTTTCAGGTGAGTGCCCTCAAAGACAGTCGGTGAAAGGTCGCCTCAGTGGGACAGGCCCTTTAGTCTTTTGCTGCATTTAAGTTTTTTTTTCTTCACCACTATTATTAAAACATCTATTTCCTCCCCTTCCCAAGTTTTCGTATCACTTTTCAGCACCCCACAAATGTAGCAGTTCTTTGTGCAGTTTCACAGATGACTATCTGCCTTAGAGCTGTTCTGGTTTAGTTTAACTTAGCGATACAGCGCAGAAACAGACCCTTCGACCAGCGATTCCCGTACACTAACACTATCCTACACACACTAGAGACAATTTACAATTAGCGAAGCCAAATGAACCTACAAACCTGTACGGCTTTGGAGAGTGGGAGGAAACCGGAGCACCCGGAGAAAACCCATGCAGTCACAGGGAGAACGTACAAAACACCGTACAGACAGCGCCGTAGTGAGAATCAAACCAGGTCACTGGCACTGTAAAGGGCCTGTCCCACCTACGTGTCCTTGGCATGCAAATTACACGACCTCGTGGTCACGTTAAGCCGCGACGGTCCCACGAAGGTCGGGCGCGATATCATGCATGTGCACAGCTGTCTGGACCGTGTGATGTAATTTGAAGATGGACACAAAGCTGGAGTAACTCAGTTACTGGCCGTCAGTTTCGCGAGAGGACGTTGGCGCATGAAGATTTTGTTCGCTACAAAAATTTCAGAGCCCTGCGCGATGTCGCGCACAATTACATACCCCACCGCGATTCTCAGTGGGACTGGCCCCGGGCGGCCATACGATGCTTGTGTGCCTCAACGCGACCGCGAGGTCACGTAATTTGTGTACCAAGGACACATAAGTGGGACGGGCCCTTTAGGCAGCAATTCTACCATTGTGGCACCGTGCCGACTGTCTTGTTGAGTAGAGAAGGTAGCCAAAAATGTTGGAGAAACTCAGCAGGTGAGGCAGCATCTATGAAGCGAAGGAAATAGGCAACGTTTCGGGTTGAAACCCTTCTTAAGACCGTTGAATGGAGAGTTTAGTTTAGAGATACACAATGAAAACAGGCCCTTTGTCCTACTGAGTCCGTGCCGACCAACAATCACAAGTTCTATCCTCCGCCGCTGCGCTCTTGTGTGGCTGAGCATTGATTACTTGATCAATTCTGACAAAATTCCCATTTTAATCCTCCAGGTCTGGGTGGATTATAATTATTTTGCAGCTAATGATATTGCGTCCATTGGAGACATTAAAAACCTTGCCTAAAAAGTTAGTGCAAACCTGCTACAAACAGATTCACAGTTTCCAATGCAGAGTAGTTCTGTTTCATTCAACTGCCATTAAGTAAAAAGTTCTATGAAATTATTTGTTGCTTAAATGATCTCGAACCGAAACATTACTTATCCCTTTCCCCCAGACCCGCTGAGTTACTCCAGCACTAATCGTTGGTCTAAACCAGCATCCGCAGTTCTTGTTTCTATCCGTTTTGTGGTTTCTTGCTTTCTTGCACAAATGAATTTCTCATTGATCCGTGGCAGCTAACTGTCGAAGCAGCAATGGCAACAATGTGCATGCTAGTTCCAGAAAGAGCGCTGTGGAAATGACGTCAACGCTCACATTTTGCAAAGTTCATGTAGTTGCTTCAAAAGTTGGCTGCAGTTAAATGACAAAGTCATTGATCAAATGCAAGGATCCCAGGAATTAATTTAGTGACCATCTGATGAGCGTTTGATGGCACTGGGCCTGGTCTCGCTGGAGTTTAGAAGGAGGAGGGCGGGACTTCATTGAAACTTACTGAATAGTGAAACCGCTGGATGGAGTGGATGTGGAAAGGATCTTTCCACTAGTGGGAGAGTCTAGGTCCAGAGGTCATAGGTTAAGAATAAAAGGATTATAAAGCATAGAATAAGAGGAATTACCTTAGCCATAGGTTGGTGAATCTGTAGAATTCATTGCCACAAGACGGCTATGGAGACCAATTTAATGGATATTTTTAAGGCAGGGATTGGCAGATTCTTGATTAGTATAGGCGTCAGGGGTTGTGGGGAGAAGGCAGGAGAATGGTGTGGAGAGGGAAAGATAGATCAGCCATGATTGAATGGCAGAGTAGACTTGGTGGGCTGAATGGCCTCATTCTGTTCCTATAACTTATGACCTCATGAACATGTCAGTCTGTATGCTGAGCTAGAAAACAAACCTTAGAGGCAGAATGTAGCCACACTTGACTGCTCCTTCATGTATCTTTCTCTAGAAGGACATAGCTGATCCAATGTTGCACCATTGTTTGGAACATTATTCAGTTCATGTCTAAATGTTATTGAGCATTTCAGTCCTCTTCCCAGGTAGCTGCCTCTAAATCTCATCTAGTGGTGCTCCCGATGTGGACTCCTTTTCATGGGCAAGACCATTCGTAGACTCAGCGAGCATTTTACTGAACACTTATGACCATTTTACTGAACACACACTCAGTCCTCCAAGTGTTGCTGGATCTCCCAATTGTTCACAATTTCAACTCCCCTTCCCATCTAGGTTTGTTTCTTAAATATTAATTTATCATTTTAATATTGTTTTATTGTCTAATATTAATTTATCACTTTAAAATACTAGTTTTTCTTAAAAGGAAAACTAATATTGTTATTTTAATAACAAATTGTTTTCATCTCTTGAGAAAGATGTAGAATTTGTTTTCACAGTTAACAAAAGTAAAGGACAATCATGATAAATGCTGCGACAATCTTGTGGATGTTTTTTTTAAATTTAATAAGTGGAGGGGCATTCACATCAGGCTTGGAATGTAGCAACTTATAAACAACATTGGGAGAACAGGATATGCAAACATTAATTACTGTTTCCTCTCCATTAATCAAGGGAGATGCCATTCTGTCTCTCAACATCTGGTGCCGAAAATTGTTTCTGATCTTGAAAGATAGAATCAAAGATGAATGATGCCTACATTTTCAACTCCTGAAGCTGATGCTGGTGGAACTAGGGTTTTGCCCAGGCTACACATAACAGATAAAAATAGAGATTAGCTTAGCTGGAATTGTTTTGTTTTAACGATACAACATGGAAACCCACCCTTCGGCCGACTGAGACCACGCCGAATTGATCACCCGCTCAAACTAGAGATTTAGCTCTTAGGGCTAACGGAATCAAGGGATATGGGGAGAAAGCGGGAATTCTGATTCTGGATAAGCAGCCATGATCATATTGAATGGCGATGCTGGCTCGAAGGGCCGAATGGCCTTCTCCTGCACCTATATTCTAAGTTTTCGATGTTTCAAACTAATTCTATGTTACCCCAATTTCTCATCCATCTTATCTAATCTCTCCCTGCACATTAGGGGCAATTTATAGAGGCCAATTAACGTACAAATTTGCACAAAATGCTGGTGCATTTCAAATGGTCAGGCAGCATCTCTGGAGAACTTGGATAAGTGACTGTGTAGGAAGGAACTGCAGATGCTGGTTTACACCGAAGACAGACACAAAATGCTGGACCGAAACGTCACTTATTCCTTTTCTCTAGAAATGCTGCCTGACCCGCTGAATTTCTCCAGCATTTTGTGTCTATCTATGGATCGGTGACTTTAATGATTGGAACCCTTCTTCAGATTTTCAGGGTCCCGATCTGAAACTGCCCCCCTCCTCCAACTACGCACACGCCGCGCCTCCCGCAGTTGGACTCACCCACCCCTTTCCCATTCTCAAAATGCTCTGCCAATCGGGAGTCGAGATAAGGCGACGGGCGGGCGGGGTAAATGCTCTGCCCATTGGGAGAAGAGATAAGGTTAAGTTCCGCTGAATTCACAGCTGGCGCAGCTCGTGAAGCCCTCTCAACCCCATCCTCCTGCCTTCTCCCCATAACCCCAGACACCTGCACTAATGAAGAATCTGTCAATCTCTGCTTAAAAAATACCTCATGGACTTGACCTCCACAGCTGTCTGTGGCAATTAATTCCACAGATTCACCCCACACTGACTAAAGGCATTCCTCCTCTTCTCCTATCCAAAGGTTTGTCCTTTAATTCTGAGGTTGTGTCCTTAGACTCTCCCACCGGTGGAAACATCTTCTCCACATCCACTCTATCCAGGCCTTACATTATTCGGTAAGTTTCAATGAGGTCCCCCCTCATCAGTTAGTGTAGTTATAATTTGAGATTACCTGAATGTCCCAGTGATTTTTTAGCTTCAAAATGATACACAAGATGAACACCATCCTTGGAATTTGAACAGTTGGTTAATGTGCACTGTTGTACATGGAACAGCCTGGCAACATTTTAGAATGATACCTCAACTGCATTTCCTTATCTCTTGTGATTATATAATTTTGATTTAATTTTAACACATGTTATATAACAAGCAAAGAAAGTGTTAAAATAACAATGGGTGTGTCCTGAAAATTGAGAAAAAGTAGAATGTTTGTTGGTTATACGATACAATACAATGGAACTTTATTTATCCCAGGAGGGAAATTGGTCTTGCATTAAACAACATGTTTAATACATGAAACATGATATTAAAGTGATGAGTGGTAAGTCCAGGATTTGGGATGTGCAAAGATTCGGGAGGGGGAGTCAATCTATATTTTATTGAGTTGATGCCAGTCCAATTATTTCAACATTGCAATATTGTACTTTCATTAAAACACACTGGCCATAAATAAATATTGATGACTCAAATTAAATACATATTTGGGGTTATTATCAGCAGTGAAGAATCCAGATGACAATCTAAATCTGTTCACAGTGTCCCACAATGTTGGCTAGCAGGTTTATTATTTTTTTATTTTGGAGATTGACTCAGAAATGGCTATTTATATATTAAATGTACTCTGTGTTTTTTGTCTGTGATACAGTTTCAAATTTGGAAAAGTTTGCAGATTTAACACATGTAACTTTGCAGACATGCGAAACGTGCAACATTTTCTGTACATCTGTACTTTATATTTCTGAATTCTGCTCTTAATTCCCCAAGGTGATTGCAATCTGTACATTAAAATTTGATTTCTAGTTCAAGAATCTAGTTCCAGATCCAAAATTAATAATATTGGGAATATTAGAAAGGGATCAATTACTCACGACAGCACAAAGAACTTTCATCGATTATAGTTTAATAATTGGTAAAAAATTAATTTTACAATTTTGGAAAGGCCCCATACCCCCTACAATCAAATTGTGGATTTCAGGAATGGCGGAGACTTTACACTTGGAAAGAATAAGACTTGCACTTTTAGGCAAGTTAGACCAATTTAATGTGATTTGGTCTCCATTCCTTGAATATCTTATGGGGATCAATATGACTCGGTTTGTGGACCTGATCGAGACCTGAACGAAGGATTGGACGAAGAATAATACATTATTGATCACGGATATGTTATTATATAAATACTGTTTGTATAATATACCACTGTCATTTTATTTACTTTTTTCTTTTGGTTATTTTATAACTATCTTTATGTTAATCATTTTTCACACTTTCCTACTTTTCACTATATAAAAAAACTACAATAAAATGTTTAGAAGTATATATAAGAAAACATGGTAATTATTACCTATCTCTTTATCAAGAACGTTGTTTTTATATGTACTTATACTTGTACTTATACCTGTACTTATACTTCTAATAAAAAATATTCAAAAAAAATAAATAAAAAAAAATTGATTTCTGTAAGTCCATAAATGTTGCAAAGCCAAGTGAAAATATTATTCCTAGTATTTGGGTCCAGGGAGGAATCATAAGATCATAACTCATAAGGAATAGGAATAGAATGAGGCCATTCGACCCATCAACTCTACTCCATCATTCAATCATGGCTGATCTATCTCTCCCTCTCCTGCCCTCTCCCCATAACCTCTGACATATGTTCTAATCAAGAATCTATCTAGCTCTGCCTTAAAAATATCCACTGACTTGGCCTCCACAGCCTTCTGTGGCAAAAAAACTCCACAGATCCACCTCTAGGTTATCTAGGCTACAATGAGTTTTCCAATGTCATGAATAAACTCCACCACCCCTTATCTTCACACAACTCCCCTCCCCCCCCCCCCCCCACCCATCATTACTCCAACCATCTCCCACCACCCTAGTCACTTAGAATGGAAATTATGTGGAATTTCTGGAGAACTATGTGATTTTTTGGGTTGAGACCCCTTCTTCAGACTGATTGTCAGGAGGGAGAAGAAAGCTGGAAAGGGGGAGAGGCAGGACAATGCCTGGCAGGTAATGTCGAAGATAGACACAAAAAGCTGGAGTAACTCAACGGGTCAGGCAGCATCTCTGGAGAAAAGGAATGGGTGGCGTTTGAAAGTCGAGACCCCAGCATTGGGCTAATTTTGCTTTTATGCCTTCAGGTCTTATAGTTACCCTGCTCCTTTGCCCAATCTCATCCCTATGTCCCATATTTCCCATTTATCCTTCCTCTTTAACCTCTCCCCGTCCCCTTCCCTTTATATCCCTTCCTCCAGCTTTGGATTTAGCTCCCCTTCTCCCCTTATTTGCATTCATGGGGTTTTCTGACCTGTCTCATATTTATCACTCATCATTATTGTTAAGGAAACAGATTATGTGTGGAACTCTGTTGGATTGTGAATTGATTCAAAGTAAACATATCAGATATTCTGGATATCTAAACTAAAACCAAAACTCACGAGAAATATCAGCTTCAGCACCAGAGACCCAGATTCAAACCTGCCTGCGGGTGTTATATTTTCAATATTGTCTATTGTTTGTCTGTACAGAGTTTATGCATTCTCCCAGTGACCACGTGGGTTTTCTCCAGGTGCTCCAGTTTCTTCCCACATCTCAAAGACGTGCAGGTTTGTAAGTTAATCGTAAGATCATGTGATCGGAGCAGAATTAAGACATTTGGCCCATCAAGTCTACTCCACCATTCAATCACGGCTGATCTATCTCTCCTATCCCCATTCTCCTGCCTTTCTCCCCATAACCGGTGACACCCATAATAATCCAGAATCTATCAATCTCTGCCTTAAAAATATTCACTGACAGCCTTCTGTGGGAAAGAGTTCCACAGATCAGATCACACAGATTAATTGGCTTCTGTAAATTAGCTCTTGTGTGTAAGATAGAACTAGTGTATGGGTGACCACTGGTCCGCATGCTTGGTGGGCCAAAGTGCCTGCTTCCATACTGTATCTCTAATTGATCTTTTTATTCGTATGGCTGTATGGTAACTCTAATCTCACTGTACCAATTGGTGCATGTGACAATAAATGTAACTTGAACTTGAACTAGACTAAACTAATAACCGCCGAGGGAGGAAGAAACAGTTAATGTTTCTGGTTGATGAAACTGCTGTCAGAATCGAAAATCTGTCAAATTGTGTCTGGTCGAAATATTATCCCTTCTGTATTACTCCTGATCTCTAAGCAACTAAATCATGTGTAAAGTGCCTTGGTAATTATAGACATTGTAACTAAATACTTCTAATTGGCGTTTGAACCACCCATTAAGTAGGTAAAGATTAGTCACAATGACAGGAAGCATTGGTGTCAACAGAGCAGTGAAACAGAGCTATGCTCCTTGTGAACTACTTAAAAAGTGATGGACTTATTTTTATTCCATAATCTCATTGAAAATTTGAAAATATAACAAAATGTAAGAGAGAGGGAGACAAAAATAAAACGTTTAAAAAGCCGATGTCCTCACTGGGTTTTTTGCAGGTGTTTTAAGTCCTGTAGAAAGACCACCAACTGGAAATGTACAATGTTTAAGAAGGAACTGCAGATGCTGGAAAATCGAAGTCTGAAGAAGGGTTTCGACCCGAAACGTTGCCTATTTCCTTCGCTCCATAGATGCTGCCTCACCCGCTGAGTTTCTCCAGCATTTTTGTCTAACTGGAAATGTACACTCAGTCTGCCAAGGTCCACTGGATCTCCCGGTTGCTAACCATTTTAAATCCTCTTCCCATTCCCACACTGACCACTCACCCCTGAGCCTCCGCCATTGCCAGAATGAGGCCACTCGCAAGCTGGAGGAACAGCACCTCATATTTAGTTTACAACACAATGGCGTGAATATTGAATTCTCCAATTTTAAGTAAGCTCCAACTAACTCCCCCTCTCTTCGATAATTGTGACGTGGGAGGAATCCGGAGCACCCGGAAGAAAACCACACGGTCATAGGGAGAGTAAACCCCACACAGAGAGCACCTGAGATAAGGATCAAACTTGAGTCTCTGGCGTCAGCATCAGCTCTATTAACGACGCCACTGTGAGCATTGAGCAGATTAGTTTAGTTCAGAGATAAGTAAGTAAGTTTATTGGCCAAGTATTCACATACAAGGAATTTGCCTTGGTGCACCGCCCACAAGTAAGAACATGACACACAGTGACAGTTACAGCGCAGAAACAGGCCCTTCAGCCCACCAAGTCCACACCGACCAGCGATCCCCGCACACTAACACTACCCTATACACACTGGGGATACTTTACACTTATACCAAGCCAATAAACCTACATACCTGTACGTCTTTGGAGTATGGGAGGAAACCGAAGTTCTCGGAGAAAACCCACGCAGGTCACGGGGAGAACATACAAACTCCGTACAAACAGGGATTGAACCTGGGTCTCCGGCGCGGCAAGTGCTGTAAGGCAGCAACTCTACCGCTACGTCACCGTGTCACCCCATTAATCAGTAATATTTGATAGCGTACAATTATACTTTTTTGTGCTGTGGAACAGATGAAGCAGGACAATAAATGTCCAATTCAAATTCAAACATTCTCTAACTTTAAAGAAAGTGAATATTTGATAGGATCAAATAATATTTGAAATTCTATCTAATTAAAATACTTTCTTTATGACTTGCTCCTGATTGCTAAATAATGTGGAAGGGGCTTTGGGAATCATTAGCATTACATTAAGTAGTGGAACTAAATAGTTTTAATTTCCATTTAAAAGAGAACTAGTCATCAGGGAGATAAAAATCACTCATTATAATTGGAGGTGCTGTTGTCAACAGAGCGATAAAACATCCAGGTCTGTTCCTTATGAACTACACAGCAAGTAAAGTGTTTCATTAAATTAAAATTAAGGATTGAGTGAGAGTTAGCTAACTGGATATAGAATTGACTTCATGGAAGGAACCAGTAGGTGGTGGTCATATTTACATATAGGTGCAGGAGTAGGCCATTCAGCCCTTTGAACCAGCACTGCCATTCAACATGATCATGGCTGATCATCCACAATTCCCCATTCCTGCCTTCTCCCCATATCCTATGACTGCTATCTTTAAGAGCTCTATCTAACTCTCTCTTGAAAGCATCCAGAGAAATGGCCTCTTCTGCCTTCTGAGGCAGAGAATTCCACAGATTCACAACGCTCCGGGTGAAAACGTTTTTCCTCATCTCCATTCTAAATGGCCATCCCTCCTTATTCTTAAACTGTGGCCCCTGGTTCTGGATACCCCCAACATTGGGACCATGTTTCCTGCCTATTTTGTCCAATCCCTTAATAATCTTATTTGTTTCAATTAGATCCCCTCTCATCCTTCTAAATTCCAGTGTATACAAGCCCAGTCTCTCCATTCTTTCAAATAATGACAGTCCCACCATCCCGGGAATTAACCGCTTGTTGCTTGAACTGGAGGTCTGTGACTAGCGGTGTGCCTCAGGCATCGGCGGAGGACCCATTGCTGTTTGTGGTTTATATGAACAATTTAGATAAGAATGTACAAGGCATGATTATTAGTAAGTTTGTAGATGACCAAGTACTGAGATCCCTGGTCCTCCAATGCTGCCTGAGTGCTCTACATTCATCTCTTGCCAGACACAAAGTGCTGGAGTAACTCAATGAGTCAGGCAACTTCTATGGAGAGCATAGATAGGGGACATTTCAGGTCGGGACTTTTCAAGAAGGGTCCCGACCCGAAACATCACCCCTGTTTTTTCTCCGGAGATGCTGCCTGACCTGCTGAGTTACTCTAGCACTTTGCATCTATCGTTGATATAAACCAGTATCTGCAGTTCTTTGTTTCTACATCTTCTTCACCTCTTGTTGTTTTACAAGGGTAGTGCCCACCAAGACACTGTGTGCTGCAGCAAATGAACAATGTAAAACTCACAGCACAGAAGAAATTTACACTACTCCCTATAGATGTGGCAACTTGAAGCACGTCCAGAACTTGAAGCACCTCACTGCAAGAGCAAGATAAATCAACCGGTAACTATTATGCGGTAGGGTGCTGCCTCACAGCGCTGGAGACCATTGTTCAATCCTGACCTTAGATGCCACATGGGATTTCTCCGGGTGCTTGGGTTTTCTCCCACAACCCAAAGACGTGCAGGTTTGTAAGTTGATAGGTCTCTGTAAATTGCCCCTAGTGTCAAGATAGTGGATGAAAAGGTGGGACGACAGAAAACTATTGTGAACGGGTGATCGATGGCCGGCATGCAATCGGTGTGCTGAATGGTCTGTTACCATGCTGTATCTCTAAAGAAAGAATGATGAATACCAGTCTGGATGAGATGCAACTTGAAGTGGTTCTGCATCTGCTGCCCCTGGTCCTCTTGGCAGCAAAGCTTGGGGATTTCCGTGGTGCTGTCAGAGTTGTCCTGACAAGCAACTTGTGCAGATAGCATATTATGCAGCCACTTAGTGCCAATGGTGGAGGGAATGAATGATTAAGGCGGTGGATGGTGTGGCATGTCCTGGGTGGTGTTGAGAGTCTTGAAAGTTCTTAAAGCTTCACCTGTCGATGCAAATGGAAAATATTCCATCATGTTCACGAATTTTGCCTGTGAAAGGCTTGCGAGATAAGCGGTGACACACTCTGTCTTTGACTTACACTAATGGCTGGTCTTCGAACTGTTTTTCAACTAACTATTTGCTCACATCATACGTTAAAAATAAAAAATAAATTAAAAATGGTGCAACAGTGGAGTTACTGCCTCACAGTGCCAGAGTCCTGAGTTTGATCCTGACTATGGGCACGGTCTGTACGTTATTTGTACGTTCTCCCCATGACCGCATGGGTTTTCTCATGGAGCTCCGGTATCCTCCCACAATCCAAAGATGTACAGGTTTGTAGGCTAATTGGCTTGGTATAATTGTAAATTGTCCATAGTGTGTAGGATAGTGTTAATGTGCAGGGCCCGTTGGTTGGCGTGGACTTGGTGGGCCGAAGGGCCTGTTTCTGTGCTGTACCTTTAAACTGAGCTAATATAAGCTATTTGGTTAGGAACAAACTCGACCTGAAACGTCACCCACAATTTCTATCCCGAGATGCTGCCTGTTCCGCTGAGTTACTCCAGCATTTTGTGTTAATCTAAGCTATTTGTTTTTTCATCGAAGAATAACTAAACGTGGAAATGAAGACACAAACGGGAACTCAGAAGGTCAGACAGGATGCCTGGAGAACATGGGTAGGTGACACTTCGGAAGACCCAAAGCATCTGAATAATGTCCTCGGACCCTTCAGTCTGGGGTCTCAATCCAAAACGTCACCTATCCATGTTCTCCAGGGATACTGCACTTTGTGTTTTTTATTCTCAACCAGCATCTGCATGTTCCATGTTTCTACAATAGCTAAACATAGATTAGCATTTTGTTTCTTTCTCTTGGCATGCTCAGGGTTTGCTGTAGCAGGCAAGTTAAAACATAGTTTGTCAAGCTGCCAACTACAGTATGTGGCAGAGGGCCTTGCTTAAGTGATGGTTCACTGACTTTGCACAGATTCATGATAAAATGGTGATCACACAGATTAATCTTGTTTCATGTGCTTTCTCACTCTTTCAACTTTTTAATTTCAAGTCTACTCCAGCATCACTCTTTTTTCACTCTAGTTTGAGTTTAGAAGAATGAGGGGGGACCTCATTGAAACATACAGTATAGTGAAAGGCTTGGATAGAGTGGATGTGGAGAGGACGTTTCCACTAGTGGGAGAGTCGTGGACTAGAGGTCATAGCCTCAGAATTAAAGATATAAATATACTTTTAAAGTTTAGTTTATTATCATGTGTACCGAGGTACAGTGAAAAACAGAAAGATTATACATGATTACAATCGAGCCGCCCACAGTGTACAGATACAGGATACAGGGAATAATGTTTAGTGCAAGGTAAAATCCAGTAAAATCTGATATCTAAGGGTCTCCAAATAGGTAGATAGTAGCTCTCAATCTATGTAATTGTTGGTAGGATGATAGACACAAAGTCTCGGTGGGCGAGGCAACATCTCTGGAGAGAAGGAATGGGTGAAATTGAGTCAAGACCTTTCTTCATTCTGTTGGTAGAATGGTTCAGTTGCCTGATAACAGCTGGCTGGGAAGAAACTGTTCCTGAATCTGCAAGTCTTTGTTTTCACACTTCTGTATCTCTTGCCTGATGGGAGAGTGGAGAAGAGGGAATGATTGGGGAGAGAGGTGTAATATGTTGCAAAACGAAGGGATGCAGGACATCGCAGCAGGTTAGGCTGCGCTACTGGAAAGAAAGAAACAGACCGAATATAATGGATGGATGACTTACAGCAGAAACAATTTGTTCTGGTACAGATAGAGAAAGTGCGTTACTTGGAGTTATTCAATCTCAGGCTGGAAGGCTGCAAGTTCCCTAGATTCAGATTCAGATTCAGATGCTTCCTGTCCCGATGAGTAAATCCCAGCATTTTGTGTCTATAATCAGTTTTAACCAGCATCTGCAGTTCTTTTCTACAACATTTTGGCTGCTCCACTGTGAAAGCTCCTCGAGGTATATCTACATTGAAGAGGTTCTCCTCTCTCTGATGAGAGTTCTGTAACATCCTCTTTCACTGCTCCCCCTATGTGATTCCTCCTGCTCTCCGACTCTACGACCACGATTTAACCCAGAATAATTCAGAGATGCTGCCTGTCCCACTGAGTTACTCCAGCATTTTATGTCTACCTTCAGATTTAGATCGGTTCATTATCAGATACCCCAATGAAATTCCTAGTTTGTTTGAAGCACATAGAGTAAACAACAAATATAAAAAATACACAATGAATACAATAATGAATGCAACAACAACAGAAAGGTGTAGATATTGTAATATAAATGCAATCTACTTAGTTTCTCCGATGAAGAGAAGACTGTATTATGAACAGCCAAGTTGACGGCTGATTGGTATTTTAGTTTGCAGGTTTTCGAAGGACAGATTCTTCCTCTCTCCCATGTGAGTCCTTCACAAAAAGTTGCTGATATTGTATCATGGAGGTAATTATTGCAGGCTATTGCAGGCACTACTCATTCAATTTTTATTTGGCGTGTGGTGCGGCGGTGCAGCAGTAGAGTTGCCAGAGACTCGGGTTCCATCCTGACTACGGGAGCTATCTGCATGGAGTTCGCATGATCTCCCCGTGACCTGCATGGGGTTCCTCTGTGCGTTCCGGTTTTCTCCCACACTCCAAGGATGTACAGGTTTGTTGGCTAATTGGCATGTTAAAAACTCTAAATTGTCCCTAGTGTGTGTGGGATAGTGTCAGTGTACGGGGATTGCTGGTCGGCGTGGATTCGGAGGGCCAAAGGGCCCGTTTCCACGCTGCATCTCTAAACTTAACTAAACTAAAGCTTTCCCGTGAAAGTCAACAAATTTAATTTGACTGGGTTCCATATATTTCCATTTGTTGCTGGAGTCAATAATGAATCTTCATTTCTGATTTTAAATGAAATGGAGAAAGAAGGAATGGCAATAGATTTGTGAACAGAAATCTATTAACATGCAGGGAGCATTTTGCCTGAATTGTATTCTGGGCAACAAGGTGAATCTGCTGCTAATGGTGATCAATTACTAGGGAAGTCTGCAAGGAAATGGCTATGTTTGTGCTTACTGCTTTGGACTTTAGTTTAAAACCTTCAATAGTTGACCTATGAGTATGAATATAATTGCACACTTTTACCAAAATTATACGCTTCAAAAACATCCAGAAAGCTAATGTGATTGGCAATCAACACATTAATCCTATTCTTAACATTTTCAACACTGACAATTAATTTATTTGCCTATTAAAATGGACAGAAATGAAAGAAGCAGATAGTCGATTGTGAAAAAGAATGAATGCTTATTAAATTAAAAATGTAAATTTCGAATAGATGGGGAGATATTTTTAATCACAAAGAAGCTCGATTAATGCATTATACATTTTAAACAGTTGTTTAATCAATAACTAACTCGTTGGGCAAACAAATTTGTAATTAGAATTCTAATTAAAAGAATGTAATATTAGGGCGGCATGGTGGCGCAGCGGTAGAGTTGCTGCCATACAGCGTTTGCAGCGCCAGAGACCCGGGGTCGATCCCGACTATGGGCGCTGTCTGTACGGAGTTTGTACGTTCTCCCCGTGATCGCGTGGGTTTTCGGTTTCCTCACACACTCCAAAGGCGTACAGGTTTGTAGGTTGGCTTGTTATAAGTGTAAAAATTGTCCCTAGGATAGTGTTAATGTGCGGGCATTGCTGGTCGGCGTGGACTTGGTGGGTCAAAGGGCCTGTTTCCGTGCTGTATCTCTAAACTAAGCTAAACTAAATTAGCAAGGATATTTTTGAATGGGGACATGTTTGCCAATTGTGTCAAATTTATCTGCAGTTTTCCAGATAACAATGAGTTATAATTTCATGACCACTCTCAGTTGAATGTGAAGTGTTAAGTGTCTAAGTGTTAAGTACCATTATAAATGTTAAGTATCCATCATAGATGAGGCTCTCACAAGGGTCTCTTCGATATCCCGTAGCTCCGCTCTTGCTCTCCCTCCCCTCCAGTCGAAACAGGAACAGAGTCCCCCTTGCCCTCATCTTTCACCCCATTACCTGTCAGATACAGCACATAATCATCCAACATTTTCACCACCTCCAACGGGATCCCACCACTGGTCACATCTTCCCATCTTCATCCCTTTCTGCTTTCTGCAGAGACAGTTCCCTCTGCAACTCCCTGGTTAACTCATCCCTTCCCACCGAAACAACCTCCTCTCCAGGAACATTCCCTTGCAACTGCAGGAGATGCAACACATGTCCCTATACCTCCTCCCTAATCAACTGTATCCGCTGCTCCAGGTGTGGACTCTTATACATCGGTGATCGTTTCGTTAAACCTTTCTGCTCTGTCTGCCTACCAGGTCTCCTGGTTGCTAAATACTTTAAATCCCATTCCCACAGAGCAGTATGAATTTTGTCTTCTCTAACTTCAAGTAACCCTTGCTTTCCCTCTCTCTCTGTCCCTCCCCCTTTCTAGTTCTCCGCCCAGTGTGACTGACCCTTGATTTAATTTTACCTCTGGATGCTTTGTTGTCACCTTCTAAAAGCTAACAATGATCAATTCTACATTTTCCTTGAACTACATCCCATTTGATGTCTCGTTTACACGCCTTACACTTCCTTATCTCTGTGTCTCCCTCTCCCCTGTCTCTCAGTCTGAAGAAGGATCTTGACCAGAAACGTCACCCATTCCTTTTATCCAGAGATGCTGCTTGTCTGGTTGAGTTCCTCCAGCATTTTGTGTCTATCTTCATTATAACAAGTACCTTCTTTCAAGAAAGGTTAGTACAGAGAAAAGTAAATAAATGCAACATTAATGTTTTCTTGAGCAGAAATTTCAGCATATCGATGGAATCAACTGGGGACAATTTTACCAAAGCCAATGAATCCACAAACCTGAGCGTCTTTGGAATGTGGGAGGAAACTGGAGCACCCAGAGCAAACCCAAGTAGTCACAGGGAGAACATGAAACTCCGTACAGACAGCACCCGTAGTCAGGATCGAACCATTGGCTTACTGAACGGCAAGACCCTCTACCATGCAGGGCTTCCCACTGTACCTGACATCCCTGGCCATTGTCCCCAAGTGTATTGTAAGACCATAAGACATATCAGCAGAATGAGGTCATTTGGCCCTTTGATTCCACTCTGCCACCCAATCATGGCTAATTCAAACATATCAGAGGTCTTTTTAGTTAATCATTATATTTCTTAAACATTTTATTAAAAGGTGTGAAGACTGTTTAAATAAAACATGATGTAACTTAATGCAAGATGAGCACACAGATTTTCTAGCTTAACTGTTGGGAAACAGTTTCCCAACAGTTAATTTGACTCTGGATTCCTGAGATGCCAGGAGTAGTGATTTAAATTGCTGTTCCGGCTCTCATAGGACTAGAGGCTTTCAGGTGGGGGGTTCAGAAGTTAGAAACTTGAAAGAGGAAGAGCACTTGTGGGAAGGGAACAATGTCTATATGTGTGTGCATGTTTCTATGTGTTTGTGCATGTGCAAGTACACCTACTTGTAGAGTGCATGCACAGATGTGCGTGCATATACATGTGAGTGCCCATGTGTGTGCAAATATTTTTGTTCATGTGTGTGCATGTATGTGCATGTGCACATGCCATCTGTGTGCAAGTGTGTGTATGTGCATGTGTACGATCTTGTGTGTATATGTGCATGTGAATGCATATGTTTACATGCTTGCGTGTGTGTGTGTGTATGCATGTGCACGTGTCTGTTGTCCGTAACATGTGCTCTTAGTATGAAGAGCAGTATCCAAATCAATGGTGCTATTGGTGGGGTATGAGGAATGAAGTTGTGTAATCTACTCATGACCCTGAGTGTGGAAAGTGATGTTTGGAGGTGGGGGGTAGATTGTCGGATTATGAGAACATTCTGAGTGTAGTGTTTAACCCACAACGCACCTGTACCTACTTTAATATACAAGCCAACACAAAAATGATCATGTTGGCCTATACCCTGTTTTTTGAAAGCATCGAATCTAGACTTGGGCAGAGTATGCTTGTGTGAACTGCATATAATGTCATAGATTGATACAGCGTGGAGACAGGCTCTTCGGCCCAACTTGGCTATTACCGGCCAACATGTCCCAGCTACACTCGTCCCACCTGCCTGCGTTTGGTCTATATCTCTCCAAACCTTGTCTTATCCATGTACCTGTCTAACTGTTGGGATAGTCCCTGCCTCAACTATCTCCTCTGTCTGAAGAAGGGTCTCGACCCGAAACGCCGCCTATCTCCTTCGTTCCTTAGATGCTGCTGCACCCGCTGAGTTTCTCCAGCTTTTTGTGTAACCCTCGATTCTCCAGCATCTGCAGTTCCTTCTTTAACACTATCTCCTCTGGCAGCTTGTTCCATACACCCACCACCCTTTGTGTGAAAATGTAACCCCTCAGATTCCTATTAAATCTTTTCTCCTTAAACCTTTGTCCTCTGGTCCTCAATTGACCACTCTGGGCAAGACTCTCTGTGCATCTACCCGATCTATTCCTCTCATGATTTTGTACACCTCTATAAGATGACCCCTCATCCTACTGCGTTCCAAGGAATGCAGTCCCAGCCTACTTTACCTCACCCTATAGCTCAGACCCCTTAGTTCTGGCAGCATCCTCGTAAATATCTTTCATTCATTTGTTCTATATCTCTCTACATCACCGTCTATACCTCTTGTTTCCCTTTCCCCGAGTCTCAGTCTGAAGAAGGGTCTCGACCCGAAACGTCACCTATTCCATTTCCCCAGAGATTCTGTCTGACTCACTGAATTACTCCAGCTTTTTGTGCCTATTCAAGTCAGTTCACCCTTCCAGTTGACATACACAATGCCAAACGTCAAGGTGATGGATTATCAATAATGCCTACTGGAAGCAAATGTTTTTACAAGTTTTCTGCTCATTAACAATGTGGTCCTTGCTACCACTACTTTCAAGGCTCACAACAGGAGCTCTCTGTTTCTTGTCTCGATATGCTTCTGTAGCTGGTCTTAATGGCAAAGCACAGGCATATTCAAAGATGAAAGACATTAACGTTTATGAAGAAATCAACTGAGACTAAATCAAAGCTACAGTAGAGGTAAGCAACGATGGATTCTTCCTATGCTGACAGGCCCCTAGCTCCATCGAGTCCGCGCTGACCAGCAACCACCTGTACACAAGTTCTATCCTACTCACTCAGGACAATTTATAATTCACAGAAGCCAATTAACCTACAAACCTGTACGTATGTTTTTTGGGCCACCAGTGGCGCCGTACGATGGCAGCCTCTGCCTACAGTCTGACTGTTTTTTCATCTTTTTGTCATTTTTAGTCAGTTTAAAAGTATGTTTTTGGAGGTTTTTTGGTCATTTTATGTGGGGTAGGTGGGGAGGGTAAAGGGAAACAGTTTCTTAATCACTTCCTGATCGAGGATGCATCTATTCACCGAGCACGTCTTCGCCCCCCCCCCCCCCCCCCCTCCCCTCGTGGCCCACCATCTGGATTGGCTCGGCCTTTCCTGCCGGAGACCGACCAGAGCTTCAGCAGCGGCACAGCACTGATTTACCATCGTGGAGCGGGCGATGCCTTGCCGGGGATCGCCGTGTTGAAGCTCCGGAGTGTTGGGCCTGCTGCTTAACATCGTGGAGCTGTGGTTGCAGCGCTTCTAGCCGTGAGCGGCTCTGACTTTAACATCGCGGAGTGCTGGGATCTCTTTGCCGAGGGCTGCCAGGGTTGAATCTCCACCCAGCTCGGCCTGTAGACTTTGGGGGCCACGGTCTCCGGTAAGAAGTGGACGATTTGGAAAATCCAAGCCACTGAGAATGTCCTTCCATGCCGACGATCCTGGCGAGAGGGCCTGAATATCGGGCCGCCATAGCGACGACGGCGGAGGGCTCAAAAGGCACCGACCATGGGTGAACAAGGAGGAAGCTGACTGAACCTCACTTTATTCACAGTGGGAAACATTAATTCCGCTGTCTGGCGATGTTCATGTTAAATTCTATCGTGTTTTGTGTTCTTTTTATTCATATGGCTGTATGGTAACTCAAATCTCACTGTACCATTGGTGCATGTGACAATAAATATAACTTGAACGTCTTTGGCATGTTGGGAATAAACTGGACAAATCGACGAACAGCCAGGCGGTCACAGTGGGTACATGCAAACTCCGTACAGATAGCACCCGTAGTTAGGATGGAACAATAATAAACAGCAGTAGCTATTCGCAGGGATTCGACCCGAAATGTCGACAATTCCTCAGCCCTCCTTGAAAATGGCATTCACAGGTAAACAAGGTGGTGAAGAAGGCTTTTGGCACATTGACATTCATCTGACAGGGAATTCAGAAAATAAGTTAGGATGTTATGTTGCAGTTGTACAAGACGTTGGTGAGACCACACTGCGAGTATTGTGTTCAGTTTTGGTCACCCTACTATCAGAAACATGCCATTAATGGATAGGAAAGGTTTAGAGGGATATTAACCAATCACAAGTAAATGGGAGATAGACACAAAAAGCTGGAGTAACTCAGCGGGACAGGCAGCATCTCTGGAGAGAAGGAATGGGTGACGTTTCAGGTCGAGACCCTTCTTTACTCCAGGTTTTTGTGTCTATCTTTGGTTGAAACAGTTCCTTCTTACACAAGTAAATGAGACAAGCTTAGATCGGCAGGTATCTTGGTCAACGTGTTGGGCCAAGGGGTCTCTTTCCATGTCTAATGACTCTATGACTCCGATAGTACTATAGACTGAAATGGTAGATTACTATTTACATTATTGGTTGTAAAATAATGAGGAATGTACCATCAAATGGGTTAAAAAAAACCTGCCACTCCTGAAGGAGGAATTCTGGTAAAGTTCTATCTGCGTAATTTGTGGTGGAGTCAGAGAGTCATCGAATCATTCTGCGTGGAAACAGGCTCATTGGCCCAACTTGCCACATCGACCGACATGTCCCATGTGCACTCATCCCACTTGCCTGCGTTTGGCCCATATCCCTCAAAACCTATCCTATCCATGCACCTGTTTAAATGCTTCTTAAACATGGCAATAGTACCAGCCTCAGCCACCTCCTCTGGCAGCTCGTTCCATACACTCACCACCCTTTGTGTAAAAAAGTTTATCCTCCAATTCCTATTAAATCTTTCCCCTCTTACCTTAAACCTATGTCCTCTGGCTCTTGATTCCTAAACTGGGCAATAGACTCTGTGTATTTACCAATCTAGTCCTCTCACGGTTTTCTACACTTCTACTGTGTAAGATCACCCCTGATCCTCACCAATACACAAAAGATTCTATATGAATTAGAATGAGAAGGTTTCTCTCCAAGGCTTTCTATCAGTATATTCTGTGGATCCAGAGACAATTCATCCAGATCACATATGAAAAGTTTGTTTTGCTTAGTGTGTGATTTATTCCATCACTTTTTGTCTCTGAAGGATATGTTTGAAACATATGAAGGATAGCTGATGTGAGCCTTCAGTAAGCACCATTTATTAGCTCTGCTTTGCATTCTTACATTGGCACAAGGGAAAATGTTAAGCAATAAATATAAGAAATGTTTAGTATCACATCTCCCATTCAGGTATAGTTTTGTATTCTGTATCAGATTCTGTACCGAGTCAAGTTATTGATGATTTGTATCAGCATTGCAGCCGTTGATATAGTGAGCATCCTACCTACAGATAAGCTGAGCAAGCTACAGTCTGAGAGTCATAGAGTTATACAGTGTGGAAATGGGCCCTTCGGCCCAATTTGCCCACACCGACCAACATGTTCTATCCTCACTAGTACCACTTGCCTGCGTTTGGCTCATATCCGTCTAGACCTGTCCTACCCACGTACCTGTCCAAATGTTTCTTAAAGATTGCAATTGTCCCTGCCTCAACTATCTCCTCCAGCAGCCCGTTCGAGACACCCACCATCCTTGTCTGAAAAAAATACCCCTCGGGTTCCGATCAGGTTACCCCTGAATAATCTATCTTTCGTCTTAACATGTAAAACCCCAACGTCAGTTCACGGTTACCGCAAACTAATAGTAAGATTAAACGAGAACTTACCAGTTTGAAGTTTGATCTTTGTTTTATGAGGAGTTACGATGAGGGATTACGTAAAGAGCCCGCCAGCCCGCATGCGGGTCAACCTTCAAAGCAGCAGTTTGAAGTCACAGATGACAGTTGTTGAACTGAAGATAGGAAGATTCTAGAACTAGAATTACCAGCTGAATTTTATGAGGTGGGATTGGGAGCAGAGGGCACGTAATCCCTCATCGTAACTCCTCATAAAATAAAGATCAAACTTCAAACTGGTAAGTTCTCGTTTAATCTTACTATTTTGCTTCGGTGTCACATGAGTGACTACGTGAAGATTTCAAAGCTCTGTGACTTCAAGCCGTTGAAACGAGTCCATGCATCACTCAATGTATTAGTTGACCAAGGAGAGTGGAGAATTAAAGTATTCAGACATGACATAATTGTAAACATGCTGACGATTTAATGGACAAAATAACAATAGTAACCTCTCACACCTGAGAGGAGACTATAAAACTGAACTTAAAATGGAGTTTGCAAATACACTCGTTCTGGCTAAGGGTTTGTTATAGTACGTCTGGAACGTGCGTTCTGAGGACCATCCTGTGGCCGCTAGGATATGGTCCAACGGGACGTCCAGAAACCTCGCTGCGGATGTAGCTGCAGCCCTGGTGGAATGAGATTTCAATATTTCAGTATCTACACCAGCATCAGCCAGAACCTGTTTCAACCATCTGGAGATGGTCTGAGCTGAAACCTTTTTATGCGGTTTTTATGCGGTTTCTTGTGGCTTACAAATAATGCTTGTTCTGGTCCCCTAAGGCCCTTGATAATCTTGATATAGTGCTGGAGGTGTGTGACCACACCTAATCGGGGGTCCAAGGGGTTCGCAATGAATAGCAGTTTAAGGCCGGAAGTACCTGGTCTACTCTGTTTGATTGGATCATACACGAAAAAGGTTATACCAGTGGCAGAGGTGATCATCCTATCTAGACGTAGCTTCTGCAATGACTGGACTCTTTGAGCTGACACTAGTGCCATGAGCATCACTACCTTATACGTGAGCCGGAGTAGAGACAGGGATGTTGCTGGGGCCCATTGGCGAAGCAGTGTGAGAACCACACCTACATCTCATATTTCTGTGTATCTGGGCCTGAGAGGGTGCAAGTTGAAAATACCCCTCATGAATTTAGATATTAATGGGTGAGTCCCAACAGAGTGGCGTCCTGAGGTCGGCAACAAGTATGACGCCAACGCACTTCTGGCACAATTTAGAGCACTATAGCTCAATCTCCTGTCAAAATGAAGTTTCGAGGGGAATTCCAAAATATTGGTTATGTGCGCTGTTACATACGTGATATTGGATTGCAAACAGAACACTTTCCATTTCTTTATGTAGGCTTGTTTTTGTTTTTGTTTTGTCTTGTTCACAAAAGCTTGTCTTGTTTTTGGTGCTGTCTCTCCAGGCCACAGTTAGCACATCCATCGTACGACTAGATAGTCCAAGGCCGAGGAAAGGTATTCTTAGAATCAGCAAACCAATACGTTTAGCCGATCATGTAGAGGATGTTCCTCCCCAGTGATGGGGTGAATGAGCAGATTCCTGCATTTGGGAATCGCCATGAAGGGTTCTATGACCATACCCAGAATGAATGGATACCATGGCTGTGTGGGCCAGTCAGGGACTATTAGAATGCCCGCGGCAGAGTCTTGCTTAATTTTAAGCAGGCATCGACTGACAAGGCAGAATGGGGGAAATGCATAGAAAAACATCCCTCCCCAATATAGCGAGAATGTATCTATCGCTACTGCCCCTGGGTCTGCTTCCCATGCAACATACTTCAGCAACTGATGACTTAGTCTGGATGCAAACAAATCTATATCTGGTGTTCCATACCTAGAGATAATATCATTAAACACTCTATGATTCAACATCCATCCTGTGTTGTCATTGAATTTGCGTGACCTGGTGTTCGCCATCATATTGAACCTACCTGGCAGGTAGGTAGCTGAAATCCAAATATTTCCTGCAATGCATCAGTGCCAAATGAGGTTAGCCAATTTATCAGAGGATACTGACTTGATTCCACCCATGTCATTTATGTATGCCACCGCTGTGATGTTATCGATCTGTAATTGGACATGCAGATGGTGCATATTCCCGCAATAAGCCCTCAATCCATGGAGTGCTGCCAGCAACTCCAAATAATTAACACCATATAACTGAATAAATGATAGCTCATGCATATTCCATCTGCCACCACAGGTAGAGATGGTGTCAGTAGCGCCCCATCCCAGAGCACTGGCATCAGTCTGTAAAATAACTGAAGAGCTGTCAACCGAAATATTGCTAGAGCAATGCCGAATATTGGACTTCCACCATTGTAACTCGGCAATGGCTTCAGCCGGCAATTGCATAGGCCTATCAAAGTGTCCTGAATTGTGTTTAAGTGCCTGCACCTTTGCTCATTGTAATTGTTGATAAGGCAAAGGCCCAAATTTTGCAGCTGGGAAAGCATCCACTAATTTGCCAATTAAGTGATGAAGTGCTTTGAGAGACTGGTCCTGGCCCACATTAAATCCTCACTCCCACCCACCCTGGATCAACATCAGTTTGCATACAGAGCCAACAGGTCAACAGAAGACGCCATCAACATGGCATGTGGTATTTCATGGCTGTTTCCATCAGCACCTGCTCTGATGGGAAGCTAGGTAGTTGATGCTGGCTGCAAATTCTTCTTCCAGTGGCTCGCTGATTTGTGATGGAATCGCAAATTTTGACACCATAGTGGGTACCTCTGCTTCACGCAGGTCTTGTGTCGTGGAACGTTCCCCCGACATACCACTGAAGTGCGAGTCAGCCCAGGATTGAGGACTTACACTCCCTTCCTCAGATAGGGAGATATAATGCAGCCCTGTACCAGGTGCTGCCACGGGCCCCCGAGGCCCGCGCTGATATGACTCCTGTCCATGGAGTATATCATGGTGGAGCATCTTCTCCATGAGATGCTCCATCCGGAATGGGCGAGAGTAGCCTCAGTTCCTGGGTAGCTGTTGTGGACGTCTTTGTAGTATTCCTCTTGCAGGGATGAGGGAATCACAACTTTGTGGCCCTTGACTACAATCCCATCCTGTATCACCAGTTCATAGTGAACTAGAAAGAATGGGTGTACCTCTAGTGGTGTGCTGGATCGTTTCGTAGGCCAGCCCCGTTTGATAATGGAGGAGAGCAGCTGTAGCGTTCTATCAGCAGCTGTATGCTCCGCAAGGCAAAGCAGGCGTTCCGTTGGGACGAAATCGACTTCAAGCATGGCGAGCTCGTCACACTCAAAAGGGTGTTGTTCACAGGATGCTCGTGGTGCTCGAGAGAGAGTGTCGGTGATGAGCATATCTTTGCCCTTTTTGTAGACAATCTGTAAATCTATGCGCTGGAGCTGCATCATCATGCTCTGCAATCGTGCAGGTGCTGCGTGAATAGGCTTGTTCAGGATGGTGACCAGGGTTGGTGGTCGGTTTTAATTGTGAAAGTTTTCCCGAAGATAAAGTCTCTGAACTTGGAACATGCAAAAACTACCGCTAGCAGCTCCATTTCGATCTGAGCATATCGCTGCTCATACCATCTGTCATGGTTCGAGAGGCGTAAGATATGGGTAGCACGGTACCGTCAGTCGTTGTTTGCAGGCAGGTTGCGCCTAGACCGTATTGCGAGGCGTCGCAGGTGATGGTGACCGGCTGCAAGAGGTCGAAATACGTCAGGGTGTGGGCGCAAGCCAGCAGCAGTTTATAAAGAGTCAAACACTTGCTGGTGTTGCTGGAACCAGGCCCAAGCAGTGTCCTTGTGAGTGAGTTGTCTTAGTGGCGAGACTAGTTCGCTGAGGTTGGGTATGAACTTCCCCAGATAGTTGACCATACCCAGAAAACGCGCAAGGCTGTTCACGTCAGTGGGAGCAGCCAGTTTGCTGATGGCTGCAGTCTTTTTGGGGTCTGGTTTTAACCCTTCGCTGGTGAACACATGATCGACATAGGTAATCTATGAGACACGGAACTTGCAGTTCTTTGGGTTGAACTTTAGGTTGATTTCGTGTGCCCGGACTAGAATCATTTTTAAGTTTGAGTCATGTTCCGCTAGGTTGCGACCATACACTAGAATGCCGGCAACAATGATGGCACATGGGTAACCTGTGGACAGCTGTTCCATAGCTCTCTGGCAAACTTCTGAGTTAATTCCAAATGGCATCTTGAGGAACCTGAATCTGCCGAATGGTGTGGCAAATGTGATCACTTTTGAGGATGCGTCGTCCAGAGGAATCTGCCAAAACGAGCTTTTAACGTCTAGTACTGAGAACACTTGTGAGTGACCAATTTGGGCTGCAACGTCTTTGTGTGCATTAACTGGGTTAATGCACACAAGGAGCTCGTCTTTGTCTTTCATTTTTGTAACAACCATGGTAGAGAACCAGTCTGTGGGTTCACTTATTTCAGCCAGTACCCCCATGGACATGTGTCTAAGTTCGGCTTTGATGCTGTCACGCATAGCATGGGGTACATGATGAGGTGCACAAATTGCTGGGACAACATCGTGGTCAATAATGATCTTGTAGGTTGTTGGCAGTTTGCCCAATTTGTCATCGAACAAATCCTGATAGATTTGCATCGGTTCTTCAGATAGGCGCAGCTTGTGAACAGCACGTCTGAAGGAAACCAGTCCTAGGTTTTGGCATGCATGCAACAAAGTGTCAGAGATTGATTTCCCAACATTAAAAATTCAGGTTTTTAGCAATATTGTCCACTACACACTTGAAATCAGCTTTTCTGAGAACCTCTCCCCCATAGGCGTGGAAGGTGGAGGAATCCTTAGTCAAGGTCTCATTATTCCTTATCTTGTTGTAGACTCTCAGGGACATCACATTCATGCACACCCCCCACTGTCCAATTTAGCTTGTGGAGACTTGTTATTAATGTGGACAGTCGCAGAAGGGTCCAGAAGCTTAACAGGTGTGCATAGGAGAGTGTTGATGGTAGATTTGTCTTGCAAGCTAATTGTCTCTGTGTCGTGGGTGGCTTCAAACTGTTCGATGGAGTCACAGAATGTGTCTTGCTGCAGCAGGTGGAGATTAGACTCTGACTTCGAATTACGGTTCACACGGGAACAGCACCAGGTAGCGAAGTGGTTACGTTTCTTCAGTAATTGCAAGGCTTTCCATTTGCTGGACAGAATTGTCGACCTTTATTATGGAAATAATTGCAGTTTGCGCACCTCTGTGGTGGCTCATTCATCCTTGCAAAAGCAGCCAACGCGGCGCGATTACTGAAACTGGACAATTGACATTAAGTTTCTGAGTAGCAGGCGGAGTGTCAAGCTGATCACACAGCGGGGCCACGTCCATCCGACATGCGGCAGTCGTGCACAGCCTGTTCAAGAGTGAGGTCTGCATTTCGTAGTAGCTCTGTTTTTAACTTACGATCAGACATGCCGCTAACAATCTTATCTCGTATTAACTCATTGGTTGTCTCACCAAAGCAACATCGTGGGGCCATATACTTTAAATTACAAATGAAACATTCCACAGGCTCATCTGGAAGCTGGTGTCGTGCAAAAAACTGAATCTTTCCAGAATGCAGTTTGATGGTATATCACATAACTCACGGAATTTTCATAACAGCACATTTGGGTTGTGCGCCGTCTCAGCTGGGGCCAGCACCTGGCCATTCACGTCTAGTACAAGTGCCGCAAACTCGAAGGTCTGCGAGCGAATCATGGCCTCTGGTCCAGCCAGGTTGAGCAAGAGAGATGCCTTGACCTCATCTGAGTCGTTGCGATGGGCGATATTGATGTAGGGCTCATAGTCAATCTCGAAGAGCCTCCCTCGCTCGCCTATGTCTGTATCAAAGACTAGTTGGGCTGGCTTTCGGCATGAGCGAGCCATCGGAGCAAAAGATCAAATCAATAAAACACAAATAAAGCCCGATGAACAGACGCAGTGGGTAGTTTCCAGCTTTCTGACACCATGTAAACAAGTGTATAGACACTGTCTGGTGTTTAATAGCCATCTCACGGTGCGAGTTGACCCACGAGTGACCCCGAGTGAAAGACCCGTGGTTGTGTACAAGACTCGAAGTTTATGATCAAGAGTTTAACCGAGTTCCCATGTATATGTCTAAGTTTGCCATTTACTTCTCATTTCTGCGATGTTCCAAGTTCCTCTCCCGAGTTACCCTTGAGCCAACCGTGAATGAAGGGAGTGTTTTAAGTATCAAATAGAGGAGCTGGACAGCATCTCATCAGTAAGTATATTCTGATTCAGTATTGAATGTTATTCAATTTCAGAACTTAAAATAACTAGGCAGGATCTCGGCCCCACACTCGCTGCCATTGTGGAGCAAGGAGGTGATGGTGGCGAAGCAACAGTGTAAAAAGAAGACAACTGCATCCTGCGGCTTTGAGTTAAAGATAGAATTCAGCGCGACCGTGTCTATTGATGTGACCTACAAAGGGAAAATGCGCACCGTCCAGTGCCAGAGCTAGACTGGGATCATTCTCTGCTCTTGTCTCTCTCTTTCTGTGTGTGCATTAGCAGGGGGAAGAGCGGTCTACCTCGCTGGGGCACAAGACCTCTGCCACCTGCCCCTTGCAGTCATCAACTTGTTTGTTCCTTTGGTGCGCCTCATCTGCCCTGCTCCCATCCCAGCGCTGCCCCAGCTCTCTGCCCCATTCTCTTGGAAATGTCGCTTCCGCCGCTGTAACGAGGAGGGGTCCAGCTGGCTGGCTGGCTTGGTGGGTGGGTGGGTGAGCTGGGAGGGGGAGTGGGAACAAACCACCGAATCCATTCTCAAAAGTCGGACAGAGCCGTGTAGAACTCACGTTTCTCATCTACGTTGCTTCATCTACATGGGAATTCCCTCAGAATGGTCACTGAAGGGCAGGCAGCATCTCTGGAGAGAAGGAATGGGTGACAGCATGACGTTTAAAATTTAAATCATGGGCAAACCATCTTGCCCCAGGCTGCTTTACATTATTTATTGTGTTGAGTTGTTTGTGAGGCTGGGACTTCTCTGAGGGTCGCAACCTTATAGTGGAGACATATGCGTGTGCCTTAGATCCTGTAAGCTGGCCTCATGGCAGGAAGGTGGAGGGGGAGGTCCCTGACAAAGCGCAGCCGAAGAAGATGACCTCAGTGGAACTGGCCGAGGATGGTGTTTGGCCGGCGGCTGAGAAGGTGGAAGAAGGCTGCAGCAGGGAGAGACTCCCAACCGTGGTGGAGCTCATATCAGTGGACTCGGGACTGTCAGTGAATGTTGTTCGAGAAGTGTTACCAATCTCTTTTGTTGGAGATGGTCATTGATGATAATAGAATTACAGAGTCAAACAGCACAGAACCTTCCCTTCACATCCTTTTTCCCCATCCGCACAAATTGCATTTGCTCAAATTAGGTCCTTATCCTTTCCCTGCCTTGTCTATTGAAATACTTTAGAGAATACAGGCCCTTTAGCCCACCGGGTCTGTGCCTACCAACAATCCCTGCACATTAACACCATCCTACCCACAATAGGGACAACTTTTACAAGCCAATTAACCTGCAAATTTGAACATCTTTGGAGTGTGGGAGGAAGCCGAAGATCTCGGAGTAAACCCACGCAGGTCACGGGGAGACATACACACAACATCATTCACATCAAGATCCTTTTTGTTTTGATGCTCGTTTATTGAGCTGATGAGACTGCAATGTTACAGTTCAATCACAATCACTGGAAGCACTGAACACATTGTGAGCTTTCCAAACCTTGGTGTAACAAACAATGTGAAATCAAGAGGGTAATACAGAGAGAGACAATAACAATTCCAATCAGCACAATCTAAATCAAGACAGGATCAGCCTCCACACAGGGACTTTCCCACAGTCCGTGTCTGCCCATCACCACCACCCCCGTGCCCCTGACGCTTTCTTGTCTACACGTGTGTGTCAGAGAGATGGCACCAAATGCCCTGGACACCGCTGTGAACTGCTGCACCTTTCAACTGGGATGCCCAACTGTTCCTGGTGGGATTTGAGGAAGGGCTCCAGCAGAATGGACGAAGAGGGGAGTCAGGTTAAAGAGGGCGAACTTGTCTGTTCTGGACAGTCCCTGAACAGTGGGGCAGTGCCCTGGAGTTTACATCTTTTAGACATCCACCATGGTTCCCCGCTCCCCGTCCCTCTCTCTCAATGTGTGACGGAGAATGGCCGAGAATATCACTGATTTCGCATCCAATCCTGTAAGATTGTCATATGTCAGTTTAAAGTTGCAGCTTTGCCATCTGAGATGGACCACAAAGACGCAGCAGAAATTTGGAAATGTCATCCCATCATCCATTCCTTCTCTCCAGAGATGCTGCCTGCCCGCTGAGTTAAAGAGTGCCCACAGTAGACTCACGAGTCACTAAGTTAAATGCACGGGCCACTACGTTATTACAACGAGTTTAAATGTTTCAATTTTTAACTTGAACAGTAAATTTGACTTGAGGAAAACCTCAAACATGTTTGAATTTTTTCAAGAGTTAACAAGTTTCACGGTTACCTGCCGTTAGCGCCACGAGTCGCTAATTTGCGCGTGCAAGTTCCGACGTTCCCGCTACGCTAATTGGACGTGATTACCGTGAGTGAAAACCATGAGACGGGGGTTTAAGTCAACTTTAATCACAGTACAATACATGTTAGTTCCGCTCTACCACTAGCGTGACTATGTAATATAGGAAGTGAGTGTTAATATGAAGTGTTCAATAGGGTGGAGTTAGTGGTAGTACATTACTCTGATTCGTTCACATGTAATAACCAATCTACAATGTCTAAATCCAAAAAGTACGGCTGTAAATTTGGAAGGAGGGCAGTAAGAAAGCATGGAAAGATTTACAAAATACACTAACGTTAATAATATTCTGTTCTACTTTAATTTAGTTTAATTTAAAGATAGCATAGAAACAGACCCTTCAGCCCGACGAGTCCATGCCAACAATCAATCCCCTGTTCAGACTGAATAAGGGTCCTGACCTGAAACGTCACCCATCCTTTCTCTCCAGAGATGCTGACTGACCCACTGAGTTACTCCGGCACTTTGTGTCTATCCCCGTTCAGACTAGTTCTATGTTATCCCAATTTCACATCCACTCCCTTGGTAAATTTACAGAGGGCCAATGAACCTACAAAGCCGCACTTTGAGATGTGGGAGGAAACTGGAGCACCTGGAGGAAGCCCACACATTCTCAAGGAGAACGTGCAAACTCCGTACAGACCGAGATCGATATTGGGGCTCTGTCACTGTGAGACAGAACTCCACCAGCTGTGCCATTAATATAACATAGATCAGAGATATTTAATACATTTGAGTGCTTTTGTATTTTCATGTAAACCATTTAAATCTGAAAATAGAAATGTAATCCTTGAGAGTTGATTGATCATTTGCAGAGGACTGGTTGTCCATTAGAATAATTCTGATCGTTAATTAGATTGTGATCTTCCATTTCTCAGCACATAGGAGTTCCAGATTAACATTTGCACAAACTGCAGCAAGTGTTGAGCATTGCCTTGAGAATATCAATCAAGGGGTTCTATTAAAAGTCTCACATTTCAGATATAAAAAGTTTTCCACAGATACACAGCAGATTGTGCACATATGGAAAATTCATGGAAAATTAAGTTGCACATTAGCTGAAGTCACTTACCTGGTCCATATTTGATATGCGTTTCTATTGCGAGAACGCTGTTACCATTTAACTGCACTGTACCCCATAAAAGAACGTAACAGCATGCCAAATGGAAGTAACAGCACGCCAAAATGAAAAACAACGGCAATTCCACTCAATTAAGGTCTCCGTCTCTTCCATCAAAGGCTGTGAAAAGATAAAAGTTTAGAACATTCAATGTAGCTACATTATTCGCAGAGGAATCAGCCTTTTGATCACAACATTAATCTAAAAGACTAAGGACTGTCTTTGATTGCACTGACTTTAGGGTTTGTCTGGCACTAGTATTATGATTATTCATGTATTGATTAAAAAGAAGTGATTACATATTATCTGAAAATAAAGCTGGAATAACTCAGTGGGACATGCAGCATCTCTGGAGAGAAGAAATGGGTGACGTTTTGGGTCAAGATCCTTCTCATTATCTTTGTGTATTGTGTTTATGAGCCTGTTAAGCTGCTGCAAATATGAATTTAATTGTTCTGTTGTTAGTGAATATGACAATTTAAATGCTCGGTCCACCTTGGCCTACACGATCTCCAGGTTGCCTAACATTTTAACCCCTTCCCAGTCCCATACTGACATTCCTGTTACTGCTTCCAAGATGGCGCCACATCCGGGACACTATTTGCGTGCTAGCCACAGAAACAGATCTACCAACTCATATTACAACCGCTGCACACTCTTAAATCTTTATTCCTACAACAGCATTTCTTACTTCATCTTGTAAAACACTGTAAATGGATCGATTGCAATCATGTATCGTCTTTCTGCTGACTGGATAGCACGCAACAAAAGCTTTTTACTGTGACACATGTGACAATAAACTAAACTGAACTGAGCTTTCTGTCCTGGGAGTCCTCCACGATAAAAGTGAGGAAGTTAGCTGCCCAAGATTCCACTTGGGCAGCTAACACCCCAGTATGAACTTTGATTTCTCTAACTTCAAGTAACCCCTGCATTCCCACTCTCCCCCTCCCCCACCCTAGTTGCTCTACCAGTTCCCTGCATCCTCTTCCCCAGCCAACAATGGGCCATTATGGGCTTCACCCTTCCTTGGTCATCTGTTGCCGACCCTGACGATCTCGTATTTTGGTAAAATTTGTTAAGGCCCATTGGGAAAGCGCCTTTGATCTCGGGAAATAAAAAGATAATTGGGACAATGTAATTTAAGAACTATTGTTGCAATATCTTTTTAAAAATGTTAAAGCTAAATTACCCAATCCAAATAACTTGAGTAGTACCGAATCATAATATTGCAAGTTACAGTCATGGAGTAATGGAAACAGGCCCTTCGGCCCACCTGTCTGTGCTGACCAAGTTGGCATATTGTAAATGAGCATGTGGTCAGGATGGTTCTTGGATGCTATTATCTGCCTTCTTGAGGCGGCACCTCCGGTAGATGGTGGAAAGGTTAGTATCTGTGATGGTTCAAGCAATGACTACCAATTTCGGAAGCCTCCTCTGTTCCTGAGCTTTTATGTTCCCTGAACCAGGCCATGATTAAACCAGTCAGTACTACTACACTATACACCTGTACTATACACCTGTAAATCTCGCAGTCTTACTCAACTTTGTCTGCATCCACAACGACGGGTCGAGAATCCCCTGCACTTTGTTCTAACTTGCTTTTGTTTTATATTTATGTCCTTACAAAATATGTATGAAGTTTCTTGCCATTATTTTTTTCATACTCTTCTTTGCTTTCTTAATTTTCATTTCAATCCTACATTTTCTGAGCTTTTCTAACATTTCCGCTGATTTAAGATCTCTGTGACACACAAGATCTTACACTTGAGGTATATCTTACACGCCATGCACTTTGTCATCTTGGGGACACTTAGCCGTCCAACCCTTGCTGTGTTAACATCGACCTTAAATCCATTCATCTCCTTCTTGAATGCCTCTCACAGCTTTGAGATTGATGTAGCCCCGAAACAGGTATTTCCAATCCCTTTCAGCTCATTCATTTTCCAATCCAATAAAGTTGCTCTTCACTCAGAAGTCATAGGAGCAAACTTAGGCCGTTCAGTCCATCGAGTCTACACTGCCATTCAATCGTGGCTGATTTAGTTTCCCCTCTCAACCCCATTCTCCTGCCTACGGCTCATAACCCATGACCCTTAATAATAAAGAGTCTGCCAAGAATGGGTGATGTTTCAGGTTGGAACCATTCTTCATACTTGGAGTATGGGTCTGATGAAGGGTTCCGACCCAAAATCACCTATCCATTTTCTCCAGAGATACTGCTCCAGCACTTTGTGCCTACCTTCTGTATAAACTAGCATCTGCAGTTCATTCCGACAAAAGATTCTGTCAATTTCCACTTTAAAAATACCGAATGACTTGGCCTCCATCTGTGGCAATGAATTCCGCAGATTCACCATCCTCTGAATAATGAAATGCCTCCTCATCCCCTTTTGAAAGATACATCCTTTTAGTCATAGAAACATTCACACCTATGTTACCTTTATCCTCTTCCATAAGAATGCTAAATCTAACTGTGCTGGTACTCTGGTTTCCCCCAACATCCCAAAGACATGTTGGTTTGTACATTGAGGAGATATGAAGAAGGGTCTCGACCTGAAACGTCGCCTATCTCCTTTGCTCCTTAGATGCTGCTGCACCCGCTGAGTTTCTCCAGCCTTTTGTGTACCCTTGGTTTGTACATTAGTTGGCCCTCTGTAAATTGACTCTAGTGTGTCAGCAGTGGATGAGAAAGTGGGATACATAGAACTAGTTTGAATGGACGACCAATGGTCAGTGGGACTTGGTGGGTTGAAATGCCTGTTTCAATGCTGTACCTCTAAACTAAACTAAACTAAACTAAACTAAACTGTATGAAACACAAGAAACTGCAGATGTTGGTTTACAACGAAGGATACGGAGTGCTGGAGTAACTCAGCAGGTCAGGCAGCATCCCTGGGGAACATGGATTGGTGATGTTTTGGGTCAGGACCCCTTTTCAGTCAAAACTGAACTACCACCCTCTGTCACCCTCTCTCTGACATTCTTTTTGCGTTGAATCACACAGCACGGAAACAGGTGCCCCGCCCTAACTTGTCCAAGCTGACGGTTACACAAAAAGCTGGAGAAACGCAGCGGGTGCAGCAGCATCTAAAGAGCGAAGGAGATAGGCGACGTTTCGGGTCGAGACCCTTCTTCTGACCATGTTTTATAGCTAGTCCCGAGATAAACTTTGAAGATAGCAATGAAACTAACTCCGCCAGTGCTCGAATGGATTTGCAGAGGTGGCAAATACAGGAATGTCCTGTCAGACCCAAATAGTGATTTTGTCAGAGTGCGATCATGTAAAACTGGTAATGAGGAAATCAGCAGACTGTTTAATGTCTTTTCCAATGCCTTATTCTGTTGAAACCAAAATGAAGAGAGCAGTAAAACATTCTGTCAGCTCATTCATCACTCACTGTCTGTTATTGCACAATGAAACCCCTGGCGATTATTATTCTGATAACTACGAAGACTGCTCATATCAAAAGCTACTGCATTTAAACCTTATATTTGGCACAGCACTGCTTCAGCAGCATAGGCTGTGAGGTTTAAATCAGACTCCTTTACTACGTGTTCTGAAAAAAATTAAAGTTATTGACCCTCAAAGGCATAATAATCTCAAAATCTGAACATGGAACCAACCTAAATAGCTCCAGGGCTACTGGCACAAGGGGGCCAACAGTGGAGGATTGCATGCTTAAATTGACCCGTTATAATCAGCCAAGAGCGTGCGTGAGACTGGATGAAAGTGGTGGAATATCTTTTATATTTTTAGGTGGTACAATAACCTTAAACATAATTAGCTGACATGCTTGAGTGACCATGATCATGACTGCAGGATAGTGCTGGGGCACAGCAACACTTTGTGTGCTGGTCCCAGAAGAGGAGTTACTATCATCTGACGCAATCTTTACATCTCTTTTCATCCTGTAAATCTAGCACCGTTTCTAGCTGTTCTAATAATATTCTACATTGCACTCTGTCTCTGGAACTGATGCGCTGCAATGCTGAGAACTACAAACTGCACTCTGCATCTTTCCATTTGGTCTACCTGTTGCAATTAAGTTTGGCTTGATTGGGTTTATGCACAGTGTTTAGTTTAGTTTGGTTTTAGTTCAGATACAGCATGGAAACACCCTCCAGTCTACCAAGTCCATGCCAACCACCTGTTTACACTAGTTCTACTCTAAGTTATCCAACTTTCCCACTCCCTGACACTAGGGGCAATTTATAAAGGCCAATTAATCTACAAATCCGTACGTCTTTTGGGATGTGGGAGGAAGCCAGGGCACCCAGAGGAAACCCACATGATCTCAGGGAGAACGTGCAAACTCAGCACAGACAGCACCCTAGGTCAGGATTGAACTCAGGTCTCTGGTGCTGTGAGGTAGTAGATCTACCAGCTGCACCACTGTGCATTATCTGATTTGTGTGGCTAGCATGCAATACAAAGCTTTTCACTCAATCTCAGTACACGTGGCTGTAATAAACCTCAACCTAAATGTCTTTTCAACTGCCAGAAACGAGGGTAAAATCTCTAATCCATTAAAAGCCTTATAATGAGCAAGCATGATATTGTTTTAAAATATGACTCAAAGCTCTTTGGACATAATATTTCTTGCTGATACCAGTAATTCTATTTCATGGCCATTTTCTTGAATGTACCAAAAAAGCAATTTGTTTCACTCGGCAATATCCAGCAGTCAAAACAAATTCAAATGATTTTTAATTTCCTGCACATTGGACATAGATGGTGTAGACAGTCAGAACATTTTTTTTCCCAGGGTTCGACATTAGAGGGCATATCTATTAGGTGGGAGTGGAAATGTTTTATGGAGATGTGCAGGGCAGGTTTTTGCGGGCAGGTTTTGTAGTGGCTGCCTGGAACGCTATTGTCAGAGGGGTGGTGGAGGAATGGTGACTAAGAGGCTTTTAGAAAGACACATGGAAATGCAAGGAATCAAGGGATATCGATGATGTACAGGCAGATGAGATCAGTTTGAATTGGCATTATGGTCGGCAATACATTGTGGGCCAAATGGCCTGTTCCTGCGCTGTACTGTTTTATGTTCTATGTTTTATGTAAAAACAAAGTACTATTTGTTTGCATTGACGAATCAACCACATTGGTGAATTTGACTGAGTCAAGTTGGCAGGTTTCCTTTATTGAAGTACATTAGTGGTCCAGCTGGAATTTTCCAACAATCCATTACTGATATCAGATTTTCATTCCAGACGTTTTATTTTATTATTTCAATTTAAATTTTGCAACTGCCATGTGGAATTCAAACTCACATCTCCAGAGAGTGTCCAGTGACTTAATCACAATGGTACTGGACTTTGTTTCCTTATCAAGTTGATTCCAGATGAAATATAAAATTCCTGATAAATTGACTTGGCATTATACAGCTAACTGAACAAACTCTAATGAATTTTAGTTTCCAAAGCGGGGCATATCACCTTAAACACCTCCCGCCTAAGAACGAAGCTGGTTGAAAAAGACAATTCAGCCGATCAAATCTATTGCTTAATCAAGTCTATTACCAAGTCCAACCGGCCCCATAGCAGAAGCGTCCACGTCGCAGGGCTGGAAACTGGAAGTATCCCAAGCTAATTCTGCTACCACCATCATCTATTGCGACAAGTGATGGCTTCCACTGATTGTCGCCGGAAGCTTGCGTCCTTTTCAGGACGGACGATGACAGCAAGGCCAACATTTGTAACAAGATGGACACGGAAAGAAGAGAGACCAAGTCCAACCATATGCTGAGAGAATGGAGCGGCTGGGCTTGTACACTCTTGGGATTTAGGATTAGAGGGGATCTTATTGAAACATATAAGATTATTAAGGGTTTGGACACGCTAGAGGCCGGAAACATGTTCCCGATGTTGGGGGAGTCCAGAACCAGGGATCACAGTTTAAGAAAAAGGGGTAAGCCATTTAGAACGAGATGAGGAAACACTTTTTCACACAAAGAGTTGTGAGTCTGCGGAATTCTCTGCCTCCATGGGCTGTAGAGGCAAGTTCTCTGGACACTTTCAAGAGTGAGCAAGATAGGGCTCTTAAAGATAACGGAGTCAGGGGATATGGGGAGAAGGCAGGAACGGGGTACTGACTGGGGATGATCAGCCATGATTACATTGAATGGTGGTGCTGGCTCGAAGGGCTGAATGACCTACTCCTGCACCTATTGCCGATTGTCTATTGTCCACTCCACTATTCAATCATGGCTGATTTATCTTTAACTCTCAATCCTATTCTCCTGCCTTTTCCCCCATAATTCCTGACGCCTGTACTAATCAAGAATCTGTCAATCTCTGCTTTGAAAAAATCCATTGATGGCCTCCACGGCCGTCTGTGGAAAAGAATTCCACAGATTCAACCCTCTCTGACTTAAGAAATTCCACTTCATTCCCTTTCTAAGGGTATGTCCTCTTATTTCATTTCGGAGTCACGTGAGTGACTTCGTGAAGAGCCCGCCGGCGCGCATGCTCGACATATCGTCGTAACGCGTTGCTGCGACGGCTGGCGGTGGAGCGCGCTCCTCGCCAGCCCTTCATAAGGGGCCACGGAGGTGAGTATTCCACCTTTAGTTGGTGGTCCTTGTTGTCTGATTATGTCTTGCAGCAAGGACATGGATGGGAGTTCGAAGGGCCGGAGGACGTCAGGACGAGTTCGCCGGTCAACAGTTCCGGAGCCTTTACCATCGGCAGTACCTGCAGCGCAGGCCGGGACTCAGGCGGAGATGTGGGTAAGCCCTGTGTTCACAGGTCCAGATCCGCCAGCACACCACAGCTTGGAGGAGTTCGATGAGGAGGAGTGTGGTGTGCCGCCAGAGCAGGGGGACCCTGCCATGGCAGTCAGGTTGTCAGCGGGCTCGCTGGCGACCTCGAGCAGGGCACGTGCCGTTGCACGGCCTGTTCCACTCAGCCCTCCGAGAAGGGGGAGGGGAGGAGCCCAGAAGCCTAACCCTGTTAGGGCTAAGGCATTGCCTGTCGCGGAGGAGCGGTCAGGTTCCAGGGCGAGACCCGGGGCGGCTGTGAGGTCCAGCCGGCACACCCCGACTCTCGACGCCGGGACGGGTCGGTCGAGTCGGGTCTCGTCACGGTCGCCGAGCCCCCCATGGATGGGTGGGCGAGACCATGCGTCGGCAACGTCCACGATGTGGGCAGCCGGCAAGACTGCGCGGGCCCCAGGCAGCCATGCTTCGGCTGGTGCCGACACCTCGCCGCGTGTGCCCTTAGTGGCAGCGGCTTCAGCTCTCGCTAAACGGAGGCGATTGAACACGCCCGCGCAGGAATCGCGCAGTTTCGCCTCGGCGGCTGTTAGCGACAACTACCGGCACCGGCAGGGCCTCGACGAGGTGCGGGCCGATGACAGGAGCCCGGTTTTCTTTTCAGAGCCGGAGGACTCCGACCACCTGAGTGTTCAGGGTGAAGGGCGTATTGACCGTATGGAGCGGCTGCTGGAGCTCCTGCTTCAACGTCAACAACAGCAGGGCAGCAACAGGCACAGGGCGTCTTCACCAACATCTACTATCAGCCTGGAGCAGCACGAGGAGGAGGTTCTGGTGGATCCCGTACCACCTCCGGTGGAGGTGCCAGCGGAGGAAATTTTGGATGTGGCGACCAAATGCGCGGCCCCACATACGGCTGGTCTTCCTCTCAATACAAAGCTGGCAGCCACAGTGGACTTTCTTAATAATCAGGTGCTGCAGGAAGAAGGCCTCATCCAGGCTATGAGCCGTCACAAGGCTCCATCAAACTGCAACTCCCTCAACGTGCCTGTGGTCAATACGCCAATATGGGGCAACATCAGTGCGGCTATCCGTCAACAAGAGCTACAATTGCAGCGGATCGTGAAACTCCTCACGGCCGGTATTACCGCCTTTGCGCGGTCGGTGGACAAGGACGACCTGAATTTGGACCAGGAAGATGCTCTGGCCTTATTGTGCGCAACCCAGCATGAAATCAACGGGTTTCGCAAAAACAGCATCCGCCCAGCACTCAACCCGAAGTTTGCAGGATTGTGCAAACCACCGCCGCCGCCGCCGCCCCGTCAGCTCTTTGGTGAGGACCTCTCGAAGAGAGTCAAAGAGCTTGACGAACAAGCCAAAACGGTGGGGATCATGCGCTCTAAGAGTGCCCCCACACCGTCCGGCTCAAAAGCTCCATACATTCGCTCACGAGGGTCGGCCAGTGCCTCGACGAGGACTCACCCTCTAGCTCCACAACGACAACAACACCAGAACCAGCACCAAGGGTCTTTTTTAGGTCAGGTTCGGCAGAGACCTTTGTGGAAATCGAAGACGCCGCGCCCTCAAGCCAACCCAGCACCTCCACGGCCACCCACACGTGTCAAGGACCGCCGGTAACCACGGAGGTGAGGGGGTCTGGTTCTCTCTTTTCTCTCTGTTTAACTTCCCATGTTGGTGGTCGTTTACGGTTGTTTTTGGATGCATGGGTTAATTTTACTGGTGATGAGTATGTGTTGCGGAATATTCAGGGGCATAAAATTGAGTTTATTAATGGCGACATTCCTCCATCCCAGCACATGCCTGGTCGTACGTTCAAATTGTCTGCTGCAGAACAGGCAGCAGGTTATAAGGAAATTTTAAGTCTGGAACAGAAGGGTGTGATTGAGAAAACGGTGCATGAGCCAATTGAATTTGTTTCGAACATATTTACTAGACCTAAGAAGGATGGAGGCTGTCGTGTCATCATTGATCTAACCCGTTTGAATACGTTTGTAACATATACTCATTTTAAAATGGATACGTTTGAAACAGCCAAATCATTGATTTCTCATGGCTGCTTTATGGCATGCATTGATTTAAGGGATGCATATTATTCAGTATCCATCCAGAAATATGATAGAAGGTTTTTGAAATTTATCTGGATGGGGCAACTTTGGCAGTATAAGGCTTTGCCTAATGGGCTCACTACAGCCCCTAGATTGTTCACTAAATTGGTGAAGCCAATCATGGCTTATTTGAGACAACGACATCATATAGTTATGGCCTATTTAGATGATGTCTTTATTGTGGGCCACACCCTGCATTTGGCTGAACAGGGTGTTGCAGCTGCTGTCAATATATTTCAACAATTAGGATTCATTGTCCATCCAGAGAAATCGAAGTTCTGCCCTGCCCAGGTAATTAATTACCTAGGGTTCACGGTGAACTCAATGAGTATGAGAATAACTATACCAATTAACAAAATTGAGGAAGTCACTCAGGTGTGCAGAGATTTAATTGGCACCAATATACCATCGATTCGGCATACAGCCACAGTAATTGGCAAGCTAGTGGCTTTGTTTCCGGCAGCACGATATGGGCCTTTGCATTATCAGAATTTGCAAAGAGCTAAAATTATTGCGTTAAAATGGAACGCTGGTCATTACGATCGATCAATGCAGCTGCCGTCCGAAGCGATAACTGAGTTGCAATGGTGGGTGTGTCACATTAGCAACTCATTTAAGCCTGTTAGGGAGGCTAATCCGGTGGTATATTTACAGACTGATGCAAGCTCCAATGGCTGGGGAGCTACTGATAATTGCTCTAGTTGTGGGGCAGATGGGACACCCTTGAGGCATCGATGTTGTTGACTCAAGGGATTAACTATTTGGAGTTGCTGGCAGCATTCCACGGACTTCGTACATATTGTTCCAAGCTTGTTGGAGCACACGTCCGTCTCCAAATAGACAACACCACAGCTGTGGCATATTTAAACCATATGGGTGGTACCAGGTCAGTTTCGTGTGACAAATTGGCTAACTCAATTTGGCTCTGGTGTGTTCAAAGAGACATTTGGATTTCAGCTACCTATTTGCCAGGTGAGCTTAATACTGTGGCGGACACCAGGTCACGCAAATTTAATGACAACATTGAATGGATGTTGCATCCTGAGATTTTTTCTAAAGTCACAGCCAAATTTGGTAAACCGGACATTGACCTTTTTGCGTCACGGTTAAACCATCAGGTACCAGCCTACGTTTCATGGGAACCAGATCCTGGGGCAATAGCGCTAGATGCATTCTCGCTGGACTGGGGGAATTGGTTTTTCTATGCCTTCCCTCCGTTTTGCCTCATCAGTCGGGTATTGCGAAAGATTCAGGCAGATGCTGCCAAGGGCATCCTTATTATACCCGACTGGCCCACACAGCCTTGGTATCCGGTGGTCTTTGACATGTTCAACGAACCTTGGGTCCTTTTGAGGGGTTGCCCACAATTGGTTACTCACCCTGTCTCAGGGGAGCCACATCCCTGCCATGGCTATTTAAATTTGTTGGCTTGCAGGTTCTGAACAGGCCGTTAGTCCAATACGGCCTCTCGGCTCGGACCATGGATACCATCGGGGCGTCGTGTCGAGAGTCCACAAGGCGAAGATACCGCTCGCATATTAAGAAGTGGGAAGCCTACTGCAGCCGCTCTCGCATCACGTACGATGACGTGACAATAACCGACGTCCTGGAATTCCTCGCGGGGTTGCACCATGATGAACACTTAAGTTACAGTGCCATCAACAGCGCCAGAAGTGCGCTATCATTCTACCTCAAGATTGGGGTAGGATCCAACAGGCTAGTGTCCAGACTCATGCGGGGTATATTCAATATGAATCCGCCTACACCACGCTATAATATCACCTGGGATGTCAGGGACGTATTAACCCTGCTCAGGACGTGGTCTCCCATGGAAGGGCTCCAACTGGACCAACTCACCATGAAGCTGGTGATGTTACTAGCGCTGACTTCAGCTCAGAGGGTACAGACACTACACAAACTTCGTGTCGACAGAATGACATCTACCCCTACAGAAGTAGTCTTTTTCATTGACGAGCTACTAAAGCAGCATAGACCTGGGTGCACAGGGCTGCAGCTGAAGTTCCCGGCATACCCCGCAGATGCTAGGCTATGTTTAGCCTCACATATCCGCCACTATGTCAAGGTGACGGCACGCATCAGAGGAATGGAGAGATACCTGCTTGTCACTCATAAGAGACCTCATCATCGAGTGACAGTCCAGACGATATCCAGGTGGCTTCGAGTCGTCTTGGGTAAGTCAGGTATCGACACTAATGTGTTCAAGTCTCATTCCACCAGGGCTGCATCGACGTCAGCGGCGAGGGTCATGGAGGTGCCCATGGACCAAATTCTCGCCACAGCAGGATGGGCGAATGAAGCTGTGTTCCAGCGTTTTTATAACAAGCCTGTTGCTGCTCCTCTACAGTTCGCAGAAGCCGTGCTGAATGCAGGTCAAGAACGTGGAGATGTCCCCGCATGAGGGGTTTTTGATTTGTTATTAATAAATATGCTCTTGTTTTGCAGTATGAGCTCTTGAGCCAGTTTGTTCCTCCCATCCATCCCTGGTAGTGGTGTGTCAGCATGGACGTGGTCCAGGGCGTGTAATCACAGAAGCTTTGAAGTCTTCACGAAGTCACTCACGTGACTCCGAAATGAAATAGTAAGATTGAACGAGAACTTACCAGTTCGAAGGTTGATCTTTATTTCATGAGGAGTCGAAGTGAGGGATTTCGTGCCCTCCTCGCCCAACCCTTAATCACCTTCATCTGGTAATCTTAGTCAATTCAATCATACTATGCGAAGTCATTTCTATTGTTGGTTCTGTGATTCCACGCCGCTACTTTGAAGTATGTCGAGCATGCGCGCCGGCGGGCTCTTCACGAAATCCCTCACTTCGACTCCTCATGAAATAAAGATCAACCTTCGAACTGGTAAGTTCTCGTTCAATCTTACTATTCTGAGGGTGTAGCCTCTGGTTCTGAACTCTCCCACTGGTGGAAACATCCTCTCCACATCCACACCATCCAGGCCTTTCACTATTCAGTGAATTTTAATGAGGTAAATTTCAATGAGGTGCCCCCTCATACATTCTAAACCCCGGTGAGTACAGGCCCACTGCCTCTTGACCCCCTGCCTGCTGCAAAAAAACTTGTGAGTGAAATTAGTCTCCTAATATTATAGAAAACATATTACATTTTATGTATGCATATCTTTTGTTACATTGTTTCTTTGTGGCAGTCATTGGGAAAAATAAGTCAACACAGCAGAAAATTGGGAGGTGACTCACTGTGACAGCCTTTTGTGTGGTGATAGTGAGACTGTTTACTCCCTCTCTCATGCCTCAGTAAATTCTATATTTACCACTGCTGTGAACTGCACTTGAGTACTTGGCATTCCTCCCTCCCTGATAAAAGTAATTGAATTTTAGGCTACAACTTCAGATTAAGTTATGCAAAGCTCATGACTGACTGACTTCTCAATCAAAATCCTTTTCAAATTTCATTTGGCCTATCTGGAATAATTTCTGAGCAGTCTAGTTGGAGGGTCATTGCTCGAGCATATCTGTCTTTCAGATCCGTTAATGGAACCAAGGAGATTAAGGTTATTCAAGTTTTTTTTTTGTTACTCATCTGTGTTTCGCTGACAATTACATTTATTGCCGCCTCCTAACTGTCCTTGCGATGGTCATGGTGATCCATCCTCATTAACCGCAGTGGTCCTTCTGCACCAGGTATTCCCATTGAACCGCTTGGTAAAGGAGTTGCAGCAACTGTGCAGGGCTCAACTGCTATTTCCAAGTGTGCATGGTGTGAGATTTGGAGGGGAACCTGCAGTTGGTACCATTCCCATCCACCTGTAGTCCTTGAGTAGAACACAAAGTGCTGGAGGAACTCCGTGGGTCGGGCAGCATCTGCGGAGGAAATGTATGGGCAATGTTTTGGGCCTTGCAGTCTGTCGAATGGCCCTGAACCGAAACGTCATCTGTCCATTCTCTCCGCAGATGCTGTCTGACCCACTGAGTTCCTCCAGCACTGATTAAATAATGGAGACACAAGACATTGCAAATAATCAAATCCCTGTCCAGAGCTCTTGGTTCAATTAGAATCATAAAACAGTACAGACTTGAAGGAATCCAGTCAGCTCATCAATTCTATTGAATAGCAAAACCACTCTAAAATATTTTCTTGTGAATGTGGAGAGGATGGTTTCCTCTAGTTGGAGTGTCTGTGACCAAAGGCCTCAGCATACAGGGACGTACCTTTCGAAAGGAGATGAAAAGGAATTTCTTTAGTCAGAGGGTGGTGGATCTGTGGAATTCATTGGCGAAGATGACAGTGGAGGCCAAGCGGAGGTTGACCGATTCTTAATTAGTACAGGTGTCAGGGGTTATGCAGAGAAGGCAGGGGAATGGGTGTTGAGAGGGAAACGTAGATTAGTCATGGTTGAATGGCAGAGTAGACGATGGGCCAAATGGCTTATTCTGCTTCTGGAACTTATGAAGATGGTATTCTGGCATCTTCTGAACACTAAATGAATTGTGTTCCCCCACTTTTGCAGTTACTACATTCCAGATTTGTATTAAAACTCTTTCTTCTTCAGTCAGCTTCTTTTGCCAGTCGCCTTATGACAGTGGCTCTCAGGTTTCAGATCCTCAGCCACTGGCAGTGGTTTCTCTTTATTTGTTCGTCAAAAGCCTTCAAGAATGTAAATGCTTTCATAATCAAATCATCTCTTTACTTTAAGAGCACGACCTTTAACACTTCAATATATCCATGTACATTCTCTTCAAAACAGCCACATCCTTCCCATAGTATGGTGCCACAGAACTGAACACAATATCCCAACTGGGGCTAAACCGATGTTTTACATTAATCTTGTGTAACTATCTGGCTTTGACATTTCATTCCTCTGTTTAAAACTCAAGAAAGTTACTAATGCTTTCTTAACTATTTTGTTCACGTATTCTACCATCTTCATTAATTTATGCTCACATATCGTTTTACTTTGCACTCCCATTTTAGACATCAAGGTGGAAAAGTAGCATTGCAATTAGTGCAACGGTCTCTCTTCCAATGACCTGATTCTATCTTCTATCCTCATCCACTCTCTCTCTCCCCCTTTCTCTCTCTCTCCCCCTCCCCCTCCCCCTCCCCCTCCCCCTCCCCCTCCCCCTCCTCCTCCCCCTCCCCCTCCCCCTCCCCCCTCCCCCCCTCCCCCCCTCCCCCCCTCCCCCTCTCCCCCTCTCCCCCTCTCCCCCTCTCCCCCTCTCCCCCTCTCCCCCTCTCCCCCTCTCCCCCTCTCCCCCTCTCCCCCTCTCCCCCTCTGTCTCCGTCTCTGTCTCTCCCGTCTCTGTCTCCGTCTCTCCCTCTCCCCTGTCTCTGTCTCTCCCTCTCCCCTGTCTCTGTCTCTGTCTCTCCCTCTCCCTCTACCCTGTCTCTCCCTCTCCCTCTACCCTGTCTCTCTATCTCCCTCTCCATCTTCCCTGTCTCTGTCTCTTCTGCCTCTGTCTCTTCCTCTGTCTCTCCCTCTGAGGCAGAGGTCTCTCTTCCTCTGTGTGTTTGTGTGTGTCTATCTTTTGCTCTCACCCTCAAATAATCATTGTATATTTGTTTGTGTGCTATTGCATCGATGGGCCTGTAAGGCTGCAGCAAGTAAGAATTTCATTGTTCCTTTGTTGGTATTTATGACAATTAAACTCGCTTGACTCCCAGCATTTCCTTATCTTTACGATTTCCAACAAGAGCCGTGAATTGTGTATCACAGTTCTAATGTGACGTTTTGTCCCTCTTGTCTCGAACTGCCTTTGTTCATCTTTTAACAAAAGCACCAAAAAACAGTATAAACTGGACAGCTTTAGAATCCACTCTATCACATCTACTCCCTTTGATCTATCCACATATCCCCACTGTAATGAAGCACATTCATTTCCTTACTTTTGTCGTTAACTTTAGATGTGAGATCTGTTTTGTTCTCCACAGATGCTGCTTGATCTATTATTTACAGCAGTTCCCACTTGTATTACCTACTTCCTAGCAAGGCCTTGTCATTCAGCACAGATCGCGTGGGCCGAAGGGCCTGTTCCTGTGCTGTACTTTTCCACATTCTATGTACTATGTTGAACACTGCACAACCCTAACAACAACCCCATCTCAGCAACTATGATCTGCTATAATCAAGCTGTAAACATTGCTTTGATTACATTACACACTTCAGTTTTACATTATTATGGTCTGGTTACCTAGATTTACCTATTATTAATATATTGTATTGTTGATTATTGCATATTTAGTTTGTTAATAGGCCTGTAAAGCTGCAACAAGTATTTTTCTGTTGCCGTTACTACATATAATTAAATATTATTTGCTCTTAACTAATATTTCTTTTTGTAGCAGTGTCTGTAGAACGTATATAAAGTTCCTAGCTAATATATATTCAAGATGTAGGCAGGTACAAAAGTGACATTTAAAGACTTTTACATGTGGATCTGATGTGGATATGCAGGGTTTGGAGGGATATGGATCACGTGCAAGGAATGGGGGGATATGCATCGCACGCAGGCAGTGGAAAATAGTGGAGAAGTTCGATATGGACCAGGAATTAAAATTAATAGCTATGAATCGACTAACAGCGAGCTACGAGGTGAGATTGAAACACCTGTCAGAGGGCTAAGAAACAATCCTGAATTGACGGCGTATTGTTTTAAGTGAGCATTTTGCAGCGACCTCACCATATTCTGGGTAAATATTCTTTCCAAGGAAATCTCCTATTTCACTTTGAAATTATATTCATAACCGTTTGTAACATTAGTAACCACCTTAATGTTCATAGCGTTTAGTATCGGGTATGCTTGAAACTATTTATTTTAATGTAATGTATATTTTAAAAAAAAACTATATCAACCAGGTGTGAAAATTACACTGAATCGAACGATGATTGAAAATGCGTAGGGATCGACTAATCACGATGCTGCTGCGATATTTTAAAGTCAAAAATCGTATTTTATTTCAAAGTGGGAAATTGAAGATGGGGACAGAGATGCTACACAGAGATTTTAAAACTTGGGAGAGCTCTTGGATGAGCTCGCACAGTGGGACAGGGGCTTGAGGCAGCATCTATGGAGCAAAGGAAATAGCACAACGTTTTTGGGCCGGGCCTGAAGAAGGGTTTCGACCCGAAAAGTTGCATATTTCCTTCGCTCCATAGATGGGGGGGGGGGGGGGTTTAGGGAGTCAGATGGACTGCACAATGACGGGGGGGGGGGGGGGGGGGGGAATCCCAGTGTGAGAGTGAGTCACCATCTGCCTACAGCGTTCCCACATCCCTCTTGTCCACCAAGCAAGGCACACTCCTCTATCCCCTCGCGCCCTCTCCCCCCTTCCTTCCCTCATCCTGCCCTCCTCTATAAAGAAGGAGGGGGAGGAGGTAGTGAGAGGTAGTGAGAGGGAGATCTAAAGGGTAACTGATTTAGGTCTCCAATCACCTCACAAAGGTCTCTCTCTCTCTCTCTCTCTCTCTCTCTCCCTCTCTCTCTCTCTCTCTCTCACTCTCTCCCCCCTCTCTCTCTCTCCCTCTCTCTCTCCGCTCTCTCTCTCTCTCTCCCTTTTCTCTCCAATTCTCACTCCCTCCTTTCTCTCTCTCTCTCTTCTCTCCAATTTCCTCTCTCTCTCCCTCTCTCTCCCCCCTCTCTCTTTCCATTTCTCTCCCCCCTTCCTCTCTCTTCTCTCTCAAATTCTCTCTCTCTCTCTCTCCCTCTCCCCCCCCCACTCCTCTACCCCCGCCATGTTCATATCTACAGTTCACTCCACGAGTGTGTGTGTGAGAGCCGAGCAGTGTTTCTCATTCTGACTCTGCTCCGTGAGCTGCTCGTATTGACAGTGATCTTGTCCAACTCTTAACTGAAAACGTGTGGTTTGCAACTGAAAATCCCCCCTCTCTGTCTCTCCACGGCCCCCCCACACACAAACACACAGACACACATGCAGACAAAGACACACAAACACAGCCACAGAAACACAGAGACACACACACACACACACACACACACACACACACACACACACACACACACACACACACACACACACACACACACACACACACACACACACACACACACACACACACAGAGATAGACAGACAGACAGAGTTAAATCCAACCTGTACCCAGGCCCGGACATTAACCCCGACACCAATGTTAACACAGACTCAAACCTCCAACCTGGTCTGCTGTTGTACCGGCACCGAACGAGTTAACACAACCCCCAGATCTGTTTATCCACAGATTGTCTCCCTCTCGCACTTATCCGTCCTGTTGTCTTTCGTTTCGGCTTCAGGTCTTTTAACTCTATCCCCCCCAACCAAGAGCGGGTCGGTACGCTGCCGATTTCATACAAATCTGACCCTTTCTCGTGCCCCCTCCTCTCACGCACACACCGCCCACCTGTCCGCTCCTGGCGTTTAGCGTTGAATACTCATGGCTGAGTTTGCTGCGGTGCTGGGGCTTGCTGCTCTGTAGACTCCCACACACCCCCACCAGTAGCAGTTAACACATTATTTGTTATTCACAGCAGTTGTTATCCATGTTCGTTTTGTAAAAAAATCCGTATGGCGAATGTTTTTTTAAAAAGCTTTATTTAACAAAGCGAATTTGTATTTCCATCTGAAATACGGAAAATTAATGCAGGGCCCCCCTTGGACACGGGTCCCAATTTGGAAAAATCGGTCCAATCGGCCTAGGGCCGGCCCTGTTCACAAGTGACAACACAATCATTTTAACTCCCCTTCCCAATCCTGTACTGACCTGTCTTTCTTGGGCCTCCTCCATTGTCAGAGTGAGGCCATACGCAAGCTGGAGGAACAGTCCCTTACATTTCTGTAGGGTAGTTTACAGCCCAACGATATGAAATCTTCAAGATTTCTTCAACGATATGATATCTTCGATATGAAGATAAAATCTTCAATTTTACTTCGGAGTCACGTGACCTGGCGCTTTATCGGCATCACGTCGACTGTAGGTAGGAGAAGAGCTGCAGAGCGCAGCTCCACCAGCAGCAAGGAACAGGCCCGCAGGTAAGTAAATTATTTTTACTTCCAGGGCATTTCAAACTCCGTGAGGCTGGTGGGTAAAGACCAGGAGGAGTTTAAAAATAAAAATGGAGAATGCTCCTAAAAAATCGCGGGTAAAACGTGCGTCCCGGAGAGGAGAAGAAAAACAGTCGGGACAGCAGATTATTATGGAGCCGGTTCCGATACCGGTGGCCGTTGAAATACCCGTTAGTGAGCCTTTGGTTGCTCTACAAGCAGAAGCCACGGAGGAAAATCCAGTGCCTAAAAAATGTAAAAGAAAATCTGAGAGGCCCGTGGTTTCTGATGAATCTGACAATGAAAGTCCTCCAGATAGAAAATAATTATTGGCTTAGAATAGATCAAATGGAAAATGATCCAGACAAAAATCAACCAAGGGTCTAAATAACCCAGAATATTCCCAGGCAGCCCCTGAGGGAGTTCCATATCATGAATATGGTGCCAGTTTGAATGGGAATTTGAAACTCCAGAGCCCGGGATTGGGCTGGAGGAAGTCTCCTTTGAGCAAAGTCTCAGAAGTACCAGGGCTGCATGTGACTGATCCTGAAGGTGGTGATTTCGGTCATGAGTACCCACCACAATACAAAAATATTGCTCCAGGTGTGTCTGATGTGCCACAAAGTTTTCTATACCTGGAGGAGGCGGTGAGGCCATGGAAGAAAACCTGGCGGCCAACATAAATTATATGGTCTCTCACCAGCTTCAAGAAGCTGTTATGGTTGATACAGCAGAATTATTATACCTCACTGAAGGTGCCTACGGTAAATCCGGCTATTTGGGCGCCAATGTCATCAATGATGCGGGCACAGGAAAATATGATTTCGGCTGGGATCACTGCTTTTGGAAGGCAAGTGGAAGATTGTGGAATGACCAAAGTTCAGAAGGATGTGTTGGCATTGTTCTGCAACTCAATATTTGAGATTAATTGTATGAGGAAGATTGCCATTCGGCCTATTTTACATCCAAGATTTGCAGGTTTGTGCAGATCAAGCAATGTTCAAGCTCCTGGTTATTTGTTCGGAGAAAATCTGTTTATGTAAATAAAGAGATTGATAAAGAGGCAAAGACTATTGACCTCATGAAACCCCTCGTCTGGCCAAAGAAGGGCCGGTCAAACGAGAAGGGGATTTTGATTTGGAGCTGGAACAAGCCGAGGCAGGAGTATGGTAAGGAAATATTACCAACCAGCACAGCCGAATGTTCACCCATATGTTGGGAGAAGGAGACCACCACGTCCGGTTGGAGAGGTACAAAAACTTTATCCTATTACAGAAGAATCTTTGGATGAACCTCAGATTGGTGGTAGTCTACAAATGTTTTATGATAAATGGGACTGTATAACATCTGACCGTGTTATATTAGATACTGTCTTAGAATAGACAGAATAGACAGAATAAGCCTAATCATATTTGGTGTTTTCTGTATTTGAAAAAATTCAAATTGATAACGAAGTTAAGAATTGGTGTAAAAAAGGAGTTATCGAGAAATCAAGTGAGGATCCATAACAATTTGTATCAAATATATTCCCCAGACCAAAGAAAGATGGGGGTTGTGGAATCATTTGAGACCTCACAATTTTTAAATACATTTGTCCAGTATAAACATTTTAAAATGGATACGTTCAACACTGCAATGCAGCTGATATCAACAGATTGTTACATGGCTACAATAGATTTGAAGGATGCATATTATTCAGTACCAATTCACTTTCACAGGTTTTGAAATTTAATTGGATGGGACAGCTTTGGTAATACAAAGCATTACCTAATGGATTAAGCTCAGCTCCTAGGTTGTTCACTAATTGTTGAAACCAGCACTTGCACTGCTAAGGGCACAAAAACACATCGTTATGGCTTATCTAGATTACATTTAATTGTCAATGCTAATCAGGAGTCAGCTGAAAAATCAGTCTCGGCGACTACAAGCCTGTTTGAAAGGCTAGGTTTCCTGATTCTTTTAACAAAATCTAAGTTACAGCCATCCCAAACTATTGAATATTTGGGGTTTGTGATTAATTCAGTTACCATGTTAGTAACCAATACATGTTAGTACCATGTTACCAATAGACAAGATTGTTGATATTACAAATGTATGTCGGTGCCTTATTGACAAACCTTATACTTCCATCCGAGAAGTTGCTAAGGTTATTGGTAAGTTAGTAGCAGCATTCCCTGCAGTAGAATTTGGCCAACTGCATTACCAAAATCTCAATAGGGCAAAAACACAAGCGCTTATACAGCGAGCAGGCCATTTTGATAGGCCCATGCAATTGCCAAAGGAAGCTTTATTAGAATTGCATTGGTGGATTGAGAATGTTCCACAAGCTGTTAAAACATTTTGGTTCAGCAGCCAGCAGTGATTTTTCAAACTGATGCAAGTTCTCTCAGATGGGGTGCTACGGATAAATATACCAATGATGGCAGATGGACTGTCCAAGAGGATTTATTTCTCCAAACATATGGTATAAATTATTTGGAGTTACTGGGAGCATTTTATGGATTAGCTTATTGTTCTACTATGAAGGATTTGCATGTCCAATTACAAGTAGACAATACCACAGCTGTGGCATATATCAATCACATGGGTGGAGTAAGATCATTATCATGTGATCATCTGGTTAACCAGATGTGGCATTGGTGTATTGGTAAGAATATTCGGGTTTCAGCTATTTATCTCCCAGGGAGAGACAATATTGTGGCAGACAAAAGATCACGAAAATTTAAAGACAGTACAGAATGGATGTTAAATCCACAAATTTTCAAAAATATTGTCAGTCGGTTGGAGTACCGGACATTGATCTGTTTGCATCTAGATTAAATCACCAATTGCCCAAATACGTGTCTTGGGAACACGATCCAGGGGCAGTAGCGGTGGATGCTTTCTCGCTACACTGGGGGAATACATTCTTTTATGCATTTCCCCCATTCTATCTGATTGGGCAATGTCTCAAGAAATAGCGCAAGATGCTACCAAGGGCATTTTGGTGGGGCCAAATTGGCCGACACAGTCATGGTTCCCGTTGATGCTTAAAATGATTATTGAACCATGTATGACGATTCCTAGTTGCAACAATTGTTGATACAACCAATAACAAAAGAAATTCATCCATTGCATGATCATATGAATTTGTTAATCTGCAGGTTCTGACCAGACCATTGCAAGAGCTTGGACTGTCGGATAGGACCATGGATGTTATAGCTGCAGCTTGGAGAAATAGCACTAAAAAACAATATATGTCGCATATAAAGAAATGGGAAGTCTTCTGTAGACAGTCAACGATATCTTATCATACTGCGAACATATCAAATGTATAGGAGTTCCTTGCTGGATTGCATTTTAATGAGCACTTAAGTTATAGTGCCATTAATAGTGCTCGTAGTGCCTTGTCGTCCTATTTAGGACAAATTTCTGATCGAGATTCAATTGGGTCTCACCCATTAATATCCTGGTTCATGAAAGGAATTTTTAATAAAAATCCTCCCAAGCCCAGATATACAGAAATTTGGGATGTTAGCATTGTTCTCACTTTGCTTAGGCAATGGACTCCAATTACTTCAATGTCTTTGCAAAGGTTAACATTCAAGGTAGTAATGTAATGGCATTAATGTCAGCTCAAAGAGTACAAACTTTGCAATTGTTACAGTTAGATTGCATGCATGTGGCTTCAGATAACATTGTGTTTTATGTTTATGATCTGATCAAACAAAGCAGACCAGGAAAAACTGAAACCAATGTAATGTTTAAAGCATATCCTGTCGATGAAACATTGTGTGTAGTTAAGCATTTAACCAAATATATTGAAGTAACCAAAAATCTCCGAGGTGCTGAGACAGCGTTACTGATAACGCACAAAAAAAAACAAAACACATATAAAAATTGCAGTTCAAACCATTTCTAAATGGTTAGAACAGGTTTTGGATTTAGCAGGAGTGGACACTGATGTGTTTAAGTTTCACTCCACTAGGGCTGCAGCTGCGTCCGTGGCGAAGGTACAGGACGTACCATTCGATCAAATTTTAGAGGCCGCAGGGTGGTGTAAAGAAGAAACTTTTTCAAAGTTCTATGATAAACCTGTTGTCACTGTGCCAGGATTTGGATACGCAGTGTTGGGTTCGCTTTAAATGCTTGCTTTGTTTTATATTATCGATTTATGTTATCATTTGATATAATTATCACTTTTGTTGTAAAATGTTTCCCCTGGGATAGAGGGGTTATTATTAAAAACTTGTTCTTTTTATGATTAAAAACTTATTACATAAATTGAAACAATGTTTTTAAAAATATGATTTACTCACTACTGTATTGACTAAACAGAGTGTCGTATGGAATGAATCTACGACATAAAAAACACAGAGCTTTAAAATCTTCACGTAGTCACTCACGTGACTCCGAAGTAAAATAGTAAGATTAAACGAGAACTTACCTGTTTGAAGTTTGATCTTTATTTTATGAGGAGTTACGATGAGGGATTACGTGCCCCCCGCTCCCAGCCCTCATAATATAAATGATCATCTGGTAGTTCTAGTCTATGTTGAGCCTTACTATCTTACTCTGGCTATTGTTTCTGTGTTTTTCATGCCGCTGCTTTGAAATATGCCGATCAAACGCCAGGCGGGGCTTCTTCACGTAATCCCTCATCGTAACTCCTCATAAAATAAAGATCAAACTTCGAACAAGTAAGTTCTCATTTAATCTTACTATTTTAGACCGGAGCCCCTCCATTTCCATACCCCCCCTTCTTTCCAGTACATCCATTTCTCCCACTATATTGCCCCTTTTCCCCCTTCCCCCCTGTCTCCAACCATCTTCCCCCATCTACCCCTTCTTCCTACTCTCCCTCTGGTTTTACATTTCACTCCTCTTCTCACCTTATCTGACATCCATTTGCCTCCTTTTCATCTCCAGCCTTTGTCGACCCATTTGTCAATTAAGCCCCCTCACCAATATCCATCTACCATCGGAGGGATATCATTTGTATCCCTTCATTATCACCTCTTTCACAGCCAACAATGGACCATTGTGGGCTCCGCCTTTTCTGAGTTATCGGTGCCAGCTGTGATTTGTTCTGTACCTTTTCATACTTCCAGTTTCCCTTCCCCTGACTCTCAGTCTAAAGAAGAGCATTGACCCGAAAAGTTACCTATTTCTTTTCTCCACAGATGCTGCATGACCCGGAGTTACTCCAGCATTTTATGTCCATCTATTACTTGTCAGCCTTTGTCAAGTCTCCACCTCTTTGTCAGCTTTCTCTATATTATTCAACTACAATCAGAATGAAGAAGGATCCCAACCCAAAACGTCACCTATCGCTGTCCTCCAGAGGTACTGTCTGAGCTGCTGTGTTACTTCAGCACTTTGTGTCTTTAATGTAAACCAGCATCTGCAGTTCCTTATGTCTATATTATCCAAGCCCTGGCTAATCCTTACTACCTCTGAGCAATTAGGGACGGACAATATTTGAGACATTGCTTCCATCAACTGTAGCACAAGAACACATTTTCAATGAAATATGGACAAGATTATGCAGAAGCAAAGCCATAAAAGATAAATCCAGAAACAAAGAACTGCAGAAGCTGGTTAATACACAAAAGAAGGGTCTCGACCCGAAACATCACCTATCCATGTTTTCCAGAGATGCTGCCTAACCTGCTTTTGCTTCAACAGATTGTCCACAAGAGCTAACTATTATTTTACTTCGGAGTCACGTGAGTGACTACGTGAAGACCCCGCCAGCACGCATGCGCGACATATCGTCGTACGCATGCGGAAGCGACGGTCGGGAGGAGCGGGGCTCCTCCAGCGTGAGTTTAAAAAGCTCACGCCAGGTAAGTCTCACCGAAGGAGTGAGTCGACCATAATGGAAGGGAGAAAGAGTAAGAGAGCGGCGGCCAAATCAGCGGCTAAGGACAGCAGCCAGCGGAGAACCGCTTCTCCAGAGCTTCAGGTTCCACCTGCAGCTCCCGACTTTTCGGACTTTGAGACCGTTGGTACGCCACGGTCGGGGAAAACTACCCGGAAGTCGGCCGGGGCGGACACAGCGGAGTCCGGTCCCGAGGGCACCCCGCTCGCTGGTAGCGACGGAGGTCGCCTTGACCGCATTGAGCGGCTGATGGAGCAGATGCTCCAACGTGACCTGTTACAGCAGGGGCAGGATCACAGTGGGACCCCTAGTAGGCCCACGGCAAGTTCCTTTCGAGGACTGCCCAATGTATCCCCTTCTATACAGGGGAGCATTGAGGGTCAGAACTGGGCTGACCCAGAAGAGGGAGAGTTGGCTGAAGCACCTGCAGCGTCAGGGGTGTGTGAAGATTATATGGATGTGGTGAGCAAACATGCCATGCCCCACCAGAAGGGCCTACCCATCCACCCCAAGCTGGCTGCCAGCATTGATTATATGGCCACCAACCAACTTCAGGAACAGGCCATCAATGCCACAGCAGATAAATATTTGGCGCCAGAAAACTGCAAATCGTTAAATGTGCCCGCGGTGAACAACCCGATATGGGGGAACATGAGCCCCTCAAGTAGAGGGCAGGAGATGAAACTTCAGAAGATCCTGAAGCTCCTAACCGCAGGGATTACTGCAGTAGCCAGAACAGCAGTGGGAGTGGATATGCCGCAAGAGCTGCAAGATGCTTTGGCCTTACTGTGCAATACACAGTATGAAATTAACAATTTCAGGAAAAGCATTATAAAGCCGGCGCTTAACCCCAAGTTCGCGGGGTTATGCAAGCCTGGGAAGACGCAGCCTCCAAGCCTGTTATTCAGGGAAGATCTCCCCAAACAGGTAAAAGATCTTGACGAGGAGGCTAAGGCTTTGGGCCTTATTAAAGTACCTGGGTACACTAAGCCTCATCACCCACACAGAACGCACCCCTACGCACCCACCGGGCAGAGTTACCCTAACAGGTCTGCCGGTGGTGAAAGCTCGAAGGCCGGCATACCTGCACAGCGGTCTTTTTTAGGCCAAGGCCCAGGCCGGCCTCCTTGGAAGATGCGCCACTCCCAGAACACCTACAACCAGCCGAGGAAGCAAGGGCAGAAACCTCCACACCGGCAGTAACCATGGAGGTAGGTGGGACTGGGATCCCCAAGAACACTACTGACCTAAATTCACTCTGCATAGGGGGCAGGTTGCACATGTTCCTCGAGAATTGGCTCACTTTTACCTCTGATCCTTATATACTCAGGAGTATTCAGAGCTACAAAATTGAATTTATTCACAAACTCCCTACACCGGTACAGCATGCGCCTAGTCGGAAATTCGTCCTTTCTCATAGAGATAAGGCAGCAGGGCATGCTGAACTACAGAGGTTAATAGAAAAAGGGGTAATTGAAAAGGCCTTTAAAGAACCTCAGGAGTTCGTGTCTAATATATTCACTAAAAACAAAAAAGATGGCGGGTGCCGCATCATCATAGATTTGACCGACCTGAATACTTCTGTCCAGTATATTAATTTTAAAATGGACACCTTCGACACTGCTACTCAGCTTGTAGCCAATAGGTACTACATGGCATGCGTTGACCTTAAAGATGCATACTATTCAGTACCCATACACAAGGATCATAGGAAATACTTAAAATTTATCTGGATGGGACAATTATGGCAATATAAAGCTTTGCCTAATGGGCTATCGTCAGCACCCAGATTGTTTACCAAGATATTGAAACCAGCTTTGGCCTATTTAAGGAAACAGAATCATACTGTTATGGCCTATCTTGATGACATCCTCATAGTGGGGGAGAATTTGGAAATGGCTACTTTGGCAGTCACAGCCACGAAACATATTTTTCAGATGCTGGGGTTTACGATACATCCAGATAAATCAATATTGGAACCCTCTACCACCATGAAATATTTGGGGTTCATTATTGACTCAGTGCAAATGTCTGTCACGTTACCACCAAGCAAGGTGGAAGACCTGATAGAGGCTTGCAGGAGCCTCTTTGGCATTAAGGTCCCATCCATTCGGCAGGTGGCCAGGGTGATTGGGAAGATAGTAGCTGCATTTCCTGCAGCACAATATGGGCCCTTACATTACCAAAATTTACAAAGAGCAAAAATTACGGCGCTCAAAAATCATGCTGGCCATTTTGATAGGCCCATGAAAATTCCAGAAAAGGCAAAAGCTGAACTATATTGGTGGATGGGTAATGCCCAAAATTGTTCCAAACCCATGACTATCGCCAATCCCTCGATCACCTTACAAACGGATGCCAGTGCCAAAGGGTGGGGAGCTACTAACACTACCTCTAGCTGTGGAGGTAGATGGAGTGCACCAGAGTTAACCCTATTTAAAAACTTAGGGATTAACTATTCAGAAATGCTCGCAGCATTTCACGGACTTAAAGCATACTGCACTAACATGCACAAAGTTCATGTTAGACTACAGATTGACAACACCACGGTGGTAGCCTATATTAACCACATGGGCGGTGTAAAGTCGATATCGTGTGATGAATTGGCCAACAATATCTGGCACTGGTGTCTGCAAAGAGGAATTTGGATCTCTGCAACTTACCTACCAGGTAAACTAAACACAGTGGCAGACACCAGATCACGGAAATTCAACGACAACATAGAATGGATGTTGGATCGGAAAGTGTTTACAGATATTGTAGAACTTTATGGGACACCAGATATCGACCTTTTCGCGTCCAGGCTAAATCACCAACTACCAACGTATGTTGCTTGGGAGCCAGACCCGGGGGCGGTAGCGATGGATGCTTTCTCGCTACACTGGGGGGATTTGTTTTTCTACGCTTTCCCCCCTTTCTGCCTCATCAGTCGGGTCTTGCAAAAAATCAAGCAAGACTCCGCATCGGGTATCTTGGTAGTGCCCGACTGGCCTACTCAACCATGGTTCCCTCTGGTACAAAAGATGGCCACAGAACCCTGTGTCAGGGTGAATAAAAGACCAAGCCTGCTTGTTCATCCTGTTACAGGAGAAAGTCATCCATGTCATGATCGTATGGATTTGTTAATCTGCAGACTTTAAAACGGCCACTTCATGGACTCGGACTCTCCAACAGGACCATTGATACTATCACGGGAGCCTGCAGAGAGTCCACAAGGAAGCAGTACTTGACCTACATCAGGAAGTGGGAAAGATTCTGCGTGACTACTAAAACTACATATGAAACCGCCACCATCACGGAAGTGCTGGAGTTTCTGGCTACCCTTCATTACGATGAGGGTTTAAGCTACAGCGCCATTAACTGTGCCAGGAGTGCCCTATCGTCTTACTTGGGCAAGGGGAGTGACCAATTGGGAATTGGGTCACATCCCCTGGTATCCAAATTTATGCGGGGAATATTTAATTCTAATCCCCCCAGGCCCAGATATAGCCATACCTGGGACATCAGCACGGTATTGACGATGCTGCGAGGATGGACACCGAACACGGGACTCCCTTTGGCCAAATTAACCTACAAAATGGTCATGATAATGGCACTGATCACGGCGCAACGGGTCCAGTCCCTGCACAAACTCAGTCTGGATGCCATGGCAATTACCAGTGGGAAAATCACATTCCAGGTGCAGGGACTATTGAAGCAAGATCGACCCGGAGTGTCTGGACATACTTTGGAGTTCCTGGGTTACCCAGCGGACACTCGTCTTTGTATCGTTACATTGATTCTGCGATACATTTCAGTCACTAAAGATCTAAGGGGCACGGAAACAGCTTTGCTTGTCAGTCACAAGAAGCCTCATCACAGGGTCACGGTGCAAACCATTTCCAGATGGTTAAGGGTGGTACTGGATGCGGCGGGGGTGGATACTAATGTGTATAAATCTCACTCCACCAGGGCAGCATCCACCTCGGCGGCTAGAAGGATGGAGGTACCACTGGATCACATCCTGGCCACAGCGGGTTGGAACAATGAGAGAACCTTCCACCGCTTTTATAACAAACCCGTGACCTCCCCTGACAATTATGCAGGGAGGATCTTAAGTGCTGCCAGTTAAATAACCCTTTTGGGACACAATATTGTGTTTGGTATGAATAAATACCTGTTTTGTTTTTCAGCCAGTGTCTTGTCTGAATCACGTCCATCCTCTTATCCCAGCTTTAGCGGTGTGTGAGCATGGAGCTTCCAGGGCATGAAATCACAGAGCTTTGAAATCTTCACGTAGTCACTCACGTGACTCCGAAGTAAAATAGTAAGATTAAACGAGAACTTACCAGTTTGAAGTTTGATCTTTATTTTATGAGGAGTTATGATGAGGGATTACGTGCCCTCCGCTCCCAACCCTCTATTATAAAGATCACCTGGTATGAAAGTTCTCTTTTTTCTCTTACTATGTCAGTCATTGAGACTGTTTTTTGTTCTGTGATTTCACACCACTGCTTTGAAGAATGTCGCGCATGCGTGCTGGCGGGGTCTTCACGTAATCCCTCATCATAACTCCTCATAAAATAAAGATCAAACTTCAAACTTGTAAGTTCTCGTTTAATCTTACTATTAAGAGGCAAAATAGTAATAGGCTAACTTAAAAGATCTTGTATTAAGTGAGTCTTTTATCCATCAATTTATAAACTGACATTCTTTAGTGGCTTTCAAATCTAAGTGAATCACTTATTGTAATAGTGGAATAATCACCTCAACAATCTTAATAGTTAAGTTTATGAATTCATTATTCGTTCAGTCTTAGATACACAGTTTCCCTGTAGGGCTTTAAGACTGACATTAATTAGGATTTTGTGAAATGGAAAAGATGCTTTGCAGATCACATTAGATTCATATATACATGCTAGTAAACTAAACAATTCACAAAGGCTTCCAGAATATTTTAAGTGTCTGGGAATAATGTAAGAATATTTCAGAACTGGTCGAGTGGAACATGTTCATATAACCATATAATATATAACCATATAACAATTACAGCACTGGGACAGGCCCGCTCGGCCCTTCCAGTCCATGCCGAACATTTACTTTCCCCTAGTCCCATCTACCTGCACTCAGACCATGCCCCTCCATTCCCTTCCCGTCCATATACCTATCCACTTTACTTTTAAATGTTAAAATTGATCCTGCCTCCACCACTTCTGCTGGAAGCTCATTCCACACAACCACCACTCTCTGAGTAAAGAAGTTCCCCCTCATGTTCACTTTAATACATAAAATTAATTCAACACTTGTAATGAATATTCACTTGTGTTCACTAATTTATCCAATTTGAAGTATGTCTGACTTGGACTAGAATGAAACATGTTGCTTTTAACATGTTTCTTGTTCTTTGGTTTAATTTACAATCTTTTCCAGGTCAAAAAGATTTGCAAACAATATTTTTCCTTGCTTGGTTTAGGATAATGTCCCATGCACGGTGGAGAACACAGCGGCGCAGCAGTAGAGTTGCTGCTTTACAGCACTTTCAGCGCCAGAGAGGTGGGTTCAATCCTGACTGCGGCTGCTCTCTGTATGGAGCTTGTACGTTCTCCCCATGACTGTGTGGGTTTGCTCTGAGATCTTCGGTTTCCTCCCACACTCCAAAGACATTCAGGTTTGTAGCCGTTTGGACCCGAAACGTCGCCTATCTCCTTCACTCCTTAGATGCTGCTGCACCCGCTGAGTTTCTCCAGCTTTTTGTGTAACCCTCGATTCTCCAGCATCTGCAGTTCCTTCTTTAACACTTTGTCTACTCCACTGCGATATCTCCTCAAGGTATGCCTACTTTGAAGAAGTTCTCCTCCTCCCTACGAAGGGACCCGAAACGTCGCCTATCTCCTTCACTCCTTAGATGCTGCTGCACCCGCTGAGTTTCTCCAGCTTTTTGTGTAACCCAGGTTTGTAGCCTAATTGGCTTGTTATAAATGTGAAATTGTCCCTAGTATGTGTAGGATAAGTGTTAATACGCGTGGATCACTGGTCGGTGCGGACCCGGTGGGCCTAATGGCCTGTTTCTGCGCTGTATCTCTAAACTAAACTAAAACTAAACAAAGATCTTGTATGCATGTACAGTGAATAGGTTGTAAACCCTGACTTCATATCACTCTGTTATACACAGACTTTATTTTCAATGTAATGTTTAATTTAGAGATATAGTGCATGCTGACCATGCCCACCCAATCACACTACCTCTATGTAATCCTACTTTCTCATCCACTTCCTACACACCAGGATAGTAAAGCATTTACAGTTGTTTTCCTTCCAAGAAGTGGATTTAATTCAGGAACTGAAATGACCAAATTTAGACTTTAGACTTTGGCGATACAGCATGAAAATCGACCTTTGGCCAACCGAGCCCGCGCCGACCAGCAATCACCCCGTACACTAGCACTATCCTACACACTAGGGACAATTTAAAATTTAAAGGCCAATTAACCTGCAAACCTACTCGTATTTGGGATGTGGGAGGATGGTGGGAACTCGGAGAAAACCCATCAGGTCATATGGAGAATGAGCAAATCGCACGCAGACTAAGGGGTAAGCCATTTAGAATGGAGACGAGGAAACATTTTTTCTCACAGAGAGTGGTGAGTCTGTGGAATTCTCTGCCTCAGAGGGCGGTGGAGGCAGGTTCTCTGGATGCTTTCAAGAGAGAGCTGGATAGGGCTCTTAAAGATAGCGGAGTCAGAGGATATGGGGAAAAGGCAGGAACGGGGTACTGATTGGGGATGATCAGCCAAGATCACATTGAATGGCAGTGCTGGCTCAAAGGGCCAAATGGCCTACTCCTGCACCTATTGTCTATTGTCTATTGACTGACTTGGTATGGCTCAGAAACGAACCCGGGTATCTGGTGCTGTGAGGCAGCAGCTCCACCAGCTGCACCATTGTGCCGCCCTTCAGTTAAGTCATACTGCGTTACCGAACTCAATTTGATAGCTGCAGGTGCCAACTCACAGCTGACTAAACTCCAGCATAAGAAAGGCTGTGAATTGTATTCTACTTGTTGGAAAACATTGCTATAATCATGGCTTTCCCTTCATGTTGAAATCTCCTCTGGCAGCGACGACTTTTTATTGTTAGAAAAGCAAGGATGCTCATAAAATTAATAATCGACCTTAATGCTAAATATATAATATATAAAATATATAAATATATAATATATAAAACTACAGAGCAGATTTAACAATCAGTTAGTTTCAAAGATATTGCAAGAAACCAGTCTTGCATTATACAGCTTATTCAAAACAATAAAAATTCAGAAGCATATATCTCTTACTTGGCTTTGATTGCAGTTTTAGACAAGGACCTAGTTTCCAATTTCTGCTGTTACTATTACGATATGTAGTAGCATGAAAGATACGTCCTCATTCACCCTGACTCGTTTATTTTCAGTGGAAGAATCTTTGCAGATTGCATCTGTCAGTTTATCAATGAAGCTGCCAAATGAAGGACTGTGTCCAATATGCCTGCCTTCATCGGTCAGGGCATTGTATATCTTAATTATGAGCAGGAACATACTTCATTTTGTTTGTTCTTTGACACCAAAGGGGGAAGTCAAACTGTTCCCAAGAAATTCAGAAATGAGTGTGTTTTACAAACAATACTTACCTAGGTTTTAAGTTTATGTCCCAATTAGTTCTGCAGCAAGCAGGTGAATGTACATACAGTACATATATGTGTGTGTGTGGGGGGCGGGTATGTGCTTATATACACACACTGATCTGTTTTTCACATTTATTATATTATCTACAGTGCACTATGTTTACATATTCTGTTGTGCTGCTGCAAGTAAGAATTGCATTGTTCTATCTGGGACGTATGACAATACAACACTGTTGACTTTTGACGGCCATTTCACACGCAAATTATATGCTGCAACTTGAACTTGCCTTGGAGGTCTAAATGAACGAGCTTTGCATGTTCATGAACAAGCTGCCTAGGATGCAAGATATGTTGCATTAAATGTTGTATCTTTTACCCTTTGCACTGTGGACGGCTTGATTGTATGCACGTATAGTCTTTTCTTCGACTGGAGAGCACTCAAACAAAATATTTTCACTGTATCTTGGTACACATGATGAATCAAGGATGTCCTAATCAAGGACCGGTCTCACCTCAGTAACTCCCTCTTCTCCCCTCTCCCATCAGAAGTGTGAACACACACACCTCCAGATTCAGGGACAGTTTCTTCTCAGCTGTTCTCAGGCAACTGAACCATCCACCAGCGACTAGAGAGCAGTCCTGAGCTACTTCTACCTCATTGGTGACCCTCAGACTATCTTTGATCAGACTTTACTGCACCTTTATCTTGCACTAAATGTTATTTACGTTATTCTCCTTATTACTGTATGTATCTGTATGCTGTGGGTACAGCTGTATTGCCTTCTGCTGACTGGTTAGCATGCAACATAAGCTTTTGACAGTGCCTCAGTACATGTGACAATAAACTCAACTCAACTCAATAAGACAATAATAAACTAAACTAAACTAAGCTGCAATACAATAAGAAGGACCTGCAGATGACAGTTTATACCAAAGATAGACACAAAATGCTGGAGTAATCCAGCAGGTCAGGCAGCATCCACCTAAAACAGGTATAAGTGATATTTTGGGTTGGGACCTTAAGAACTCGAAAGGTCATCTATCCATTTGCTCTGGAGATGCTGCCTGACCCGCAGAGTTGCTCTGGCATTTTGTGTCTATCTTAAACAATACTGGGAGTGGAGGGCACCAATGTGGCACACCTTCAATCTAAGATTCTGCAATATACGCAAGGGAGTGTGGTGCAGGGAATGACAAGAACATAGTGTGGAAATGTCACCATAAACGCTGAGCTGGATTTCCAGAGCGACATATCATCAATAACATCATAATGACAGAGCTGGCGACTAAATTGGCAGAGCTGTTCCTTAGAAATGGTTTGGCATGCAGGTGGAGTTAAGTCTGGCATGGACCAGAAATGATTACATCAAATGACTCAGCTGGCTTGAGAGACCAGGGATCTAATCTGTTCAAATCATCTTGTTTTCTTGCAGCATTCTCAAGTTTCACTCCAAGTTCATTTTCAATAACAGAGAACTGGTTGTCAGCTTGACTTTCAAGAAATGGTATTGATCACAAGTTGATCTCCGATGACGAATCAGATTGATTTTTGTTAATAAAAGGAATATTCCAATTGCACCATATTAAAGATATTGAATTTATAATGAGGCCATTGGGTGGCTTTAAAATTCAGCAACAGCAGTATGGTGAATCTTACTTTATGTTTCAGATGGCTTTTCAACCAACTTTCATATCAGGTCGCACCACCATTGGTGATATTATAATACATAAATTTAAATACATATGTATCCCCAGAATTCAGTCATTTGGCAAAACCATCAATAATTTACAAAGACAAACACTAATATTGCATCATTTCCTGATTAAACTTGAAAGAGACAATTTTAAATTCTTAGTTCAACATTCTGCAGATTCTCAACGTCTCAAATGTAATTTCATAATGTATAAAAACACCATCATAGGGTGGCACAGCTGGTAGAGCTGCCGCCTCACAGCGCCAGGGACCCAGATTTGATCTGACCTCAGCTGCTGCCTGTGTGGAGTTTGCACATTCTCCCTGTGACCACGTGAGTTTCGGCCTGGTGCTCCAGTTTGTGGGTTTGTAGGCTAATTGTAGGCTACAAAAAATTGCTCCCGATGTATAGGGAGTGAATGAGAAAGTGGGATAACATAGAACTAGTGTGAACAGGTGATCGATGGTCAGCATGGACTCATTGGGCTGAAGGGCCTGCTGTATCTCTGAACAAAACTAAACTACTTTGAATGTAATTGTGGCTTTATCAGGGGAGATGCCTCGCAAATTTGAATACATCTCAATGTAAATATATCTTGCATTTTCTATAAATCATCTTAAGAGTCAAGCGTGTTTAATTATCATATGTATCATCAATGGAAAATTACTGTTACAGATTGTATATACCATTATTATTAGTGGTCAAATGAAGAAGATATTAGCTGAATGGGCTACAGTCCCATCTCTGAGTTTTGAGTTCAGCCTGGATATGGATTTAAAAATCTGCTCAGGTTGTTCTCTGAGAGACTGTAACATGAAACAAGTTTTAACGGTGCCAACCTAATGTTAAGTGAGCATTTGATCACGCTCTGAATCTTCTACAAACTCAATTTCACGTTGGAAACCTTCTAGTGACTGGTGTGGTAACTGTACAAAGTTGTTTAATAGATCATTAAATAATTCTAAAGAATAATTATTCTGACAATGTATTTCTGTGTTTAAACATCACCAGTATGTACCTGGAACATTAATGGTGGAATTTCTGGTCGTTTACAAAGGTTCTCTAACTTCCATGAGAATCACGAGAAAATTAAGGGCGGCACAGCTCTTAGAGCTGCTGTCTCACAGTGCCCGAGGTACAAACTTTGATCCTGACCTTGGTTGCTATCTGTGTGGAGTTTGCACCTTGTTCTTGTGACTGTGTGTGTTTACTCCAGGTTTCACCCACATCCCAAGGACATGTGGGTTTGTAGGTTAATTGACCTCTGTAAATTTGTTCCTAATATGTAGGGAGTGGATGAGAAAGTAGGATAACATTCAATTCAATTTAACTTTAATGTAATTGCACAGATACAAGTATGGGTACAATGAAATGCAGTTTAGTGTCAGTTCGTAGTAATAGCAATATAGAAATAGATACAGAATGCAGACAATGTGGACGGAGAGACTGGAGAAATCTATCGGCGGGACTTCGAGTTCAGCAGTGTGATAGTGTTGTTGTAGAAGCTGTTCCTCATCCTACTAGTGCGGGACCTGGAAATTAATGGCGGCACAGTTCTTAGAACTAGTGTGAACAGTTGATCAATGGTTAGCATAGGTGGGCGAAAGGAACAGTTTCTATGCTGTATCTCTAAACTAAATGCCCTATTTGAGACAGATCTGGGCATGTCCTTTTTCATTTCAAACCAGATTAAAATATACTTTTGAGTACATTTAGAAAAAAGTTAAATTTAGAAAGAGTAATAAAATCTCAAAAGGAAATATCTGTCCCCAGTTAGAATGAAGGTCAAAATATTAAAAAAAGACGCAAATTCTTCATAAGTTTAATGGAATAAGGAAAACTTTGAAAGACAAACGGCTGATGGAAGGACAATGCAAGTGTAATATAAATGAAAAGGCTGTGGAGCATGAGTTCCAATGTAGGTAACAAAGGGAATGCCAAGGAAAACACCAGCTGTTGCAATTCCTTCGAGGATTTGATAGCTGGGATGAATTATACAATGGTGCCTTGGCCTTGGCGCACAATGATCGCAGTACTTGGCAGCAGCACCTGACGTGCCATCAAGAAAAAGCTGTAAAATAAGTGAGAAGCCTACAAGGACAAAGTCTTTACAGTTACATAGAACAGTACAGCACAGGAACAGGCCCTTCAGCCCACAATGTCTATGCCAAACATGATGAAAAAAACAACTCTTATACCCTGCATGTCCAACAAAGTAAATAGTCTATAAAGTTATGTAAGCTAATAGGAGAAACGTTGAAACACCATCTTGCAGAATATGATGCCAAACCCGACTCTTGCTGCATGCACATAATCCATAATCCCTCCATTCCCTGCACATCCGTGTGCCTATCCAAACGTTACCAATTATTCCAATGGTTTCTGTAACTCGAGTAAACATGGACATATAAGGAATGAATCAGTGATAGTTATAAGGAAATTATTTATCTAGCTAATGTGAATAATATCAGACATTTACAAGACATGAACATAGAATTAAGCATCTGAGGAGAATATAATGCAATATTGTACAATTCAAACAGCACTGGAGATAGATGCAATTGATAGGGAAGAGAATAGGAATACTCAGTAAATACTTCTGGTAATACTAGATGCATAAGATTTTTTTTTTTAACGTCCTGCATGGTTAAGGTTTCCAGAATAGTAACTCTGAATCCTATTCTAACGATCCAGAGTTTGATTCCACCATGGCCGGCACGAAAATTCCATTCAGTTAAATAATCTGGACTTTATTAACTCTATTCCTGGTAATAATAACCACAAAACTGCAGAATTGTTGTAAAGAAAGATTCATTTAGTTCACCAATGTCCTGCCAAGGAGGATATCTGCCATCTTTATCAGATCTTTATTTTTTTCATGCCACCTGCCCCACAGCATTGAGATGGAATCTGAAATACTCCCTCACAGAACACGGCAAATACTCCAGTTGGAGAACCACCCATAAATTAATGCACACAAAAACAAGACCTAATAGACATGGCACCATCTGAATTCAGAAACAGTAAAGTACCTTCCAGTTTAATTAAACTTATAATGTTTACAGCAGGACTGGGGACTGAATTGGCAGAACCGTTCTATAGACTATGTCCCTTAGGGTGAATGTCTTTAGGCTGTTTCCCAGTGCAGTGGGAGCACGAACCAGAGGGGAAGGATGTAATAGGAGCAACTAAATTGGTGACGAGTTAGGAGGGTGTCATATCCTGCATGCACATGGCTGTTCTGGTCTGACAAGTGAACTCAAAGGTGTCCCAGAAAGAGGGTTGTGCTGCTCCCTCACTATCAAATCAATGTGTGATTATACACAGTGAGTCATGCTGGTTTCTAGATAAGACTCATGAAGCCTTTTGTAGACACATGGAACTGCAGATGCTGGTTTACCAAGGAAAGACACAAAATGCTTTGGCAACTCAGCGGGTCAGGCCGCATTCCTGGAGAACATGGATAGGTGACATTTCAGGGTGAAGAAGGGTCCCAATCGAAACACTACCTATCCATGTTCTCCAGAGTTACTGCTTGAGCTGCTGCGTTACTCCAGCATTTTGTGTCTTTCCCCCAGATTCCCTTTGTCATAGCAATGCAGTGCCATTGAGTGTGTGCAACCACAACAAATGAAAGAGTCATTAGATACAAATACAGTTAGAGAACAATACAGCACAGGAATAGGTCCTTCAGCCCGTGCCGAACATGATGCCAAGTTAAACTAATTTCCTCTGCCTGCTTGTGATCCATATCCCTCTATTCCTTGCATATCCGCGTATCTATTGAAAAGCCTCTCAGACACCATTATTGTATCTGCCTCCATCACCATCCCTGGCAGCACGATGCATGTGCTTACCACTCTCTATGTAAAGATCATGCCATGCTAATCTCCCTTAAACTCTCCTCCACTGATCTTAACCCTATACCCTCTAGTCTCTGACATCTTCACCTTAGGAAGAAATTTCTGACTATCTATGCTTTTCCTAATTTGATATACTTTTTATCAAATCTCTCCTCAATCTCCAATGTTTCAGAGAAAGCAATCCAGGTTTGACCAAGCTCTCCTTGCAGCTAGTTTCATTCTGCTTGGCAAAGTCACTCTGAGGGTGCCCTGCAGAACTCAGCAGAAGGGATCTCCACGGGTCATGTCGTATGTAACACCACTACCATGACCAGTAGGCCACTCAATAGCTGATGAAAAGAAGAGGTAGCATGGCAATGAGAGAGAGTAAAAGAGGGAGAAGTAGTTCATAAACAAGTCGAGGGGAAGATGAGTAGTCTAATTGTAGCAAAATAGTAAGATTAAAAGGAGAACTTACCAGTTTGAAGTTTGATCTTTATTTTATTTGGAGCGATTACGTGAAGAAGCCGCGCCAGTGCGCCTGCGCGTCAATCTTCAAAGCAGCGACATGAAATCACAGTAACTACAGTCGAAGTGATATAGTAAGACTCAGAAGGCTAGAACTACCAGATGATCTTTGCGACTATGAGGGCTGGGAGCGGAGGGCACGTAATCGCTCACCGTAACTCCTCATAAAATAAAGATCAAACTTCAAACTGGTAAGTTCTCGCTTAATCTTACTATTTTACTTCAGAGTCACGTAAGTGATTCTGTGAAGATTTCAAAGCTCTGTGATTTCATGCCGTAGATACAGTTCCATACGACACACTGCTTTGGTTGACACGGGATAAACAAATAATGTATTGAACATTGCTTAAATTATACAATGAGCGTCTTAAACAATAAAAGAACAGTAATAACCCCTCTCTCACAGGGGAAATTACAAAGGAGAACTCAAACAGAACCCAAAACAGCATGCCCAAATCCTTCCATTGCGAGGACAGGTTTATCATAAATCGTGAAAAAGGTTCCTTCACTGGACCATCCTGCGGTGAGGATTTGGTCTAAAGGCACGTCCTGTGCCTTTGCTGTGTACGTTGACACCGCCCTGGTGGAGTGAGATTTAAACACATCAGTGTCTACTCCAGCATAATCCAAACCTGTTTTGGCCATCTAGAAATAGTTTGGACTGACACCTTTGTATGAGGTTTATTGTGGTTGATGAGCATCGCAGTTTCAGAGCCTCTGAGACTCTTGATGACCTTGATATATTGACTCAGGTGCATAACTATACATAGTCTCAGGTCAATGGGGTATGCTTTAAAGCTTATTTTGGTTCCAGCCATCCCTGGCCTGCTTTGTTTGATTAGATCATATACATAAAACGTAATATTATCTACAGAAGAATGCATGCTGCCCAGTCATAGTTTTTTCAATATCTGGACCCATTGCGCTGACACTAGTGCCATGAGCATGACCGCTTTAAGCATTAACTTCCGGAAAGGCAGAGATGTAATTGGAGCCCATTGTTGAAGCAGTGTGAGAACTATGCTCATAGCCCAGATTTCCGTATATCTAGGTCTGGGAGGGTTTTTGTCAAAATACCTCTTATGAATAGGGCCACCAATGGATGAGATCCAACGGAGTGTTGTCCAGACCCTTGCCCTAAATAGGAGGACAAAGCACTTTGAGCACTATTAATGGTACTATAGCTCAACTGCTCGATAAAATGCAATGTAGCATGAACTCCAATACATCCGGTATGCTTGCATATGATAAGATATATTTGACTGCAAACAGAACATCTCCCATTTCTTAATATGAGATACATATTGTTTTTTAGTACTATCTCTCCAGGCCACCGTAATCACATCCACGGTCCTACTCGATATGCCCAGTCCCTGGAACAGTCTGGTCAGAAGATACAAATCAACAGATTAATACGATCATGTAAAGGGTGACTCTCTCCTGTCCCAGGGTGAATCAACAAGTTGCTGCATTTGGAGAAAGTCATGAATAGCTGTGTCATCAGTCTCAGGACCAATGGCAACCATGGCTGTGTGGGCCAGTCAGGAACTACCAAAACGCCTAAAGCATAGTCGTGCTCTATTTTGGTGAGACATTGACGGATGAGGCAGAATGGGGGAAAATTGTAAAAGAACGTACGTCCCCAATATAGCGAGAATGCATCCTCCGCTACTGCCCCTGGATCCGGTTCCCATGAGACGTATTTAGGTAACTGGTGATTTAACCTGGATGCAACAGATCTATGTCTGGCAATCCATACTGGCTGACAACCATTTTGAAAACTTTTGGATTCAGCATCCATTCAGTGTTGTCATTGAATTTACGTGACCTGGTGTCTGCCACTTTCACGTTATCTCTACCTGATAGGTGGGTATCTGAGACCCAGACGTTTCTCGTAATGCACCAGTGCCAGATGAGGTTAGCCAGATTGTCACATAATAATGACCTAATTCCACCCATGTGATTGATATATGCAACAACTGTGGTATTGTCAATTTGAAGCTGAACATGCAAATCATGCATTGTGGAGCAGAATGCTTTTAGGCCATAGAATGCACCCAGCAATTCTATATAATTTACCCCATGCCTCTGCAGGATTAATGCCTCTTGCACATTCCATCTACTGCCACAGCTAGACTCCGTATCAGTGGCTCCCCATCCCAAAGCACTCACATCAGTTTGTAAAACTGAAGATTATTGAGTCAGAATGTCTCAAGTACATCGTGAGACATTAGTTATCCACCATCGCAACTCGGCGATAGCTTTGGCTGATAACTGCATTGGTCTATTGAAATGACCTGCATGTTCTTTCAGTGCTTGTTCTTTAGCTCGTTGCACATTCTGATAGCGCAGAGGTCCGAACTGTACTGCAGGGAAAACCCGCCACTAATTTACCAATAACACTGGCTACTCATCGGATGGAGGGTTGTTGTTCATCAACCAGATTCCTACAGGCCTTCATAATTTACAGTTTTGGCCATAGGCAAAGTAACTGACATGTTAGTTAAATCAATGATGATCCCAAATAGTCAATCATTCTAGATGGTACTAATTTAGATTTAATTGGATGGGTGAGGAACCTAACATCTCAAACAGGTGTTTGGTAACTGAAACCGATTCCTCAGCTGCTTCCTGAGTTTTGCCTATGATCAGAAAACATCATCCAAATATGCCATCACAATGTGATTCTGAGCGCGGAGCAGCCCCAATACTGGTTTCAACAATTTTGTAAATAACCTAGGGCTGAGGTTAACCCATTGGGCAAAGCTTTAAATTGCCACAGCTGTCTCATCCAACTAAATTTCAAGTATCTACGGTATTGGTACTGAATAATATGCATCCTTCAAATCCATGGTTGCCATATTACACCCTTTTGATACCAGTTGCTTAGCAGTACTGAAAGTCAAAAGTCAAAGTCAAACAAACTTTATTATCATTTAGAAATACATCGATATATGCAATTTCAAACAAAAATTCCGTCGCATTTGGCTCCCCGTGCAACACGATAATAAACAGAAGGATAAACTGGATAAAATGGATAAAAGGATAAAATGGATAAAAGGATAAAATAGACGATGGTGGCAGCCCATTACATGGCATTCAGGAGTCTGATGGCTCGTGGGAAGAAGCTGTTGCAGAACCTTGATGTTCTGCTCCTTATGCTACGATATCTTTTGCCCGAGGGCAGCAGAGTGAACAGTCCGTGATGGAGATGTGTGAGGTCTTTTATAATACCGCTGGCCAGGAACTTAAGGTTTCTATTTTTAAATGTTTATACTGGACATAAGAGTTAAGTCTGGTTAGGTCCAGAATGACTCGACACCCACCATCCTTCTTTTGCCTGGGGAATATATTGGATACAAATTGTCGAGGCTGATATGCCATCCTTTCAATTACCCCTTTTTGGAATAATATTCAAATTTCATCATTCACCTCTAGAGGATATATCCTGGACTAGTCCAGTACTTGTACCCCCATGGTTGCTGGATTCCTCGGTCTCCTGGCCCTGTTTGGGGTGTGCATTGGAGCATGCCAATGTTTTGGTCCCTAGACAAGGGACGTATCAGATATTAAACTAATAAGAACAGATGCTGCACTTGATCTTAGCCAAAAGGCCAAAGATCGATGCGTGTAGCTGGAGTCGCCCGGCTTGGTCCTTGACCTGCACCATCGTCTGTAGCCCACCTGAAAGAATATGGTTTTTGAGGCGGCATCCTGCTCCCAGGATCAGTTTTGATGAGGCCGATTGTTTTTGCCTCATCGCCCAGGGTTTTTCCTGGATATTAGAGGATCTCCACAAGGCTGAACCGTGGGTTGAGCGTAGGCTTGATGGTTATTTCGTGAATAATTAATTTTGAAAAAGGGCATTACACAACAGGGCCCATATCCTGCTGTGTTTTTTGATAGTGGTGTCCTTGTACCATTTGTCCAAATGCCATTATTCCTGCTCCAACCAGTTTCAGGACTTTCTGCAGCCTCAACTCATGCGCCCTCATGATGCGCCCATTTGCCCACAGATAGCCTGGTTCACTGTGGGCACTTTGAGCGACGCACAGTTAACAGGTGTCTGATATCTCTTGCGAAGTTTCCTCCATTATGGAGTCCCGGAACTGGTGAGAGGCCATATAGTTAACATTGCCGGCCAGGTTTTCATCTATCTGTTCACCAGTTCTAGCCGGTATGGCAAATTTTGCTTGCCACATCCGGCACACCTGGAGCATAGCTCATGTGCTTTGGTGCATGTTCTTCTGCAGCATCACCAACTTCAGGGTCAGAGTCATATCCTGCCCTGGCTCTCCTGGCTCATGCTCCCGGAGGTATCATGCAGCCCTTAAAAAGGCGCTGCTGTTATGGGTCCCCATGCAGACTCATAGGCATATTATTCTTCCTACGTGTAAAGCTCCTTTGCTATACGGACCTCTGCTAGAGGTTGCTGCTGAAAGCTGCTGGTCAACCCTGGGGGTATAAAACCCCGGCTGGAACACCTCCTGGTTGAACATTTTATCTATGAGGTGTTCCACATTGTCCAGACGTCCACAACCTTTATTTTTGGAAGGGGGGGGGGAAGTCTTTCTGGCCTGACTCATCAGAGTGGACAGGCCTGGACAATTTACTCTTGGCCTGCCCCCCGACAGGAGTGGCCACAGTGCTCTGAAGCACCAGAGTTGCTGCCGCTGGCTGAACTGCCGGCGGCTCTGAAGTCGACGTCTCAAAGCCGGCGTACACCCGCTGACCGCAGCCCCGCGGGTAAGTTTTACTTTATTGGTGACACACTCGCCTTATTTTTCTCTGTTAATATTTTTTCCCTTTGGAAGTGTCCCTGCTGGCTCCTGTAACCAGCCTTACGGGACCTAGTAAACCGCAGAATGTTTAAAATACTTACCTGCGGGTGTTTTATTTACCGCTGGTGGAGCTGCGCTCTCCAGCCTGTCAGTGCGCCAAGTGCGTCTGACGTAATGACGCACAGGTGCACTGGTGGGGCTTCTTCACAGAATCACTCACGTGACTTCGAAGTAAAACAATCAATACTGACCGCAGCCTATTAATAACATTCCCATGAAGTATCGTGGTACATGCATTTGTAGATTTCAGTTGTAAAACTCCTTTCATAGTCTGGTTCAGTCGAGCACTGATTCAAACACTGTGATCCAAACTCTTCTTTATTTGTGATCGGTACCACGGGACCGGACTCAGAACTCCTTACTCGAGCCCACACTTTTAAAAACAATTTCAAAATAGACTTTATTCAGGTAATAAATATATACAATACATTTCACAAATCTGTTCCCCACCAGTGCCACTCATGTGGCTCACTGGCGTGGGATACCTTCCCTTATTTTGAGGGGCGTCTCCACCATACCGTGGGCCCCCCATGTCCAGCAGCGCAAGGACCCTAGACTGTGGTCCTCCCTCACCGAGCCTTGGCGTTGGCTGCACTGAGCATCAGTGCGTCCCTCAGCACGTACTCCTGCAGTCTGCAGCGGGCCAGTCGGCAACATTCCCCGACGGACATCTCGCTCTGCTGGGTGGTGAACAACGCTCGGGCAGACCAAAGAGCGTCTTTCACCGAGTTGATGACCTTCCAGCAGCACTCGATGTCAGTCTCTGAATGTGTCCCTGGGAACAGTCCGTAAATCACAGAGTCCTCTGTGACGGAGCTGTTCGGGATAAAGCGTGCCAGGGACCCTTGCATACTTCTCCAGATTCTCTTTGGAAATCCACACTCTGCGAAGAGGTGGGCAACCGTCTCCTCTCCATAGCAGCCGTCCCGAGGGCAGCGTGCGCTGGCAGTGAGCTTCCGATGGTGCAGGAAGGATCTGACTGGGAGGGCTCCCCTCACTGCCAGCCAAGCCAGGTCTTGGTGCTTGTTGGTGAGTTCTGGCGATGAGGCATTTTGCCAGACAAGCTGGGCAGTCTGCACTGGGAACTATGCCACTGGATCCATCGAGTCCTTTCCCTGCAGTGCCTGCAGGACTACTGCCCGATGGACATGTGATCAAAGGTGTTGGTCTGGAAGAACCTTCCACGAACGACAGATTGGGCGACAATGTCCAGCTGACTGGCACATTGCGTGGCATCTGCGCCAGGCCCATCCTTCGCAACACCGGGGACAGGTAGAACCTCAGCAGGTAGTGATACTTGGTGCCCACGTGCCTTGGCTCTACACTCCGCCTGATGCAGCCACGCACGAAGGTGGCCATCAGGGTGAGGGCAACATTGGGCTCGCATTTCCCCCCATTGTCTGCTGACTTGTACATTGTGGCCCGTCGCACCCGGTCCATCCTCGACCCCAAGATTAGCTGGAAGATGGCCCGGGTGATCCCTGTGGCGTAGGAGGGAGGGACAGGCCACACTTGCACCAAGTACAGCAGCCCCAAGAGCACCTCACACCTGATGACCAAATGTTTTCCCGTTATGGAGAGGGAGCGTTGCCACCACAGCTCCAGCTTCTTCCCCACCTTGGCTATCCGCTCCAGCCAATTCTTGTTACACGCCTCAGCTCCCCCAAACCAGATCCGCAGCACCTTCAAGAAGTCAGGCTTGATGGTGAAGGGGACGGAAGATCGGTCGGGCCAGTTGCCAAAGAGCATGGCCTCGCTCTTCCTGCGGTTCTCCCTAGCTCCCGTGGCCGACTCAAACTGATTGCAGATACTAAACAGTCTGCGACCCGACCCTGGATCTGAGCAGAAGACAGCGACATTGTCCGTGTACAGGGAGGTTTTGACTTGATTGCCCCCACTGCCTGGCAATGCCACTCCTCTTATGCTCGCATCCTTCCTGATGGACTTGGCAAAAGGTTCAATACAGCAGACAAACAAAGCAGGAGAGAGAGGGCAACCTTGCCTGACTCCAGACCTGACAGGGAAACTGTCTGATTCCCACCCATTGATTTGGACTGCACTACGGATATTGGTGTGGAGCAGTTTGATCCAATTTCGGATTCCCTCCCCAAAACCCATTTTGGAGAGCACGTCCCCCATGTACATGTGCGATATCTTGTTGAAGGCCTTCTCCTGGTCCAAGCTAACTAGGCCGGCATCCATCCGTCTGTCCTGCACGTAGGCAATGGTATCTCTCAGCAGCGCTAGGCTGTCTGAGATTTTCCTGTCAGGTACAGCACAGGTTTGGTCCACCTGTCCCAGAACAGACTTGACCCAGTTGCCGATGGCCTTAGACAGGATCTTGTAATCTACATTCAACAATGTTATGGGTCTCCAATTTTTTATATCTTTCATCTCCCCTTTCTGCTTGTATATTAGGGTGATGCTGCCCTTCCTCATGGAGTCTGACATGCTGCCGGCTAGAAGCATGTCGTTGTACACTTCCAGCAGTTCCGGGCCCACCCAGTCCCACGGCGCTGAATACAACTCGGCCGATAAGCCATCGCTTCCGGGAGTTTTACTCAAGTCAAAGGCTCCTCAAGGTGCTCTGGGGTCAACAGCTTCATATTTAACTTTCACGTCCCTCTGCCTGCCTTCTGGTCCTCCTGTAAATGACAGGAAGCCTGAAGGAGGCAGTGGTCAGAGAAGAACACCGGCGTGAGGTCGGTTTATCTGACCGTGACGGCCTTCGTCGTGAAGACGAAGTCTATCCGGGACCGGGCTAAACCGTCCTATCTCAACCAGGTGAAAAGCGGCTGAGACCCGCCTGCAGGGTTGCTCAAGGCGTTGTGCGGCTTTGCGTCTTTTACCATCTCCATCAGGAACTTGGATGTGCTGTCCAGTCTGTTGTCGGCACTGCTTGATCGTCCAGACGCATCAATGATGCAGTCGAAGTCACCGGCCACACTAGCCTCGTGTAAACAGTACAGAAGACAGAGACAACTGGCATGCCCCAACTGAAAGCTCACCCCACAGACTAAGGGCGTAAAATTACTGGGCGAGGCAACCCCTACAAGCCAATAATCAATACCGACGCAGAATTTATCCAATCCCACTTTGCCCAATCATAAATATATATACATCTAATTCCTAACACACAGAAACAAAGTAGTTACACTCCTAGGGTATAAAAAAACATGTCAGGTGCAGGCCACTATCTGGGCCAATCACAAGTACCCATGGGGAACACTGAAACAAAGTAAAAACTAAGTAAGAAGCTAAAACTTCCCCAACCAATCATCTTCTTCCTCGTGTGCAGCCATCTTCTATATCATGTCTTTCCAGTCGGTCATTGACGGTCGGCGGTCGGTGGTTGCAGAATTGGCTACTTCCGTCAGTCACTGTGGTACAGTTCCTGTCGTCAGCATTGCCCGGGGTGCGCCACGTGGAGGCTTCTGCTTGCATCCCCCCCAACCAATTATATGCATGCATTCAGCATCCTTGCTCTGCAAAATAACAAAAAAGCACTTAACACCCTAAACAGAGTGTCAACAACACAGGTGCAGAAACTTCCTGCAAATCCTGCAAAACTCCAGACATTGTGGAGCCTGGTCCAGTAACATGCAAAATGAGGTCATAAGCAACTCTTTTTCACAGATAATGGTTCTGTCCCAAAGCTCCCAAGTTTCTGATATCTACATGTTCAGTACCTGACATGAAATTTATCTTGTCCCACTCTCCTGACTGAACAGTCAGACTGTTCAGGCTGAAGATGGGTCTTGACCCGAAACATTATCTCTCCACATTCTCCGGGGATGTTGCCTGACCCACCGAGTTACCGCAGCATTTTGTGTCTTTCCTTGGTAAACCCGTATCTGCAGTTCCTTGTTCCTTGTGTAACTGATAACCCATATTTAATATACTTATTAATGTGACACATCCTACTTTACTGACAGACAAAAACCTGAATCACATGTATAGAAACAATTATTGTGCCTTTATTAAAATAATAACAATACATTTTCTGCTGAAACTACTTTGAGTTGCCTCAATGTTTTCTTTTTTTGTTCTTGTTTTCTTTCAGTCTGAAGAAGGGTCTCGACCCAAAACGTCACCCATTCCTTCTCACCACAGATGCCGCCTGTCCCGCTGAGTTACTCCAGCATTTTGTGCATATCTTCTGTCTATAATCATTCCTCCACTTTTCTTTTTAACGTTTAATATTATGCGCAGTGTAAAATATAACAGAAACAAATATTTTTTTCTCTTGCTTACTACAAGGCCTAATTTGTGTTGTATTTCCTCAATGGATAGGACAGGTTTGGTGGGCTACAGACCAAACTCAGGAAGGTGGGACTAGTGTGGCTGGGACATGTTGGCTGGTGTGGGCAAGTTGCGCCGAAGTGCCTGTTTCGACACATTATCACTCTATCACTCTATGGAATAATTTCTAATGATTTGAGTTGCTAGACAATGCTGTTGATCGTGAAGTGTTAATTAAGATGTGCGTGTTCCATTTTAACGACACTGTATGCCCCTGTAATAATTGATCAACTGGACTCTAACAACTTGCATTTGTTTCCCAGACACACTTTATTTACTTGTGCACAAGGAGAACAGCAGAGTCCCATTCATAGTGCTGCTCTGAAATTCTGCACGGAAAGTAGACACAAAATGCTGGAGTAATTCAGCGGGACAGGCAGCATCTCAGGAGAGAAGGAATGGGTGACGTTTCGGGTCGAGACCCTTCTTCGGACTCTCATTCCCTTCTACAAGGAAAGGTCAGCTTTTTATACATCAGTGATCAGTTGGATTTCCTTTTACCATATAGAAATACCAGCCTAGCTACATTCTAATACGTGTTTATTACCAATAGGAAGTTACACTCTATTAACCTGTCCCTATATATTCTCATGATTGTTCGTAATCAATCGAAGTTTCATACTATGGTGTTAATTATTTGGGTCACAGGGGGCCAGCTATACATTGTGGGGGTTTTGGTTCCCTTTACTCCACTTCGAGCCCAACTCCCGAGTTATTCTCTCCCTTGTCGGTGGGTCAATCGGCCACCGCTCCACTCGAGCGGTTCCCAAGAGAGAGAATACAACAAAAGGGGTTCCCCCGGGCTCTCGGCCTCAGAATTATGGTGGAATATGATAAAAGGTTGACTTGACCAGAGCGTGCTGATGAGAGAAAACAGAAACCATGACGGACTCAAAGCAAGTCTAAAATTTACAGGCTTTATTAAACAATAAGAAATCGAATCTCACCAACACTACATAATATGTGACTAAACTTATGGTTTAAACTAAGACTATGGAAAGAAAACTATCGGGCATATCGTAAAAACTTACTTTACACAATTTTACTTACAGTACACCCCCTTTCCCCTTCTTCCCTCAACCTCTATCCGATTTCGGGAACTTCACCAGGTCACTCGGGTACTTACAGCTTAGATTTGATGAAGGGTCCAGAGCCGTCCAGCAGAGCAGAAAAAGAGCGTGAGTCCTTGCTTGGCTCCTGCCTTTATACCCGAGTTTCTCCTTTGAAATCTCCCAGGTGGTCCTCTGGACAAAAGGGTCTTTCGATGCTTCCCAGTTTCGATCTGGCATGAACAATAGGCTTTCAATGATAATGTGGTTTGCTGATGTCATGATACCTCAGCGAGATCGTTATCCCATCGCCTAGATGGGCTCCCATTGTCCCGATGGATGGGTCATCCACAATGGTGATTGTCTTGCTGCTGGGCTGTTTACCACCGTCTGCTGAGGCTCGGTACCTTCCTTTGTCTATCCAAGATAACGGCCTTTCCTGTCCACACCATTCGCATAGTCATGGAATGCCCAGGCCCACAGACAGGTTTTAAACTGGTTCTTCCTTCGTGGATTGGGAGTTATTCCTTTGCAGCCAGAAAGTCTGTTTTAAAAAATGTCCATGTCCTTGTCCCAGAGTTCTTCCATAATTTTGGAGGATTTGCCCCAATAACTTACAACATCAGTCTTGGAGTGGAGATGTTATTCTGTGGGAATGAGGCCCAATGCAAATTGGAGGAAGAGCACCTCATATTTTGCTTGGGCAGCTTAAACCCCAGCAGTAACACCTTAGCTCAGCCTGCGTGAACCAACCTGATCTCCCGGTTGCTGGACACTTTAATTCACCTTCCCATTCCTACACAGACCTTTCTGTCCTCAGTTGCTTCCATTGTCAGAGTGAGGTTAAATGCAAATTGGAGGAACAGCATCTCATATTTCGCTTGGGCAGCTTACAACTCAGTGATATGAATGTTGATTTTTCTCACTTCAAGTAGCCCCGGCATTCCCTCTCTCTCTATCCCTCCCCCACTCAAGTTGCACTGGCTTCTCATTTTCAACCTACAAACAGCTAACCATGGCCTGTTTCCTTTATCATCGTTACTTTTTTGCATATCTTTCATTCATTGTTCTTTATCTCCACATCCATCTATATCTCTTGTTTCCCTTATCCCTAACCAGTCTGAAGAAGGGTCTCGACCAAAACATCACCCATTCCTTCTCTCTAGAGATACTGACTGTCCTGCTGAGTTACACCAGTTTTTTTTGTGTCTATCTTCGGTTTAAAGCAGCATCTGCAGTTACTTCTGTTTTTACAGAGGCCCAGGAGCCGTTGGAGTGGGAGGAACCCAAATCTGTAACGTTCCAAATCTGTAACGTTCCAAATCTGTAACGTTCCATTCGCATTTCAAAACAAGTGGGCTTGAGGAAGCTGCTGATTGGTGGAAGCAGACTAGAGAAAACAACTGTTTGGGAGTCAGATCCCTGCTGATTTCTTCCAGCACTTTGTATTGTATCCTGGGTAAGGGGGGAGTATGAGTGCCAGGGCAGTTTACTGTTCTGGATGTCAGATGTGGGAGGTCATGGAGTCTGATAGCCTTCCTGACGTCCACATCTGTGCCAGGTGCGTCGAGATGGGGCTCCTAAGGGACCGTATTAGGAACCTGGAGCAGCAGCTCGATGACCTCTGTCTGGTCAGGGAGAGCGAGGAGGTCATAGAGAGGAGTTACAGAAAGGTGATCACTCCAAGACCATGGGACGCAGACACGTGGGTCACGGTTAGGAGGGGCAAGAGGCAGAGGCAGGGACTAGAGAGTACCCCGGTGGCTGTACATCATGGCAATAAGTACTCCTGTTTGAGTACTGTTGGGGGAGACAGCCTACCTGGGGGTAGCAACAGTGGTCGGGCCTCCGGCACAGAGATCGGCCCTGTTGCACAGAAGGGTAGGGAAAAGAAGAGGAGGGCATTAGTAATAGGGGACTATAGTTAGGGGGTCAGATAGGTGATTCTGTGGACGCAGTCAGGAGACCTGGATGGTAGTTTGCCTCCCTGGTGCCAGGGTCTGGGATGTGTCTGAACGTGTCCAAGATATCCTGAAAGGGGAGGGAGAGGAGCATGAGGTCATGGTACATGTAGGTACCAATGACATAGGTAGAAAAAGTGAAGAGGTCCTGAAAGGAAAATTTAGGGAGTTAGGAGGAGAGTTAAGGAGAAGGACGGTGGAGGTAACAATCTCAGGATTACTGTCTGTGCCAGGCCACAGTGAGAGTAGGAATGGAGCGAGGTGGAGGATAAATGCGTGGCTGAAGGACTGGTGCAGAGGGCAGGGATTCAATTTTCGGGATCATTTGAACCTCTGTTGGGGAAGGTGTGGCGGGGAGATTTGCAAAGACTACTGGGAAGACTTTAAACTAGAACGGTTGGGGGGAGGGACTCAAATAGAGGAAGCTAGTAGACAGTGTGTGAGGCAGGAGGCATAGAAGGGAAGCACTCAAACCCAACATGTAGAGGAGACAGAGGGGTGTAAAATGAGGGTAGAAACAATAGGTAGCAAGGTGATAAGTAAAAGTGGCAGGCAGACAAATCCAGGGCAAAAATCAAAAAGGGCCACTTTTCAACATAATTGTATAAGGGGTAAGAGTATTGTAAAAACAAGCCTGAAGGCTTTATGTCTCAATGCAAGGAGCATTTGTAATAAGGTGAATGAGTTGATGAGAGGGATAGACAGAGTTGATGTGGACAAGCTTTTCCCTTTGAGAATAGGGAAGATTCAAACAAGAGGACATGACTTTAGAATTAAGGGACAGAGGTTTAGGGGTAACATGAGGGGGAACTTCTTTACTCAGCGAGTGGTAGCGGTGTGGAATGAGCTTCCAGTGGAAGTGGTGGGGGCAGGTTCGTTGGTATCATTTAAAAATAAATTGGATAGGCACATGGATGAGAAGGGTATGGAGGGTTATGGTATGAGTGCAGGCAGGTGGGACTAAGGGAAAAAAGTTGTTCGGCATGGACTTGAAGGGCCGAGATGGCCTGTTTCCGTGCTGTAATTGTTATATGGTTATATGGTTAATGTGCAGATAGTTATTAATGAATATAATATAGTTGGGATCATGGAGACATGGCTCCAGGGTGACCAAGGCTGGGAGCTGAACATCCAGGGATATTCAATATTCAATACGTAGGGGGGAAAGAAGAAAAAATAAATAAACAGAGAATAAGAGGTGGTGGGTTTCTTAAATGTGTGAGCAGAGAGACGGAGGGGCGTAAAATGAGGATAGAAGCAATATGTGGCAAGGTGAAAAGAGGCAGGCAGACAAATTCAGGGCAAAAATCAAAAAGGGTCACCTTTCAACATAATTGTAAAAGGGACAAGAGCGTTGTAAAAACAAGCCTGAAGGCTTTGTGCCTCAATGCGAGGAGCATTCGTTATAAGGTGGATGAGTTGAATGTGCAGATAGCTATTAATGATTATGATATAGTTGGGATCACGGAGACATGGCTCCAGGATGACCAAGGCTGCGAGCTGAACATCCAGGGATATTCAATATTCAGGTGGGATAGACAGAGAGGAAAAGGAGGTGGGGTAGCGTTGCTGGTTAGAGAGGAGATTAACGCAATAGAAAGGAAGGACATTAGCTTGGAGGATGTGGAATCGATATGGGTAGAGCTGCAAAACACTAAGAGGCAGAAAATGCTAGTGGGAGTTGTGTACAGGCCACCAAACAGAAGTAGTGGAGTTGGGGATGGCATTAAACAGGAAATTAGAAATGCGTGCAACAAAGGTAAAACAGTTATAATGGGTGACTTCAATCCACATCTAGATTGGGTGAATCAAATTGGCAGGGGTGCTGAGGAAGAGGATTTCTTGGAATGTATGCGGGATAGTTTTCTAAACCAATATGTAGAGGAACCAACGAGAGAACAGGCTATTCTAGACTGAGTATTGAGTAACGAGGAAGGGTTAGTTAGCAGTCTTGTTGTGCGTGGCCCCTTGGGCAAGAGTAACCATAATATGGTTGAGTTCTTCATTTGGATGGAGAGTGACGTAATTAATTAAGAAACAAGGGTTCTGAACTTAAAGAAAGGTAACTTTGAGGGTATGAGACGTGAATTGGCCAAGATAGACTGGCAATTGATTCTTAAAGGGTTGACGGTGGATAGGCAATGGAAGGCATTTAAAGACTGCATGGATGAACTACAAAAATTGTGCATCCCAGTTTGGCAAAAGAATAAATCGGGAAGGTAGTACATCCGTGGATAACAAGGGAAATCAGGGATAGTATCAAAACAAAAGATGAAGCATACAAATTAGCCAGAAAAAGAAGCCTACCAGAGGACTGGGAGAAATTCAGAGTCCAGCAGAGGAGGACAAAGGAATTAATTATGAAAGGGAAAATAGATTATGAAAGAAAACTGGCAGGGAACATAACAACTGACTGCAAACGTTTTTATAGATATGTGAAGAGAAAAATATTAGTTAAAACAAATGTAGGTCCATTGCAGTCAGAAACAGGTGAACTGATCATGGGGAACAAGGACATGGCAGACCAATTGAATAACTACTTTGGTTCTGTCTTCACTAAGGAAGACATAAATAATCTGCCGGAAATAGCAGGGAACCGGGGGTCAAATGAGATGGAACTGAGTGAAATCCTGGTTAGCCGGGAAGTGGTGTTAGGTAAATTGAATGGATTAAAGGCCGATAAATCCCAAGGGCCAGATAGGCTGCATCCCAGAGTACTTAAGGAAGTAGCCCCAGAAATAGTGGATGCATTAGTGATCATTTTTCAGAACTCTTTAGATTCTGGAGTAGTTCCTGAGGATTGGAAGGTAGCTAATGTAACCCGACATTTTTTAAAAGGGAGGGAGAGAGAAAACTGGGAATTACAGACTAGTTAGTGGATAAGGGAGAACCAGTGGATGTGTTGTATCTGGACTTTCAGAAGGCTTTCGACAAGGACCCACATAAGTATGCAAACTTAAAGCACACGGTATTGGGGGTTCAGTATGATGTGGATAGAGAACTGACTGGCAGACAGGAAGCAAAGAGTAGTAGTAAACAGATTCTTTTCAGAATGGCAGGCAGTGACTAGTGGGGTACCGCAAGGCTCGTTGCTGGGACCCCAGCTATTTACAATATATATTAATGATTTGGATGAGGGAATTGAATGCAGCATCTCCAAGTTTGCGGATGACACAAACTGTGCTCGCTGTGAGGAGGATGCTAGGAGGATGCAAGGTGACTTGGATAGGTTGTGTGAGTGAGCAAATGCATGGCAGTTGCAGTATAATGTGGATAAATGTGAGGTTATCCACTTTGGTGGCAAAAACAGGAAAGTAGACTATTATTTGAATGGTGGCCGATCAGGAAAAGGGGAAATGCAACGAGACCTGGGTGTCATGGTACACCAGTCACTGAAAGTAGGCAAGCAGATGCAGCAGGCAATGAAGAAAGCGAATGATATGTTAGCATTCATAGCAAAAGGATTTGAGTATAGGAGCAGGGAGTTTCTATTCCAGTTGTACAGGGTCTTGGTCAGACCACACCTGGAGTATTGTGTACAGTTTTGGTCTCCTAAATAGAGGGAGTACAGAGAAGGTTCACCAGACTGATTCATATCATATGAAAAAAGGCTGGATAGACTCGGCATGTACTCGCTAAAATATAGAAGATTGAGGTGGGATCTTACAGAAACTTACAAAATTCGTAAGGGGTTACAGGCTAGATGCAGGAAGTTTGTCCCCAATGTTGGGGAAGTCCAGAACAAGGGGTCACAGTTTAAGGATAAGGGGGAAGTATTTTAGGACCGAGATGAGAAAAACATTTTTCACACAGAGAGCGGTGAATCTCTGGAATTCTCTGCCACAGAAGGAAGTTGAGGCCAGTTCATTGGCTATATTTAAGAGGGAGTTAGATGTGGCCCTTGTGGCTAAGGGGATCAGGGGGTATGGAGAGAAGGCAGGTACGGGATACTGAGTTGGATGATCAGCCATGATCAAATTGAATGGCGGTGCAGGCTCGAAGGGCCGAATGGCCTATTCCTGCACCTATTTTCTATGTTTCTGTGTTTCTATGTTTCTCTCACAGTATCGATTTTGTTTTCTCCATCAAGTTAGCTAACAATGGCCTGTTTCCTTTATCATCATAACTTTTTTTCACATATCTTTCATTCATTGTTCTTTATCTCATTATATAATTGTCTATAATGTTTCCCTTTTCCCTCACTACTCTGAAGAAGGGTCTCAACCCAAAACGTCACCCATTCCTTCAAAGAGCAACAGTCAGCTGTTTGCAACTTAACACTTGCCATATTGTGGTTTCTACTACCTTTCAAAGGAAAATAAGGGTTATAATAAAATCTTCAGGAAAATCCTATGCAGCAACTAACTTCTGTGCTAATGTGGAATGAATTCTTAATGAATTCAATGTTAGTCAACACTAACTTTGCAGTGTTACTATAATTAGCCTCAATGCCCTTAGGTAGAACATAGAACAGCACAGCACAGGAACATAGGGCTGCCAACTCTCACGCATTGAGCGTGAGACTAACGCATTTGAGGAAATTCTCAAGCTCTCGCGCTCAAAAAAATATTTTAAAGAATGTATGAATAAATAAATAAAGTCACACTCCTCCACACTCGCCAATGAGAATAGTTCTTTGTCGGCGGATTCCCCATAAAGAAAATGGCAATGTAGACAAAAATGCTGGAGAAACTCAGTGGGTGAGGCAGCATCTATGTCTAACTTTAACCCTTCTTCAGACACTAGCATTTCTCCAGCATTTCTGTCCACCGCTCTATAGATGCTGCATTCATATTCCCGTGCAGATGGTGTGATAGGTGATACACGGCGGTGGTCCCAGCTGCCAGCACCGACCCTCCACCCTCCCCCCCTGAGGCACTGCTCATACCTCCCACCCTTACCACCGGCGGCTCTGTGTCCAGCAGCCGTTCTGTCCACACCGCATGGAGTTTTAACCCTGGCCCGGAGCCAGGAGCGGACTGGGTGAGTGGGGGCGTCGGTGCTGCCTCCGGAGCTGCGGGGATGAATCTTGGGTTAAGGCTGCCCTTCGATGCCCGACCCCTGGGTCACTGTCCCTCACTTCCCCCGGAGCCCCGGGCCACTGACCCTCACTTCCCTCGGACCCCAGCTGGACACAGAGCACCTGGGCAGGATCGCAAGCTTGGGGGGGGGGGGGGGGAAAGAGAGGTAAATGCTCCCCAGACATCACCAAGTCTCTGCTCGCTCCGGGTGTTGTCGCCGCTTCACTGACCCACACTCTCACACACAACCTAACACACACCCTTAAGGGCCTGCCCCACCAGCATGCAACTCTGTGCGATTAGCGCGACCTAACGTGGTCGCTTGAGCCGTCCGGCGTCACGGGGCCGGTCCCACTTTGATCGCCGGAGCCGTGCGGAATTGTGCGGAGTTCGTCCCGAGTTCGTCCCAACACCGCGCGGGGCTCCGAAAAACTGACTATGTCCAAAATTTCCGCACGGCAACGGCTTGTCGGCTCGCAGTCGCCTCGACGTTTACACACCGCTCCGACATCGTGCCTCCGTGAACCTATCTGTAGGTGCCTCCGTGACCCTCTATGTGTGTGGCTCCGTGGCCCTCTGTGTGTGTGTGCCTCGGTGCCCCTCTCTGTGTGCCCCTCTCTGTCCTGGCGAACTTACCTTAGACTTTGCTCCAAGTTGGCCTCACTTTGCGCCGCGTTGCGAAACTCACCCGACCTCCGCGCGGCCCCTACTGCCGGTTTGGTTGCGCTTGCCGCATGCAGGCGCATGCTGGTGGGAACGGCCCTGTACAGGGGAACTGCAGATGGTGATTTAAACTGAAGATGGATACTAAAAGCTGGAATGAATCAGCAGGACAGGCAGCATCCCCGGAGAGAAATAATAGGTGATGTTTTGGGTCGAGACCTTCAGACTGATGAGGTTGAAAACCAGCAATAAAACACAATGACTGGAGATGTGTGTTATTCAACTAAGGGCAGAAATCAGAATCATGTGTTCATCTTTATTGACGTGACACCATAATAAATATATTACAGAAAAAAAAATAGGGTGGCACGGTGGCGCTTCGGTAGAGTTGCTGCCTTACAGCACCACAGACCCAGATTTGATCCTGACTACGGGTGCTGTCTGTACGGTATTTGTACATTCTCCTTATGACTACATGGTTTTCTGTGGAAATTCCGGTTTCTCCCACATCCGAAAGAAGTGCAGGTTTGTAGGTTATTTGGCTTCTGTAAATTGTCCCTGGTGTATAAGACACAACTGGTGTATGATAGATTGCGGTCGGTGTCGACTTGGTAGGCCGAAGGGCCTGTTTCCATATATATGCTTTACATATATATCTTCATTTCATTGAACCATATACGGTTGAATATGTGGCATTATTTTCATCTTGTTTGTATAGTCAAAAGGTAAGGTTAATTGATTTATTTGTGCAGGTCAGTGATGGAAGTCTGACTCCTCTTGCCTTGTTTCTATGTTTTTGTTTCTCTATATATGCATAACAGCATGAATTATAATCTGATTTCCATACATGAATATGCTAAGGTCATTCATGTGCTGCACCTGTTGATCAGAGCCTGGCTCTACTATGGAATGTAATTAGGAATGTAATTTAGCCTAACCTTATTCATACCTAATCCAATTTGAAGCATAAATGTTGCGTTAAGTGTAAGTTAAAAGTATACATCAGATTCCACAATTTCAAACAGAAAAATGCAAAAGCTTCCTATCTTGGTAGGGGGGACACCCTCCTCCCACTCCCTCCCTCCCTCGGCCGCTGCACTCCCTCGCAATTTCTCACTCTCACCTCTCACCCAATGTTGGCAGCCCTGGGAACAGGCCATTTGACCCATGATGTTTGTGCTGGCCATGATATCCATCTAAAGTAATACCATCACTTGCACAAGGCTCAAATCCTCTGTTCCCTGCCTCTTCATGTTTCTGTCTGGTTTATTTTAGTTCAGAGATATAGTGTGGAAATTGTAGGGACAAATTTACAATCTTTACCGAAGCCAATTAACCTACAAACCTGTACGTCTTTGAAGGGTGGGAGGAAACCGGACTCCCACGGGAAACCCACGTGGGCACGGGGAGAACGTATAAACTCCGTACAGGAGCACCCAGAGGTAGGATTAAACCTGGGTCCCTGGCGGTGTGAGGAAGCAGCTCCATCACTGTGCTACTGTGTCGACCCATGTCTAGTTAAGAGTCAAGTCAAGAGTGTTGAATTGTCATGTGTACCGGCAATTGAACAATGAAATGCTTACTTGCAGCGGCATAACAGGCCCGTAAACACAATTTCTATTAGATAAGATACATGTATGCTAAATAACATTCAATAAATTAACAACTAATTTCTGCACACCACTCTCTCTCATCTTGACAGCCAGAAGACGTGAGGATGCTGTTCATAGATTTCAGTTCAGCCTTCAACACGATAGTCCCCACCAGACTGGCCGAGAAGCTACTGGAATTGGGGCTCAACACCCCATTGTGTGCCTGGGTCCTGGACTTTCTCTCCACCAGGCCCCAGGTAGTCAAGATGGGGGGAAATACATCGAAGTCCTTCACCCTGAGCACAGGATTCCCCCAGGGTTGCGTCCTCAGCCCCCTACTGTACTCCCTGTACACACATGACTGTGTGGCCAGGTTCAGCTCCAACTCGATAATCAAGTTTGCTGATGACACTGTGGTGCTGGGCCTGATCTCAGACGACGATGAGAAGGCCTACCGGGAGGAGGTGGCTGATCTGGCACTCTGGTGTCAGGACAACAGCCTCCTCTTGAACATCAAAAAAACTAAGGGGCTGCTCGTGGACTTTAGGAGGGCACATCATCCGAGGACGTACGCACCATTGAGGAAAAATGGGGATACTGTGGATAAGGTGAGCTGTTTTAAATACCTGGGAGTCCACATCTCTGAGGATATGACATGGACATCCCATGCTGCAGCACTCGTGAGTAAGGCAAGGCAGCGCCTTTACCAACTCAGGCAATTGAGGAAATTCAGAGTGTCTCTGAGGATCCTCCAGTGCTTCTACTCAGTGGCTGTGGAAAGCATCTTGTCCGGAAATATCACGATTTGGTTTGGGCACTGCTCTGCCCAGGACAAGAAGGCTCTGCAGAGAGTAGTGCGTTCGGCCAAACGCACTATGGGAACTTCCCTCGCCCCTCTGCAGGAACTATACATCAGAAGGTGTAACTCCAGATCCAAAAAGATCATGGGAGACCCCTTCCACCCCTGTAATGGACTGTTCCAGCTGCTACGATCAGGCGAACGCCTCTGTTGCCATGCTGTGAGAACGGAGAGGTTGAGAAGGAGTTCCTTCCCAGAGGCCATTAGGACTGTAAACTCCTATCTCATCGGGGACTACTCTACTGTTTTTTTTTAATTGGTGGTTTTTTTTCTTTTTTCTTTCCTCCCACAATATGTAATATGTAAAAGAACATGTGATTTCATTTCGGAGTCACGTGAGTGACTTCGTGAAGAGCCCGCCGGCACGCATGCGCGACATATCGTCGCATCGCATTGCTGCCGACGGCTGGTGGGGAGCGCGGCTCCCGACCAGCCCTTCAGAGGGCCGACTCAGGTAAGGCTAAGCCCCCTAGAGTTGGTGTTTCCTGTTGGGGGGGGAGCAGTGTGTTCTCTCCCTACAGGAACGTGGATTGGAGTCGCCGCCACTTATCCCGGAGCCTTTCTCAGCGGCTCACCTGCGAGTCGGGCCGGGAAACAGGCGTGGTAGTCGGGGAGCCCTGTTGGTACAGGGCCCGACCCGCCGATACACCGGAGCTCCAGTGTGAGTTGGTGTCTTGTTGTGGCGGGTGTATGTTATGTTCTCTCCCTGCAGGTACGTGGGGAAATAGGCGTGGATGTCGGGGAGCCCTGTTGTTACCGGGCCCGACCCGCCGCTATGCGGGAGCTCCAGTGCCGATTCAAGGAGCAGGTGCTCCAGTGTTGATTTGAGGAGCAGGAGCTCCAGTGCTGGTTCAGGAGCAGGAGCTCCAGTGCTGGATTAAGGAGCAGGAGCTCCAGGGCTGATTCGAGGAGCAGGAGCTCCAGTGCTGATTCGAGGAGCAGGAGCTCCAGTGCTGGTTCCAGGAGCAGGAGCTCCAGTGCTGATTCAAGGAGCAGGAGCTCCTGTGCTGATTCGAGGAGCAGCAGCTCCAATGCTGATTCCAGGAGCCGAGAACGGGGTGCCTCTCGAAAGGGGGGACCCTGCCACAAGTTCGCCATTGGCGACCACGGGGAAGGGGTCGTGCTGCGGCCCGACCCCCCTCCGCTAGCCCTTCGTTGAAGGGCAGGGGAGGAGCCCGTAAGCCTAAACCCGGTTCGGGCCAAGGCTCCACCAGCCGCCATGGTGCGGTCTGGTGCAACGGCGGGACCTGGGTCTGTGAGATCTGCTATCCAACTCCCAAACCCCGCCGTTGGGATGGGGGGCTTGGGTACGGTCCCGCCTCGGTCGCCGAGTCCCCTGTCGATGGGGGGGACGAGACCGTGCGTCGGCAAGGTCCACGATGTGGACAGCCGGCAAGCCCGCGCGGGCGTCGCTCCATGCTTCTGCTGGAGTCGACCCCAAGCCGTCAGGGCCCTTTGTGGCAACGGCTTCCGCTCCCGTTAAACGGGGACGGTTGAACACCTGTCCCGCGCGGGAATCGCGCGGTTCGCTGCGGCGGCCGATAGCGACAACTTCCGGCACCGAGATCACTTCTCAGAGGTGCGGGCCGATGAAAGGAGCCCCGGCAATCTTCTGAGCCGGAGGTCTCCGACCACCCGAGTGTTCAGGGTGAAGGGCGTATGGCCGCATGACGCGGCTACTGGAGAGGAGCCATCCAGCTCCAGTAGGCACAGGGAGGTTAACCGCCGTCAGCAGAAGTTGAGAACCGTCAGCAGACACTAAGCCCAGCGAACTGCTCCTCCCTTCAACGAGCCCATACGCCACGGTCGCCGAGTCCCCCATGGATGGGAGGACGAGACTATGCGTCGGCTAGGTCCATGATATGCGCAGCCGGCAAGCCCGCGCGGGCGTCGGATCTCCATGCTAAGTCAGGTGCCGACTTCCCATCGCATTTGCCCTCCGAGGCAGCGAGACCAAGCTCCGCCGAGGAGGCGTTTGAGAGTACCTCCCGCGCGGGAATCGCTCCGCTTCGCTGCAGCGGCTACCGGCGACAACTTTCCGGCACCAGGTTCACCTCGATGAGGTGTGGGCCGATGGACGAAGCCCCAGCAGTTCAGCAGAACATGAGGACTTCGGCCGCCCGAGTTTTAGCTCAAGGGGCGTATTGGCCAGGATGGAGCGGATATTGGAGCCCCTCCTGCAGCAGAATCAAAAAATTTCGGGGAAGACTTCTCCAAGAGGAAAGGATATTCGGGGTCCTCCATCCCAGCATATGTCTCAACGGAAGTTTACGCTGTCTGCCGTTGAGCAGGCAGCAGGCACGGCTGAAATTTTTCGTCGGAACAAAAGGCGTGATAGAGGAAACTATTCACGAGCCCATTGAATTCGTCTCCCATATTTTACTAGGCCAAAAAAGGATGGAGGTTGTCGGGTGATTATTGACTTGACCAGTTGAATACCTTTGTAACATATACACATTTTAAAATGGACACCTTTTGAGACAGCCAAATCACTGCTTTCGCATGGTTGCTTTATGGCATGTATTGATTTGAAAGATGCATGCTATTCAGTGTCCATCTGGAAACATCACCGGACATTTTTTTTGAAATTTGTCTGGATGGATCAGCTCTGGCAATATCGGGCCTTACCAAATGGGCTTACTACCGCCCTAGGCTTTACTAAATTACTCAAACCTATTATGGCCAAATTACGTATACAACATCATATTGTAATGGCTTATTTAGATGATATTCTGATTATTGGCAACACTCTGGAAGCAGCTGAAAGCGCTGTTTCAGCAACTGTTACTATATTTCAGCAGCTGGGGTTTATAGTCCATCCAGAAAAATCGAAGTTTCACCCATCCCAGGTTATGGATTATTTGGGTTTCACGGTGGACTCTATTCTAATGAGGGCCAACATTCCATTTCACAAGGTGGAGGATGTTTCCCTTGCATGTCAGGATCTCGCATCCGCCAGTATACCATCTATTCGGCATACAGCTAAGATGATTGGGAAAATCGTAGCTTTATTTCCGGCAGCCCGGTTTAGACCTTTGCATTATCAAAATCTGCAGAGGGCCAAGATTGCTGCATTAAAAAAGAACGCTGGTCATTTTGACAGACCTATGGGGCTGCCTTTCGATGCTAAGATTGAGCTACAATGGTGGGTGTCCAATATTGGCAAGGCATTCAAACCCATTGTTGTGCCCAATCCGGTGGTATATTTGCAAACTGACGCAAGCTCTCTAGGCTGGGGAGCTGCGGACAGCTCTTCTAGTTGTGGAGGCAGGTGGGATCCCCTTGAAGCTAGCATGTTGCTAATACAAGGGATTAACTATTTGAAGCTGCTTGCAGCATTTCACGGACTGCGGGCATATTGTGCTCATCTTAGTGGTACTCATGTCCGTCTCCAAATAGACAACACTACAGCGGTGGCATATTTAAACCATATGGGCGGTACCAGGTCAGTCTCTTGTGACAAATTGGCTAATACTATTTGGTGCTGGTGTATTGATCGAGATATTTGGATTTCAGCTACCTATTTGCCAGGTAGGCTTCATACTGTGGCAGACACCAGGTCACGCAAATTCAATGATAGTTTGAGTGGATGCTGCATCCTCAAATATTTGCCCAAATTACAGCCAAATTTGGCCAACCGGATATCGACCTTTTTGCGTCCCGGTTGAACCATCAGGTACCGACATATGTTTCATGGGAACCAGACCCTGGGGCATTAGCGATTGATGCATTCTCGCTAGACTGGGGGAAGTGGTTTTTCTATGCATTCCCCCCGTTTTGCCTCATCAGTCGGGTATTACAAAAAAAAAAAAAAAAAAAAAAAAAAAAATCAGGATGGATTCTGCCAGAGGCATTCTTGTCATACCCGACTGGCCTACACAGCCTTAGTATCCGGTGGTCTGTGACATGATTAGTCAACCTTGGGTCCCTCTAGAGGGTTGCCCACATTTGGTTTCTCACCCTGTCTCAGGGGAGTTACACCCCTGCCATGCCTATCTAAAATTACTGGCTTGCAGGTTCTGACCAGGCCATGGATGCAGTATGGCCTTACCACCCGGACCATGAACACCATTGGAGCATCATGTCGAGAGTCAACCAGGCGGAGATATCTCTCCCACATCACCAAGTGGGAAGCCTACTGCAGTCGCTCTCACATCACCTGTGATGATGTCTCCATAGCCGACGTCCTGGAATTCCTCGCGGGGTTGCACCATGATGAGCACTTGAGTTATAGTGCCATCAACAGCGCCAGGAGTGCGCTATCATTCTACCTCAACATCGAGGTAGGATCGAACAGGCTAGTGTCCAGGCTTATGCGGGGAATATTCAATCTGAATCCGCCTACACCACGCTACAACATCACCTGGGATGTCCGGGATGTACTTACCCTGCTCAGGTCGTGGTCACCCATGGAAGGGTTACAGCTGGACCAACTCACTATGAAATTGGTGATGTTACTAGCGCTGACTTCAGCACAGCGGGTTCAGATGCTCCACAAACTACGTATTGCCAGGATGACGTCGACCCCTGGAGAAGTAGTCTTTTTCATCGATGAGCTGCTTAAGCAGCATAGACCTGGGTGCACAGGGCTGCAGCTGAAGTTCCCGGCATACCCTGCAGATGCTCGGCTATGTTTAGCCACTCACATCCGTTACTACATCAAGGTGACGAGGAGCATCAGAGGAATGCAGTTGCACCTGCTTGTCACTCACAAAAGACCTCACCATCGAGTGACAGTCCAGACGATATCCAGGTGGCTCCGGATCGTCCTGAATAAGGCAGGTATTGACACTAATGTGTTTACATCCCACTCCACCAGGGCTGCATCTACGTCGGCGGCGAGAGTCATGGAGGTACCCATGGACCATATCCTCGCCACAGCAGGATGGGCGAATGAAGCTGTGTTCCAGCGATTCTATAATAAGCCTGTTGCTGCTCCCCTTCAGTTCGCAGAGGCCGTGCTGAACGCCGGGTGTGAACGTGGGGATGTCCCTGATTAAAAGGGTGTTATTTGTTGTGTTATTAACAAATCTTCTTTTTGTTTCAGTATAACCTCGTTTCGTCAACTTGTTTACTCCAATCCATCCTTGCTAGTGGTGTGTCCGCATGGACGTTGTCCAGGGCGTGTAATCACAGAAGCTTTGAAGTCTTCACGAAGTCACTCACGTGACTCCGAAATGAAATAGTAAGATTGAACGAGAACTTACCAAGTTTGAAGGTTGATCTTTATTTCATGAGGAGTTGCGGTGAGGGATTTCGTGCCCTCCGCTCCCAACCCTCGATCATCTTCAGCTGGTAATCAGAGTCTCTTTAAATCTTACTATGCCAAGTCATTTCTGTTGTTGTTTCTGTGATTCCACACCGCTGCTTTGAAGAATGTCGCGCATGCGTGCCGGCGGGCTCTTCACAAAATCCCTCACCGCAACTCCTCATGAAATAAAGATCAACCTTCAAACTTGGTAAGTTCTCGTTCAATCTTACTATTCTGTTCCATTCTGTTTGTAGTTTGTTTGTTTCTTTGTTTGTTTTTTGCACAAAGTCCGCAAGCTTTGCCACTTTTCATTTCACTGCACATCTCACATGTGTATGTGACGAATAAACTTGACTTGACTTGACTTGACTACAATACTGGTACAAAAAATGTGAAGTTCTCAGTGCAACCAAAGAAAGTCCACGGATGTTCTAATTTGAGGTAGTTTTTAAGATCCTGATGGCTATTTGGAAGTAGCTTTCATATCTGTTTCCCCCTTTTCCTTTGGCAGTTCATTCCACTTTCTATGTAAACAAAACCTACCTCATAAATCTCCTTTTGTAGTGGCACCCAGCGGTTAAACTTTGTTATGCAGAACCCTCCTCAGAAGTCGGGAGTGTCACGTGACAGGGTTTTTTCGCGGGGTTTTGAGTTAGGAGGTGTGTTCAGTTAGTTAGTGCTCTTTGCAACAACAAGAACTCAAAACCGTTTCTCTCGACCAAGTGCATGTGTTTATCAAGTGTCGTTTAGTTAATAAACCTATTTGCTCTACCCACTTGGTCTCGCTACACTTTAAACATTCACTGTCGCACCCTAAAATTGTGCCTTCTAGTATTTGACATTTCTACCTTGTGAAAAAAAAGCTATAAACATCTGCCGTATCTATGCCTCTCATAATTTTATTTACTTCTATCAGGTCACCCCTCAGTCTGTAAAACGTTAGCAAGAGCAAGCCAAGATTTTCCAATCTGTTTTTAAACCTCTTCTGCACCCTCTCCAAAATCTCCACATCATTCCTGTAATGCAACATATAAAGCTAGATTTTGTACAAAACATGATTTCCTTTATCAAGTATCTGTACACTGTGGATGGTTTGATTGTAATCATGTATTGTCTTTCCGCTGACTGGTTAGCATGCAACAAAAGCTTTTCACTGTACCGTGGTACACGTGACACTAAACTAAACTGAACTAACTAACCTAGACACAAAACACCGAGCGCTAGAGGAACTCAGCAGGTCAGGCAGCATCTGTGGAGGGAACGGATAGGCGACGTTTCGGGTCAGGGTCCTTATTCAGAACCAGACACTATGGTGTAACCAAAGTTTTAGTTGCAGCATAACATGTCAAATTCTATTCTTAAAACATGACAAATGAAGGCGAGCATGTCTTCTTTACTACCCTGTCCACTCTGTTGCAATTTTAAAGAAGCTTGGTACTCGCATCCCAAGATTCCTCTGCACAATGCTCAACAGGGTCTTGCAAATCCAGTATACTTTCCTCTTGCATTTAGCCTCCCAAAAAGGTACCACCTCACACTAGTCCAGATTAAACTCCATTTGCCATTTCTCCCACAAGGTAGGAAGGATAAAAGAACATAACATTCCAGTGGTTGGCTCCTCATACCAAGACAGTGACCTTCATTCTGGATACATTAGCCAGAGAAACATTAACTCTCTATCTACCCTGTAAGATCCCTAGGTTTACAATCCCAATTGGTGTCCAGTAAACTCATAAATATTTACTAGGTAAGGTCAAACATTGATTCAACTGAACTCCATCCTTGTTTACTGAAACAAAACAAACTTTTCCATTAGACGTTCAAACAGATAGATGGTAAGGAATAGTTTAGAGCGGTAGACACAGATGCTGGATTAACTCAGCAGGTCAGGTACCATCTCTGGAGAATATGGATTGGTGACATTTTGGGTTGGGACCCATCTTCAGACATTACCAACCCGAAGCTTTACCTATTTTCTCCAGTGATGCTGCCTGTCCCGCTGAGCTGCTCCAGCATTTTGTGTCTATCTTTGTTATAAACCAGCATCGGCAGTTCCTTTTTATTATAGTTTAGAGTGAGATGGGCTAAACGTAGGATTTGCCCAACTTGGTTGGCAGGGGCAAATTGGGCGGAAGGTCCTGTTTAACTGTATATGCTGTATATGCTGTTTAACTGTATATGCTATATATGCTGTATAACTCTATGAATCCATAACTATCAGAAAATACGTTGGGAAGAACCCCACATTGTAAAGCACACAACTTGAAACATTGCCGTATTTCAAGCCATCCTAATGTATGTAGAATAAACACATTGTCAGATAATATTCATAATTTTACTTTCCAAACAATGTATTTGCTTCCATTCCATTCTACTGTCAACCTCACTGGACACCCTTGGACTATTGATGGGACTTCAATGGACTTTATGTTGTGCTAAACATTATTCACGCTATTCCCTTTATCATGTGTCCGTGCACTATGGATGGCTCGATTGAGATCATGTATTGTCTTTCTGCTGACTGGTTAGCACGCAACAAAAACTTTTCACTGTACCTTGGTACATGTGACAATAAACTAAACTCAAACTAAACTCAAACCCTTCCTAGTAAAATGGAATATTCTGATAACAGCAAGCCAATAAAATGTACATAGATGTACAGTGATAATAAGATCAGAATTAGGCCATTCGGTCCAACAAGTCTACTCCGCCATTCAATCATGGCTGATCTATCTCTCCCTCCTACTCCCATTCTCCTGCCTTCTCCCCATCAAGCTATAATGAACATAACGTTTTTTCTATTGTAAATTATTTTACACTAATTATCATCAGAATAGAACTACCATCTGCCACATCAAAGCACAATATAGTGTAATATGGCAGCGCACTCGAAGCTGAATCCACTCATCAATGCAGTAGGTGTAAGGGGATCACATGGTACTATTGTTATTTAAAATATGCCAAACAAAATATCCATAGTTATTCACAGCCCTTGTGTTCTTGTAAGTGGAATACTGAATATTTTACCAACTCTCTTTGAGTCTTCTATAGATAAAAGACGCTGCCTCAATAGTGTCCTTTGAAGTGTTCATTTCAATTATATTATCTCACTATCACGAGTAATTTCTCCTTCCCGATTTTTTGAAAAATACTTAATAAAACTAGAATAGGTCATCAGAGCCTTATCATATGGCAGATTAATGATAGATAATGGATATCAATTTTGCATTACTTAGTTCTGAGGCAGTGGCGAGTAGAATAATCCTTTTGAAAATCTTGATGTACTTTTTATTATTGCTTGGTTGGCACAACAAGGGAATAATCCATTGTTGTAATACTTTTATTATATGCATAATTTTTAATAATTTATCTTCTAAGCATTAGGGAAATGTTATACGTTGGTGAATGAGAATGACCATTTTCAATGAGGAATATTCTTATTCATTTTTATTAAATTACTACTGTTATTTTCAGTGGTCAATTGCAGAGTGAATGGTAGTTGTCAATACTGAATTGAGATTTTAAATATACACATAATGGCAACACACGTCAGATGTTTTTAGGACTTTTGAGGCCTCAACACTACTATTTTTAAGAAAAATAATTGCAGGCCAGATTCTGCAATTCTGCAATTAGTAACTGCAGTTTGTCAACCACCAAATCAAAGCACATTGATAGAAAGGCTCAGAGCTTCAGATTATTTCTGGAAAAGAAAAATGAGGTGCTGTATTCAATCAATGAAGTTGCACAGTGTGGGGACTGCAAAAGTTAGAATTTAATTTAGTTTAGTTTAGTCTCGAGATACAGTGTGGAATCTGGCCCTTTGGCCCACCGAGTCCACGCGGAATTGTTGGCTGAAGGGCCTGCTTCCTTGCTGTATCTCAAAACTAAACCAAATTAAACTAAAGCCACTGCCCCACTTACGTGTCCTCGGCATGCTAATTACGCGACCTCGTGGTCGCGTTGAGCCGCGACGATCGCGCGCGATTTCATGCGTACACACAGCCTTCTGGAGCGCGTGACGTCATTTGAAGATGGACACAAAATGCAGGAGTAACTCAGCGGGACCGGCAGCATCTCTGGAGAGAAGGAATGGGTGATGTTTCGTGTCGAGACTCTTCTTCAGTCTGAAAGAAAGGTCTTGACCCGAAACGTCACCCATTGCTTCTCTCCAGAGATGCTGCCGGTCCCGCTGAGTTACTCCTGCATTTTGTGTCTATCTTCAATTTTCTTGGCCCCGCTCTGGGAGTAGAAGAGGGGGCGGACCGGATCCGCAACGGCCGGGAGCCCCAGGCCAAGTTCGGCGATCGTTTGCCTGCTTCTGCTGCTGTAGGAGGTGAGACGTTGCGTCGCGCCAGGGTCTTGGGCCTGTCCCACTTTGGCCGTTACTTACGTGACAGGCCGCTGGCGCGCAAAGATTTCGTTCACAACAAAAATTTTGGAGCCCCGCGCGATGTCGCGCACAACTACATATCCCTCCGCGCTTCTCAGTGGGACCGGCTCCACCGGGCCATACGATGCCCGTGCGCCTCAACGCAACCACGAGATCGTGTAATTTGCGTGCCAAGGACATGTAGGTGGGACAGGCCCTTTAGACTCTATGACACCTAGAGGAAACACACGCAGTCACAGGGAGAACTTGCAAACTCCACAAAGACACCACACAAGATCTGGATTGAACCTGGGTCTCTGGTACCGGGAGGGAGCAGCTCTACCAGCTGCGGCACTGTGCCACCCTTCGAATATCGCTTCCTTTGAATAGTATATTTGTTGTCCTTTGAACCTGTGAGAATGTGATTGTTCCAGTTTGGGACGTCTGACAATAAAACACTTTGATAAAACACTCTTGTCATAAACTCACTTTTGTAAAAGAAAATGCACAGCAGAAACCAAGTCTCATGACAGTGGCCAGGACTGCACGGGCAGAATTAACATGGTCTCAGGTGCAGGGGACCAGCAGATCTAAGCAGAGGCAGACCTCTCCCATTAGAATAGCCTTGTTACACGATTCAATTAAAAATGTTCAGGTTTTAATTATATTTATTTAAAATTAATTTACAAGTTTGAAAATGTGCTCATAAAGCAAATGAAATCTTTGTAGCAACTGTAAATGATTCGACTAATTGGATTAAGTATTAAAGGAGTGTCAAAGAACAAAGAACAGTATACAGAACAGGCCCTTCAGCCCGCAATGTCTGTACTGAACATGATGCCGAGACCAACTCATATCTGCCTGCACATAATCCATATCCCTCCATCCTCTGCCTATCCACATGTCTCTTAGATGCCACTATTATATCTGCCTCAACTTCCACTCCAGGTAGTGCGTTCGTTCCAGGCACCCCCCACCCTCTGTCTAAAAAACGTGTCTGCTCATCTCCTTTAAACTTTGCCCCTCTCACCTTAAAGCTATGCCTTCTAGTATTTGTTTTTTTCCATCCTGGGATAAAGGTTCTGACTGTCTACCCCATCTATGCATCCCATAATTTTATACACTTCATTCAGGGACGGCACAGTGGTGCAGCGGTAGAGTTGCTGCCTTACAGCGCCAGAGACCCGGGTTCGATCCTGACTACGAGTGCTGTCTGTACGGAGTTTGTAAAACCTCCCCATCACCATAGGTTTCCCCCGGGTGCTCTGGTTTCCTCCCACACTCCAAAGACATGCAGGTTTATAGTTTAGTTGACTTCTGTAAATTGTAAATTGTCTCTAGTTTGTAGGATAGAACCAGCGTGAGGCACGGACTTGGTGGGCCGAAAGGCCTGTTTCCATAGTGTATCGCCAAAGTCTAAAGTAAAGTCTAAAGTCTAAACAACAAGAGAGGACTCAAATATTTATTTCAGTGAGGGAACAAATTAACCTAAGGTTTGGTTTTGCATTTGATGATAGAAAGTTATTGTGATCTAGTACTTTGATTCAGTGCAGTAAAATCATCCTAATATTTAGGGTATGGATTTTGGACCAATATATTTGGCGTATAAAAGGCAGCAGAACAAACGGATCATAAATCATACCTGATTCTGGTTATTTAATGCAGGATGGTATATCATTGTGCAAAGTACATCTTTAATTTAAATGCATAAATCACTCAAGAATAACAACAATAACAGTGCTTGCAAGTAGGAACAGCTGTAGAGAAAATTAAATCACAGTTGCTATTAAAGTTAGCATTACAAATAACTATTTATTAATTTTGTTACAAAACTAATTTCATTCTGATCTCAGTTGCCCACGTACATATCTGCAAACAAAAATGTCTGATGCACATAAGGAAAGGAATTTCTTGCTCATATTAAAGATAATCCAAAACTGGCGTATCTCACAGTAATATGAAAGTAAAGTAAATTTGGTGGATGGTAAACAGAAAGACCATGACTGAACCTTTCAGCTGCTTTTTTTAAGGGCGCACGGTGGCACAGCAAAAGAGTTGCTGCCTTCCAGTCCCAGAGACCCAGGTTCGATCCGGACTAGCGGTGTTGTCTTTACTGAGTTTACATGTTCTCCCCGTGACGGCTTGGGTATTCTCTGGATGCTCCGGTTTGCTCCCACACTCCAAAGTCGTATAGGTGTGTAGGTTGATTGGCTTTGTTAAAATTGTAAATTGTCCATAATATCTAGGATAGTGCTATTGTACTGGGTGATCGCTGATTGGCATGGACCCGGTGGGCCGAAGGGCCTATTTCCACGCTGTATCTCCAAACTAAACTAAACTAAACTAAACTTTACAATCCAATATTGTGGCTGATTTGTCTTGAAATCATAATTTGTGAATTGCAACAAGTGTTCGAGTAACTCATTCGGTCAGGCAGCATCTCTGAAGGACAGGGGATAGACAACATTTCGGGTCGGGGCCTTTCTTCAGGGGTCTAAAGTTTGTTGCATTGATAAACTTATTGAAATCTCTTCACCTGAGATAATACTACTCTGTTCTGCCATTATTCACCAAAATTCACCGGATGCCAGAAGTGGCGGTGCTGCTTGGCAGCTGCGGCTCACCTGCAGTCCATCTGTCTTTTATTTTATTTTTTGTCTTTGTGCCTGTTTTTAGGGATTATTTTTGGTTTGTTAGGTTGTGTATGTGTGTGTGGGGGGGGGGGGGGGGGGGGGAGGGGGGGAGAAACGGGGTTTTAGTCTCTCTCTTGGGGGGGATGCGACTTTTCTTGTCGTGTCCCCCGACACCGTCTCCATCTGTGCTGAGGCCCTAATGGCGGAGCTGGCGGCCTCCAGCTTCCAGCGGCGGCGGCACGGCTTTCGGAGCTTCAGCGGCGGCCTGGCTTCGGGGCTGCGGTGCTCCAGTGGCGTTCCGGCGGCGACCTGGTTTTCGGGGCTGCGGTGCTCCAGCGACGGCCTGGTTTTCGGGGCTGCGGTGCTCCAGCGACGGCCTGGCTTTCGGGGCTGCGGTGCTCCAGCGGCGACCTGGCTTCCGGGGATGCGGTGCTTCAGCGACGTTCCGGCGGTGACCTGGCTTTCGGGGCAGCGGTGCTCCAGCGACGTTCTAGCGGTAACCTGGCTTCGGGGATGCGGTGCTCCAGCGACGTTCCGGCGGCGGGCCCTGTGGCGGCGTTCCGGCGACAGCGGTGGCGGCGGCCCGGTTTCGGAGGCTCGGCTGCGGGCCTGGTGGACGGCAGCATCGGAGGCCTGGATCTCCTCAGCGCAGAGGGAGAATAAGGAGGGAAGAAGACAGAGACTCTAAGACTTTTGCCTTCCACCACAGTGAGGAGGTGTTTGGTGAACTCACTGTGGTGGATGTTAATTTTTGTGTATATTGTGTGGTTTTGTTATTTTTATATATGTATGACTGCAGGCACGAAATTTCGTTCAGACCAAAAGGTCTGAATGACAATAAAGGCTATTCATTCATTCATTCATTCATTCATTCATTCAAAATTCCTCACTCGGACTTTGCATAATGGTGGTTATTCAATTGCTGGTCCACTGCGGGGTCGGAGATTGCAACCTTCACGTGGTCCGCCCTGGTTCAAAGAACGCAATCAACCTGGCTTGCACAATCAAATAGAACAAGCTGTCCTACAACCTTAGGCCGTGTACACCATACGCAAGAAGAAGAAGACTGGTCCACTGCGAGAGTAGGTTTCAGGACAAAATAATTTTCCGAAGGTAGGTTACCTCATTCTACCTGTATCATGTATAACACCACCCGCAGTGTCAGAGACCCAGAGATCCTGACCTCGGATGCTGTCTGTGTGGAGCTTGCAGGTTCTCCCTGTGACCACAGGGGCTTCCTCTGGGTGCTCCGAGTTCCTCCCAGATCCCAAAGACATCGTAAGACATAGGAGAAGAATTAGGTCATTTGGTCCATCGATTTGCAGGTTTGTAGGTAAATTTGCCCCTAATGTGTAGGGAGTGGATGAGAAATTGGGATAACATAGAACAGTGCGAACGGGCAAGCAATGGTCAGAATGGACTTGGTGGGATGAAGGGCCTATTTCCATGCTGAATATCTAAACTAATGTAAAATGTTTTGTGCATTGATACACAAAACGTTCCTTGACTACAAAGTATGAAAAAATAAGCAGTGCTCAATTCCTTCTGGGACTGATCACACGTTTAGATGTTTGATGCCATCTGTGTTATGATGGACATTCAAATCCAGTTTAAAAATGGTTTTGCTTCCCTCTAGGGCATGTTATTCTTTATTCACATATGTTTCACTCTCTAAACGTTTGATAAGACAGATGCTTCCACATGCACGTAGATGAGCAGTAAATAAAAAGCAGTCAGCTGAGAGAGGTTCTGGTCATGTGGTTAACACATCCATGTTGATATAGAAAGCAATTCTGAGCCAGCCACAGGTAATATAATAATTAACATAAGGTCATGTCATAAGGAATAGGAAATAATTAGGCCATTCAGCCCATCAAGTCTACTCCACCTTTCAATCAAGGCTGATCTATCTCTTCCTCCTAACCACATTCTCCTGCCTTCTCCCTATAACCTCTGACATCAAGAATCTATCTATCTCTGCCTTAGAAATATTCCCTGTCAGCCTCCACAGCCTTCTGTGGAAATGAATTCCACAGATTCACCACCCTCTGACTAAATAAATTTCTCCTCCTCTTCTTCCTAAAAGAACGTTCTTTAAATCTGAGGCTATGACCTCGGGTCCTAGACTCGCCCACTAGTAGAAACATTCTCTCCACATCCACTCTATCCAAGCTTTCACTATTCTGAATTCACAGTCTGAAGACAGTTCCCTACCGGAAATGTTGTTGGCTATTTCTCGTTGTCAGATGATGCCTGACCCGTTGGGTTTCACCAGCAGTTTCTTTTTTGCTAATTTCCAGCATCTGCAGTCACTTATATCTCCATAGCAAACTTATTGTTGGCTGTGCTTTGCTGTTTCTCGACTGCTGATTTTAAAAGATTACTAGACCAAGTGGGACCCATTGTGTCCTGTCCCCTCAACACGCGGTAGCGAGGGGGGGGGGGGGCGGCCTTCGGCGTCACACACACACTAACCAGCCCCCACACACATATACTAACCCCCCCCCTTGATATTATATTAATATTATTCATTCGCTCCTTTTACCCCATTCCCCACCCTATCCACTCACGCATAACCCCCAACTGCGCAGGCACAGCTAGAGAAGGGGGTGCGGAGAGGGAGAGGGTGAGGGGGTAGAGAGGGAGGGGGAGGGGGTTGAGAGGGAGACGGAGGGTGGGGTAGTGATTGAGGGGTGGGGGGGTTCGCGGTGTCACAGGGGAGGGCTGGTTCCCGAATGCAAAACTCCACCGGGGGGGGGGTGCAGAAAGGGTAGGGGGGGCAGAAAGGGAGGGGGAGGCAGAGGGGGAGTGGGGGGGGCAGAGAGGGAGGGGGGCAGAGAGTGGGGGCAGAGAGGGAGGGGGGTAGAAAGGGAGGGGGGCAGAAAGCGAGGGAGGCAGAAAGGGAGGGGCTAGAGAGGGAGCAGGAGATAGAGAGGGAGGCGCTAGAGAGGGAGTGCGAGGGGGAGGGGTAGATGGAGGGGGGTATAGAGGCAGGGGAGGGGGTAGAGAGGGAGGGGAAGGGGGTAAAGAGGGAGGGGAGGGGAGGGGGTAGAGAGGGAGTGGGCAGAGAGGGAGTGGGAGGGTAGAGGCAGCACCTACCCAGGTCGTAAAGCAGCAGCCTCCCCACCAGGCACCGGGTCCGAGCGAGGCCACGGGCAGGCGTGCAACCGAGGACCCCGAGCGAGATGGCGGGTGATCGTCGACCTGAGGGAGGCTGCGAGCGGATGTAGAATCGAGGGAGGCAACGGGTGGGTGGGCAGACGTCGAGCCGGGTTCGGCCCGCGGCAGCAGCCTCCCCACCAGGCGCGCGGATGCTGAGCGGGCGGGACCATGGGCCGGCCGATTTTGACTACCGCGAGGGGAAGCCCACGCTCCTGTGTAGGTATGTTGCAAAACTTACCTTGAGCAGCGCTGCAGTTCTGCCGCTCCCCGTGTGCGCGCCTTTGGTGCCTTTCAGAGGGGGGCGGGCTTAAAGTGCCGTTTTTCAACAGACTGGGATAATCGATGAATGTCGGGCGAATTCGTTGCAGAAGAAAAATCGCTCCGACATTTCATCAATGAAGGTATTTTTAAATTACTCTAGATTATTTATTAACTAGAGTAATTTAAAAATCACCTTCAAAAGCCGTGAGCACCGACAACCGGAAGGATTTTGCGTAGGGGAGAAAAAAAGGTAAATAGTTTATTTTTATATTAAAAGTTGGTTTTTCGGGAGACTTTAATAATATTTTTATGTTGCGAAATGGGGTCCCAAAAAATGTATGAACAAACAGTATTTTTCATACTGACTTCACCGCTAAACGCAACGTTCCAATCCACCGCATTCCACTAAAACCCACTCGCTAGTTGATTTAAATGGCCATTAATTTACAGGAATCAAACACTAAATTCTTTCTATTTGGCCCAGAAATTCATGAAAATGAGATTTAAAAATTATGTTATATTGTGGATTATTGTGTGAATGTTATTTGGACACTTAGGCAATTAAAAAAAAGTTTATCTTTTCTTAAGAAATGGATAGATGTTTAGATCTACTCATTGAATTTTGTAATTAGCTACAATTAGATAACTAACTAATTATATGCTTTAATTTCAAGTAAGATTGTTTAATATTTGTTTCAGAATGCTTCAATCTATAATAACTGAAAATTTCATTGAGTTCTCTTAATTTTTAAGAAAGTTATGGGCTTTTAACTTTTCCAGATCACAGCTTTTGAGTTAAGTCAATTGAAAGGCAATGGGGAGCAAGATGCTAATTTCCGAGTATGAAAATGGTCATAACTTTCTTAATACTGAAGATATGAAAGTAAATTAGGTGTCAAATTAAACTTCTTTTTATGCTTTATCTGATGGGATAAATTGCAGACTTGATTTTTTAAATCTCAAAATTTTGTAACATTGCTATCCTGTGTGACAAACGATCGGGCAGGGGAGACAGAGAGGAGGCCATCCCCCATGACGGCCAGAGATCGCCAGGTGGGATCGGGATCGGGATCACCAGCGAGGAAAAGGTGTCACGATTCCCCGAGTCCCTGCAATCGATGGAGGAATTGCAGGTTTCCATAGACGGCCTCTCCCAGAGGGAGTAATGGCCGCCACGGCCACCTTCCCATCACGCTGCCCCGCGCCCTCGCGCCGATAACGACCGCCGTCGTCATGTTCTAGAACTTCAAGGAATCTAGCTGAGCGAGCAGCACGACCTGAGCAACAGTTTAAAAACACAGTGACAAATTTAAAGAAGTGAAAGTTAAGAAGCCAAGAAGTACAGAAGACATAACAGGAGTGACGTCACTCACAGTGCGAGCAGAGGCAGGCAATCAGATCCATTGTGATGTCATCAGCGAGACCATCTTGTTTATTTTCTAAGTTATTTGAGATTTGTGAACATTTTCATAAATAACTCGAGAAATAATGCATGACATTTTTAGATAAGGTGATTTTTGACATCATGACGTAAATCTCTATCGGAATATGTAAAAATATCAGTGTTAGCGCGTCGTGTTTTCGAGGAGATGTGAAACGCACACGAACATCACACAAATAAATACGCATCCAAGATCAAAGTTTTATAAGTATAGAGATGCAATATAGATAACGATGTCCCAAACAACACTCCAACTAACCATTTTATGAGCCAAGTTTAACTCACTTGTATTAACATTGTATCATTTACTTTTTTAAAAAAAAGGTTAAAAGCTTTAAATAATAACTAAAGCAATGAAGAACTGAATCTTGCTACCAGCTGCTTCATTGGTTATCCCTGTCTCTCTATACATTCTTCTGATCTTTGCATGATATCATATCCTGCACACCACAAATGTTCAGCAGTAGCAAGGACATGGTGAGCCCTGCAAACAATCCGATTGAAAATTCTTCACTCAGTGAACGAAGACATTTATTGATGTAGATTGATGATAAAGCAAAATATTAGGGAATACAGACTGAGCTGAAACATAGAGGTTGGAAATAAACAGGAATATTTAATTGAATAAAAATAATATTTCCTTAATGATTATCTTTATTGCTGATTATAGCATTATTAATGTGTTCTAATGTGCTGGGATTTATTATTTGTTAAGGTCTAGTGTTACATGGCTGGCGGCACAGCGGTCGAGTTACAGCCAGATGCCAGAGACCCGGGTTCGATCCTGACGACGGGTGCTGTCTGTACAGAGCTTGTATGTTCTCCCTGTGACCGCGTGGGTTTTCTCCGGGTGCTCCGGTTTCCTCTCACTTTCCAAAGACCGACAGGTTTTTAGGTTAATTGGCTTTTGTAAGTTGTCCCTAGTATGTAGGTTAGAACTAGGGTGCGGAGTGATTGCTGGTTGGCACAGACTCGGTGGGCCGAAGGGCCTGTTTCCACGCTGTATCTCTAAACTAAACTAAATGAAACATAATTTCATTGCCTCTAAGAGGCTGTGAACTAGCCACTTGGAAGCAATGTAACTCCATAGGCAAATAATTGTATAACTTAACGAATAATAAATGCCAACCAAAAACACAAAAATCTTAAGTAATCATTAATGTTAAACAAAATCTCTGGCTCAGAAAAAAACCCTATCATTCCTTCCCCCTGCCCCCTTCATGCAAAAGCTAAAGAAGCTTGAAAGCCCCCACCACCAGGCTCAGGATCAGCTGTTATCAGGCTACTGAAGGTCCTTCCATAAGCTAACGGACTGTCCGATTCACCTTTATCCCGTTGTGGACATTAGACTTTGTCTATGGAACTGATGCGCTACAATGCTGAGCACTATATTAACTATCGTACTACCCTTTACTCTTCCCATTTTGACTTGATTGTATTTATGTACAGTATTATCTGATCTGATTGGATAACATGCAAAACAAAGCCTTTCACTGTAGTAATAATGTGATACACGTGGCAATAATAAACCTAAACCTGAACATGAAGACTGCTGGGATGGGTCAGTTGCCTGATAACAGCAGGTTCAGTTGCCTGATAACAGCAGGGAAGAAACAGTCTCTGAATCTGGAGGTGTGCATTTTCACACTTCCGTCCTTCTTGCCTGATGGCAGAGAGGGGAGAAGAGGGAGTGACTGGGGTGAGACTTCATTATGCTGGTGTCCTTGCTAAGGCAGCGTGAAGTATAAATTGAGTCAATGGAGGGGAGATGATTTGTGTGATGGTCTTGCGGTATTCGATGGAGCAGTTTCCAAACCATGCCGTGATGCATCCCAATAAAATGCTTTGTAGATTAGGAGATTTCCTCACTTGGAATTGCTAAATTATTAAAAATGCTTATGTGTTGTCTTATTATAGTTATAATTAACTATATTGGGGCTAATGGAAATCATTTCACAAAATTATATTTCTATATTTATAAGCGCTACCAGCCAATTTTTCACACAGAGTTTCATGCAACATTGAGCTGTGGGAGATTTGCCTTTTGGCTCTCAATGTGGATAAGGAATCCTTCGCAAAACACAAAGTGTGGAGTAGTTCAGCAGTTCAGACAACAACTCTGGAGAGAATAGATGGACGACTTTTCCCGAATTGAAATGATTCTGCCCGGCCCATTGAGTTACTCCAGCACTTTGTGTTTTGCTCATGATCATAGCACATGGTGTATAATTTAGTTTAGACATACAGCGCGGACACAAGCCCTTCGGTCCACCGAGTCTGCGTGGACCAGAGGTCCCCACACACTAACACTATGCCACACACACTAGGGACAATGCCTGGCAAGTGGCATGGTGGTGCAGTGGTAGAGTTGCTGCCTTACAGCGCTTGCAGCACCAGAGATCAGGATTCGATCCCGACTACAGATGCTGTCTGTACGTGACCCGTGGGTTTTGTCCGAGATCTTCGGTTTCCTCCCACACTCCCAAGACGTACAGGTTGTAGGTTAATTGGCTTGGGTTTGTATACTTGATATAAGTGTAGTGTGATATAAGTCCCTAGTGTGTGTAGGATATTGTTAATGCGTGGGGATCACTGGTCGGTGCGGACTCGGTTAGCCAAAGTGCCTGTTTCCACGCTGTATGCCTAAAATAAACTAATAGGTGGATATACGTGAGGGGATGTTTTTATTAGCAGGTGGAATAAGTAACAAAGACGAGAGATGTAAAGAACATTTTCTCTGGAACGTCAGTAGTTCAGGGGAGTCGATACAAGTATACAAAATTATGCGAGGCATACATACAGTCAGAAGCTGCGGTTGGAGCTCCCGCAGTCGATCCCTAACAAAGGGACTGCCAGCTCCACGATTTTAAAGCCGAAGTGCAGATGGAGATACGATGAAAAAGTCGCATCTCCGTCGAGGAAAGAGATAAAAATGGTTTCCCCCAACCCTCCCCCCCCCCCAACACCCCCAAATAGTACAAAAACTAAAAGTACACAAAAAACATACAAGTAAACACAGATCAAAACAGTCAGAGATCTCTCGTTAATGGACTCTTAAAACTCTTTCACCATTATCAGATCTTGTGTAACTGTACTCATTCATCCCTTTGCTCCTCTACCCATTTAGAATAGTAAGATTGAACGAGAACTTACCAGTTCGAAGGTTGATCTTTATTTTATGAGGAGTCAAAGTGAGGGATTTCGTGAAGAGCCCGCCGGCACGCATGCTCGACATACTTCAAAGTAGCGGCGTGGAATCACAGAAACCAACAATAGAAATGACTTCGCATAGTAAGATTGAAGTGACTAAGATTACCAGATGAAGGTGATTGAGGGTTGGGCGAGGAGGGCACGAAATCCCTCACTTCGACTCCTCATAAAATAAAGATCAACCTTCGAACTGGTAAGTTCTCGTTCAATCTTACTATTTCATTTCGGAGTCACGTGAGTGACTTCGTGAAGACTTCAAAGCTTCTGTGATTACACGCCCTGGACCACGTCCATGCTGACACACCACTACCAGGGATGGATGGGAGGAACAAACATGCTCAATAGTTCATACTGCAAAACAAGAGCATATTTATTAATAACAAATCAAAAAACCCTCATGCGGGGACATCTCCACGTTCTGAACCTGCATTCAGCACGGCTTCTGCGAACTGTAGAGGAGCAGCAACAGGCTTGTTATAAAAACGCTGGAACACAGCTTCATTAGCCCATCCTGCTGTGGCGAGAATTTGGTCCATGGGCACCTCCATGACCCTCGCCGCTGACGTCGATGCAGCCCTGGTGGAATGAGACTTGAACACATTAGTGTCGATACCTGACTTACCCAAGACGACTCGAAGCCACCTGGATATCGTCTGGACTGTCACTCGATGATGAGGTCTCTTATGAGTGACAAGCAGGTATCTCTCCATTCCTCTGATGCGTGCCGTCACCTTGACATAGTGGCGGATATGTGAGGCTAAACATAGCCTAGCATCTGCGGGGTATGCCGGGAACTTCAGCTGCAGCCCTGTGCACCCAGGTCTATGCTGCTTTAGTAGCTCGTCAATGAAAAAGACTACTTCTGTAAGGGTAGAAGTCATTCTGTCGACATGAAGTTTGTGTAGTGTCTGTTCCCTCTGAGCTGAAGTCAGCGCTAGTAACATCACCAGCTTCATGGTGAGTTGGTCCAGTTGGAGCCCTTCCATGGGAGACCACGTCCTGAGCAGGGTTAATACGTCCCTGACATCCCAGGTGATATTATAGCGTGGTGTAGGCGGATTCATATTGAATATACCCCGCATGAGTCTGGACACTAGCCTGTTGGATCCTACCCCAATATTCAGGTAGAATGATAGCGCACTTCTGGCGCTGTTGATGGCACTGTAACTTAAGTGTTCATCATGGTGCAACCCCGCGAGGAATTCCAGGACGTTGGTTATTGTCACGTCATCGTACGTGATGCGAGAGCGGCTGCAGTAGGCTTCCCACTTCTTAATATGCGAGCGGTATCTTCGCCTTGTGGACTCTCGACACGACGCTCCGATGGTATCCATGGTCCGAGCCGAGAGGCCTTATTGGACTAACGGCCTGTTCAGAACCTGCAAGCCAACAAATTTAAATAGCCATGGCAGGGATGTGGCTCCCCTGAGACAGGGTGAGTAACCAATTGTGGGCAACCCTTCAAAAGGACCCAAGGTTCGTTGAGCATGTCAAAGACCACCGGATACCAAGGCTGTGTGGGCCAGTCGGGTATAATAAGGATGCCCTTGGCAGCATCTGCCTGAATCTTTCGCAATACCCGACTGATGAGGCAAAACGGGGGGAAGGCATAGAAAAACCAATTCCCCCAGTCCAGCGAGAATGCATCTAGCGCTATTGCCCCAGGATCTGGTTCCCATGAAACGTAGGTTGGTACCTGATGGTTCAACCGTGACGCAAAAAGGTCAATGTCCGGTTTACCAAATTTGGCTGTGACTTTAGCAAAAATCTCAGGATGCAACATCCATTCAATATTGTCATTAAATTTGCGTGACCTGGTGTCCGCCACAGTATTAAGCTCACCTGGCAAATAGGTAGCTGAAATCCAAATGTCTCTTTGAACACACCAGAGCCAAATTGAGTTAGCCAATTTGTCACACGAAACTGACCTGGTACCACCCATATGGTTTAAGTATGCCACTGCTGTGGTGTTGTCTATTTGGAGACGGACATGTGCTCCAACAAGCTTGAAACAATACGCACGAAGTCCGTGGAATGCTGCCAGCAACTCCAAATAGTTAATCCCTTGAGTCAACAACATCGTTGATTCAAGGGTGTCCCATCTGCCACCACAACTAGAGCAATTATCCGTGGCTCCCCAGCCATTGGAGCTTGCATCAGTCTGCAAATATACCACCGGATTAGCCTCCCTGATAGGCTTGAATGAGCTGCTAATGTGACACACCCACCATTGCAACTCATTTATCGCTTCGGGCGGCAGCTGCATGGACCGATCATAATGACCAGCGTTCTGTTTTAACGCAGCAATTTTAGCTCTTTGCAAATTCTGATAATGCAAAGGTCCATATCGCGCTGCCGGAAACAAAGCTACAAGCTTCCCAATTATTGTAGCTGAATGCCGAATCGATGGTATATTGGTGCGGATTAAATCTTGACACACCTGGGTAACCTCCTCAATCTTGTTAATTGGAATGGTAACCCTCATGCTCATAGAGTTCACCGTGAACCCTAGGTAATTAATCACCTGGGCAGGGCAGAACTTTGATTTCTCTGGATGGACAATAAACCCTCTGTCGTATTTCTGGATGGATACTGAATAATATGCATCTTTCAAATCGATGCATGCCATAAAGCAACCATGAGAAATCAATGATTTGGCTGTTTCAAACGTATCCATTTTAAAATGAGTATATGTTACAAAAGTATTCAAACGGGTTAGATCAATAATGACACGACAACCTCCATCCTTCTTAGGTCTGGTGAATATATTCGAAACAAATTCAACTGGCTCATGCACCGCTCTCTCAATCACTCCCTTCTGCTCAAGACTTAAAAGTTCCTTGTAACCTGCTGCCTGTTCTGCAGCAGATAATTTAAACGTTCGAGCGGGCATGTGCTGGGATGGAGGAATGTCGCCATTAATAAACTCAATTTTATGCCCCTGAATATTCTGCAACACATACTCGTCACCAGTAAAATTACCCCATGCACCCAAAAACAACCGAAGGCGACCACCAACATGTGAAGTTAAACAAAGAGAAAAGAGAGAACCAGACCCCCTCACCTCCGTGGTTACCGGCGGTCCTTGACACGCGTGGGTGGACGTGGAGGTGCTGGGTTGGCTTGAGGGCGCGGCATCTTCGTTTTCCACCAGGGTCTCTGCCGACCCTGTCCTAAAAAAGACCCCTGGTGCTGGGTCTGATGTTGCTGTCGTTGTGGAGCTTGAGGGTGGGTCCTCGTCGAGGTACTAGCAGACCCTCGTGATCGAATGTATGGAGACTTTGAGCCTGACGGTGCGGGGGCACTCTGAGAGCGCATGATCCCCACCGTTTTGGCTTGTTCGTCAAGCTCTTTGACTCTCTTCGAGAGGTCCTCCCCAAAGAGCTGACGGGGCGGGGGCGGCGGCGGTGGTTTGCACAATCCTGCAAACTTCGGATTGAGCGCTGGGCGGATGCTGGTTTTGTGAAACCCGTTGATTTCGTGCTGGGTCGCGCACAGGAGGGCCAGAGCATCTTCCTGGTCCAAATTCAGTTCGTCCCCGTCCACCGACCGCGCAAAGGCGGTAATACCGGCCGTGAGGAGCTTCAGGATCCGCTGCAATTTTACCTCTTGTTGACGGATAGCCGCACTGATGTTGCCCCATATCGGCGTATTGACCACAGGCACGTTGAGGGAGTTGCAATTGGATGGAGCCTTGTGACGGCTCATTGCCTGAATGAGGACTTCTTCCTGTAGTTGCTGGTTGTTAAGAAAGTCCACAGTGGCTGCCAGCTTTGCGTTTAAAGGAAGTCCAGATGAATGTGGGGCCGCAAATTTGGTCGCCACATCCAGAAGATCCTCCGCTGGCACCTCCAACGGAGATGGTATGGGATCCACCAAAACCTCCTCCTCCTGCTGCTCCAGGCTGATGGTAGAGGCTGGTGACGACGCCCTGTGCCTGTTGCTGCCCTGCTGTTGTTGACTTTGAAGCAGGATCTCCAGCAGCCGCTCCATACGGTCAATACGCCCTTCACCCTGAACACTCAGGTGGTCGGAGTCCTCCGGCTCTGAAAAGAAAACCGGGCTCCTATCATCGGCCCGCACCTCATCGAGGCCCTGCCGGTGCCGGTAGTTGTCGCTAACAGCCGCCGAGGCGAAACTGCGCGATTCCCGCGCGGGCGTGTTCAACCGCCTCCGTTTAGCGGGAGCTGAAGCCACTGCCACTAAGGGCACGTGCGGCGTGATGTTGGCACCAGCCGAAGCATGGCTGCCTGAAGCCCGCGCAGGCTTGCCGGGTCTCGCCCACCCATCCATGGGGGGCTCGGCGACCGTGACGAGACCCGACTCAACCGACCCGTCCCGGCGTCGAGAGTCGGGGTGTGCCGGCTGGACCTCACAGCCGCCCCGGGTCTCGCCCTGGAACTTGACCGCTCCTCCGTGTCAGGCAATGCCTTAGCCCTGGTAGGGTTAGGCTTCTGGGCTCCTGCCCTTTCCCTACTCGGAGGGCTGAGTGGAACAGGCCGTGCAGCTGCACGCACCCTGCTCGAGGTCGCCAGCGAGCCCGCTGACGACCTGACTGCCATGGCAGGGTCCTCCTGCTCTGGCGGCACACCACACTCCTCCTCGTCGAACTCCTCCGAGCTGTGGTGTGCTGGCGGATCTGGACCTGTAACCACAGGGCTTACCCATATCTCCGCCTGAGTCCCGGCCTGCGTTGCAGGTACTGCCGATGGTAAAGGCCCCGGAACTGTTGACCGGCGAACTCGTCCTGACGTCCTCCGGCCCTTGGAACTCCCATCCATGTCCTTGCTGCAAGACATAGCCAACAACAAGGACCACCAACTAAAGGTAGAATACTCACCTCCGTGGCCCCTTATGAAGGGCTGGCGAGGAGGGCGCTCCACCGCCAGCCGTCGCAGCAACGCGGTACGACGATATGTCGAGCATGCGCGCCGGTGGGCTCTTCACGAAGTCACTCACGTGACTCCGAAATGAAATCCTACTATGTGAGGAATATGCCTTCCCTTTATTCTTAATGCACCATTTCACACAAAAGTCACACCGCTAGATTCAGGGACAGTTTCTTCCCAGCTGTTATCAGGCCACTGAACCATCCTATCACCAACTGGAGCTGCTATCTACCTCGTTGGAGACCCTTGGACAATCTTTAATCAGACTTTACTGGACTTTATCTTGCACTCAACGTTATTCCCTTTATCCTGTATCTGTACACTATGAATGGCTCGATTATAATCATGTATAGTCTTTCAGCTGACTGATTAGCGCACAACAAAAAGCTTTTCACAAAAACCAAACTATCGAAATAATATATTGAGATCTACTTGTAATTGTGCACACATTTTATAGCACCAGAGACCCGGGTTCGATACTGACTGCGGTTGCTGTCTGTACGGAATTTGTACATTCTCCCTGTGACTGTGTGGGTTTTCTCCGGGTGCTCCAGTTTCCTCTCACACTCCAGAGGTGTACAGGTTTGTATGTTAATTGGCTTTGGTAAAAATTGTAAATTGTCACGAGTGTGCAGAATAGTGTTAGTGTATGGGGGTGATCGCTGGTCGACATGGACTCGGTGGGCAAAGGCTATGTTTCCCCGCTGAATCCCTAAAATCTAAATTCTAAAGTCTTTGGAATGTGAAAGGAAACTGCAGCACGCAGGTGAAACCAGGCATTCATTGGGGGCACATGCAAACTCCACAAAGATGGTTCTGGAAATCTGGATTGAACCAGGGTTGCTAGAGTTACGAGGCATTGGAGGCACTATTCCAGCCCCTTTGTGATTAGTTAGCCATCTATCCAGTCGTATCACCTCTCTATATGTGCTCTGACAGTTCACAAGCTTATTAATTAAGAGATTGGAAATTCATAAAGTGAAGAATGAGGACATTTTCAGATCTAAGGGAATGTTGAAAGACTGCCTGGGATGAAAATAAATCAAAGGCGGGATGTGGCCTACAGCGGTGGAGCAGCGATGGATGATCATAGCCACGCTTGGTCAGGCCGACCCCGCAACACCACCAGGACAACAGGCCTTCATGGTCAGGTCACGAACCCTGCACGTACAACAACCGGGCCTTGAAAATGGCACCAAACCTGGCAACTTTGTATACTATCTCGGTGTACTACCGATATACACTTGTACTGTATCTGAGATACTTATCTAAGAGATATCTAAGTGCTTATGAAAAGTGATACTTGTACTGAACTGTATACAAAAATGAAACATGTTTCTATGTTTCTATGTATACAAAAATAAATTTCACTGTACCTCGGTACATGTAAATAAAGTATCATAGAACTATTGAAGAAAATAATGAACATACATTTAAGCGAGACAGTATTAAAGAACAAGTAAAATTGATTTAAAACCTAACAGGTCAAATCAATAATATATCTAATAGAGTCACTTCAAAGACGTAGAGGTTTGTAAGTTAATTGGCTTGGTAAATGTGTAAAAATAAATATCCTGTGTGTGTGCGTAGGTTAGTAGTATATATTTTAGTAGCAGTATATATTTTATTTTGAACATGTAAAACAAAAATAGTTAAAACAAAGCAGAATAACAATAAAATGAAATGAACAATAAATCATTACATAACTCATTGAACAACTTGTCATAAACATCACAAATTAAATCTTACATGTTCGAAAAGGAACTATACACTTACTTATTCCAACCCATTCACAAACTTTATCTCATCTACATATATATACATGCATATGCATGCACGCAAACATACATATACACAGTTTATAAACAATTATCAAAATTCTATGTACAACGCGAATATCACATTGCGTCAATAAACTAAAACTTGACCATCATCACAGCCCTTCCTCATTCTTATACCTCTGGAAAATAATTTGTTTGCACTTCTTCATAAACTGAGTTATGTTTGTGCTTTGTTTGAGTTCCACATCCAAATCATTCCACATTTTCACCCCACGTTAATGTGCGGCGATCGCTGGTCGGCGCAGACCCGGTGTAGTAACTCTAAAACTACATTGAAAGCACACAGTGTCTTCAATTATTACTATAACCTACATATTTCAGGGAAAGAAGGACCATGATTTACAGTACATCCTTCTGCCCTTTGCGGGGTCATTAACCAAAGCTATTAAACTTGCAAATTCTGTCAAATTAGTTCTGTGTGAAATGCGTTTCCTCCAATATTCCTCCTACAGTCAGCTGTGGACAAAAGCAAGCATCTGTGTCTCTTGAAAATAACTACAAATGAAAACTATTCTATTCAGCATTGCATACAGTAATTACATAAAACAGATAGAATGTAGAAAAGTACTAACACAGGAACAGGCCCTTCGGCCCACAATGTTTGTGCCAAATGTGATGTGAAGATAAACTATCACAGCATGGTTTGGGAACAGCTTCATCCAAAACAGGAAGAAATTGCAGAGACTGTGGACGTAACCCAGACCATCACGCAAACCAACCTCCCTTCCATCGACTCCATTCATACTTCACGCTGTCTCGGCAAGGCCACCAGTATTATCATAAATGAGTCTCACCACGGACACTTCTTCTTCCCCCCTCTCACATCAGGCAAGAGATATAGAAGCGTGAAAACGCACACCTGCAGATTCAGGGACAGTTTCTACCCAGCTATCATCAGGCAACTGAACCATCCTATCACCATCCTCAATGGAGACCCTTGGACTATATTTAATTAGACTATACAGGACTTTATCTTGCACTAAATTTATTCCCTTTATTCTGTATTTGTACACTGTGGGCGGTTTGATCATAAGCATAGTCTTTCCTCTGACTGGATAGCATGCAACAAAAAGGCTTTTCATTGTACCTCAGTACATGTGAGAATAAAGTAAACTTAACTAAACTAAAGTAAATGCATCTCATCTGTCTGGACATGATCTATGTTCCTCCATTAACAGCTTAAATAACGTCCACATAACAGCTTAAATCAGATCAATTCTCAATCAAGGATACCAAGCAGTACTCAGAAGCCACATTAATGAGCTGTTTCTAAGTAGTTCCAAGTCGACAGTGGTTTAGTTTAGAGATATAGCCTGGAGCCAGGTCCTTCAGCCCATTGAATCCATGCCAACCATAGGTCACCCATTCACACCAATTCTATGTTATCCCTCTTTCTCATCCACTGCCTGCAGACTCGGGGTAATTCACAGTGGCCACTTAACCTACAAACACACACATCTTTGGGATGTGGGAGGAAAATGGAGCACCTGGAGAAAACCCATGCAGTTACAGGGAGAACGTGCAAAATCTACAGAAATGGCACCTGAAGTCAGGAATTAACCTGTGTCTCAGGCGTTGTGAGGCAGCAACTCTACCATCCGCTCTGCCTGACAGACCATATCAAAGAGATGGACATATTGTCCAGATGTTGATTCTTGTCTTGTGTAGCTTTACAGAGTCTGCATGCAGCAAACAAATCTGGGTTTCAAAATGAGTAGAATATTCAAAGTGAACTATTTTATCAGTTGTACATAAACCATAATACAAGATAAGCGTCTAAAGTTATTTATCAACATTGTTCAAGATTAATTTTAAAAACACGATAATGATAAAAAAAGATATTCTTTATAGTAATCTTTTAAAAAAAATCTAAAGCTCATATATTCTTACAGTCATACAGCATGGATACAGGCCTTTTGGCCCAACTCATCCATGGTGGCCCAGATGTCTCTCTGAGCTACCATTTGCCAGCATTTGGCCCATATCCCTCTAAACCTTAACTGTCCAATTGTTTATGGTTTGATTTAGCTGAGACTAGTTTATTGCTGTCATACTGACTGACAAGATGCTGGAATCCGGATCAACTAACAATACTGTGGAAGATCTCAGCAGGTCAGGCAGCATCTGTGGAGGAAAATGAACAGACGATGTTTTGAGTCAGGACCCTTCATCCTCAAAATTCTAATAATTATCTAGTCTTGCTTTCCGGGTGGTATGTAGGAAATGGCCGTGGAAGATAACTACCAGTTTTTTTTAATCTGACTATTCCAGTAGCCGTTAAATGCATTTCCAATAACCATGTGTTGAAAGATGCTTAATGCAAAATTAATTAAGTTCTAGTTTTCCTACGGTGGTGCAGCAGTAGAGTTGCTGCCTTCCAGCTCCAGAGACCTGGGTTCAATCCTGTCTACAGATGCTATCTGTACGGAATTTGTACATTCTCCCCATGACCACGTGGGTTTTCCCCTTGTGTCCTGGTTTTCTCCCACACTGGAACGACGTACAGGTTTCTGGTTTAATTGACTTCTGTAAATTGTAAATTGTCCCTAGTGTGTAGGATAGAACTAGTGTATGGCATGACTTAATTGGCTTCAGTAAAAATAGTAAATTCTCCCTAATTTATAGGATTGGGTTAGTGAGTGAACTCCATGGGCCGAAGAGCCCGTTTACACGCTGTATCACTAAACTAAACTAAACTAATTATATTGACAGAGTTTGAAGAAAAATTTGGATTGTCTTTCATTGGAGAATTATTTTGTCACAACGTCTTCCTCTGGATTCCTGCTGATTTCAGTTTATGCCACTTTACAGTTTAGTTCTTTGTCACGTGTACCGAGGTACAGTGAAAAGCTTTTGTTGTGTGCTATCCACTCAGCAGAAAGACAATACATGATTACAATTGAGCCATTTACAATGTATCGATTCACGATAAAGGAATATTATATTCATAGTTAAGGGGTGTCCCACTTGGGCAACCTAATTGGCGAGTTTAGAAGAGTTTAGGAGAATTTGAAAGAATGTCATGTTGAAGACTCCTTCGACTTTGTAGAAGATCTCCTTCAACCTCCCTTCGATCTCCCTTCAACCTCCCTTCGACTATGATGAAGCCAATCTATGACTACCTTTGACTACCCTCAATTACCTACGACTAACATGCCGACCTACTACGACCTACTACGACCTACTACGACAAAACCTACCAGTGAAAAAAGTATCGATTTTTTTCCATGGCGACCTTTTATTACTCACGGGCATTTTCTAACATGTTGAAAAATACGCCGGGACCTAGCAGAGGCGTTGTGTACACGAGCACTACTCTCGAGCATGAAGGAGAGTTACAAAGACCTCCTCCAACCTCGTGTCGACCATGCTGCGAGTATGAGTTGAGGGCAAATCCGCCAGAATTCGCGGATTAGGTCACCCAAGTGGGACAGCCCCTTTAAAGTAAGAAGTGTTGCTGCAAGAATAGAGATTTAAGTGTGGGGCGATGGTATTATGAATTTGTAGATCTGCTTCTGTGGCTAGCACACTAATTGTCGCCTGGGTTGGGTGCCATCTTGGAAGCACTAATATTACCTTTCTTTTTCAATAAAGTTTCATACAATTTCTATCTTTTCCATGGATTTCCATTTCTCCTTTTACAACACACAATAATGTAATAATCACAACCTTTTAAAGAAAAATGTTGCTTCATAGCTTTTTCTTCATATTTCTGATATTAGAAAGGTATGCACAGTATGTTCAGAATCACGGTCCATTTTAACCTTGGCTTTGGAAATTTAGCATACAAATGCATTCCCAAGGTGAAATATTTCTATCTAAGGGAACAAAGAGCACATTTCAACAATAACAATTTGGCAGGTATAAGTTATGATTGCTCTCATAATTACTAGGACTCCAAGTTACTTCTCTCCTGCAATATAAATTATTTAATTTCTGTATAACCAGTTCATTCTAGCTTTGATTGATCTCTCCCCAAATACAGAAAATACTACATTCCTCAAAGTTGGAAAGTAAAAGTCGTCAGAATTTTTAAATTATAATGCACATTGATTGATACATGTTTCTGTATGGTTAGATCATAACTTTTGAGCGATAAATCAGGGGGAGCAGCCAGGTGTACAGATCCAGGAATCAAACAGTCGGTGTGGTGGTAAACTGGACAGTCTAGTCAGTATCTCAGAATGTATACACAAGGAACTACAGAAGCTGTTTTACACAAAATGACATATGTTTCTAATTGCAATCACAATGCTTAAGAAACATTTGAACAGGTACATGGATAGGACAGGTTTAGGGAGATATGGGCCAAATGCAGGATGGTGGACATGGTTAGATGAGACATCTTGGTTGATGTGGGCAGGTTGGGCCGAAGGGCATGTTTCCACGCTGTATGACTGAATGACTCAGTAGGTCAAGCGGCATCTCTGGAGAACATGGATAGATGATGTTTCAGGTCAGGACTATTCTTCTGAAGAAATGTTATGACCACAAATGTCACCAGTCCGGTGTCTCAAGATGCCATTTTGGGTTGCAGGCTGGGGCATGTTTCTGATTGTAGGTGCTCTGATCGAGCAAAGTGTGAATTTGAAACACAAGGAACTGCAGATGTTGGAATCTGGACCAAAACACGAAAGTGCTGGAAGAACTCAACAGTTCAGGCAACATCTGTGGAGGAAATGGAAGATTACGTTTTGGGTCAGGATGCTTCTTCATTCTGATGGGAGTCAGTGGGAAGTGGAATAGTGTGGAAGTGGTGGTATGAGTTAATGTTGCTATTCCCTGCCCATGAGCATTGTTGGAAAAATAGTTAGGTGTTGTATATAGATGCCCTCATATTTCTGAATAAAATTCAACTGCCCTAGAGGTCGGCTGCAGGAAGAACCCCCGGAGAACAAAGTAGGACCAGCGAGAAGGGACGTTGGCTCGCAGGTCGATCCTCATGTTCATGGGAGACGTACTATCCATCAAATCATACTATACACGAGTACAATAGATCCTCTTCTGGAACAGCACACAGAGAGTCACCACTTCATGCTGCCATCCTGCAACTTCCAAATCTCTGACATCCAATTTTCAGGCAAAAGGATACCTGCCTGAATTTTGTCCAGGTTAAAGCTGCAAGTAGATATGGCTTGCTTCATTTTCTGAGCAGTTGTATTGGGGATATCCCCACCAGGTATTGTGATGGAAGGGAGTTTGCATTGCAAAGTTTGCAGGTAACTATCTGAAGCATTGGGGCCAAAATAAGAAAAAATATTTGCTATAAATAAGAAAAAAAATAAAGATGCCAGCTAGCGTCAAGCAGAAATGAAGATGAATATCAGAAATGGGTTGGCAGATTGTTGGTCCTGTGTTATCGATCAATGTGCACTATAACAAAAACATTCTGATGACTTTTACTTTCCAACTTTGAGGAATGCAGTATTTTCTGTACTTGGGGAGAGATCAATTAAAGCTAGAATGAACTGGTTATACAGAAATTAAATTATTTATATTGTAGGAGAGAAGTAACTTGGAGTCCTAGTAATTATGAGAGAAATCATAACTTATACCTGCCAAATTGTTATTGTTGAAATGTGCTCTTTGTTCCCTTAGATAGAAATATTTCACCTTGGGAATGCATTTGTATGTTAAATTTCCAAGGCCAAGATTAAAATGGACTGTGATTCTGAACATACTGTGCATACCTTTCTAATATCAGAAATATGAAGAAAAAGCAATGAAGCAACACTTTTCTTAAAAAGGTTGTGCTTATTACCTTATTGCGTATTGTAAAAGGAGAAATGGAAATCTATTGAAAAGATCGAAATTGTATGAAACTTTAATAAAAAGGAAAGGTAATACTAGTGCTTCCAAGGTGGCACTCAGCCCAGGCGACTATTAGTGTGCTAGCCACAGAAGCAGATCTACACCACCCGGAAAGCAACACTAGATAATTATTCGAATTTTGAGGATGAAGGGTCCTGACTCAAAACATCGTCTGTTCATTTGCCTCCACAGATGCTGCCTGATCTCCTGAGATCTTCCACAGTATTGTTTGTTGATCCGGATTCCAGCATCTGCGATCTCTTGTCAGTCTGTGTGACTGCAATAAACTAGTCTAAGCTAAATCAAACCATAAACAATTGGACACTGAAGGAGAAGGATATGGGCCAAATGCTGGCAAATGGAAGCTCAGAGAGACATCTGGGTCAGCATGGATAAGGTCGGCCGAAGGGCCTGTTTTCATGCTGTATGACTCTAAGAATATATGAGCTTTAGATTTTTTTTAAAAGATTACTATAAAGAATATATATTTTTTTAATCTTTATCGTGTTTTTTAAATTAATCTTGAACAGTGTTTATAAATAACTTTAGTTGCTTATCTTATATCATGGTTTATGTACAATTTATAAAATTGTTCACTTTGAATATTCTACTCATTTTGAAACCCAGATTTGTTTGCTGCATGTAGACTCTGTAAAGATACAAAAGACAAGAATCAACATCTGGACAATATGTCCATCTCTTTGATATGGTCTGTCGGGGCAGAGCAGATGGTAGAGTTGCTGCCTCACAACGCCTGAGACACAGGTTAATTCCTGACTTCAGGTGCCGTTTCTGGAGATTTTGCACGTTCTCCATGTAACTGCATGGGTTTCCTCCAGGTGCTCCATTTTCCTCCCACATCCCAAAGATGTGTGTGTTTGTAGGTTAAGTGGCCACTGTGAATTACCCCGAGTCTGCAGGCAGTGGATGAGAAAGAGGGATAGCATAGAATTGGTGTGAATGGGTGACCTATGGTTGGTGTGGATTCATGGGCTGAAGGACCTGGCTCCAGGCTGTATCTCTAAACTAAACTAATGTCGACTTGGAACTACTTAGAAACAGCTCATTAACGTGGCTTCTGCAGTCCTGCTTGGTATCTTTGATTGAGAATTGATCTGATTTAAGCTGTTATGTGGACGTTATTTAAGCTGTTAATGGAGGAACATAGATCATGTCCAGACAGATGAGATGCATTTACTTTAGTTTAGTTAAGTTTACTTTATTCTCACATGTACTGAGGTACAATGAAAAGCTTTTTTGTTGCATGCTATCCAGTCAGAGGAAAGATTATGCTTATAATCAACCTGCTATAATCACGCTTCTATATCTCTTGCCTGATGGGAGAGGGGGGAGGAGGGTGTGTCTGCGGTGAGACTCATCCACGATAATACTGGTGGCCTTGCCGAGACAGCGTGAAGTATAAATTGAGTCGATGGAAGGGAAGTTGGTTTGCGTGATGGTCTGGGTTACATCTACATTCTCAGCAATTTTTTGCAGTTTTGGATGAAGCTGTTCCCAAACCATGTTGTGATAGTTTATCTTCGAATCACGTTTGGCACAAACATTGTGGGCCGAAAGCCCTGTTCCTTTGTTGGTACATTTCTACATTCTATCTGTTTTATGTACTTACTGTATGCAATGCTGAATAGAATAGTTTTCATTCGTAGTTATTTTCAAGAGACACAGATGCTTGCTTTTGTCCACAGCTGACTGCAGGAGTAATATAGGAGGAAACGCATTTCACACAGAACTAATTTGACAGAATTTGCAAGTTTAATAGGTTTGGAAAATGACACCACAAAGGGCAGAATGATGTACTGTAAGTCATGGTCCGTCTTTTCCTGATCATTTGAATAATGTAGGTACCTTTTTAAACTACAAATTTGTTTACCATTATCCCAATGAAGAAAATTGAAATTTGCATTGTTCATCATAAAATGATTAACATATATGTTTAATTCATGGTAGGGAGCAAATGATTATACATGCACAGATTACCAATTCAGCTTGTATTGAAGACAATGTGTGCTTTCAATGTAGTTTTAGAGATACTACACCGGGTCTGTGCCGACCAGCGATCGCCGCACATTAACACTAACCTACATACACTAGGGACATTTTTTTCTATATTTACCAAGCCAATGGCACAATCCTGTACGTCTTTAGGGTGACTCTATTAACAAGATATTATTTATTTGACCTATTAGGTTTTAAATTGTCTTTACTTGTTCTTTAATACAGTGCTTTGCTTAAACCTATTGTTCATTATATTCTTCAATCATTCTATGATACTTTATTTTGTCACAATGTACCGAGGTACAGTGAAATTCATTTTTTTAATACAATTCATTTCAGGTATCACTTTTCATAAGCACTTAGATATCTCTTAGATAATATCTCAGATACAGTACAAGTGTATATCGGTAGTACACCGAGACGGTATACAGAGTTGCCAGGTTTGGTGCCATTTTCAAGTCCAAGTGCAGGGTTCGTGACCTGACCATGAAGGCCTGTTGTCCAGGTGGTGTTGCGGGGTCGGCCTGACCAAGCATGGCCATGATCATCCATCGCTGCTCCACCGCTGAAGGCCACATCCCATCTTGATTTATTTTCATCCCAGGCAGTCTTTCAACCTTCCCTTAGATTTGAAAATGTCTTAATTCTTCACTTTATAAATTTCTAATCTCTTAATTAATAAGCTTGTGAACTGTCAGAACACATACAGACAGGGGATACGACTGGATAGATGGCTAACTAATTATGAAAGGGCTGGCATGATACCTTAGATGCCTCATAACTCTAGCAACCCAGGTTCAATCCAGATTTCCAGAGCCATCTTTGTGGAGTTTGCACGTGCCCCCAATGAATGCCTGGTTTCACCTGCGTGCTGCATTTTTCTTTCACATTCCAAAGACTTCCGAGTTTAGATTTTAGGGATTCAGCGGGGAAACATAGCCTTTGCCCACCGAGTCCATGTCGACCAGCGATCACCCCCATACACTAACACTATTCTGCACACTCGTGACAATTTACAATTTTTACCAAAGCCAATTAACATACAAACCTGTACACCTCTGGAGTGTGAGAGGAAACTGGAGCACCCGGAGAAAACCCACACAGTCACAGGGAGAATGTACAAATTCCGTACAGACAGCAACCGCAGTCAGTATCGAACCCGGGACTCTGGTGCTGTAAAATGTGTGCACAATTGCAAGTAGATCTCAATATATTAGTTAGATAGTTTGGTTTATTGTCACGTTTACTGAGAAACAGTGAAAAGCTTTTTGCTGTGTGCTAACCAGTCAGCTGAAAGGCTATACATGATTATAATCAAGCCGTTCACAGTTTACAGATACAGGATTAAGGGAATAACATTTAGTGCAAGATAAAGTCCAGTAAAGTCTTATTAAAGATTGTCCAAGGGTCTCCAATGAGGTAGATAGTAGTTCAGGACTGCTCTCTAGATGGTGATAGGATGGTTCAGTGGCCTTATAACAGCCTGGAAGAATCTGTCCCTGAATCTGGATGTATGCGTTTTTTGTGAGATGGTGCATTAATAAAGGGAAGACATATTCCTCGCATGGTAGGATTCTAAATGAGTAGAGGAACAAAGGGATGGGTGAGTATAGTTACACAAGATCTGATAATGGTGAAAGAGTTTTAAGAGTCCATTAATGAGTAATCTCTGACTGTTTTGATCGTGTTTATTTGTATGTTTTTAGTGTACTTTCAGATTTTGTATTTTGTGAGGGTGTGGGGGGTGGGGTGTTGGGGGAAACCTTTCTTATCTCTTTCCTCAACAGAGATGCAACCTTTTTCATCGTATCTCAGTCTGCACTGTGGCTTTAACATCGTAGAGCTGGCGGTCCCTTTGTTAGGGATCGACTGCGGGAGCCCCAACCGCTGGAGCTTCAACCACCCTGATCACGGGAACTTCGATCGCTCGGTTGTGGGAGCTTCGATCGCTGACTGTGGGAACTTCGATTGCCCCGACTGCGCGAGAAAAGGAGGAAAGAAGATATTAGTTATTTGCCTTTGTGTGGACGGCTTTCTGACTGTTTAGGCGGACAGAGACTGCAGAGGGAGTGACAGCGGTTGGTGCAACTCTGGTCACATCACGGTGAAGGATCGTGTGTGAGGCCCGGGCATTGAACTAATGGCTGTGGGCCTCTGCTTATGCAGTGTGCCCTGGGGATTCTCACATGCCGTTGTGGTGGCTGTTTAAGTATGTTTAATTTTTATATGGTTATGTATCTTGTTGTTTTTTTGTATGACTGTTGGCAAATCAAATTCCTTGTATATTTACATATTTGACAAATAAATTAATTACAGTAATGTTGAAAGAGAAATGTTGTTAAATCTCTGTGGAACCTTAGTCAGCCCAAATTGAATTCTGAACACTGAACATTGTTCTGGTTTCCTTATTATAAAAAGGATGTGGAAGCAACAAGAAGAATTATAGGTTGGAGTTGATCGAGTTATTGGGAAGACAGAGCAGGCAGGTTTTTTTCCTCCTAAAAAGAGAGACTGATGGGGGAACCTGGTTGGAATAAAAACAGTCAAGAGAGAGAGTGATAATAGTAAGATTAAATGAGAACTTACCAGTTTGAAGTTTGATCTTTATTTTATGAGGATTACGATGAGCGATTACATGAAGAACCCCAGCAGTCCGCATCCGCGTCAATCTTCAAAGTAGCAGTGTGAAATCACAGAATAGCAATAATTGAAGTAACATAGTAAGATTATAAACCTAGAATTACCAGATGACTTTTGTGATATGAGGGTTAGGAGCGGTGGGTACGTAATCGCTCATCGTAACTTCTCATAAAAAAAGTTCAAACTTCAAACTGGTAAGTTCTCGTTTAATCTTACTATTTTACTTCATGAGTGATTCTGTGAAGATTTCAAAGCTCTGTGATTTCATGCCGTAGATACGAATCCAGGCGTCTCACACTGCATCAGTTGACTCAGGAGGAGTGAATAATGAGCAATACATTGAAACATGGGACTGATTAACATGTTGATGCTTTAATTCACAAAATAAACAAAAGAAAAACACAATAGCGACTCCTCTCTCCCAGGGAGAAGCTATGAAACAGAAGTTAAAACGCAATGGCCGAATGCCCTGGGTTCAATAAGTGGTTTATTATAAAACCTCTGAAAAGTCAATTCATTTGACCATCCTGCAGTCGCGAGGATATGGTCTAGAGGGACGTTCATTGCCCTCGCTGCTGATGTTGATGCCGCCCTGGTGGAGTGAGATTTAACATTGTCAGTATTAACTCCTGCACAACCCAGCACTTGTTTCATCCATCTTGAAATGGTCTGAACGGACACTCTCATATGTGGTTTTTTGTGGCTAATAAACAATGCTAGTTCAGAGCATCTGAGGCTCTTGGTGACCTCGATATAACACCGCAAGTGCGCCACTACACACAGCCGTAAATCCGTGGTATATGCTGACAGTACAAGCTTGAATCCTGACACCTCTGGTCTGCTTTGTTTGATTAGGTCATAGTAGTTATGTTACAAAATTTACCTTCAGCGGTGCTGCAGTTCTGCCACTCCCCATGTGTGCGACTTTGGCGCCTTTTGGGGAGGGTTTAAAATGCCATTTTTCTCCAGACAGTTCAAATCGATCCATCTCAGGGGATTTTGTTGCGAAAGAGAAATTGCTCCGACATTTGTTTTATGAAGGTATTTTTAAACTACGCTAGATCAGTTATTAGCAAGAATAACTTAAAAATCATCTTCTAAAGCTGTGAACGCCGACAACGGGAAGGATTTTACGTAGGGGATAAAAGGTACACAGTTTATTTTTACATAAAAACGTGGTTCTTAGGAAGCCTTTAATCAAATTTTCATGTTGCGAAAAGGGAACAAAACATATATACAAACTGGCAGTATTTTTCCTGCCGACTGTGGGTTAAATTCACCGCAAACTGCAACGTTCCAATCCACCGTGTTCCACTAAAACCCACTCGCAAGTTGATTTAAATGGCCATTAATTTACGGGAATTAAACACTAAATTCCTTCCATTTGGTCTATAAATTCATGAAAATTAGATTTAAAAATCATGTTCTATTGTGAATTATTGTGTGAATATTATTTGGACACTTCGGCAATTTAAAAATGTTTATCTTTTCTTAAGAAATGGATAGATGTTTAGATCTAGTAAGTGATTTTTTTAATTAGCTACAATTAGGTAACTAACTAATTATATGCTTTAATTTCAGGTCATCCAAGTAAGATTGTTTCATATTTGTTTCAGAATTCTTCAATCTATAATAACTGAAAATTTCATTGAGTTCTCTTAATTTTTAAGAAAGTTATGGGCTTTTGATTGTCCTCGTTCACAGCTTTTGAGTTAAGTCAATGGAAAGGCAATGAGGAACAAGATGCTAATTTCCGAGTATGAAAATGGCCATAACTTTTTTAATACTGAAGATGTGAAAGTGAATTAGGTGTCAAATTAAATTTCTTTTTATGCTTTATCTGATGGGATAAATTGCAGATTTGATTTTTTAAATCTCAAAATTTTGTAACATTGCTAGGTCATGGATGTCAAACATAACGTCATTCCCTGATGACACCATCCTGTCCAGACGCAGTTTGTGCAAAGTCTGAACCCTTTGTGCTGATACCAGCGCCATGAGCATGACCAACTTTAGGGTCATCTTCGTCAATGACAAGGATGTGGCTGGACCCCACTGACGAAGCAGCGTGAGTACCACGCTCACATCCCAGATTTCAGAGTACCTAAGCCTGGGGGGATTGGAATTAAAAACACCCTTCATAAATCTGGATATTAACAGATAAGATCCTACAGACTGAAGTTCAGACCCCAGGCATAGGTACAATGACAGGGCACTCCTGGCACTATTGATGGCACTATAGCTCAACCCTTCATCAAAATATAACTTGGATAGAAATTTGAGCACATTTGGGATGGAAGCTGTGTGGTATGTAATGTTCCCATGTAAACAAAACTCCTCCTTTTTCCTGACGTGAGAGATGCACTGCTTTTTTTGTACTATCCCTCCAGGACGATGTGATGACATCCACGGTACGATTAGATAGTCCCAGACCCAGATAGTACGGCCTTCTTAGAATCTGCAAATTAACAGATTAACACGATCATACAACGGGTGTTGATCTCCAGTCACAGCGTGCACCAATAGAATATGACCTTTTGGGACCACCATAATAGGCTGTGTAATAATGTCCCAAAATGAGAGGGACCCATGGCTGTATAGGCCAGACGGGTACCACCAAAACTCTTGAAGCGGAGTCCTGCTTGATCTAGGTCAAGCACCGACCGATGAGGCAGAATGTGAGAAATGCATATAAAAACACTCCGCCCCAGTGTAGCGAGAACGCATCTACTGTTACTGCCCCTGGATCTGGTTCCCATGAAACATACGTCGGTACCTTGTGATTGAGTCTGGATGCAAACAAATCGATATCTGGCATCCCATACCAAACAACAATCTCATTAAATACATCCATTCTGTGTTGTCATTGAATTTGCATGACCTGGTGTCTGCCATCATATTGAATCTACCTGGCAAGTAGACAGCTGAAACCCAAATGTTCTTTTTAATGCACCAGTGCCAAATAAGGTTAGCCAATCTGTCACAAGATTTTGACTTGATTCCACCCATGTGATTAACATACACCACTGCCGTGGTGTTGTCAAGCTGAAGCTGAACATGTAAGTAATGCTTAGTGATACAATAAGCCTTGAGCCCGTAAAATGCTCCTAAAAGCTCTAAATAATTAATTCCATGTGATTAGAGAATAAATGCCTCATGCATATTCCATCTGCCTCCACAGCTAGAAATGGTATCAGTAGCACCCCAATGTAGGGCACTAACATCAGTCTGCAAAACAAACTGAAGGAGCTTCCCTCAGAATTTTGCTAGAACAATTTGAAATGTTTCTTATCCACCACTATTCTTCAGCAATGGCTTTAAATGGTAATTGCATGGGCCAGTTGAAATGACCTGCATGTATCCTGAGTGCCTGTACCTTTGCCCTCTGTAACGTTTGGTAATGCAAAGGTCCATACTGCATAGCTGGAAAGGCAACTACCAATTTGCCAATCAAGCTGGCCATATGTTTAATTGAAGGTGATTGCTCACCCAAGAGCTTGATACAGCCTTCAATTAAAGCTAATCTCTTTCCCTTGGGCAGAGTCACAAACATGTGAGTTGAATTAACTGTGAATCCCAAATAGTCAATTACTTTAACCGGTACCAATTTTGATTTAGCTGGATGGATGAGAAACCCCAATCTCTCAACCATAAGTTTAACAGCTGAAACCGATAACTCAGCTGACTCCTGGGTTTTTCCAATTATTAAGATGTCATCCAAATAAGCCATTACAATATGACCCTGAGCCCGGAGTAATCCCAGTACTGGTTTCAGCAGCTTTGTAAATAATCTAGGGCTGAGGTTAATCCATTAGGCAGTGCTTTAAATTGCCATAATTGCCCCATCCAGCTAAATTTCAAATATCTCCGATACTCTTTATGAACAGGCACTGAGTAATATGCATCCTTAAGATCTATACATGCCATACAACACACTCTGGAAACCAATTGCTTGGCAGTAGCAAATGTTTCCATTTTAAAATTATTATACTGCACAAACGGATTAAGTCCTGTCAGGTCCAAAATAATCCAACTCCCACCATCTTTCTTTGGTCTAGGAAAAATAGTAGATACAAATTGGTGAGTTTGATAAACTGTCTTCTCAATTACACCTTTAAAATATAATTCTCCAATTTCAGCTTGAACCTCCAAATTCTCCTTATGTGAGAAAATGAGTGCCCGCTCTGGCATGTACTGCGTGGGTGGACACAAATTGGGAATAAATTCAATTTGAAACCCTTGTATACTCTGCAGTATAAACAAGTTTTATGTTATTTCATACCATTCTTTCAGAAACCAGTGTAACCTCCCCCCAACTGGTAGGTAATTCTCACTCAATATGTTTCGCCAAGAATCAGACCCACCTACCTCCATGGTTACCGGTGGAGCTCTTTGTCCCCTGGTTCTGGAAGAAAAAGGCATGTTTGCCCAAACTCCTGCTGCGCACATTGAATGGCCGGCTTGGTCCTTGACCGGACCCGGTTTCAGCAAACCGCTTGTAGGGGTACTGCCTCCGAAGGGTTCTGCTGCTCACTGGCGCCTTGATGAGCTCGATGGTTTTTGCCTCATCGTCCAGCTCCTTCACCTGCTTTACGAGGTCTTCCCCGAACAGCAGATTTGGTGGCTGGATGTTAGTAGGCTTACACAGGGCAGAGAACCTCGGGTTAATGGTAGGGCGGATGGCGCTCTTCCTAAGGCAGTTTATCTCAAAGTGCACATTGCACATGAGAGCAAGAGCATCCTGTTGAACGTCAGTCAGGTGCCCACCATCCACCGACCTACCGAAAGCTGTAATGCCCGATGCGAGCATCTTCATCACCCTTTACAGCTTTATCTCCTGCGCCCTGATGCCTACACCCATATGGCCCCAGATGGTTTACGGCCGGCACTTTAAGCAGGATACAATTCACCGGGGTTTCGTACTTCTTGGCCGTTGTATCCATGGCCAGCTCCTGAAGCTGGTGCGAGGCCAAGTAATTTATACTCGCAGCCAGCTCTTCCCCCAGCGGCTCTCCAAAGTCTATTAGGATAGCAAACCTTGGCGCCATAAATGGGACCTCTGGCTTGTGCAGTGATACAGTTGCTGCCTTAAAACACCAGAGGCCTGGCTTCAATCCTGACCATGGGTGCTGTCTGTATGGAGTTTGTACATTCCCCTGGTGACTGTGTGGGTTTTCTCTGGGTGCTCCGGTTTCCTCCCACATTCTAAAGATGTGCATGTTTGTAGGTTAATTGGCCTCTTTAAACTGTCCCTTGTGTATCGGATAGAACTCGTGTACGGGTGATCGATGGTCGGCGTGGACTCGGTGGGCTGAAGGGCATTTTCTACACTGTATCTTTAAACTAAATTAAACTAAATTACATTCTTGCTAATAAATCTAAAATGAATTTCATGAGCATGTTCTTTGGCCAAAGAGAGGTAAGAATCCTGCGCTTAATATCGCAGTGTGCTCATGCAAGATTGCATTGAGCAAAACACAAAGGGCTGGAGGAATTGAATGGGTCAGGCAGCATCTGTGGTGGCATTAGGTGAACTTTCTATTAATTTGGTATGTATTTCTTTGCATTGACTTCACATAATATGTTTAGTTTAGCTTTGAGTGAAAGCATGGAAACAGGCTCTTCGACCCACCAAGTCCACGCCGATCATCGATCACCCATTCACACTAGTTCCATGGGATCCCACTTTCTCATCCACCCCCGACACAATTGCACCCTAAGGGCAATTTTACAGAGATCAATTAACCTGCAAACACATGCATCTCTGGGATAGCAGAGGGATCCCAGAGGAAACCCAAGCGATCACAGGTAGTGCACACAAACTCCACACAGTCAGTGTTCAAGGTCAGGATTGAACCCCGGTCTCTAGCTAAGCGAGGCAGCAGCTCTACCAGCTGTGCCACTGCGCTGCCATTTTTCTTACAGTCATTATTTTCCAATGCATTATCTCATTTAATATTTTTCTCGTTTTACAATTAACCTTCCTGCATCTCACATTCCCTTTGCATTTGCTGTGACTGCATCTGCCACGTAATCAAATCCAATGGCTATTTGATCTCTGTAGTCCTTGCGTGGCACAGTGGTGTAGCAATTAGAGAGGCTACCACACAGCGTCAATGACCTAGGTTTGTCCCTGACACTGTGGGCTGTCTTTGTGGAGTTTGTGAATTCACCCTGTGAAGGTGTGGGCTTCCTCTGGTCCCTCCTGCTTCCCCCATGTCTCTGGTAGGTTAGCTGATGACTGTAATTGGCCTGCAATGTAAGAAGACTGCAGGAATATCAATTAAAGTTAAAGAACAGGCTGCAATGAAATAAGTGGGGGATGATGTGAAAGCTGGCACAGATTGGCAATTATAGGAATGGCCGAAGATCTCTGAGAAAACCCATGCGGGTCACGGGGAGAATGTATAAACTCCATGCAATCGGCACCCATGGTCAGTATCAAACACAGGATCTGGCGCGGTAAGGCAGTAGCTCTACTGCAACACCACCATATCTTTAACTTCATATTTAAGATGAAAACGTCAAACATGTACCATAAGCATAAACACGCAAACAGCAGAGCAGGTTTAAAAAAAAATCAAAAACAATCTTCCATAGAATATTTTAAATGTATCTGTTATGATGTGTCAAAATTAATCATTTTATAATATATTAAATATTGCAATATATGAAGTGTTACAATAACAGAATAACATTAAAATTTCATGTGATGTTATGTAAATAAAATGTTATTAAATATAATATAGAATAGTAAGATTAAATGAGAACTTACCAGTTTGAAGTTTGATCCTTATGAGCAGTTACGTTGAGGGATTACGTGAAGAAGCCCCGCCAGGTGCATGCGCGTCATACTTCAAAGCAGCCGCGTGAAAACACAGAAAACATATAGCCGAAGTAACATAGTAAGGCTTTAAGAAGACTAGAACTACCAGATGATCTCTTAGATTATGAGGGTGGGCGCGGAGGGCATGTAATCCATCAATGTAACTCCTCATAAAATAAGAATCAAACTTCGAACTGGTAAGTTCTCGTTTAATCTTACTATTTTACTTCAGAGTCACGTGAGTGACTACGTGAAGATTTCAAAGCTCTGTGTTTTCATGCCGTAGATGCACTCCATACGACAATCTGCTTCGGTTGACACAGTAGTGAATAAATAATATATTGAACATTGCTTCAATTATTCAATAACAATTTTTAATAATAATAACACAAAAAGTAATAACCCCTCTGTCCCTGGGGGAAATTACAAACAAATATATAAAACAAAGCAAACAAATTAAATGGAACCCAAAACAGCATGCCCAAACCGTGGCACTGTCTGTACAGGTTTGTCATAGAATTGTGAGAATGTTGATTCTCTAGACCATCCTGCGGCCACGAGGATTTGGTCTTGCTGCACGTCTTGAGCCTTTGCCGCGGATGTTGATGCCGCCCTGGTGGAGTGAGATTTAAATACATGAGTGTCGACTCCAGCATAATTGAGAACCTGTTTCAACCATCTAGAAATAGTTTGTACTGACATTCTTTTATATGGCTTTTTGTGACTAATGAGCAGTCCTGTCTCAGAACCTCTGAGACTCCTTGTTAACTCAAGATATTGGCTTAAGTGTTTAATTACACATAACATTTGGTCAACAGGATATGCTTTAAACGTCACCTTTGTTCCTGCCATACCTGGTCTGCTTTGTTTGATTAAATCATAGACGTAAAATGTAATGTCATCTACAGACAAATGCATACAATCTATTCGTAACAATTGTAATGTTTGTACACGTTGTGCTGAAACCAGCACAATTAGCATAACCACTTTAAGAGTTAATCTTTGCATAGATAATGACGTAATTGGAGCCCATTGCTGAAGCAGTGTGAGAACTATACTGATATCCCAGATTTCTGCATATCTAGGTTTAGGAGAGTTTTTATTAAAAATTCCTCTCATAAATCGGGATACTAACGGATGAGACCCGATAGGTTGTTGTTCTGAAGACTGCCCTAAATAGGAGGACAAAGCACTCTGAGCACTGTTAATAGCACTATAACTCAAGTGCTCATCAAAATGCAATTTAGCAAGGAACTCCAACACATCACATATGCTTGCAGTATGATAAGATATATTTGATTGTACACAGAACATCTCCCATTTCTTTATGTGAACCACATATTGTTTTTAGTGCTATTCCTCCAGGCTGCAGTGATAACATCCATGGTCCTGTTCGACAATCCAAGGAATTGGAATGGTCTGTTCAGAACCTGCAGACCAACAAATTGATACGATCATGTAACGGGTGACTTTCTCCTGTAACCGGATGCACCAACAAATTACTGCAGCTGGGAATCATCATGAATGGCTGAGCCATTATTCTGAGTACTAATGGGAACCATGGTTGTGTTGGCCAATCTGGGACCACCAAAACGCCTGTGGTGGAGTCACGCTCTATTTTGGTGAGACATTTCGTGATCAGACAAAATGGAGGAAATGCATAAAAGAATGAGTGCCCCCAATGTAATGAGAATGCATCCACAGCTACTGCTCCTGGATCTGGCTCCCATGAAACATATTTAGGCAACTGGTGATTCAATCTGGATGCAAATAGATCAATATCTGGCAACCCAAATCGAGTGACAATTGTTTGAAAAATTTTAGAATTCAACATCCATTCTATATTGTCATTAAACTTTCGTGACCTATGGTCTGCCACCACATTGTCTACCCCTGGTAGATAGATGGCTGAAACCCAGATGTTCCTTGAAATACACCAATGCCACATGAGGTTAGCTAAGTTATCACATGATACTGATCTTGCTCATATGATTAATATATGCCACTGCTGTGGTGTTATCAATCTGGAGTTGAACATGTAAATTATTCATTGTGGAGCAATATGCCTTTAACCCATAAAATGCCACGAATAATTCCAAATAATTAATCTCTTTATGAAAAACTTCCCTTTCAGGTTCCTTAATGTTTGGATCTTGTTTCTCTGGAAGGTCTCGCAACACAACTCTGCTTGCTAAACCCCCCAAATTATAGATACAGCGCGGAAACAGGCCCTTTGGCCCACCAGGTCCGCACCGAGCAGCGATCACCCATACACTAATTCTATCCTACACACGAGGGACAATTTGTAGAGGCCAATTAACCTGCACATCTTTGGGATGTGGGATGAAACCAGAGCACCCAGAGAAAACACACGCGGTAATAGGAAGAACGTACAAACTCCGTACAGACAGTACCCGTAAGATCGAACCCGGGTCCCCGGAGCTGTGAGGCAGCAGCTCTACGGCTCCGTCACTGTGCTGCCAAAGTCTTGCAATTCTTCACCCTCTCGATGCACTCTGTGTTTTGTTGCTCCTATTTCAGAGCCAAAAATGGCAAGCCTTTTTCTTATTAGAGACATAGACATAGAGTGATACAGTGTGTAAACGGGCCCTTCGGCCCAATTTGCCCACACCGACCAACGTGCCCCATCTACACAAGTCCCGCCTGCCTGTGTTTGGCCCATATCCTTCCAAACCTATCCTATCCATGTACCTGTCTAATTGTTTCCTAAACATTGCGATAATCCCTGCCTCAACTACCTCCTGTGGCAGCTCGTTCCATATACCCTCCACCCTCTGTGTGAAAAGTTACTCTTCAGAATCCTATGAAAACTTCCCCCTTCACAAAACTCTGTCCTCTGGATTAAAATATGTCTGGTATATATCTGCAAGGTTCCCAGGTAAAGTGAAGTTGAGTGACTTCATTTCGAAAGAAGGGACATAGACTGATAGACAGACAGATATACCATGGAAACAGACCCTTTGGCCCATCAAGTCCATGTTAACCATCAACCACCCACACTATCCCTACACTAATATAATCCATCTTTATTCTCACCACATGGTTATAAATTCCCCCCAGATTCTACCACTCACTTGCACACTAGGGGGCAATTAACAGCGGCCAATTAATCTACCAACCTGCACAGCTTTGGATATGAAACATATTTACTGATGATGAGCATCAAGAAAAGATAAATACAATAATTAAGATGCAAACTTGACAGATAAGCATTAAGAATGGCAAATACAGACCAAATTATCTTCTGCAGGCTGGAGCTATTCATTAAAAGAAACTGCAAAGTGCTTGTACTCAGAAAGTGTTAGCTCAACAAAATGAGTGCAAGCATATATGTATTTTTTTTCAAGTACATTTTGGATTAACCATTAACTGCAGTTTAACAAGCTTATCTCCTATGGATAGGAAGGAACCGCAGATGTTGGCCGCTGAGTTATTTTGTGCCTATCTTATCTTCTCTGGAGCTTCTTGGAGTTTTCAGAGGTTTGTGGATTTGTGCTGGAAAACCAAAACAAAATCTTTTCAAGATCTGCCAAATATACACAAGGACTTATCAATGTAACAGTAATTCGATATTCCATCGCTGTCAACACACTATATCTTATTCTTAGTTCTTTTGCAGGCAATTAATGTTCACTGTGTGAAAAATAAGTGATTTTTCCAGAATGTGAAATGTGAGCAGTTGGATTAGTCATTTCTTCCTAAAGGGGAATAATAGGAATTTAAGAGACATTTTGCATGAAGGAATTTAAATTTCCAATGTTATCTGACTCACACCAGCAATGGCAGCAAATATAGAACAACTAATGAGATGAATACTTCAATTAAGGTTGTTGACTGTCAGTCAATGGTAATGAGAGAATATTCACTTAATTCTGAGAGTATTTGGTGCAAATAACTGTTAAACTCTATGACATAATAGATCGGTGAAGCTATAAATATTTCAGTGATATATAAACCAAATGCAATTAATATTTCAGAGGAGTATCCAGTGATTTTTAGTGGTCTTTTAGAGTTAATTATTATTAAGATTTTTGCAGCATTCTTCTTCTGTTGCATGATTAACTCTCAATTAACTCAAATGAGATGAGCATTGATCAAATTGTCCAGCATTATTGATCTTGCACTGCCCAGAAATGTTCTTTGGAACAGGGAACATTACAGCATAGGAACAAGCCTCTCAGCCCATTATGTCTGTGCTGAAAACGATGCCAAGACTAACAAGGAGGGTCCCGACCCGAAGCGCCACCTCTGCGCTTTCCAGGGGTACAGCCTGATCCACTGCATTACCCCAGCACTCTGTGTCTTTTTTTGCAAGCTAACATCTGCAGTTCCTTGCATCTATCCATCTCTACATTCCCTACATATCCATGATGCCTAGTTAAAATGATCTAACCTACCTGCACATGATCCATATCTATACCCGGCACTTACATATGCTTATCCAAAAATCTCTTAAATGCCAGTGGTGTATCTGCCTCCCTCGAGCAGCATGTTCCAGGCACCCACCACTCTCAGTGTAAAACCATTGCCGCACACATCTCCTTTACATTTTACCTTTCTCATCTTTAAACTATATCCTCTCATATTGGATAATCCCATCTTTGGAAAAAAAGGACTGACTATCATGTGAAATGTGAGCAGGAGTTTTAGTCATTTCTAACGGAAAGAAAACATGTTTATCTCCTCAAAATCTTGTCATTTGTGCATAGATTGAAATTGACTTTCCTTAAGTAATTCATTTGTGCAATCGCCATGTCTTAGTTTAGTTTGGAGATACTGTATGGGAACTGGCCCTTCAGCCTACCGAGTCTGTACCGACCAGCAATCCCCGCACATTAACACCACCCTACACACACTAAGGCCAATTTTTACATTTACGCCAAGCCAATTAACCTACAAACCTTTCGTATTTGGAGTGTGGGAAGAAACCGAAGATCTCGGAGAAAACCCACGCAGGTCACGGGGAGAAGATAGGTACAAACTCCGTACAGACAGCCATCTGTAGTCAGGATCGAACCTGTGCCTCTGGCGCTGTAAGGCAGTAGCTGCTCTACTGCTGCGCCACCATGTCTGTTGGCAGAGACTTCCCCGTTAAAAGTGGCAACATCATCAGTATAGGAAATTTAACAGTGATCTCATCACTCATTGCTGGCTATTGATAATCAATGCTCGGCAAATTATACAATTAGCTATAAAGTCTTCTTGCCAGCTGCTGTAGCAGACTTAAAACTAGGCGACAAATCAAATAAGCGCAAAGACTTAAGTCTGCGACTTAAAATATATAAAGAAATCTGTAGATGATGTTCAAATGAGTCATCATTCATTTACCAGGTTAGTTTTTCAGTCACAAAGAACACTTGCATAAGAAGCTAAGGTGGTGGTGATTAATGGAAAAGTGGAATTTGATAATCTGACTCGTAAAGGTAGCATTTTGGAATTCACAGGCAATAAATTTGAAGTAGTAAAGTTGTTCTGATAGACTGATTATTCTGGGTTGTGCAAATGCACCAGATGTTGCCGACAGTTAAAGGGGAACTTTGCCAAATTCCCAGATGTTAGTTTGCCAAGTTATTTATTTCTCTCTCCGAGTGTCAGTTCTGTTGAAACATTATCAAACTCACATAATTTTTCTTCAACAAAAATCAATCTATTGCATTTGCTTATATCTTGAAAAAAATACGAATTCTATTCAGGGGCGGCATGGTAAGGCAGCGGTGGAGTTGCCTTACAGCACTTGCAGCACCAGAAACCCGGATTCAATCCCAACTACAGGAGTTTTCTGTACGGAGTTTGTACTTTCTTCCTGTGACCGCGTGTGTAGGATAGTGTTAATATGTGGGGATTGCTGGTCGGCGCATACTCACTGGGCCGAAGGGCCTGTTTCCACGCTGTATCTCTAAACTAAACTAAACTATTCAGACTTAATTTATGGACATTTTATTTACCATTAAAAGAAGATTTAAGTTCAAAAGTCCATACGTTATAGGAGCAGAATTAGGCCATTTGGCCCATCATGTCTACTCTGCCATTAAATCATGGCTGATCTATCTTTCCCTCTCAACCCCATTCTCCCCATAGCCCCTGACACCCTTACTAATCAGGAATCTATCAATCTCCACCAGATAAAAATCCATTGACTTGGCCTCCACAGCCGTCTGCAACAACGAATTCCACAGATTCACCACCCTCAGACAAAATAAATTCCTCCTCATCTCCTTTCTTAAGGTATATTCTTTTATTCTGGGAGTCTGGGAGCAGGGGCTATGGCCCCTGCTCCCAGACTCTCCCATTAATGTCACTGACTTACTGCAGACTTTTTTTAAATCAGAAATTAGAAAAACATTCACATGGAAAAAAATATTTCAGCATCCATTTTTCTTTCTTTAACGATGGAGCTCACTGTGACAAACTGACTCAACATTGGCATGAGAGCGGTTTGTCAGCCATCTTTATTGATTCTTTTCACTTAGACAGCTGTAGAATCATTTAATAAAGATGATTTTCTGGCACAGAATCAATGCAGCCTTGATCTCACATATAATGATGTCCGCAAATATTATTATGTTGCCTCACGGTACATTTTAATGAGCAAGAATACATTAAAGAAAGAAAAGAAAATTGACAAATGAATAATGTGGGCTTCTAGTTTAAAAACTATATGCTGGAAACTATGTAAATTTAAATATTCTATTTCCTTACTTTGTCATATCTTTAATTTTAATTTCCTTTCAGTAGCTCCTCATTACTCCGTCTTGAGCTTCTGTTCTTCATATGTTCCCCAAATGAGAGATGTCAGCTATTTGTCCAGAGATTGATCAGTGTACATAGTCAGCAGGAAGCAAGCAAGTAAAAGGGCGATGAGGCACTCTCTTTCCAAATGCGCCTTGTCCGTGATCTGCAGTTTAATTTGTGAAGGATCACAAGTGCAAACCCATGTCCTACCACACCGGTCTGGTGCATTAATGCTGCACAGTTGAGCATCATTGTTATTCACAGCTGTGACCTCCGAGGAAGCACTGAGGAAGGATGGGCTGGCATTGGAGAGAGTCCAGAGAAAGTTTACAAGAATGATCCCAGGAATGATCGTGGTAACATATGATGAGCATTTGACAACATTGGGCCAGTACTCGCTGGAGTTTATAAGGAAGAGGGGGGACCTCATTGAAATTTACCAAATAGTGAAATACCTGGATAGAGTGGATGTGGAGAGGATATTTCCACGTGGGAGAGTCTAAAACTAGAGGCTAAAACCTCAGAATAAAAGAACGTACCTTGTGAAAGGAGATAAGAAGGAATCATTTAGTCCGAGGGTGGTGAATCTGTGGAATGCTTTGCCACAGAAGGCTGTGGAGGCTATAAATGGATATTTTTAAGCCGGAGATTTATAGATTTGTGATTAGTACGAGTGTCAGGGATTATGGGGAGAAGGCAGGAGAATGGGGTTGAGAGAGAAAGATAGATCAGCCATATTAAATGGTGGAGTAGACTTGATGGGCCGATTGGCCTCATTCTGCTCCTTTCACTTAAGAATTTATGAACCTGCAAACTAAGGAACTTCCGATGCTGGAATCTTGAGCAAGACACAGATTGTTGCAGGAACACAGTGGGTCAGGCAACATCTGTGCAGGAAGGTTCAATCTGCGGTTGGGTCCCAATGCAAAACGTTGCTCATCCATTTCCAACATAGATGCTGCCCGATGCACTGCGTTGCTTCAGCACTTTGTATCTTGCTGCAATTGGCATGCTCCTTAATTATATAAGTGTGCCTGAGATTACAAGGGCATTGAAATATAGGGTAAGGATTAAAAATCATTTACCCACTCAACTCTATTCCACCATTCAATTAGATGATGGAGATCCATATACCTAACTTTGCTTCATACCCTCAAGACTTTTGCTTTCAACGAAGCATCTGTCAAAGTCCAGGTTTTAAATTAGTGCTTGATCCCAGCAGAATTGCAGTTTTGCAGAAGAGTCTTTCAAATCTCCATCAAAGTTTGCACATGTCAAGCTGAAAAAGTTCCCCCATCTTCTTCATCAGCTCCCATTGCTATTTCTTGAGGACTTTGTTTCACTGATCCCCCTCAACCTTTCATTTACCCATTCAACTCTATTCCACCATTCAATTAGATGATGGAGCTCCATATACCTAACTTTGCTTCATATCCTCAAGAATTTTACTTTCAACAAAACATCTGTCAAAGTCCACATTTTAAATTAGCGCTTGATCCCAGCTGAATTGCAGTTTTGCAGAAGAGTTTTTCAAATCTCCACCAAAGTTTGCACATGTCAAGCTGAAAAAGTTCCCCCATCTTCTTCATCAGCTCCCATTGCTATTTCTTGAGGACTTTGTTTCACTGACCCCCCTCAACCTTTCAGATACTATCCTTTATGCAGGATCCTTTGAAGTCCAAATATCATTCCAGTAAATCTAATAGAGGTATACAAAATCACGAGAGGAATATATTGCGTAGACACACAGACTCTGGATAAGAGTAGGGGAATCAAGAACCAGAGGACACAGGTTTCAGGTGAGGGGGGGAAAGATTTAATAGGAACCTAATTCAAAACTTTTTTGCACGACAGTTGGTGGGTAAATGCAGTGAGCTGCTGTAGGGGGTAGTTGAGGCAGGTACTATTGCAACATTTAACAAACATGTAGACTGGTGCATGGATTTAGAGGGATATGGTCCAATGCAGGCAGGTAGGACTAGTGTAGGTGGGGCAGGTTGATCGTTATGGGCAAGTTGGGCTAACGGGCCTGTTTCCACACTGTATGACCCTAAATCTAACTTGCCTTTTCCCCATGGATATCATATCCTTCCTAAGAAACGGTTCTCAGAGCTACTACAATGAAACTGATGACAACCCCGGACAAGACTTCATCTATATTACTATAAGTCCGATCTTGACCGCTTTTAGCTCACTGTGGTGTGATTTACAAGAGAATGCCGCCACTTACGGCCGTCATTTTTGGCCAGCTCGCTCAGAGCCCCACTCTGCCTTCCTGGAACAAAGGAATTTTCCCATCGATGGAAAATCAGAGAGATATTAATGGTTTTTTTTTAATCGTCATTCTCTCTGCTGCCCCTGCTGGAAGGAGGGGGAGGGAATGTAAAACCAGGAAGTGGTGTGCCTCACTCACTTAGTATTGGTTCTAAAATATTTGCAGAAAGTGTCTCTATTGGTTCTAAAATGTTTGCAGAAAGTGTCTCTATTGGTTCTAAAATGCTTGCAGAAAGTACCTCTATTGGTTCTAAAATGCTTGCAAAAAGTGTCTCTATTGGTTCTAAAATGCTGCCTGGCCAGAGTGAATGAGCTGCATGGCCTGAGTGCCTGAGCTGCCTGGCCTGAGTGACTGAGCTTCCAGCCCAATAATCCATTTGGCCCACAATGTCCATACTAGCCCTTTGGAAACCAGTCCTTTTGAGCCACAACACACATACTAGCACTCCAGAAAGCACCCCCCCCCACCCCCCACTGGCCAACAATATTGGAATTGGTGGAGAGGTGGAATATTGCACTGGGGGACCAGCCCTCCCATGTGAAGCTGGGACCCAACGGGTCCCACTTAGTCTAGTATTTAAATATTAATTGAAATGGTTAAGAACATTCTGCTCATGTGACCGGAAACTGAAATTGGAGCATTTATATTTCTGACAGGATAAATCCAAATCAACCCAGAAATAAGTATTAGGAATCTACATATTAAATAGTGGCACAACTGGTTGAGATGCTGCCTCACAGCACTCGAGACCTAGGTTCAATCCAGACCTTGGATGCTCTGTGTATGGAGTTTTCAAGTTCTCTCCCTGTGACCACGTGAGTTGCCTTCGGGTGCTCCGGTTTCCTCACACATCCCTAAGATGTGTGGGTTTGTAGATTAATGTAGATTAATTGGCCTCTATAAGTGTGTAGGGAGTGGTTGAAAAATTTGGCTAACATTGCACGAGTGTGAACGCGGATCCAGAGTCGACATAGACTCGGTGGGCCGAAGGGCCTGTTTGCATGTGTATCTCTAAGGTAAACTAAAATGAAGGTTCCAAGTTTAACTATTCTTTTTCCGGTTTCACTCTAGTTTTATAGTATTGACAGCACAAATTGGTAGCTTCCACTCAAGAAATAGAAAGCAAGGGAATGGAAACCAAAAAGAATAAAAATCACCCCAGAGATTATTAACTTTGTTTTGAAAAACAAAATGTCAGATTATTATCCATAGGTAGATTGTTTAGATTAGGTCAGTTTAGAGATACAACATGGAAAGAGGCCCTTTGGCCCATCTAATCCACACTGACCATCAATCACCCATTTACACTAGTTCTATGTTATCCCACTCTCTCATCCATTCCCTGCACACTCGGGGCAATTTACAGAGGACAATTAATCTACAAACCCGCACGTCTTTGGGATGTGGTAGGAAACCCACAACGGTCACAAGGAGAATGTGCAAACTCCACACAGACAGCACACAAGGCCAGGATTGAACCCGGGTCTCTGGAGCTGTGAGGAAGCAGCTCTACCAGCTTGGTCAATCCTTCATCTCACTGCTTCTGTCGAGCAGATGGTACAGAAGCTTGAAACCACACAACACTCTGGTCTTAAAACTTATAAACTTATGAACTTAATGAGTCATGAGCTGCTGGAAGATGGTTTTACACTGAAAATGGTGGGAATGCGATGCCAGGAGTGATGGTGGAGGCAGATACAAACAAGGCATTTAAGAGGCTTTTCTTTAGACGCATGGGTATGCAGGAAATGGAGGGATATGGATCTCATGCAGATTACATTAGTTTAACTTGGTGTCATGTTTGGCACGGACATTGTGGGCCGAAGGGCCTGTTTCTGTGTTGTACTGTTCAATGTTCCATAGCTCCTTTTCTGACTGATGCAGATATAAAGGACCAAATAACCTCCTTCTGCATCATTAATTCTCTGCGATTCAACTGGATTCACTCACTGAAAACAGGGCAAATATATTCTTCTGGTCAAGACACACGCCAAGTATTTGAGGGTTTTATAGAGCTTCTTCTCTTGGATTTCATTTTGAAATTGAATTGACTGCATCTGCATTCATGGATTTGCATTACACAATCCAACCCACTTTTCTGCTGACTTTGTCTAAAGTTCCAATGTCAGATTGTAGGTCGGCAGAGGAATCCCTCCGCGTAAATCATGACCATATCAACAGAAATAAGACATTGAAATTTACGGGTATATTTTATTGCACAAATAAATAAAAATGAAAGGTCGTTACTAATTATATTACTATCATAGAGTCATAGAGTGATACAGCATGGAAACAGCCCCATCAGCCCATCTTGTTCACACCAGCCAACATGTCCCAGCTACACTAGTCCTACCTGCCTGCGTATGGTCCATGTCACTCCAAACATATCCGATCCATGTACTATCCATAAAGGTTTCTTAGATGTTGGGATAGTCCCTACCCCAACTACCTCCTCTGGCAGCTTGTTCCATACACCCATCACTGTTTGTGTGAAAAAGTTACCCCTCAGATTCCTAATAAATCTTTTCCACTTCACCTTAAACCAATGTCATCTGGTCATTCATTCACCTACTCTGGGTAAGAGACTCTTTGCATCTACCCGATCTATTCCTCTCATGATTTTATGCACATTTATAAGATCATCCCTCATCCTCCTGCGCTCCAAGGAATAGAGTCCCAGCCTACTCAAATTCTCCTATGTCAAACCCTCTAGTCCTGGCAATATCCTCGTAAATCTTCTCTCTACCCTCTCCAGCTTAACAACATCTTTCCTATAATATGGTGCCCAGAACTGAACACAATACTCCAAATGTGGCCTCACCAATTTCTTATACAACTGCAACATGACCTCCCAACTATCATTTTGCATTTTGAGACTACATGCAAATGCATTTCTAAGTGTTTGTCAGAAGAGCAAAGTGCACTCAAATTTCTTCCAGAAATTATATTCTAATTTAACCACACAAGCTGAGAACAGGTTTGAACAGAGTTCGCTGGCATGTTTTCACTTACAATAAATCTACAAATGACTCTGCCCCTTCTCTCCCCCCCCTCCCCCATCACCCACTGCCCCCTCCCTTCCCTGCCCCATTCCCCTTCCACATCAATCTCTTCCCTCCCCCTTCCTGCCACCTACATTCCATCCTCCGGCTTCACAATTCACACTTCTTCTATCCTTATTGCTCAGAGTTTGTACGTTCTCCCTGTGACTGTGTGCGTTTTCTCTGGGTGCTCTGTTTTCCTCCCACATTCCAAAGATGTGCAGGTTTGTGGGTTAATTGGATTCTGTAAATTGTAAATTGTCGCTAGTGTGTAGGGAGTGTGGAGGAGAGTGCTGGTGTACGGGATGATCGTTGGTCGGCACGGACTCGGTGACCTGAAAGGTCAGTCTAAAGTCTAAAATTGAAGAACTGGCCTGGTAATGGCAAAAAAACATACTTAAAGTTTGGAAAAATGCATTCACCCCAACTCTTAAAATGTGGATCACAAGCATGTCTGAGACGCTACATCTCAAAGATATGAGACTCATCTAAGCAGGAAAATCAGAGCAATTTTTAAAGATATGGCCTCCTTTCATTGATTCATTACAAGCTTAGTATGGTGCAACACAAGTTCGGAATTCAACCGATTTACGGACAGGGTGATGGGTGTGGTTAGAAGCGAAGTAGGTATATCAACAAGTTTTGGTCTTTTTTTTTCTTTTTATTATTTTTCGTTTTTGTCTTTTTATTTTTTTGTAAGTTTTTACTTATTCACTAGCTCTTTCACTCTCTCTTTCTTGCTCTTTTTCTCTTATTCTATTTCATTTTTGTCAAAATTAAAATGGAAGATGTTCAATAAATGTATTTTGTCATATGCCATGGTTTATACTACTGTAGACTGCTTCTAATAAAAATATTATTAAAAAATAATAATTACAATTTTTTTTAAAATTGAAGAACAAACTGTTCATCCGGAGAGTAGTGGGTGTTTGGAATTTATTGCCTGAAAATTTGTCAGAGGTTTGTAGGTTAACTGCCTTCTGTAACTTGTCCCTGGTGTGTAGGATAGAACTAGTGTACGAGTGATCGTTGGCTGGTGTGGACTCGATGGGCCGAAGAGCTTGTTTTCACGCTGTATCTCTAAACTAAACGAAAATTTTTGTATGCCAGCATCTGCAGTTCCTTGTTTCTCCATTAGCCAATATTCACGGTGCAGTTAAACTCCACCTGATACTGAACTTAAATAGCATGAAATACATCCCGGGAGAGAGCAAGGCAGCTGGTCAATTGGATGCATTTTCAGATCAGATTGAGACCAGATTCCGTTTTACATTGGTACCTTCACAGTGCGGCACTCTCAAGGTCATCAACATTGCTGTCTGTTCTACTGGTTACAGCTCCTTGCTCTATCTTTCTGCTTCTTATTTTTCAGGCGTGACTATTTTCTCGTGCTGCTGTATTTTTCTCTTTTATTCCCATCCCCTATTCTGTTTTTGCTTTAATTCCTCTAATTATTTTCTTTGTCACATTGCTATCTCCTTTCAATGTGATGGAGCTGAATGAAGCCAATTTTTATTTAAAAATGATCAAAATACTTTGGCATATTTTGACAGTACAATGTGGTAGAATCAGGGAAATTAAGCTGTAGTTGCAATACACTTTATTCAAATTCATATCACTGTGTGGCAGGCGCCTGGAACTGATTTTATTCCTCTAGGTTTTGGAGTATTGGATAATTTCCTGACAGACATTTACTCTGTGTTGACAAGCATCAAAGACACTTAGACATTGTCACAAAGGCAATGGGCTGGGATCCAAGGTTTAGAAGTAGCAACATTGAACTGCAGATGTTGGTTTTCCAAAGAGAGATACAGAGTGGTGGAGTAACTTAGCAGCTCAGGCAGCATCTCTGGAGAAAAAAAGGAATTGCAGATACTCATTATTGACAAAAGGAAAAAAAGTGCTGAACGAACTGATCAGATCAGGCAGCATCTCTGGAGAGAACAAGGGTGGCGCCAGCAATGGCCGCCTCACCAACAGTCTGTCTGTCCCTTATTTCTTTGTTGTGTGTTTGTATGTGTTAAATGTATGTTTTAAGTGTTCTTTAGCTTGTTTTATGTGGGGGGTGGGGGTGGAGGGGAACTTGGGGGAAACTTTTTCTAATCTCTTACCTCAACGGAGATGCGATTTTTTTGTGTGTGGTATCTTCATCCGCAGAGTGGCCTAACATCAAGCAGTTGGTGGCCTTTGCTGGAGACTGATTTTGAGAGCTCCACTGCAGGAGTCTGCGGCCTTACCATCGGGGAGCTCGCGATCCATGTTGGGCTCAACTTTGGGGCTCCACCGCGGGTGTCTGCGGACTTACCATCACGGAGCTTACGGTCTCTAGTTGGAGACCGACTTCTGGAATTCAATGCCGTGGGAGCTTCAACCGCCCCGACGTGGGAGCGTCGATCGACCCGACGCAGGAGCTTTGATTGCCCCGACGCGGGGCTTTCGGCCGCCGACTGCGGGAGCTTCTACTGTCGACTACGGGAGCTTCAAACGCCCTGACTCCAGATTGTTCAACTGCCCCGACCACGGGAGAATAAAGGAGGAAGAAGATTGGAATCTATCTTCCATCACAGTGAAGAATGTGGGGGAATCCACTGAAGTGGATGTTTATGTTAACTTTTATGTAGTTGTGTGTCTTCTTGCTTTTTTTTAGTATGGCTGCATGGTAACTCAGATTTCACTGTACCTTAATTGGTATATGTGACAATAAACTGAACCTTGAACCTTGATAGGTGACATTGCAGGGATCTCTGTAGATGTTCTCCATGTTCTCCAGAGATGTTGTACTGACCCGTTGAGTTACTCTATTTGTGTCTTTCTTGAGCAGATGGTTGAGCCTGAGTGTTGGACAAGCAGCAAGGGAACACTCTCATCTCCTGCCTGGCCATTTGTCAAGGTGTAGCTGCTACAGCTACGGTGGTTATGGTGCAGTGCTGTCTGAGTGCCATTATGGATCCAGTCCTGTGCATCAACAGCGTGCTGTTATGGACGCAACCATTGACGTTTACACAGTCTGCACGAGCTGGAAGCAATCGCAGAAAGAGCTGCCAAGTTAATTTTAACCAGGTGCATGGCTCATGCGATACACATAACAAAATATTGTTGAACATCATGTTGAAGGGTTGCTCGCGACTATTCCAATTGCAGTCACAACGTCAAGGTTAGTTCATTTTTGTTTAATATATTGTCACATGTACTGAGGTACAGTGAAGAGCTTTTTAGTTGCATGCTATCCAGTCAGTGGAAAGATTATACATGATTATAATCAAGCCATGCACAGTGCAAAGATACAGGATAAAGGGTATAATGTACCGTGCATGATCTGTTGGAGAAGAAGTTTAAAAGAGTGTAGCGATTGTAATGAATGATTGCAGATCCACTTCTGTGGATCATCTACATACATACATAGGATTTATATTATCAATAACGCAATGAAAACCTTGACATTTCTTTATAGATCAGTGCCTTTCTGAAAACCTCTTAAATACTATTATTATGTCTGTCTCCAGAGGGTCCGTGCTGCACATGATGCCAATTTAATCTAATGTCCTCTACCTGCATGTGATCCATATCTCTCCACTCCATGTGTACCCACATGTCTATCCAAAAGCATCTTAAATGCCACTATATTATCTGCCTCTACCACCTCTCCTGCAGTGCGTCCCAGACGTGCACCACACTCTGTGCAAAATACTTGCCTGGCACATCTCCTTTAAACTCTCACCTTAAAGCTATGGATTTCTACCTTTGATTTAACCAGCTTCTGCAGTTCTTTCCTAAGTATTTCAAGAAGTATTTTCGAAACTTCTGTCTCTCTGCCCTGTGGGACTTGATAATCCCTAAATCTCCTCTCCTGTCATCCTTTGCCTAGGCTCTCTGAAAATCAGGGTATTTAATGAAATCACGCGAGAACTCTGTAACAGGCTAAGGCTTCTTGAGACACAGCTTTTGAGTTTTGAGACACATAACCTGCAGATGTTGGAATCTTAAGCAAAACAAGATTTCAGCACCTGCAGTTCCTTGTGTCCACAATATTGACATGTTTAATTTGTTTAAAACATAAAGAATATGCACTTTCACAATTAGCTCATCTTTAAGATAATCTTCTATTGAAAGTACTCTGCAGATCAGGCAGTGTCTGTGGAGAGAATAACAATGTTAAGGTTTATCTCCATAGATGCTGTCTAGCCTCAGTTTTCTGAGCACTGTTTATTTCAGACTTCCAGCAACTGCAGTGTTTTGCTACTTCTTTAAGACACTGATTTCATGAAATATTTTCCCTGACTTAAAAACTTAAACATAAAGATTAAATATTCTGAGGGATTCTGAATAATAAGCAGAAAATCCATCATTTGCTCATTTGAATTCTCAATAACTCAACAGAATGGCACAGTGGCACAGCTGGTAAAGCTGCTGCCTCATAGCACCAGATGCTCAATTCTGGTGCTATTCAGAGGTTCAATTCTGACCACGGGTGCCGTCTGTGTGAAGTTTGCACATTCTTCCTGTGAATGCGTGGGTTTCCTCTGGGTGCTCTGATTTCCTCCCACATTCTGAAGACGTGTGGGTTTGTAGATTAATTGGCCTCTGTAAATTGCCCCTAGTGTGGAGGGAGTGGGAAATTGAGATAACAGAACTAATGTGAACAATGGTTGGCATGGACTTGGTGGGCTTTAGTGCTTGTTTCCATGCTGTAGCTCTAAACTAAACTAAACTTTAAGAACTTAAAACAAATTTTAATTATTTTTCACAAGATCACTTAATTCAATGTTTTATTGCAATTCATGTTTTTTTCCTGAGCACTTGTATCATTTTCTGTCAGTAAATACCAGGAAGCAGCTACTTCAACTACTTGGGATTTGTGCATTATTGTTTGATGGTTCGAGTCATACTTAAACCAGGGATCTGAGACCATGGTTGGAAGAATTGATTTTGTATGATCTGATTTTTACAAATCCATTGTCACAAATATCTGCCTCGACAATGTATGTGGACAATGTATGTGGAAACATACTTAGTATTCTACTTTCCCTTCTTGTTATGAAATGAAGAAATGAAAAACAAAGAGATGGATAGGGGCAGCAGGTTTATTTAAAATGGTAATCCATGAGAGAGCTAGCACAAATAAATACACATCGTGCAAACATATGTTGGAGTACTAGTGTTTGAGTTGCTCTACATATCCCATTTATAGACTACGCTTCCTTGTCACATTTCATAATTACTGCAAGTACGCAAGAGGCCCAGCCAATAAAATCAATAATGTTACGTTGGCCACTGCAATAGACTAACTAGGTATGTTAAAAACTTACCTTTAGTGGCGCTGCAGTTCTGCCACTGCCCGTGTGCGTGACTTTGGTGCCTTTGAGAGGGGGGCGGGTTTAAAATGCCGTTTACTCCAGACCATTCAAATCGATTAATCTCAGGGGATTTAGTTGCTGAAGAGAAATCGCTCCCACATTTGTTTTCTGGAGATATTTTTAAACTACGCTGAATAGTTTAATTGCTAGAGTAAATTAAAAATCATCTTCTAAAGTCGTGAATGCCGACAGCGGGACGGATCTCACCTAGGGGACAAAAGAAGGTACACTGTTTATTTTTACATAAAAATGCGCTTCTTAGGAAAGGTAACCAAGTCACCTTGTTGCGAAAAGGTGACTTAAAAAATATATGAACCGGCAGTATTTTTCCTGCTGACTGGGGGTTAAATTCACCGCAAACCACAACGTTCCAAACGATCGCGTTCCACAAAAACCCACTCAAAAGTTGATTTAAATGGCTATTAATTTACGGGAATTAAACACTAAATTCCTTCAATTTGGCCCAAATATTCATGACAATGAGATTTAAAAATCATGTTATATTGTGAATTCTTGTGTGAATGTTATTTGGACACTTAAGGCCCTGTCTCACGGTGCGAGTTGACACACGAGTGACCCAGAGTGACAGACTCGTGGTTGTGTACGATATTCCAAGTTGATGTGCAAGTGTTTGTGGCGAGTTCCCACGGGTATGGTAATCTGCGATGTTCCGAGATCGTCTCCAGAGTTACCAAGTTCCCCTCCCGTTTGCTCTTGAGTTACCAAGTTCCTCTCCCGCTCAGGGCGTGTGTTGTTGCTGCAGTCCGGGATTCGCATTTAAAGCACTCGGTTATCTTCAGCAGTTCAGGTGAGGACAGGTTTGGGGGGGTGGGGGGGGGGACGAGGAATGGTGGAAATGGGAGAAGGCAAAGACTATGGGTGGGGAGGAGTGAGAGGGGGGCTAGGAACGGCATCTGCGAAACGGGTAGTCAACCTTTAGGGTCCCGGCCCGAAACATCCCTATACATTTTATGATTTCCCTCCAAAGATGCAGTCTCCCATGGTTTGTTTGCACAACTCTCTTCCCTCTCTCTCCCAACATTGGGGGGGGGGGGGACGACAAGATAGTTTAAACGGACCTTACCCCCACTTCATGCTTCTGTTGCGCATAATTCAGCAGTAAAACCTCTCTTCCCCTTACCCAGCGACGCCCGATTCCTCGCACCCCCACAAGTTCACATCGATGAGGGAAGAATGAGCGGGGAGTCTGAAGAAGGGCCCCGACCCGAAACATCACCCATTCCTTCTCTCCAGAGGCGATGCCTGTCCCGCTGAGTTACTCCAGCATGTTTGTGTCTATCGTCTGTGTAAACCAGCATCTGCAGTTCCTTCCTACACACGGACAGTGAAGTGCCTCGGCCAAATTAGGAACATTAGGATTCTCTGATGTGAAGGTAGTCTGGTTTGCGTTTCTTACACTTGATCATATCCGAAACTAAAGTATAGATAGACACAAAATGCTGGAGTAACTCAGCGGGACAGGCCGCATCTCTGGAGAGAAGGAATGGGTGGCGTTTTGGGTAAGTCTGAAGAAGGGTCTCGACTCCATTCCTTCTCTCCAGAGATGCTGCCTGGTCCGCTGAGTTACTCCAGCATTTTGTGTCTGTTAAAGAGTTCCCACGGTAGACGCACGGATCACTAAAGTTAACGCACGGGCCACTACGATATTACAACGAGTTTAAATGTTTCAATTTTAAACTTGGCCACGAAATTTGACTCGTGGAAAAAGTCAAACATGTTTGACTTTTTTCACGAGTTCACAAGTTTCACGGCTACCTGCCGTTAGCGCCACGAGTGGACAAGTTGATCGCGCGAGTTCCGACGTTCCCGCTACGTTGGCTGTACGTGATCACCACGAGTGAAAACTCGGGGTCACTCGTGGGCCAACTCGCACCGTGAGACAGGGGTTTTAGGCTTTTCAAAAAAATGTTAATCTTTTCTTAAGAAATGGATAGATGTTTAGATCTAGTAATTGCATTTTGTAATTAGCTACAATTAGGTAACTAACTAATTATATGCTTTAATTTCAGGTCATCCAAGTAAGATTGTTTCATTTTTGTTTCAGAATGCTTCAATCTATTATAACTGAAAATTTCATTCAATTCTCTTAGTTTTTAAGAAAGCTATGGGCTTTTGACTGTCCTTGATCACAGCTTTTGTGTTAAGTCAATGGAAAAACAATAGGGAACAAGATGCTAATTTCTGAGTATAAAAATGGCATAACTTTTTTAATACTGAAGATATGAAAGTGAATTAGGTGTCAAATTAAACTTCTTTTTATGCTTTATCTGATGGGATAAATTGCAGACTTGATTTTTAAAATCTCAAAATTTGGTAACATTGCTAGACAAACAAAAAAGAATGAAAAGGCAAGGAGGTACCATCTGACTCAGTCCTGATGCGGTAGCTAAGGCTCCCAGTTCAAAACGTTACCTATCCATTTTCTCCAGAGATATTGCCTGACCCGATGGGTTACTCCAACACTTGGTGTCTTTTTTTGCAGTTCCTGGTATCTCTTGAGGTGATTCTGACGGAGCAGCACAGTGGTGTAGTGGTAGAGTTCCTGCCTTACAGCACCAGGGACCCGGCTATGATCCTGATTACGGGTGCTGTCTGTACAGAGTTTGTCCATTCTCCCTGTGACCGCGTGGTTTTTCTCCGGGTGCTCTAGTTACCTCCCACACTCCAAGGATGTACAGGTTTGTAGGTTAATTGGCTTTGGTAAAATTGTAAGTTGTCCCTCGTGAGTAGGATAGTGTACGAGGTGACGCTGGTTGACACGGATACTGTGGGTCGAAGGGCCTTATTCCACACTGTATCTCTAAAGTCTAAAGCTAAGCCACCAATTGCATGCATGCAAGCATGTCAATTGCTGTCCGTTAAAGCCCCGTCCCACGGTACAAGTTCATTCCAAGAGCTCTCCCAAGTTTAAAAACAATCAAACTCGTGGTAAGCACGGAGAGTGAACATAGCGGATACGTCGGAGCTCGGGGACGTCTTCTCTTAGAGGCTCGTAACGCTAACGGCAGGTACTCAGGAATATTCGCTAACGGCAGGTAAGCTCGGGAAGACTCATGAAGATTTTTGAAGACTCGTGAAGAAAAATGTCCACGAGAGCCCCGAGTACCGACGACCGGACATTACCGCATATCTCCGAGGGCAAACTCGGGAGAGCTCTTGGAATGAACTCATACCGTGTTGCAATACTGCAGCAAGAAAGATTGAGATAGCATTACAGCAATGACACACCAAGAATCTGAGTATGTGTAGGAAGGAACTGCAGATGCTGATTTATACCAAAGATTAACACAAAATGCTGGAGTAACTCAGCGAGTCAGGCAGCATCTCTGGAGAAAAGGAATAGGTGATATTTTTGAAACGTCAGAAACATCACCTATTCCTTTTTTTCCAGAGATGCTGCTTGGCCCACTGAGGTACTCCACCACTTTGTGTCTACCTCAAGAATGAGTCTGAGTGAGACTTACTGTGAGGATCATAGCTCGCATACTATCAGGTAGCAGACGAGGAATGGAGACATGTTTCCAAAGGCAGCCAAATTTAAGACAATTCCTCTTCACTACAGTCACAGAATCCAGTGAGGTCCAAAGAAAGGTCATAGACAGCTAGAGTAATTAAACAATGACTGGTCATGGCCTATGCAAAATAGATGTTTTGCCAAATATAAATCTTGCTTTTATTTCACCATATGTACCAGGATAAGCTGATCACTTATCATTGAAAATGAATAATCAAATTTGCAAGAACAAACGATGATAGTACAGCAATTAATTCTTTAGGTGATGCTGAAAAATTGCTAGAATCTGTATTGTTCTGGGGTAAGCTTATCATTCTAAACCTGAATTAAGATACTTCTTTAACCATGATAAGGAAATATTTCTTACTACGTTCGATTCTGCTCTCCGTATCTTCCTCCTTTGCTCTGTCTATTGTACTTGAGTTTGACTTGAATGATGATGCATTTATGTCTACATAAATATATATATATAGATATCTATATAATTAAAAGTCTCATCTTGACCACTTCCTGTTTGCACTGTGCATTGATTTTTGAAAAAATGCTACCACATATGGCTGTGATTTTTTGGCCATCTTACTCAGAGTCCTCCTCCGCTGCGCAGGCCCTGAGGATTTTTCCCATCGATGAGAAAAAAGAGACTTATTAGTGTTTATCAAATCTGGATATTCTCTCTCCTGTCAATCACCGCCATGTAGGCCACGCCCCTTCTGGTGGATGGGGGGAGGGACTATACAACCCGGAAGTGTGGACGTGGCTCAGTCTGTCTGCAAGATAGCGAGGGAGAGGTCACGACTCTGTCTGAGCTGGGAAACTATAGAACACTGTGAGTATGCAATGTACTTGAATAAATGATTTGTTAGCACTTAATGAAAATGAAATGAGTTCTTTGGCCTACCCTGTGCTTGAAACTGCAATGGCAATGGAAATTAAGTGAAAATGCAATCAGCTGTTTGTCTTGAGCCTGCCCTGTGCTTGAAAGTGCAATGGCAATGGAAATTAAGTGAAAATGCAATCAGCTGTCTGGGTTGGCCTGCCCTGTGCTTGAAAGTGTAATGGCAATGGAAGTGAAATGAAAATGCAATGAGCTATTTGGGCCTGCCCTGTGCTTGAAACTGCAATGCAATTGGAAATGAAATGAAATTAGTTGTTTGGCTTGTCTGAAACCACTAATTTCGGCCCACAAGGCCCCTATTAGCCAAGAAACCAGTCGCATGGCCCAAAAGGCCCATGCCAGGCCAGGATAACTCCAGAAAAAAGTGCCTTTCACTGAGATTTCATAGAAACATAGAAAATAGGTGCAGGAGGAGGCCATTCGGCCCTTTGAACCAGCACCGCCATTCATTGTGATCATGGCTGATTGTCCGCTATCAATAACCCGTGCCTGCCTTCTCCCCACATCCCTTGACTCCACTAACCCCTAGAGCTCTATCCAACTCTCTCTTAAATCCATCCAGTAATTTGGCCTCCACTGCCCTCTGTGGCAGGGAATTCCATAAATTCACAACTCTCTGGGTAAAAAAGTTTTTTTCTCACCTCAGTCCTAAATGACCTCCCCTTTATTCTAAGACTGTGGCCCCTGGTTCTGGGCTCACCCAACATTGGGAACATTTTTCCTGCATCTAGCTTGTCCAGTCCTTTTATAATTTTATGTGTTTCTATAGGATCCCCCTCATCCTTCTAAACTCCAGTGAATACAAGCCTAGTCTTTTCAATCTTTCCTCATATGACAGTCCCGCCATCCCGGAGTTCAATCTCGTGAATTAATGCTGCACTGCCTCAATCACAAGTATGTCCTTCCTCAAATTAGGAGACCAAAACTGTACACAATACTCCAGATGTGGTCTCACCAGAGCCCTATACAACTGCAGAAGAACTCAGATTTCACTCAGATTTTTTAAAAGAGCCCTTTCAGCCCATCAGGCCTGTACTAGCCCAGGAGTGCCTTTGGCCCATCCGTAAGTTTTCCCCCTGCAAGTGTTAAACCACACCCTAGTATTTTTCTCCCTCCCTTTATTTGCTCCCTGTGAGATCCAGGCCAGGGTATACTTTCCTCCTTCATTGTCGAGATCTGCATAAAAAGATGACAAATGTCTAAAATTGATTCTCCACCCTCTCCTCTCTCACAGAGTTTCTCACCTGTTTTGGGCAGAATTTCTGGCAATTTCTGAGCTGCCAGCCCACAAGGCCTGAGTGACTGAGCTGCCAGCCCACCAGCCTGAGTGACTGAGCTGCCATCCCAAGAATCCATTCGGCCCACAATGTCCATACTAGTCCTCTGGAAACCAGTCCCTTCAGCCCACAGCACCCATACTAGTGCTCCAGAAAGCCCCCCAGCCCCAACTGGCCAGCAATATTGGAATTGGTGGAGAGGTGGAATATTGCATTGGGGGACCAGCCCTCCCGTGTGAACATGGGACCCAGCGGGTCCCACTTAGTCTAGTATAGCATAATACTATAAATACAATAGTTAAGTATAGTATTAACTGATCAGTTTGGAAAGCATGCAAAACAAAGCTTCTCACCGTATCATTAAGTGACAATAATAAACCTAAACCTAACTTTTCAGCCTTGATTATTTTTAAATCCAAATGTTTCTGATTTACAGGGTGGCACAGTGGTGCAGCAGTAGTGTTGCTGCCTTACAGCACTTGCAGCAATGGAGACCCAGGTTCAATCCTGACTATTGGTGCTGTCTGTACGAAGTTTGTACGTTCCCTCCGTCATCTGCGTGGGTGTTCGGTTTCCTCCCATATGAAGTCATAGAGCATGGAAACAGGCACTTTGGCCCAGCTTGTCCTTGCAACCCAAGATAAGTGCGTACCATTTGTCCATGTTTGGCCCATATCCATCTAAACCTTTTCTATGCATGTATCTGTCCAGATGACTTTTAAATGTTCTTATTGTGCCTTATTAAATGCATTGATATGATTGGATTGCTGCAAAAGAATTGTAAACAATGTAAATAATGTTACAAGACAGTTACCCTGCTGTTTGTTCATTGGCCGAAGTGTTAAGCCCTAGCAGGATTGTTTTGAGTTCCAGGGTAAATGTTGCATTATTCAGTTAGGTAGCTTCCTTCTAGAAGCTTCTCCAAGAAACAATGTATGGGAGACTCTGTAATTGGTTTGGGGAACTGTCAATAATGAATTGATGTAATTAATATGTTTGATTGGATTGTAAAGAGACCACCCTATGTAGTTCAGCCCCTCAAGGTTCGTGGACCTATAAAAGGTGGCTCCATCTTGGATCAAGGTTGATCTTCTGGAAGTGAGCTTGGGACTGCGTGACCTTTTGGAGTCTTTCTGCTTGCACAAGGCTGAAAGGCTTGGCCAGGCAGAGACAAGGATCAAATCTGTGGTGGTTTAGGTATTGTATAGGGGAATTTGCTGTTCAATCTAAAAATAAAGTTTAATTGTTCCAGTGCTTGGCTCAGTATTTTTTTATTGAAGTAGACTTGGGGGTAAGCTTGAGAAGAGTGTATTTACATTGGGGACTCGTCCAGGATCTCAACGGACCCCCAAACACAAGCTTGCGATTAAGCGTGTTGAGCTGTGTAGAAATTGGCGCCACGGTGCAGAATTTGCAAAGGTTTTCACCGCTTCGCTAGTTGAGCAGATCGATTATTCATGGGCTTGGGAAAGGGTCCCGAAGAGATTGTAGAACAGAATCTGGCAAGCACTAGGGGCAAAATGCCTTTGGGGTTAGAGGCGCAATTAGGGCTGGGTTAAAGGCCCTCTCCTTTGGGTTAAAGGCCCATAAAACTAGGGTTGGGTTAAAGGCTCTCTCCTCTGGGTTAAAGGCCCGTAAATCTTAGTCGTGGTTAGTAGCTGCAGCTGCTGATAAAAACCAAAACACGATGCCATTGAAAAATAAAAACTAAAGGTTCAAGGCCCTGCCCAGATCGCGTATCCAATTGACTGGAAATTTCACAACGAACTGGGTGTAACAGTGCTAAGCGGCTAATCACTGATGGTGCGCAGATTGGAAGTGCACTCCAAAAATCGGCATCGATTGCCAGCGTGAAGAGGTTACGCGCTGACATCGGCGCCAAGCAGGTGGAAAGGAAGAAGCCTTTTTGACAGGGTGAGCCTATGTTGGTTATAGGCCTTTTTGAGGTATACAGATCTCTGAAAGGACGGGGGAGGACCCTCGGAAAGGTATCGGGCACTCGGTGGTTAGAGTATAGATTGTATCTAATTAATTCGAGAATTCTATATCCAAATTTAAATTTGTGTACGTCGAGTTATGCACCAAAAAGCTAATTGGTTAGAGTAGAGCGAGTTGAAATTCTTTGAGTTAAAGTCACTTGAATCTCACATCGAGGTGCTGAACAATTTAAAGTGTGCACATTTGCTTTCAGATTAATCTGTATATTACAATAAATTTCGAAGTTGTGTATAAAGTATATGTAAGGCTGCTGTTGTTGCATTGTGTTTACCGTGTATTGCCTTTGATTTAAATTTCGAATGTTAGATACACTGTTATAGTGATAGTTTAAATCGGCTGTATAAAAATATCGTTTGATCGTGACTATTGTTATAATCGGAGTCTGACTCGTGATTGTTCGGCCAGGGGTTCGTATCTTTCCGATCATTGTTCGGGGGAGGGTGCACACCACGAGGAGAGATTGCAATATACTGCAATTTGTTTCTGGAACTGTACAGTTAACGAATGCGATATTAGATGAATGCTTGTGATTGATATAGGTATGTGGTTGTGTATGATAATAATAAGTGGTATAATTTATTTTCTGTGTGGTGTGCTTGCATGTGTGGAGCTCATTTGCATGTCTTTAGATTGAGGTTGCTCTGGGTATAGGACACGGGCTGCGGGAACTTGTTTGATTGTGGTTGATTGTTCCCTGGAGCACCATAACGTTTGGATGATTGAGGATTGTTAAAATTGTAGAGTGGAATTATGTGAGAAGAGCTTCAGGTGCACGATTGAATAGAGCGATTGAATAGTAGATTGGAAAGATTGATTGTGCCATTGTGTGAAAGAGCTGCGAGACTGCTAGCGCTTCGGAGCCGTTGGCCATTGTTCGGGAGCGACCTTGGTAGTCTCGGAGATTGAGATAAGGGGTGAATTGTTCAGAAGGTGTGAGTGGCTTAGGAGTTGCTTCCATTGTCCAAAAGAATGGGGGATTAAATGGAACGAGATATGACTGCCTATTCTGAAAATCCGTTACAAGTAATATGCAGTGAGTTTCCACTAAGCACTGAACAATTGAGAAATCTTTCCGGGGTATTAAATAAAGAATTAGGGAGCGAATTATGGCCCGAGGGTGGCATTGGTGCATTGAAGGGATTGAAGTACATTGAGCAAATTATATGGCAATGCAGCGATCGTGAAGAGGCAAGGGAATTAATTGGATTGTGGAAAAATTATTATGAGGAACGGAAGGCAAGTAGTGACACTGAAAGAATGGCAAGTTGGAAGGAAGCAACTCTGAAGCAATCAATTCAGAATTGAATCAATTCTGTTGTGGAACCGCTCCGCACCCTAGGGCCAAACCCTGCCCATATACTAGCCCAAATACCGGCTGAACCAATTTTTTTTTTCGATACTCGACTTGCAACATGCATTCTTTTCTCTGCCTCTTCATGAAAACAATCAATATTTGTTTGTTTTCACATATAGGGGCCAACAATACGGACCAGATTGCCTCAAGTGTTTACCAATTCGCCTACTTTATTTTCCACGTGACAATAAGACCAATTGAGTACTTTAAAGTTCACGATGAATTCAAAATTACTGCAGTATGTTATGATTTATTAGTGGCCAGCAAAAATGAATCCAGTAATCATACTTGTCATAGTCAATGTATTCAGCAGGTGGATGGAAGCTTACCCAACCCTTGATCACAAAGCGCCTACAGTTGTCAATGTGTTAATGAGAGAAATTGTTCCAAGATTTGGTTTACCCATTCAACTTAGTTCAGATAACAGTCAACACTTAATTGGACAAATCAATAAAGAATTTTGTGAACAGCCGGGGATCCAGCAGCAATTACACTGTGCTTATCAACCACAGGCTGCTGGACTTGTAGAAAGAGCAAATCAGATCCTTAAACTAAATTAGCCAAATTGAAGGCGGAGACTTGACTTGGATGGTTTAAATTTCTCCCAAAAGCCCTATTTCAGATGAGAGTCACGCCTGCAGAGAAATCCAGATTAAGCTCAGCTGAATTTGTTTATGGTAAACCCTTGAAAATTACTTGGAACCAGAATGCGATTAAAATAATCAATTTCCACCATATGACTGCGGAGATGACTGACTACATTCTAGCTTTGACCAGAGCCTTAAGGGATTCACATTGTAGAGTAAGAGCAGCCTACAGTGAGATGCCTTTGTTAGCAACTCCCATTAAAGTGAAACCTGGAGATTGTGTCCTAATAAAGAATTGGGTGAGGAAAGGATTGGAGTTTTGTTGGGAGGGACCTTACCAAGTTCTTCTAATGACTCCAACAGCAGTGAAAGTGGATGGACGGAATGCATGGGTACATCTCCATCAATGCAAATGCATCAGTGAAAGTATGGATTGCTAACTTACTTCATCCCAGCTTCCCTTAGGAGCTCTATACTCTATTATGGATCAAGCACGGATGAACTATCAAGGTTGATGGATGGGATTTGCGCCCTCGAAAACGTGAGAGCTGAAGTCTCATCAGACGGTAATCATGAAGTTACGCCCACTAAAACTCGGGAAGCTTGATGGAATTCTTGGAAAATACATCAGCATCCTTTTGTTGGAACATTTGTTAGAGTGAAGCAGTCCTCATTGTATTTTGGGCTTATCATTAATGATGAGGGTTATCATAAATGATAAACGGGGGAATGTTAATATTGACCAAATTAAAGACACCATAAAATGGAGGATCCGTGCATTTGTCAGAATTACTTAACTTTTGTCAGTGGAAATTTACAGGCGCCGACCAGTCTAAGCATCACATTGATATTCAGGGTGCTGAAAGATCTAGGTTTTCTCCTCATTTCCCCTTAATTGCTAAAATGTATAAAAACTCTGCAAACAAACAAATGCATTGATATGATTGGATTGTGGCAAAAAAAATTGTAAATAATGTTGCAAGACAGTTACCTGCTTTTTTTTTTTGATTGACCGAAGTGTTAAGCCCTGGCAGGATTGTTTTGAGTTCCAGGGTAAATGTTGCATTATTCAGTTATGTAGCTTCCTTCTAGAAGCTTCTCCAAGAAACAATGTATGGGAGACTCTGTAATTGGTTTGGGGAACTGTCAATAATGTATTGATATAATTAATATGTTTAATTGTACTGTAAAGATACCACCCCCCTGTAGCTCAGCACCTCTAGGTTCGTGGACCCATAAAAGGTGGCTCTATCTTAGATCGAGGTTGATCTTCTGGAAGTTTGCTTGGGACAGCGTGACCTTTTGGAGTGATTCTGCTTGCACGAGGCTGAAGGACTTGGCCAGGCAGTCACAAGGATCAAACTTGCGGTGGTTTAGGTATCGTATAGAAGAATTTGCTGTTCAATCTAAAAATAAAGTTTAGTTGTTCCAGTGCTTGACTGTGTTTTGTGACTGAACTAGACTGGGGGGTAAGCTTGAGAAGAGTATATTTACAACTGTACACTAATTATTTTATTTAATGTTTGATTATACTCTGTTATCAGGTTACTAAACGGTCCTTCAACGAGTAAGGGTACTGTCAGATTTGCTTCTACCCGATTGCAGAACTTGGACTTTGTGTCTGGAACCGATGTGCCACAATGCTGCGAACTATAGACTGCGCTGCATTTTTTTCCATTGCTCCATCTATTGCATTTGAGTTTAGTTTGATTGTATTTATATGCAACATTAACTGACTTGATTTGATAGCATGCCAAACAAACCAATTCATTGTGGCTCAGTACATGCGCAGAGTGGCACACTGGTGCAACTGGTAGAAATGTGTCACACCCCACGGGCAAATTGGAGGATCAGCACCTCATATTTCACTTGGGCAGTTTACATCCCAATGGTATGAAAATTGAATTCTCTAATGTTAAGTAACTTCATTCCATACTATCCTCCCCTCCACTTCCCCCCTGCCCCCTACCTCCGCCCTAGTCATTTTACCAATTCCACAGTTCTCCACATTGTCTTTCCTGAGATCACATCTTCCTAAACCAACAATGGACTGACCAGGCAAGGCCCTGCCTGAGGTCATTTGTGGCCTCATTGACCCAGGTATTTTATTTTCTCATCTGCAGCACCCCCCCCCCCCCCAATTATCCCTAATTTCATTGTGAAGAAGGGTCCCAATGCGAAATATCAACCATCCTTTTTCTCCAGAGATGCTGCTTGACCCTCTGAGTGACTCCAGCACTTTGTGCCTACCTTTGGTATAAACCAGCATGTGCAGATCATTGTTTCAAATGAGAATGGGTGATCGATAGACGGCATGGACGCTGTGGGCCGAAGGGCCTGTTTCCATGCCATCTCCAAACTAAACAGTCAATAATAGACCTAAACCTAAAAACTTTGAATAACCAATTATTTGCCTCTTTCATATAATGGATATTGAATTACTTTCATATATTGATAATTCACAGGATATTTGGAATGCTTGACTATTGAGCAGAGTGCATGAAATGGATGTAATTTGAGTTAAGTTCATGTAGATTAATGGGGATTAATAATGGAATTGTCATTTGGAATATTCATGAGGGAGGTGAACCAGGTGGAATAGTTCCACAAGTACTTAAGGTAATGAGACCAGAGGCAACTGTGAATGCAATTTCTGTAGCTCATTGAATGCCGAAGCAGCATGAATTGATTGAAAAATTGTTCATGTTCTTCCAGATTTTCGAATAATGAGAAATATATTCTCTTAGATTATTATCACCGACGGGACCCTCATTAGAATTTATTATGTAAGGGAAGTACATTTAACATACAAAGATATGAACTGTCAATCCACATCAAAATATGATTTCTTGGTAGATATCATCATTGTTCCCTTTCACAAACATTATGTTACTGTCTCAAATGTAGCACACTTCAACTAAGGTCAGAGATAAGGCACATTTTGCCTACTGATTAGAATCGATGCAGAACAAGCTGACTTCAGAAGCAGCTAAGAACATGTTAATTAAAATTTAAATGGAAAGGATACCCATTCTGCAATTGACTTTCAGTGCTGAGGGGGAACCAAAGGAGATTGCATGTGATTAACCCACACACTTTGATTGCAACAAATGCAGCAATTCATGCTCCCTGTCCACCTTAATGATTTCTATAGATAGACACAAAGTGCTGGAGTAACTCAGCGGATCAGACAGCATCTCTGAAGAAAAGGAATAGGAGACGTTTCGAGTCGAGACCCATTTTCAGACTCATCCAGACATCATGGTCTATGGATATTGTGTAAGTGGACATTATTAGTAAGGCATGTGATAAATCCCTCATGGGTAGGCTGGTCCAGACGTTTGTTACATGGGCTTGTCATTGCTAGTTGGATACAAAAATGACTTGGCCATAGAAGACACATGTTAATGGTGATGGGTGTTTTCAGATTGGAGGTCTGGAACTAGTGACTCCAAAATGATAAGTGTTGGGACCTCTGTTGTTTATTATATATATCTATATTACTAAAAGTCTGATCTTGACCACTTCCTGTTGTTCTGTATATTGATTTTAGAACAACGCTGCCACCTATGGCTGTGATTTTTGGCCATCTTACTCAGAGTCCCCCTCCGCTGTGCAGGACAAGAGGATTTTTCCCATCGATGAAAAATAAAAGGGTTATTAGTGTTTAAAAAATATTGAGATGCTCTCTCCTGAAGGCCACGCCCCTTCCTGAGGGAGTATAAAACCCGGAAGTGTTGAGTGCCTCAGTCAGTCTCTGCAAGATGGGGGAGTGAGAGGGTCATGTCTCTCAGTCTGAGCAGTGAATAACACTGAACACATGTCTACAAAACTGTGAGTGTGGTTTTACTGATCTTGAGTGCCCTTAATATGGTTTGAAAATGAAAATGCAGTTGGTTTGAAATAAAGCACAGCAAATGGTTGGTGGTGGTTGATTTGAAATAAAGCACAGAAAATGGTTGGTGGTGGTTGGTTTGAAATGGCAAATGATTAAAAGTCTAAATTTGACAACTTCCCGTTTGCACTGTGTATTGAGTGTAGATAAAACGCTACCATGTACGGCTGTGATTCTTGGCCGTCTTACTCAGCCCCCCTCCACTCATCAAGTGCAGAGGATTCTTCCCATCAATGAAAAATAAAAGTGTTATTAGTGTTTAAAAGATGTTGGGAATCTCTCTCCTGTCAATCATGCCATGAAGGCCCCGCCCCTTCCAGTGGGAGGGGGAGGGATAATAAAACCCGGACATGTGGGTGTGGCTCAGTCTCTGCAAGATGGGGGATGGAGAGGTCTGAGCTTTGAATCAACTAAACACACTGAATGTCTACTGGACTGTGAGGATTCGCCTTCCTTGAAATGGTATGAAACTGCATTTGAATGTTGTGGCCTTGCACCCCGCATGAAATGGAATGAAATTGCATTTGTATTTGGTGTCCTTGCACCCTGCATGAAATAGTATGAAACTGCATTTGAATTTGGGGGCCTTGCACACTGCTTGAAATGGTAAGAAACTGCACTTCAATTTGGTGGCCTTGCACCCTGCTTGAAGTGGTATGAAACTGCACTTAAATTTGGTGGCTTTGCACTCTGCTTGAAGTGGTACCATACAGCACTTGAATTTGATGGCCTTGCACCCTGGATGAAGTGGTATGAAAATGCACTTGAATTTGGTGGCCTTGCACCCTGCTTGAAGTGGTATGAAACTGCACTTGTGTTTGGTGGCCTTGCACCCTGCTGGAAGTGGTACGAAACTTTTGGTGGCCTTGCACCCTGCTTGAAGTGGTACGAAAGTGCACTTGAATTTGGTGACCTTGCACTCTGCTTGAAGTGGTCGGAAACTGCACTTGAATTTGAAGGCCTTGCACCCTGCTTGAAATGGCATGAAACTGCACTTGAATTTGGTGGCCTTGCACCCTGCATGAAATGGCATGAAACTGCACTTGCATTTGGTGGCCTCGCACCCTGCTTGAAGTGGCTTGAAACAGCACTTGAGTTGGTGGCCTTACACCCTGCTTGAAGTGGTAGGAAACTGCACTTGAATTTGGTGGCCTTGCACCCTGCTTGAAGTGGTATGAAAATGCACTTGAATTTGGTGGCCTTGCACCCTGCTTGAAAAGGCATGACACTGCACTTGAATTTGGTGGCCTTGCACCATGCTTGAAAAGGCATGAAACTGCACTTGAGTTTGGTGGCCTTGCACCCTGCTTGAAGTGGCAGGAAACTGCACTTGAGTTTGATGGCCTTGCACCCTGCTTGAAGTGGTAGGAAACTCCACTTTAGTTTGGTAGCCCTGCTCCCTGCTTGAAGTGGTAGGAAACTGCACTTGAGTTTGGTGATCTTGCACCCTGCTTGAAGTGGTAGGAAACTGCCCTTGAATTTGGTGGCCTTGAACACTGCCTGAAGTGGTATGAAACTGCACTTGGGTTTATTGGATTGCACCCTGCTTGAAGTGCCGTGAAACTACACTTGAGTTTGGTGGCCATGCACCCTGCTTGAAGTGGTAGGAAACTGCACTTGAATTTGGTGGCCTTGATCCCTGCTTGAAAAGGCATGAAACTGCACTTTAATTTGGTGCCCTTGCACCCTGGCTGAAGTGGTATGAAACTTCACTTGAATTCGGTGGCTTTGCACACTGCTTGATGTGGAGGAAACTGCACTTGAATTCAGTGGCCTTGCATCTTGCTTGAAGTGGTAGGAAACTGCACCTAAATTTGGTGGCCTTGCACCCTGCTTGAAGTGGTGTGAAACTACACTTGAGTTCGGTGGCTTTGTCCCCGCTTGAAGTGGCAATAAATTGCACTTGAGTTTGGTGGCCTTACACCCTGCTTGAAGTGGTACGAAACTGCACATGAGTTTGATTGACATGCAGCCTGCTTGAAGTGGTATGAAACTGCACTTGGATTTGGTGGCCTTGCACCCTGCTTGAAGTGGTACGAAACTGCACTTGAATATGGTGGCCTTGCACCCTGCTTGAAATGGTATGAAACTGCACTTGGGTTTGTTGGATTGCACCCTGCATGAAGTGGCATGAAACTGCAATTTAATTTGGTGGCCTTGTACCCTGTTTGAAGTGGTATGAAACTGCACTTGAATTTGGTTGTCTTGCACCCTGCTTGAAGTGGTACAAAACTGCACTTGAATTCAGTGGCCTTGCATCTTGCTTGAAGTGGTAGGAAACTGCACTTGAGTTTGGTGGCCCTGCACCCTGCTTGTAGTGGTACGAAACTGCACATGAGTGTGATTGACTTGCACCCTGCTTGAAGTGGTACGAAACTGCACTTGAATTTGGTGGCCTTGCATCCTGCTTAAAATGGCATGAAACTGCACTTGCAGTTGGTGTCCTTGCACCCTGGATGAAACGGCACTTGAATTTGGTGGCCTTGCACCCTGCTTGAAGTGGTACGAAACTGCACTTGAATTTGGTGGCCTAGCACCCTGCTTGAAATTGTATCAAACTGCACTTGAATTTGGATGACTTGCACCCTGCTTGAAGTGGTACAAAACTGTACTTGAGTTTGGTGGACTTGCACCCTGGTTGAAGTGGTATGAAACTGCACTTGAATTCGGTGGCCTTGCACCCTGCTTGAAGTGGTACGAAACTGCATTTGAATTTGGTGGCCTTGCACCCTGCTTCAAATGGTATGAAACAACATTTAAATTTGGTGGCCTTGCACCCTGCTTGAAGAGGATTGAAACTGTCCTTGAATTTGGTGGCATTGCACCCTGTTTGGGGGCATGAAACTGCACTTGAATTAGATGGTCTTGCACCCTGCTTGAAATGGTATGAAACTGCACTTGCATTTGGTGGGCTTGCACCCTGCTTGAAATGGCATGAAACTGTACTTTAATTCGGTGCCCCTGCAGACTGCTTAAAATGGCATGAAACTGCACTTGCAGTTGGTGTCCTTGCACCCTTGGTGAAGTGGCATGAAATGGCACTTGAATTTGGTGGCCTTGCACCCTGCTTGAAGTGGCATGAAACTGCACTTGAATTTGGTGGCCTTGCACCCTGCTTGAAGTGGCTTGAAACTGCACTTGAATTTGGTGGCCTTGCACCCTGTTTGGTGGCATGAAACTGCACTTGAATTTGATGGTCTTGCACCCTGCTTGAAGTGGCATGAAACTGCACTTGAATTTTGTGGCTTTGCACCCTGCTTGAAATGGCATGAAACTGCACTTGAATTTGGTGGCCTTGATCCCTGATTGAAAAGACATGAAACCACTTTAATTTGGTGACCTTGCACCCTGCTTGAAGCGGTACGAAACTGCACTTGAATTTGGTGGCCAAGCACCCTGCTTGAAATGGTATCAAACTGCACTTGAGTTGGGTGGCCTTGCACCCTGCTTGAAGTGGTAGGAAACTGACCTTGGATTTGGTGGCCTTGCACCCCGCCTGAAGTGGTATGAAACTGCACTTGACTTTGCTCGCTTTGGACCCTGCTTGAAATGGTATGAAACTGCACTTGAGTTTGGTGGCCTTGCACCCTGCTTGAAGCGGTACGAAACTTTTGGTGGCCATGCACCCTGCTTGATATGGCATGAAACTGCACTTGAATTTGGTGGCCTTGCACCCTGCATAAAATGGCATGAAACTGCACTTGCATTTGGTGGCCTTGCACTCTGCTTGAAGTGGCTTGAAACTGCACTTGAGTTGGTGGCCTTGCACCCTGCCTGAAGTGGTAGGGGACTGCACATGAACTTGGTGGCCTTGCACCCTGCTTGAAGTGGCATGAAATTGCACTTGAGTTTGGTGGCCTTGCACCCTGCTTGAAAAGGCATGACACTGCATTTGAATTTGGTGGCCTTGCACCATGCTTGAAGTGGCATGAAACTGCACTTGAGTTTGGTGGCCTTGCACCCTGCTTGAAATGGCAGGAAACTGCACTTGAGTTTGTTGGCCTTGCACCCTGCTTGAAGTGGTAGGAAACTGCCCTTGAATTTGGTGGCCTTGCACACTGCATGAAGTGGTATGAAACTGCACTTGGGTTTATTGGATTGCACCCTGCTTGAAGTGCCGTGAAACTACACTTGAGTTTGGTGGCCATGCACCCTGCTTGAAGTGGTAGGAAACTGCACTTGAATTTGGTGGCCTTGATCCCTGCTTGAAAAGGCATGAAACTGCACTTTAATTTGGTGGCCTTGCACCCTGGCTGAAGTGGTATGAAACTTCACTTGAATTCGGTGGCTTTGCACACTGCTTGATGTGGAGGAAACTGCACTTGAATTCAGTGGCCTTGCATCTTGCTTGAAGTGGTAGGAAACTGCACCTAAATTTGGTGGCCTTGCACCCTGCTTGAAGTGGTGTGAAACTGCACTTGAGTTCGGTGGCTTTGTCCCCGCTTGAAGTGGCAATAAATTGCACTTGAGTTTGGTGGCCTTACACCCTGCTTGAAGTGGTATGAAACTGCACTTGGATTTGGTGGCCTTGCACCCTGCTTGAAGTGGTACGAAACTGCACTTGAATTTGGTGGCCTTGCACCCTGCTTGAAATGGTATGAAACTGCACTTGGGTTTGTTGGATTGCACCCTGCATGAAGTGGCATGAAACTGCAATTTAATTTGGTGGCCTTGTACCCTGTTTGAAGTGGTATGAAACTGCACTTGAATTTGGTTGTCTTGCACCCTGCTTGAAGTGGTACAAAACTGCACTTGAATTCAGTGGCCTTGCATCTTGCTTGAAGTGGTAGGAAACTGCACTTGAGTTTGGTGGCCCTGCACCCTGCTTGTAGTGGTACGAAACTGCACATGAGTGTGATTGACTTGCACCCTGCTTGAAGTGGTACGAAACTGCACTTGAATTTGGTGGCCTTGCATCCTGCTTAAAATGGCATGAAACTGCACTTGCAGTTGGTGTCCTTGCACCCTGGATGAAACGGCACTTGAATTTGGTGGTCTTGCACCCTGCTTGAAGTGGTACGAAACTGCACTTGAATTTGGTGGCCTAGCACCCTGCTTGAAATTCTATCAAACTGCACTTGAATTTGGATGTCTTGCACCCTGCTTGAAGTGGTACAAAACTGTACTTGAGTTTGGTGGACTTGCACCCTGGTTGAAGTGGTATGAAACTGCACTTGAATTCGGTGGCCTTGCACCCTGCTTGAAGTGGTACGAAACTGCATTTGAATTTGGTGGCCTTGCACCCTGCTTCAAATGGTATGAAACAACATTTAAATTTGGTGGCCTTGCACCCTGCTTGAAGAGGATTGAAACTGCCCTTGAATTTGGTGGCATTGCACCCTGTTTGGGGGCATGAAACTGCACTTGAATTAGATGGTCTTGCACCCTGCTTGAAATGGTATGAAACTGCACTTGAATTTGGTGGGCTTGCACCCTGCTTGAAATGGCATGAAACTGTACTTTAATTTGGTGCCCCTGCAGACTGCTTAAAATGGCATGAAACTGCACTTGCAGTTGGTGTCCTTGCACCCTTGGTGAAGTGGCATGAAATGGCACTTGAATTTGGTGGCCTTGCACTCTGCTTGAAATGGTATGAAACTGCACTTGCATTTGGTGGCCTTGCACCCTGCTTGAAGTGGTTTGAAACTGCCCTTGAATTTGGTGGCCTTGCACCCTGCTTGAAGTGGCATGAAACTGCACTTGAATTTGGTGGCCTTGCACCCTGCTTGAAGTGGCTTGAAACTGCACTTGAATTTGGTGGCCTTGCACCCTGTTTGGTGGCATGAAACATCACTTGAATTTGATGGTCTTGCACCCTGCTTGAAGTGGCATGAAACTGCACTTGAATTTTGTGGCTTTGCACCCTGCTTGAAATGGCATGAAACTGCACTTGAATTTGGTGGCCTTGATCCCTGATTGGAAAGGCATAAAACCACTTTAATTTGGTGACCTTGCACCCTGCTTGAAGCGGTACGAAACTGCACTTGAATTTGGTGGCCAAGCACCCTGCTTGAAATGGTATCAAACTGCACTTGAGTTGGGTGGCCTTGCACCCTGCTTGAAGTGGTAGGAAACTGACCTTGGATTTGGTGGCCTTGCACCCCGCCTGAAGTGGTATGAAACTGCACTTGACTTTGCTCGCTTTGGACCCTGCTTGAAATGGTATGAAACTGCACTTGAGTTTGGTGGCCTTGCACCTTGCTTGAAGTGGTATGAAACTGCACTTGAATTTGGTGGCCTTGCACCCTGCATAAAATGGCATGAAACTGCACTTGCATTTGGTGGCCTTGCACTCTGCTTGAAGTGGCTTGAAACTGCACTTGAGTTGGTGGCCTTGCACCCTGCCTGAAGTGGTAGGGGACTGCACATGAACTTGGTGGCCTTGCACCCTGCTTGAAGTGGCATGAAATTGCACTTGAGTTTGGTGGCCTTGCACCCTGCTTGAAAAGGCATGACACTGCACTTGAATTTGGTGGCCTTGCACCATGCTTGAAAAGGCATGAAACTGCACTTGAGTTTGGTGGCCTTGCACCCTGCTTGAAATGGCAGGAAACTGCACTTGAGTTTGTTGGCCTTGCACCCTGCTTGAAGTGGTAGGAAACTGACCTTGAATTTGGTGGCCTTGCACCTTGCTTGAAGTGGTATGAAACTGCATTGAGTTTGCTGGCCTTGCACCCTGCTTGAAGCGGTACAAAACCTTTGGTGGCCTTGCACCCTGCTTGAAGTGGTATGAATCTGCATTTTAATTTGGGTGTCTAGCACGCTGCTTGATGTGGTATGAAACCGCACTTGCGTTTTGTGGCCTTGCACTCTGCTTGAAGTGGCTTGAAACTGCACTTGAGTTGGTGGCCTTGCACCCTGCCTGAAGTGGTAGGGAACTGCACATGAACTTGGTGGCCTTGCACCCTGCTTGAAGTGGCATGAAATTGCACTTGAGTTTGGTGGCCTTGCACCCTGCTTGAAAAGGCATGACACTGCATTTGAATTTGGTGGCCTTGCACCATGCTTGAAGTGGCATGAAACTGCACTTGAGTTTGGTGGCCTTGCACCCTGCTTGAAATGGCAGGAAACTGCACTTGAGTTTGTTGGCCTTGCACCCTGCTTGAAGTGGTAGGAAACTGACCTTGAATTTGGTGGCCTTGCACCTTGCTTGAAGTGGTATGAAACTGCATTGAGTTTGTTGGCCTTGCACCCTGCTTGAAGCGGTACAAAACTTTTGGTGGCCTTGCACCCTGCTTGAAGTGGTATGAATCTGCATTTTAATTTGGGTGTCTAGCACGCTGCTTGATGTGGTATGAAACCGCACTTGTATTTGGTGGCCTTGAACCCTGCTTGAAATGGCATGAAACTGCACTTGCATTTTGTGGCCTTGCACTCTGCTTGAAGTGGCTTGAAACTGCACTTGAGTTGGTGGCCTTGCACCCTGCTTGAAGTGGTAGGGAACTGCACTTGAACTTGGTGGCCTTGCACCCTGCTTGAAGTGACATGAAATTGCACTTGAGTTTGGTGGCCTTGCACCCTGCTTGAAAAGGCATGACACTGCATTTGAATTTGGTGGCCTTGCGCCCTGCTTGAAATTGCATGAAACTGCACTTGCATTTTGGTGGCCTTGCGCCCTGCTTGAAGTGGCTTGAAACTGCCCTTGAATTTGGTGGCCTTTTACCCTGCTTGAAGTGGCATGAAACTGCACTTGAGATTGGTGGACTGTGCAATTGGCTTGAAATGGCATGAAATGGCCTTGCACCATGCTTGAAATTGCATGAAACTGCACTTGCATTTTGGTGGCCTTGTGCCCTGCTTGACGTGGCTTGAAACTGCCCTTGAATTTGGTGGCCTTTTACCCTGCTTGAAGTGGCATGAAACTGCACTTGAGATTGGTGGACTGTGCAAGTGGCTTGAAATGGCATGAAATGGCATGAAACTGCGCTTGAATTTGGTGGCCTTGATCGCTGTTTGAAAAGGCATGAAACTGCACTTTAATTTGATGGCCTTGCACCCTGCTTGATGTGGTACGAAACTGCACTTGAATTTGGTGGCCTTGCACCCTGCTTGAAATGGCATGAAACTGCACTTGCATTTGGTGGCCTTGCACCCTGTTGAAATGGCATGAAACTGCACTTGAATTTGGTGGCCTTGCACCCTGCTTCAAATGGCATGAAACTGCACTTGAGTTTGGTGGCCTTGATCGCTGCTTGAAAAGGCATGAAACTGCACTTTAATTTGATGGCCTTGCACCAGGCTTGAAATGGTATAAAACTGCACTTGAATTTGGTGGCCTTGCACACTGCTTGAAGTGGCTTGAAACTGCCTTTGAATTTGGTGGACTTGCACCCTGTTTGGTGGCATGAAACTGCACTTGAATTTGATGGTCTTGCTCTCTGCTTGAAGTGGCATAAAACTGCACTTGAATTTGCTGGCCTTGCACCCTTTTTGGTGGCATGAAACTGCACTTGAATTTGATGGTCTTGCTCTCTGCTTGAAGTGGCATAAAACTGCACTTGAATTTGCTGGCCTTGCACCCTTTTTGGTGGCATGAAACTGCACTTGAATTTGATGGTCTTGCACTCTGCTTGAAGTGGCATAAAACAGCACCTGCGTTTGGTGGCCTTGTACCCTGCTTGAACTGGCAAGAAATTGCACTTCAGTTTGGTGGCCGTACACCCTGCTTGAAATGGTAGGAAACTGCCCTTGAAATTGGTGGCCTTGCACCTTCCTTGAACTGCACTTGAGTTTGGTGGACTGTGCAAGTGGCTTGAAATGGCATGAAATGGCATGAAACTGCACTTGAATTTGGTGGCTTTGCAGACTGCTTGAAATGGCAGGAAACTGCACTTGAATTCGGTGGCCTTGCATCTTGCTTGAAGTGATAGGAAACTGCACCTGAATTCGGTGGCCTTGCATCTTGCTTGAAGTTGTAGGAAACTGCACCTGAATTTGGTGGCCTTGCACCCTGCTTGAAGTAGTGTGAAACTACGCTTGAGTTTGGTGGCCTTGTCGCCTGCTTGAAGTGGCAAGAAATTGCACTTGAGTTTGGTGGCCTTACACCCTGCGTGAAGTGGCTTGAAATTGCCCTTGAAATTGCTGGCCTTGCACCCTGCTTTAAGAGGCTTGAAACTGCACTTCAATTTGGTGGCCTTGCACACTGCTTGAAGTGTCATTTAATGCACTTGAACTTGGTGGCCTTGCAGCCTGCTTGGTAGCATGAAACTGCACTTGAATTTAGTGGCCTTGCACGCTGTTTGGTGGCATGAAACTGCACTTGAATTTGATGGTCTTGCACCCTGCTTGAAGTGGCATGAAACTGCACTTCAATTTGGTGGCCTTGCACCCTGCTTGAAGTGGCATGAAACAGCACTTGAGTTTGGTGGCCTTGTACCCTGCTTGAAGTGGCAAGAAATTGCATTTGAGTTTCGTGGCCGTACACCCTGCTTGAAATGGTAGGAAACTGCACTTGAGTTTGCTGGCCTTGCACCCTGCTTGAAGTGGTACGAAACTGCACTTGAGTTTGGATGCCTTGCACCCTGTTAGAAATGGTACGAATCTGTACTTGAATTTGGTGGCCTTGCACCCTGCTTGAAATGGCATGAAACTGCATTTGAATTTGGTGGCCTTGCACCCTGCTTGAAATGGCATGAAACTGCACTTGCATATGGCGGCCTTGCACCCTGGATGAAGAGGCATAAAACTGCACTTGAATTTGGTGGCCCTGCACCCTGCTTGAAGTGGCATGAAACTGCACTTGAATTTGGTGGCCTTGCATCCTGCTTGAAGTTGCAAGAAACTGCACTTGAATTTGGTGGCCTTGCACCCTGCTTGAAGTGGCATGAAACAGCACTTGAGTTAGGTGGCCTTGTACCCTGCTTGAAGTGGCAAGAAATTGCACTTGAGTTTGGTGGCCTGACATCCTGCTTGAAGTGGTAGGAAACTGCACTTGAGTTTGTTGTCTTGCACCCTGTTTGAAGTCGTACAAAACTGGACTTGAATTTGTTGGCCTTGCACCCTGGTTGATGTGGTATGAAACTGCACTTGATTTTGGAGGCCTTGCACCCTGCTTCAAGTGGTATGAAACTGCACTTGAGTTTGGTGGACTGTGCAAGTGGCTTGAAATGGCATGAAACTGCACTTGAATGTGGTGGCCTTGCAGATTGCTTGAAATTGCATGAAATTGCACTTGAATTTGGTGGCCTTGCATCCTGCTTGAAGTGGCTTGAAACTGCACTTGAATTTGGTGGCCTTACAGACTGCTTGAAATGGCATGAAACTGCACTTGAATTTGGTGGCCCTGCACCCTGCTTGAAGTGTCATGAAAGTGCACTTCAATTTGGTGGCCTTGCACCCTGCTTGAAGTGGCATGAAACAGCACTTGAGTTTGGTGGCCTTGCACCCTGCTTGAAATGGCATGAAAGTGTACTTTAATTTTGTGTCCATGCAGAATGCTTAAAATGACATGAAACTGCACTTTCAGTTGGTGTCCTTGCACCCTGGATGAAGTGGTATGAAACTGCACTTGAATTTGGTGGCCTTGCACCCTGCTTGAAGTGGTACGAAACTGCACTTGAATTTGGTGGCCAAGCACCCTGCTTGAAATGGTATCAAACTGCACTTGAATTTGGTTGTCTTACACCCTGCTTGAAGTGGTATGAAACTGCACTTGAATTTGGTGGCCTCGCATCTTGCTTGAAGTGGTAGGAAACTGCACCTGAATTCGGTGGCCTTGCACCCTGCTTGAAGTGGTGTGAGCTACACTTGAGTTTGATGGCCTTGTCCCCTGCTTGAAGTGGCAAGAAATTTCACTTGATTTTGGTGGCCTTACACCCTGCTTGAAGTGGTAGGAAACTGCACTTGAGTTTGGTGGCCTTGCACCCTGCTTGAAGTGGTATGAAACTGCACTTGAATTTTGTGGCCTTGCACCCTGCATGAAATGGCATGAAACTGCACTTTAATTTGGTGGCCTTGCAGACTGCTTAAAATGGCATGAAACTGCATTTGCAGTTGGTGTCCTTGCACCCTGGATGAAGTGGCATGAAACTGCACTTGAATTTGGTAACCTTGCACCCTGCTTGAAATGGCATGAAACTGCACTTGCATTTGGTGGTCTTGCACCCTGCTTGAAGTGGCTTGAAACTGCCCTTGAATTTGGTGGCCTTGCACCCTGCTTGGTGGCATGAAACTGCACTTGAATTTGGTGGCCTTGCATCCTGCTTGAAGTGGCATGAAACTGCACTTGAATTTGGTGGCCTGACATCCTGCTTGAAGTGGTAGAGAACTGCACTTGAGTTTGGTGGCCTTGCACCCTGTTTCAAGTGGTACGAAACTGCACTTGAATTTGATGGCCTTTCACCCTGCTTGATGTGGTATGAAACTGCACTTGAATTTGGAGGCCTTGCACCCTGCTTGAAATGTTATGAAACTGCACTTGAGTTTGTTGGACTGTGCACTTGGCTTGAAATGGCATGAAATGGCATGAAACTGCACTTGAATTTGGTGGCCTATCACCCTGCTTGAAATGGTATCAAACTGCACTTGAATTTGTTTGTCTTGCACCCTGCTTGAAGTGGTATGAAACTGCACTTGAATTTGGTAGCTTTGCACCCTGCTTGAAATTGCATGAAACGGCACTTGAATTTTGTGGCCTTGCAGCCTGCTTGAAGTGGCGGGAAACTGCACTTGAGTTGGGTGGCCTTGCACCCTGCTTGAAGTGGTAGGAAACTGACCTTGAATTTGGTGGCCCAGCAGCCTGCTTGAAATGATATTAAACTGCCCCTGAAATTGGTGGCCTTGTACCCTGCATCAAGTGGCGTGAAACTGCGCTTGAGTTTGGTGGACTGCGCAAGTGGCATGAAATGGCATGAAATGGCATGAAAAAGCACTTGAATTTGGTGGCTTTGCAGTCTGCTTGAAATGGCAGGAAACTGCACTTCAACTTGGTGGCCATGCACCCTGCTTGAAGAGGCTTGAAACTGCACTTGAATTTGATGTTCTTGCACCATGCTTGAAGTGGCATGAAACTGCACTTCAATTTGGTGACCTTGCACCCTGCTTGAAGTGGCATGAAACGGCACTTGAGTTTGATGGCCTTGTACCCTGCTTGACGTGGCAAGAAATTGCATTTGAGTTTGGTGGCCGTACACGCTGCTTGAAATGGTAGGAAACTGCACTTGAGTTTGGTGGCCTTGCATGCTGCTTGAAATGGTATGATACTGCACGAATTTGGTGGCCTTGCGGACTGCTTGCAATGGCATGAAACTGCATTTGAATTTGGTGGCTTTGCACCCTGCTTGAAATGGCATGAAACTGCACTTGCATTTGGTGGCCTTGCACCCTGTTTGAAGAGGCATGAAACTGCACTTGAATTTGGTGGCCTTGCACCCTGCTTGAAGTGGCATGAAACTGCACTTGCATTTGGTGGCCTTGCACCCTGTTTGAAGAGGCATGAAACTGCACTTGAATTTGGTGGCCTTGCACCCTGCTTGAAGTGGCTTGAAACTGCACTTGAGTTTGGTGGCCTTGTCCCCTGCTTGAAGTGGCAAGAAATTGCACTTGAGTTTGGTGGCCTTACACCCTGCTTGAATTGGTAGGAAACAGCACTTGCAGTTGGTGTCCTTGTACCCTGAATGAAGTGGCATGAAACTGCATTTGAATTTGGTGGCCTTGCACCCTGCTTGAAATGGCATGAAACTGCACTTGCATTTGGTGGCCTTGTACCCTGCTTGAAATGGCATAAATCTGTACTTGCATTTGGTGGCCTTGCTCCCTGCTTGAAGTGGCTTCAAACTGCCCTTGTATTTGGTGGCCTTGCACCCTGCTTGAAGTGGCATGAAACTGCACTCGGATTTGGTGGCCTTGCACCCTGCTTGAAATGGCATAAATCTTTATTTGCATTTGGTGGCCTTGCACCCTGCTTGAAGTGGCTTCCAACTGCCCTTGTATTTGGTGGCCTTGCTCCATGCTTGAAGTGGCATGAAACTGCACTCGGATTTGGTGTCGCACCCTGTTTGGTGGCATGAAACTGCACTTGAATTTGGTGGTCTTGCACCCTGCTTGAAATGGCATGGAACTGCACTTGAATTTGGTGGCCTTGCACCCTGCTTGAAGTGGAGGAAACTGCACTTGAATTTGGTGGCCTTGCATATTGCTTGAAGTGATAGGAAACTGCACCTGAATTCGGTGGTCTTGCACCCTGCTTGAAGTGGTGTGAAACTACACTTGAGTTTGGTAGCTTTGTCCCCTGCTTGAAGTGGCAAGAAATTGCACTTGTGTTTGTTGGCCTTGCACCCTGCTTGATGTGGAACGAAACTGCGCTTGAATTTGGTGCCCTTGCACCCTGCTTCATGTGATTTGAAACTGCACTTGAATCTGGAGGCCTTGCACCCTGCTTGCAGTGGTATGAAACTGCACTTGAGTTTGTTGGACTGTGCAAGTGGCTTGAAATTGCGTGAAATGGCTTGAAACTGTACTTGAATTTGATGGCCTTGCATCCTGCTTGAAGTGGATTGAAATTGCACTTCAATTTGGTGGCCTTGCTCCCTGCTTGAAAAGGCATGAAACTGCACTTGAGTTTGGTGGCCTTCCACCCTGCTTGAAGTGGTAGGAAACTGCACTTGAATTTGATGGCCTTGCACCCTGCTTGGTGGCATGAAACTGCACTTGAACCCAAAGAAAATATCTGTGTAAACCTAAAGAATTCGGGGGACTGACACTCCCCATTTGCTGTATTACTATTGGGCAGTGAATATTAAAAATATAAATTACTGGTTGGACAGTTCTGCCCAACAAGTAGACTGGATAAGAATGGAGAAAGGGGATTGTTCCCCCTATAATATAGGAGCGATTCTTCTCTCTCCGATAAAACGGAACAATATAATATATAAGAAGAATCCCATTATTCACAGTATTATACAAATTTGGAAACAAATAAAATTAACTTTAAAATTAAGAAATTCATCGCTTCTTTCCCCAATAGTTATCAATCGCCTCATTCAAACCATCTATTATTGATAAAACGTTTATCCATTGGGAAAGAATAGGAATTAAAATGATTGGAGATATGTACGAAATGGGAAAACTTCTACCATTCCACCAACTACAACTAAAATATAATCTGAAAAGTAATCAATATTTCAAATATCTTCAAATTCGAGATTATTTGAAAAAACACATACAAGGACATCAAACTCTAACCTCAGATTTATTAGATGAAGGAATGAACAGAAAGGCAGAATCAAGCAATTTCATATCATACCTATAATATAATTTTAAATATAGAAACACCAACGACAGAGGCAATTGGAAGGGACTGGGAGCAAGAATTATTGATAAAAATTCCAAAAGACAGATGGGGAAAAAAGCTATTGTATGCACATAAATGTTTGATTAATGTAAGGCATAACTTAATTCAATTAAAAATTTTACATCGATTATATTACTCGAAAACTAGACTGAACAAAATATTTCCAAACGTTTCCCCCATTTGTGACAAATGTCTTACTCAAAATGCCACTATAGCACATTCCTTTGTCTCCTGTACAAAACTTCATAAATTTTGGAACAAAATCTTTGAAAGTTTTACAAAACTATTTAACATAAAATTGAACCCTGATTATCTTTGGATCAATGGAAGATGGATGTAAGCTAACTACGTTCCAAGTATCTCTCTTTAATTATGGTTTAATAACAGCAAAAATACTTATAGTTAAATTTTGGAAAAATGCATCCACGCCAACGTTTAAAATGTGGATTTCAAATATGTCCGAAACATTACATCTTGAAGAAATTAGATTCCTCCTATTAGGCAAAGTAGACCAATTCTTAAAGATTTGGTCTCCTTTTATCGACTTCTTACAAGCATATGGTGCAACACAGGCACGTGCCATCAGGGTAGGCAAGGTAGGCACTGCCTACCCTGACTAAAATTATGAAATGGGAATTATTAAATATAAATAGTAAAGGCATGGGAGAATTATGCCTATGTAAGAGGCTGATCTCTTAGGTAGGCATAATTCCCTGTGCCTTTCACCCGCAGCGCTTGTGACACGGGAAGCTCTGTGCAGTCCCCGTGCCATCAGCGCTGCCTGAAGCCGTCAATTTTAATCGGGGCTGAAGGCAGCAGAAATCCTGCCTTTGTAGCACTGCGCATGCGCATCAGTCTACTGCGCATGCGCAGCGCAAGTTTATTGGCGGGGTTTTCAACCATGGTTTGTCGTGTCCCAATGATATGGTAAGTACATTTTGTGATTTTTTTTTTAATACTGTATTTGCCGGGGTGTGGGGGGGTGTGGGAGTCGGAGTGGGGAGAGAGCTCCTTTCACAGCGTTTGGGGAGTCTGGCCCGGGGTAACGTTGCGGGGAGGGCACAAATGTTATGAATGAGGGGTCGGGGGCATCCACTTGCGACGTTCCTTGCAAGGGGGCATGAAATGACACTGCTCTGAGGCCGGGGGGGGGGGGAGAGAGAGAGAGAGAAGTAGCTCGAGCGGCCGCCGGGCCGGACAGCGGAACCAGCCGCCACCTTAGCTCCAGAACCACCCGCCCACCTCTGGCAGCTCTCCATCTAAAAACATCTCTCCTGCCGCTCGCTGGTCTCACTCATGTCCTTAAATTCCGACAGCGCGATTGAGGTTACTCGGCTGTGGGAATTTAACGATTTGCAGGAAGTCGCTGACATGAGTGAAGTCGGCGAACGGCAGGTGACAGGTGTTCAGACGGAGAGCACTGCCAAAGGTGAGCGGGCCGGCAGAAGGCGCTGAAGTGGTGACCAGTTCAGCTGTCGGGTCCCGGTGGCCGCTCCCCGAGCTGCTTCTATCCCCAGCTACAGTCCGTGGCTTCGCACCCGGAGAGCTGCGGCAGCGGTGAGGGAGTGAAGATTCCAGCACTTTGTGATAAGTACTTTCTTGCGATTTTTACCATTGTTCCTCACATGTCCAGCCTACAACCTCTATATATCACTCAGAACCTCTAGTCCTGGCACCTTCCTCGTAAATGTTCTCTGTGTCCTTTCCAGCGCTGGCAGTATCCCCGACACCCTCCTTCTCAACGCTCGTGCCCTCCCCACAACTTTACCCCTGTCACAGACTCTCCACACGCTGTGAAAGGAACTATCCCCACAATTGGACTAGGAAGCCTTGGGCAAATTGAAATGTCACTGTTTTTTATTTATTTATTTATTTAACGGGGAGAACAATCTGCGCATGCGCGGTTTACATTTTTTTAAAAGCGGACTGAGTGCCTACCCTGAGTAATTACTCACGGCACGTGCCTGGTGCAACATAACCTTAGAAATTAAATGGTTCAGAACCGGGTGACGGGTGGGTAAAGATATTGAGTAGGTATAACTCTCCTAATTTATTTTCCTTCTTTATTTTATTATTTTTTTAAAATCTCTCTAGCTTCTTCTGTCTTCTTTCTGTCTCTCTCGCTATTCATTTCTACTCTCTTGTCTAACTCTTTTTCGGGCTTTTCTTATTATATCACGAATTAGCACCATCACCATTTCCTACGACACTCTATTTTCTTCTTTCTATCATTGTTCTTTTAATATTAAATTAAAAATAAGATGTACAAAAACTGTAACATATCTGTATGCATCAGGTACTTAGGTACCACACTACTGTATTTACTTCTAACAAAAATAAAAATTAAAAAATATATAAAATAAAATAATTTGGTGGCCTTGCACCCTGCTTGAAGTGGCTGGAAACTGCACTTGAGTTTGGTGGCCTTGCATCCTGCTTGAAGTTTCAGGACACTTTACTTGAGTTTGGTGGCACTGCACCCTGCTTGAAGTGAAGGAAACTGAAGTGGTAGGGGGCAGGACTATAAAACACCAGATGACGTGAGTCAGTCACTCTGGAAGATTGCGAGGGAGGGTCCACAACTGTGATTCTAAGCTGCAAATCAACTGAACTGTGAGTCTGTTATGTATTTGCAGAAAATGATTTGTTCGCCGTTAATGACAATGTTATGAATTGTTTGGCAATTTGGTGGCCGGGACTCTGCTTGAAATCCTATGAAACTGAATTTGGTGGCCTGCACTCTGCCTGAAATGCTATGAAACTGAATCTGGTGGCCTGAACTCTGCCTGAAATGCTATGCAACTGAATCTGGTGGCCTGCACTCTGCCTGAAATGCTACGAAACTGAATCTGGTGGCCTGCACTCTGCCTGAAATGCTACGAAACTGAATCTGGTGGCCTGCACTCTGCCTGAAATGCTATGAAACTGAATCTGGTGGCTTGCACTCTCCCTAAAATGCTAAGCCACTGAATCTGGTGGCCTGCACTCTGCTAGAAATGGAATTTCAAGGAATAGCCGTGAGTGAACTTCCAGCCCACCAGCCTTGAGTGACTGAGCTGCCAGTCCACCAGCCCTGAGTGACTGAGCTGCCTGTCCACCAGCCCTGAGTGACTGAGCTGCCAGCCCACCAAGCCTGAGTGACTGAGATGCCAGCCCAATAATCCATTTGGCCCACAATGTGCATACAGTCCCTTCGGCCCACAATAATCCATTTGGCCCACAATGTGCATACAGTCCCTTTGGCCCACAACACCCACACTAGTGCTCCAGAACCCCCCCCCCCCCCCCCCCCACTGGCCACCAATATTGGAATTGGTGACAAGGTGGAATATTGTGTTGGGGGACCAGCCCTCCCGTGTGAACATGGGATGCAACGGGTCCCACTAGTCTAGTCTATAAATATATGTAGTTATAGAAGGGCCCTTTTTGTATTTTGCCAGCTCCAGTGGTAATTTGTTTAGTGTTCTTAAAAACGTGATACATTGTGCTGCAGCAAGTTTTGCAGGAAGTTAATTTGACCTGTGAAGTGTTGAAGAAAATGAAGGAGACTATAGAGAGTGGTAGACACTGGCCTGTTATTGAGCTCTCCATCACTGAAGCAATCTCTCTGATTCCTCTATTATCTAATCAGATAGTTAGATAATTAGGCAACTAATATCATCATAAAACCACAACGCCTTGCCCATGCTCTCATTTCACTCCCACCATCTGGAAAACCGTGACTACCAGGTTCAGGAACTCTATCTTTCCAGCAACCATTAGCTTCTTTAACACTGCTAGGGTAGGCATGGTGGCACAGAGGTAGAGTTGCTGCCTTACAATGCCAGAGGCCCAATTTTGATCCAGAGTATGGGTACTGGCTGTACAGAGTTTATACGATGTCCCTGTGACTGCGTGGGTTTTCTTCTTGTGTTCCGGTTTCCTCCCACACTCCAAAGACATGTGGGTTTGAAGGTTTATCTGCTTCTGTAAATTGTTCCTAGTATGTTGGATAGAACTAGTGGAATGGGTGATCACTGGTTGGCATGGACTCGGTGGGCCAAAGGGCCCACTTCCATGCTATATCTCTAAACTAAAGTAAACTTACTTCAGCAGCTTTGGTTTTGCATTATTATGTTTACCTAATTCTATGTTTATCAACTTATTGCATCATTGATTATTATATTTATCTGCGTATTATTGCATTTATGGACCTGTAAGCTGCAGCAAGTAAGAATTTAATTATTCAATTGCTGGTACATATGACATACAACAAATATACAATAAACATTCTTGACTCGCTTGAACCTTCACAGTCTTTGCTTAAGGTTGAGACTGAAGGCTGAGACTCTTGGAGTACAAGTCTTCACTGGGCTGTTGGAGAATTGAAGTATTGGTTAAGAAAACCAAGAGACTGAGAAATCAAGAAAGGAACTGAACTTGGTGTGGGGAATGGGATTTCAGAGGAATGGGAGAAAGTGAGGTGTGGGGGTGGTTTGCTTGTAGTAAACTGGCTAGTAGCCAAGAATGTTAAATTGCTCTATGTACTGACAACAGAACAATGAAATGTTCCTGCATTCTGATCTGGGGTGAGCCAAGAACAATAATGCTTCCAGGCTGTATGACTCTATAACTCTATAACTCTAAGACCAACTGCGACAGGGAAAACATTATTTTGGATAGGCTTATTTCATAATTGTAGTTGTATGAACTGAAAAGGTATCATATCATCCACCTCAGCGACGATGGGGCTTTGTTGGAAATGTTGATAGTTAAAGGATTCATAAGATGCTGATTGATTTAATTAATCAGCAGTGGGCATTAAAGGACCTCTCCCCGTTAAAGATACAGGAAGTTGCTGTATTTGTTCAATTTCACGCTCATCCAAAGGTAATGACTTCTACTTGCTGGTTACAAATCTAATTTATTTATTGCAGTAAAAAATAATTTGAACATATAACACAAGGTCATTATATTCTGCATGTGTTCTTTCATTTCGTAGTGGAATATGAGATTCAATTAACTAATTACATTTAAATGGAGCCTATTGGATGTTAATATTGGTGGACAGGTGAATAACAAAGGCAGGATTTCTGCTGCAGGGTGTGAAATATAAAATAAGCAAATAGAACATAGAATATAGAAAAATTACAGCAGCCCTTCAGCCCTCGATGTCTGTGTTGAACATGATGCCTACTTAAACTAATCACCTCTGCTTGAACTTGATCCATATTTCCACTATTCCCTGCAAATGCCTATGCTTCTTAAATGGCACTGATACAGTGGCTTGCAAAAGTTTTCATACCCCTTGAACCTTTCTACATTTTGTCACGGTACAACCACAAATGTAAATGTATTTTATAGGGATTTTATGTGATAGACCAACACAAAGTGGTGCATAATTGTGAAGTGGAAGGAAAATGATACATGGTTTCCAAATTTTATTACAAATAAAAAACTGAAAAGTGTGGCGTGCAAAAGTATTCTGCCCTCCTGAGTCAATGCTTTGTAGAACCACCTTTCGCCGCAATTACAGCTGCAAGTTTTTTGGGGTATGTCTCTACCAGCTTTGCACATCTAGAGACTGAAATTTTTGCCCATTCTTCTTTGCAAAATTGCTCAAGCTCAGTCAGATTGGAAGGAGAGCATCTGTGAACAGCAATTTTCAAGCCTTGCTAGTGATTCTCAATTGGATTTAGGTCTGGACTTTGACTGGACCATTCTAACACATGAATATGCTTTGTTCTAAACCATTCCATTGTAGCTTTGGCTGTATGTTTAGGGTCGTTGTCCTGCTGGAAGGTGAACCTCCACCCCAGTCTCAAGTCTTTTGCAGACTAACAGGTTTTCTTCCAAGATTGCCCTGTATTTGGCTCCATCCATCCTCCCATCAACTCTGACCAGCTTCCCTGTCGCTGCTGAAGAAAAGCATCCCTACAGCATGATGCTGCCACCACCATGTTTCACAGTGGGGATGGTGTGTTCAGGGTGATGTGCAGTGTTAGTTTTCCGCCACACATAGTGTTTTGCATTTAGGCCAAAAACTTAATGGTCTCAAATTTTGGTCTCATCAGACCAGAGCAACTTCCTCCACATGTTTGCTGTGTCCCCCACATGGCTTGTGGCAAACTGCAAACGGGACTTCTTATGGCTTTGTTTCAACAATGGCTTTCTTCTTGCCACTCTTCCATAAAGGCCCAATTTGTGGAGTGCACGACTAATAGTTGTCCTGTGGACAGATTATCCCACCTGAGCTGTGGATCTCTGCAGCTCCTCCAGAGTTACCATGGGCCTCTTGGCTGCTTCTCTGATCAATGCTCTCCTTGCCCAGCCTGTCAGTTTAGGTGGATGGCCATGTCTTGGTAGGTTTGCAGTTGTGCCATACTCTTTCCATTTTCGGATGATGGATTGAACAGTGCTCCGTGAGATGTTCAAAGCTTGGGATATTTTTTATAACTTAACCCTGCTTTAAACTTCTCCACAACTTTGATCTATCTGGTGTGTTCCTTGGGCTTCATGATGCTGTTTGTTCACTAATGTTCTCTAACAAACTGTTCTGCCTTCACAGAACAGCTGTATTTATACTGAGATTAGATTACACACAAGTGGACTCTATTAACTAATTAGGTGACTTCTGAAGGCAATTGGTTGCACTGGATTTTATTTAGGGGTATCAGAGTAAAGGGGGCTGAATACTTTTGCACGCCACACTTTTCAGTTTTTTATTTGTAAAAAAATGTGAAAACCATGTATCATTTTCCTTCCACTTCACAATTATGCACCACTTTGTGTTGGTCTATCACATAAAATCCCAATAAAATACATTTACGTTTGTGGTTGTAACATGACAAAATGTGGAAAAGTTCAAGGGGTATGAAAACTTTTGCAAGCCACTGTATCTGCCTCCACCAACGGCCCCTGGCAGCACGTCCCTGGCACTCAATGTAAGAAAACCTGCCCAGCACATTTCCTTTAAACTTTGCCCCTCTCACCTTAAAGGTATGCCCTCTAGTCTTTGGCATTTCCACCCTGGGAAGAAGGTTCTGGTTGTCTACCTTTAAGAACAGACAAATGTAGGAAAAAGTCATTTGCCTCTCTAGCTCTTGCTCTATCGTTCAGTCGGATTATGTATTTCACTGCCTCTTTCCTACATATCATTTGATACCCTTATTATCTAAAAACCTATCAATCTCTTTTGTAAATATACTTATAGACTGACCCATGGCTCTTTTGTGCAGAGTTCTAAAATTGACCACCTCCATGGTGAATAGATTTCTTCTCATTTCTATGCACAATAGCCAGCCCCTTATTTTAAGGGTGTGAGCCCTGATTCTAGACACCCCAATCAGGGGAAACACCATCCCTATATCCACCAAGCATTGTGACAATTTTTGAATGCTTCAATAAGATCACCACTCATTTTTCTAAACTCAAACGAGCAGGGCCCCTCTATTCTTCATTTCTCCTCCTTGGATAATTGCAATGGCACAAATCCATCTGGTGAATTTTATTTGCACTCAACCATATCCTTCCTTTTGTAGGGAGATTGGACCTGTACACACCATTGTCACCTGGGACTTAGATCATTGCAGTAAAACATCTTTATGTTTGTACTCAAATCCTCTTTGAAATAAATGTCAGCATATTGTTGATTTCCTAATTGTTTCCTGTCCCTGTTTATTAACTTTTAAAGACACACGGGCCTCTCTGAAATCTAACAGCCTTTGTTTTTTTACCATTGGAGTCATATAGCATGGAAACAGGCCCTTCAGCGCAACCCAACCAAGATGCCCCATCTAAACTAGTCCCATCTGCCGGTGTTTGACCCATATCCCTCTAAACCATTGACCAAATGTATTCAAATGTTGTTCTAGTACCTTCCTCAACCATCTCCTCTGACACTTCGTTTCATATGCCCATCACCCCCTATGTGAAAGATTTGTCCCTCAGGTGGCTGGTCATCTGGTCTGATTATTTGCAGAATAGCTAATTTTCAGTCTACATATGAGATATCCCATTTAAGCAGAGATCAAGGATGTCGTTAAGCTGGAAAGAGTGCAGAGAAGATTTACGAGGATCTTCCCTGGACCTGAGAGCCTGAGGTGTAGGGAGACATTGGGGAAGCTAGGACTCTACTCTTTGGTGTACAGAAGACAGCAGGGAGATATTTTAGAGGTGTTTCAGACCATGAGGGGAATAGATATGGTGAATGCATAGAGTCTTTTACCCAGAGTAGGGGAATCAAGGTAGGTACCATGGAAACGTTTAATAGACATTAATACCAACACATGGATAGCAAAAGTTTAGAGGGATATGGGTCATATGCGGGCAAGTGGGACTAGTGTAGATGAGACATCTTTGTTGGGTTGGGAAGTTGGGCTATGGGGCCTGTTTTCATGCTGTTTGGCTCTCGGACCAATGGAAATTGTTGTGAGGAGACTAAGCAGTGGTTGTGATTTTAACGACCTGCATTATATTATTCAAAACAAGCACAATTGGAACCAGTTCTGAGATCTTTAAAGAATAAGGATTTTTTCAGGTCCTGACCAGCAAAGTCACCCATCCTTTTTCTCCAGAGATGTCGGCTGAACCGTTAAGTTACTCCAGCACTTTTAGTCTACCTTTGATATAAATCAGCATCTGCAGTTCCTTGTTTCTACATACTAGGACAAACAGCGTTTCAGGAGAACATGGATTGGTGACAATTCGGGTCTGGACCCACCTTCAGAAGGTCTGAATTTTGCATTGGTCTGAAGAAGGGTTCTGGCCTGAAACATACCTTTCCATGTCCTCCAGAAATGCTGAGTTACTCCCGCACTTTGTGTCTGTCTATGGTAACTTCAAGGACCTTTCTCCTTAAAATTATTCCTATTGTGCCATCTGAATACCTCTACCTCCAAATCAGTCTTCTTTGGAATCACTCACACAGTTTAGATTTTAAGTGTGAAATAACTTCCATGGAAAACATTGTGAAAAAATGCGAGAAACCAAGCTGAAAATCTACAAATAATTTGTTTCGGTGCAGAATTCCAGTTTGAACAGCCAAATAAAAATAAGTGTGTTTTCTGTTATTTTCTATTTCTCTGGGATGCAATGTTCATTGCATTAGGGATGGAATTAATTTCTGTATGGTGCTATGAAATTAACTCAAATTAACCGGCGGTGCAGGCTCGAAGGGCTGAATGGCCTACTCCTGCACCTATTTTCTATGTTTCTATGATGGTGGGATTAGGAAAGAATATTTTTGGGCAAGGCAAAATTAAGCAGAAAGACGTGTTGGGTCTGGAAAAAAACCATTAATGTGGATAAGTCATAAGTTCATGTCATAGGAGCAGAATTAGGCCATTTGGCCCATCAAGTCTTCTCTGCCATTCCATCATGGCTGACCTATCTTTCCCTCTCAACCCATTCTCTTGCCTTCTCTGCATAACGCTTCACACTTATCAATCAAGTATCTTTCAATCTCCGCCTTAAAAATACCCAATGACGGCCTCCACAGCCGTCTGTGGCAATGCATTCCACAGATTCACCACCATCTGACTAAAGAAATTCCTCCTCATCTCCTTTCAAAAGGTACATTCTCTTATTCTGAGGCTGTACCCTCTGGTTCCAGACGCTCCATCCAGTGGAAACATCCCCTCCACATCCACTCTATCCCGACTGTTCACTAGTCGGTAAGTTTCATTGAGGTCTCCCCCTTATCGTGGATAGAGTGGATGTGAGTACAGGCCCAGTGTCGTCAAACGCTCATCATATGTTAACCCAATCATCCCTGGGATCATTCTCATGCGTCAGAGCCTGATAGAATCTATCCCAGGATACTGAGGGAGGCAAGAGTGGAGATTGTCGGTGCCTTGGCAGAGATCTTGGTATCATCTTTAGCCATGGGCGAGGTCCCAGAAGAACGGAGAATAGCTGTGTTATTCCTTTATTTAAAAATGGGCAACAAAGATAACCAAAATATTATAGTGGTGAGCATTATTTCAGTGGTAGTGATATTAGTGGAATCGTTTGTTTTACGATGAGGATTTATTTGCATTCAGATAAGCATAATCCTAAACAGAATATTCAGTATGGCTTTTGGTAGGGGAAGTCTTACATTTTGTGTGTAATATTTTTTTATTTGAAGTAAACCGTTTACAATGTATAGCTTACTTTATAAACTAACACCTTAATACAATATTACTACAAATAACATATCAATACTTAATATCTTCTATTTTTTGGAAATAAAGAAAAAGATATATAAAAGAGAAAAGAAAAAAAAGTAAATAAAAAGGAATAAAAAATTCTTCCCACATACTTCAACCATAAAAAAAAAAGAAAATTTGAAAAACAAAAATATTACATATATATAAACAAAAACTAAAGTCATTATACGAAATACTATTTCATTCAGAAATATCTCTAATAAATGCACAATAATATCAAATATAAGTAAGTTATTCGCATCGGATTCCGTAGGGTGCCCGTCGAGCCGTGATTCCAAGAATAGCTACTTCTCTAAATACTGTATATATGGAGACCATATCAATTCAAAAGAATTATACCTGTCCAAAAGGACAAATCTGATTCTTTCCAAATTCAACGTCTCCAACATCTCTGCTTTCCACATTTTAATTGTTGGGGATAATGTTCCCTTCCAAAATTTAAGTATCATTTTTTTCCCTATTATTAAACAGTAATCAAAAAAATTTATTTGATTAACTGTGAGTACCAAATTTGGCTCCGGAATTCCAAATATTATTAATTTTGGGTCTGGGTTGAGTTCAACCTTAAGAACTTCCGAAATAACTTTAAAAATTTCAATCCAATAATAATTCAACCGTGGACACGTTACCAAACTATGTATTAAATTTGCTTCAAGATTCTTACATTTATCACAAATAGAGGAGAGACTAGGAAAGATACTTTTTAATTTGGTTTTCGAGTAGTGTAATCTATATATAACTTTAAATTGTATCAATGTGTGTCTGGCATTCAAAGAACACCAATGTATTCTTTGTAAGCATTCTTCCCAAGTTTCTTTTGTTATAGGTAATCCAATTTCATTTTCCCATGCTTGACGATATGTTTCAGTTATTGGGTTCTCTTTATCTAAAATAATATTGTATATATAAGCTATAAGCTTATCCGTATTTGGATGTAAATTAAACAGCTCATCTAATAAGCCTGGTTCTTTTTTTTTATAGTCTTGTGTGTTACATTTAATAAAATCTCTAATTTGTAAATACCTAAAATGGTGTTGTGAAGGTAATCCAAAAATATCTTGTAACTCTTCAAATAATAAAAAATTTCCATTTCTATAAAGGTGTCCTATCCTTTTAATTCCTGAATCCTCCCACAGTCTAAACCCCGCATCTAAGATTGAGGGTTTAAACAGTGGGTTATTCCTAATTGGTAACCTAAAAGAAAGATTATCCAGATATAGGGTCTTAACTATCTGTTTCCAAATACGCCTATTATTATGAATTATAGGGTTGTCCCTATAAGTCTTTTTTTGTACTTCCTTTGGTGCGAAAATAATCGACTCTATATTGAAAGGTAAACAGTCTTCCTTTTCCATTTTTAACCACATTGGTTCAACATCCATATTTACCCACCAAAAATTCATATTCTTAATCGGGACTGCCCAAAAGTAGTATAGAAAATTTGGAAGTGCCAGCCCTCCATTTATCTTAGACTTACATAAGTGTTTTTTACTTATTCTATGACTTTTGTAATCCCAGACAAAATTATTAACTATAGTATCAATTTTTTTAAAAAAACTTTTTGGGAGAAAAAAAGGAATTGCCTGAAATAAATATAACAATTGTGGTAAAAAAATCATCTTTATAGCATTAATCCTACCGATCATAGATATAGGGAGTGTTTTCCAATATGAGATGTTTTTTTTAAGTTTCACTAATAATTGATAATAATTAGCTTTAATTAATAATTTATAGGATTTAGACACATTGATTCCTAAATATTTAAATTTATCTGTAACTATTTTTAATGGGTATTTTTGTAGTATATTTACATTTATACCAGTTATAGGCATAATGTCACTTTTATTCCAATTAATCCTATATCCTGAAAATACGCTAAATTCATTTATAACATTAAATAACTTGGGAATACTACATTCCGGCTTAGTAATATAAATCAGAATATCATCTGCATATAAAGATATCTTATTATTTGTTGTGTCAGTATTATACCCATATATTTCGGGTTCTGATCTGATTCTTTCGGCCAGAGGTTCTATCACCAAAGCAAATAATAAAGGGGATAACGGACATCCCTGTCTGCATCCCCTAAAAAGTCTAAATTTAGGTGATAGTATTTGATTAGTTAAAATTCTTGCTGTAGGGTTAGAATATAATATTCTTACCCATTTACAAAATCCATCCCCCAGTTGATACTTTTCCATTATATTAAATAAATATGACCATTCCACCTGGTCGAATGCTTTTTCAGCATCCAACGATATAACTGCTAATTCAATATCTCTCCTTCTTCTCGAGTAGATAATATTAAACAAGCGTCTAAGATTATGTGATGAGTAACGTTTTGGAATAAAACCTGTTTGATCATAATGTATTATTTTGGAAATCACTAAACTTAGCCTCCGAGACAGTACTTTAGTTAATATTTTTTGATCAGTATTTAAAAGGGCAATCGCTCGATATGATCCAGGATCTTCCAGATCCTTATCTAATTTAGGAATTAATGTAATTGTAGATTCATTTAAAGACTCTGGTAATTTTCCTAACTCATAGGTGTGTCTATACACTGTTTGTAATCTTGATGAAAGTAGATCCTGAAATTTTTTATAAAATTCTGCACTCAGGCCATCGGGGCCCGCTGTTTTACCATTTTTTAACGATCCAATTGATTCTTCGATATCTGTTACCGATATTTCAGCATTTAATAATTGCCTACTCTCAAAATCTAGCTTATTAAAATGACATTTTTCTAGAAATGTTTCCATTTCATCTGTTTGCCCTGTTAATTTAGATGAATAAAGATTTTGATAATATTGTAAAAATGTGTCATTAATGTCTTTTGGTATAGTCAACGTATTTCCCTGTACCGATCTAATACTATGTATAGTTTTTTCATCGTCTAATCTTCTGAGTTGTCGTGCTAATAATTTTTGAGGTTTATCACCAAATTCAAAATGAACTTGTTTAGTTTGTTGATATAGTTTTATCACTTGATCAGAGTAAATTTTATTTAATCTATATTTTAATATAGCAATTTTATTACTCAACTCTTTAGAAGGATGTATTATATTTTCACTATCTAATTGTTTTATCTCTTTTTCTAACTTTTGCTCCATTTTTCGATTTTCTTTGTTAAAATGAGCTTGTGCTGATATTATTGCACCGCGCATAAATGCTTTAAATGTGTCCCATAATAATAATGGGGAAGTCTCAGGTTTATCGTTAGTTTCAAAAAATAATTTAATCTGTTTCTCCACATAGTTACAGAAGTCTTTATCCTTTAATATCTGTGTGTTGAATCTCCAAATATTAGTTTTATTAACAATATCTTTTAATTTTATCTTAAATGTTAATGGAGCATGATCTGAGATAATAATATTATGATACTTTGCATCATACGTAAAGGGGAGTAATTTTGAGTCAACTAAGAAATAATCTATCCTCGAATAGGTTCCGAATACCGGCGAGAAAAATGAATATTCCCGTCCGGTTGGATTATCCAATCTCCAAATATCTTTAACATTCGATGTCTTAATAAAAGAATTTATAAGCTTACTTGATTTAGAAAGAGCCTTACTTTTTGTAGAAGATCTATCCAAATAATTATCTAAAGTACAGTTTAAATCACCTCCAATTATTAAATTATATTGGGTGGATATAGGAATACTATTAAATATTTTCTTAAAAAATAGTGGATTATCAAAATTAGGTGCGTATATATTCATAAGAATTACTTTTTTTAAATGTAGTTCCCCTGTAATTATTAAATATCTACCCTCCTTATCCTCTATTATCGAATTAAGTTTAAAAGGTATACCCTTGCGAATAATTATTGCAACTCCTCTAGATTTGTGTATAAACGAAGAATGATATACTTTTGAAATCCATTTAGCTGTTAATCTATATTGAGCATCTTTTTTAAGATGTGTCTCTTGAAGAAACGTAACTCCAGATTTCAATCTATTCAGCTGAGCTAATACCTTTCCCTTTTTAATTGGTTCATTGATTCCTTTAACATTCCAACTACAGAAGGTGATTCCATCACCCCCATTCCTTACATTCATATCTTGCATTTTATTGTTAGGGTGGCTTTTTTTGGAGTAGCCTTCTTGGCTCCTCCAGCCCGACATTACACCCCAACTTCAATCCGATGCGAATTTCCAATTCCATTAAACCATATCCATTTAATCTGATTATATAAAATAGATAGAAGTCATGATTATATAATATATAATATAAAATCAAGTATGTGTTATACAAAAAATAATAACGAGTGTAAATATAAAAAAAGTAAAGGGTGATAAAAAAGTGATCAGAAAAAAAAGAGACTACACTTTTATAATGTGTAGTGTGCACAGGTGAAAGCCACACTAACATGGCTACTAATCTAGCGACTTCCGTTTTCTAAAAAAAAAAGATGTTGAATATTCCAGCTCTTATTTGGAATACTGTATATATTGGGGTGGGGGTGCTAACTTTATTTTCTTAATAACTTTTTCTATTATTCATATTACTAATTTTTAGTTGTTAATTTCAACTATAATTAGTATCATAATTAGTAATACTATATAAGGGGAGTAAGGGAAATCAAACTAATTAGTAATTAGTAATTAGCAATTAATAATTACAAATTAGTATTTATTAATTAATTAGTAAGCAATATAATACTACAATTCTATGTCCGTTATTCCGCCTTTTTCTCAGTGGGTGGTTCATAACCGCAGGTCCATAAAGTTCATTCATCAATTACTCCTGTCGGGTCTGCTCCTTCTTCCTCTGCTTCTCCTTCTTCTCCTTCTTCTGCCTTCTTCTGTATTTTCCGAGCGAATTCCAGTGCCGCTGTATGCTTGGTGAAACGAAGATCCTTCTTCTCGTAGGTAACTCTAAGTATTGCCGGGTACACCAGACCATATCTGATCTCCTTTATTCCTTTTATATCTCTCAAGATGCGTCTTGTTTCTGTAAATAGAGCTCTTCTTTTAGCCACTTCGGCCGGGTAGTCTCTGAAGATACTGATGTTATCTCCTTCGTATTTCAGATTTCTTTTTCTTATTATTATCTTCATCATATCTTCAAAGACGCCGTCATAAACCACCTTTACAATTACTTGTCTTGGTGGTGCACCACTCCTAGAAGCCGGTCTTAAAGCCCTGTGGGCTCGGCCCAACAGGGGCTCTTCATCCAGATCCAAAATGTCCTTCAGGAGTTTAGCAAAGAATTTACGTGGGTCATGGTTTCCTTCGCGTCCCTCAGACAGACCTACTATACGCAAATTCTTACGCCTTTGCCGCCCCTCCAAATCAATACATTTCTCATTTATTTTACGTACTAATTCAGAGAGGCGTTTGTTCTCTTCGTTTATCTTCTCATTCTCCCTCGCAGTTGTTAGAGCAACATCAGTTAATTCTTTAATCGTATCATTTTGTTGATCCAGTACAGTTGACATAGGGCTTAACCTCGCCTCTATTTTCGCATCCATCATCTCTTCCATCATTCGCTCCATCCCAGCAATCTTATCAGTTACCTCGATCAGTTGAGTATGTATATCCTCCTCAATGTCTGTTTTCCATTCATTCATCATGGTTTTTACCATTTCTTTAACTTCTCTCATTAATTCTTCTTTGATTTTTCGAATATCCGTTTTTAAGGCCTTCATTTCATCCTTAATTTCTTTATAATCTTTCTTCACTTCTTTTTGTGTTTCTGTTTGTGTTTCCTTCAGCATTTTCCTCATATCAGCCAGCAGAGATTTTTTAAGATCTTCCATCTCAGCTTTTCTTAGTGAAATCTCTTCTTGGGAGGCAGCCAGTCCCGAGCCTGAAGCTTTGGTGGGGCCTGCCTCCCTTCTGGAACCTTACAAATGTAAGGGGAAGTCTTACATTTTGTTTGATTTTTTTTCAGGAAGTTACGAAGATGATTGAGATAGGGCAGTGGAAAGACACACAATGCTGGATTAACTCAACGTGTCATGCAGCATCTTTGGAGAAAAGGAATAGCTGACGTTTCGAGTCGAGACCCTTCATCATACTCATCCAGACATCATGGTCAGTGGATATTGTGTAAGTGGACTTCAGTAAGACATTTGACAAGTCCCTCATGGGTAGGCTGGTGCAGAAGATTAAGTCACATGAGATCGACAGTGAGTTGGCAGTTGAATACAAAATGGCTTGGCCATAGAATATGGTAATGGCAATGGGTGTTTTCAGACTGGAGGTCTGGAACGAGTGTGCACGATGATCAGTGTTGGGACCTCTATTGTTTATACTATATTGTTATAAATGATTTTGATTAAAATGTAACTGGTCCAATTACTAAGTTTTCAAAGTACAAGAAAATTAGTAGAGTTATTAGAGTCACAGAGTCATAGAGTGATACAGTGGTAACAGGCCCTTCGGCCCAATTTCCCCACCGGCAGACATGTCCTCGCTACATTAATCCCACCTGCCAGCATTTGGTCCATATCCCTCCAAACCTTTCCTATCAATGTACCTGTGTAACTGCTTCTTAAATGTTAGGGTAGTCCTTGCCTCAACTATCTCCTCTGGCAGCTTATTCCATACACCCACCACCCTTTGTGTGAAAAAGTTACCCTCAGATTCCTATTAAATCTTTTGAGGTGGGTGGTGAGGAGTAGTTTAAAGAATGTTTGTGAGGCTAGTTTTTTTTTGCAGGCAGTGCTAGTAATCTGGAAAGAACTATGTTCAAGAACTATCTCCATCGCAGATGATAGACTTCTGACCGACATCCACTATAAACCCATGTTTGTATGGCTATCTAGACTACACCTCTATCCATGGCTATCTAGACTACTGCTTCCTGTAAAGACTCCATCCCCTACTCCCAATTCCTCCGTCTACGCCGCATCTGCTCCCAGGGCATCGGAAATGTCCTCATTCTTCAGGGAACGGGGGTTCCCCTCCCCTATTATAGATGAGGCTCTCACCAGGGTCTCTTCAATACTTCACTGCTCTCTCTCCCCTCCATCCCCCCACACGTAACAAGGGCAGAGTCCCCATAGTCCTCACCTTTCATCCCTTAGCCGTCACATACAACAAATAGTCCTCTGTCATTTTCGCCAACTCCAACGTGACCCCACCACTCGCCACATCTTCCCATCTCCCCCCCCCCCCTGTCTATTTTCCGCAAAGATCGCTCCCTCCGTAACTCCCTGGTCAATTCTTTCCTTCCCTCCCGCACCACCCCCTCCCCGGGCACCTCTTGCAACTGCAAGAGATGCTTCACTTGTCGCTTTACCTCCCCCCTCGACTCCATTCAAGGACCCAAGCAGTCATTCCAGGTGCGACAGAGGTTCACCTGCATCTCCTCCAACCTCATCTATTGCATCCTTGTTCTCGATGCCAGCTGATCTACATCGGTGAGACCAAGCGTAGGCTTGGCGATTGTTTCGCCGAACACCTCCGCTCGGTCCACATTAACCAACCTGATCTCCCGGTGACTCAGCACTTCAACTCTCCCTCCCATTCCGAATCCGACCTTTCTGTCCTGGGCCTCCTCCATGGCCAGAGTAAGCACCACCGGAATTGGAGGAGCAGCACCTCATATTCCGCTTGGGCAGTCTGCATCCTAGCGGCATAAATATTGACTTCTCCAATTTCCGGTAACCCTTGCTGTCTCCTTCCCTTCTCAGCTCTCCCTCAGCCCTCGGGCTCCTCCTCTTCCTTTCTCCTTTCTTCTCCGCGCTCTCCCCACTATTGCCACTAGGGCGCCACATTGACGGCAGCCTCTGCCTACCGCCTGTTTGGCTTTTCAATCTTTTTTAAATTTTTAGTTAGTTTAAAGTCTGTTTTTGAGGGAACCCTTAACTTTTCTATGTGGGGAAGGGGGGCAGGGTAAGGGGGAAACTGTTTCCTAGTCGTTTCCTGGCAGGGATGCAACTATTTCTCCGAGTCGCGTCCTCGCCCCACTCCTCGCAGCCCACCACCTGGATCGGAGCGGCCTTTCCTACCGGGGACTGGGAACCGGACTAGAGCTGCAACAGCGGCGGCGCAGCACTGAATTCACCACAAAGCGGGCGATGCCTACCTGGATCGCCATTTGGAGCTCTGGAGCGTTGGGCCGTTGCTCCAACATCGTGGAGCTGTGGTTTGTGAGAGCTTACAACACGGGCAGCGCTGACCATCATCGTGGGGCCCTTTGCCGAGTGCCGCCAGTGTTGCATCTCCGCCCAGCGCAGCCTGTGGACTTTGGGAGCCGCGGACATCGTCAGGGGTGGCCAACTCTGATGTCCAGGCCATTGAGGATGTCCCCCAGCCCCAACGTCAGACTTACATTACCCCGGCGAGCGGGCCTGAACATCGGGCCGCCTATAGCAACGACTGTGGAGGGCTCGGGGAGGCCCCGACCATGGGAGAACAGTGGGGAACATTAGAGGGAGATGACTGACTTTTGTGCCTTCCCTCACAGTGGGAAACTTTGATTCTGCTGCGTGGGGATGTTTTTATGTTGAACTCTATCGTGTGTTGTTTATTTTATTGTCTGGTTGTATGGTAATCACATTTCACATGTGACACATAAATGTATCTTGTATCTTGTACCCTACATCAGTCTGAAGAAGGGTTTAGTATTGTGTTGCCTATTTCCTTCGCTCCATAGATGCTGCTGCACTTTTGTCTATCTGGAAAGAACTGCCTGGGGAGATGGTGGTAATGGTATGATAGCAATGTTTTAGAGGCATTTAGACATGAACAGGCAGAGAATAGAGGGAAATGGACCATGTGAAGGCAAATAGGGTTAGTTAGAATGGCATTAGCATCTACAATCGGCCAAAGGGCTTGTTCCCGTGCTGTGCAGGTCTATGTTCTCTGTTCTAATACAGTCGTCCTGAAGTTATTACAGGAGTCCACTCCTGATGAACAGTTGACAAATCAGAAATGCAACAACCCAGCAGTATATTTAAAGAAAAATAATTGCCGACCAAGACCAATGTAGTGTTCGACTCCACAGTTCAATTATTGTCGCAAACCCAAGTCCCACATGGAAAATAAAGCAACAGCCAGCAATGCATCCCACCAACCTCCCAGCCACTGGTTGGGATGTACTGACTGTGCATATGCTGGGTGTTTGCAAACTTGGAACAATCTGTCCAGCCAAAGTCAATAAGTGGTGGAGTATCCAAGTGATTGGATCTTTGGATACTTGCAACTGGTGACAATCTCCTTAGAGCATTGACTCAGCAGATCATTTACCAGTCGTGCAAATAACAGAGACGTCATGGAGGGAGGAAGGGAAAATGCATCATCAAATAAAGGTCATTCAGCTTCGAGAAGAACTGCCCATCAATGGAAGATTTAAAATTGAAGAGGACAATATTACGTCTTCTCACTGATTCTCTCATTGTTCTTTTACTAATGACAAGGTTAAAGAAACAAATTGTTATGCCCCTGTCAAACTTAGGAAACCTGAACGGAAACATCTGGAGACTTTGCGCCCCACCCAAGGTTTCCATGCGGTTCCCGGAGGTTCCCGGGGGTTTTTGTCAGGTTCCCGGAGGTTCTTTCAATTTTTTGAAATGATTGCCGGAACATAGAAGAAGCGGAAACCACTTTCGACCATTAGGGAGAACGTTGAATTCTACAATTTTAGGTAATCTCTAATAAACCCAACCCCTTCCCTCTCCCCTTTCTCCCCACACAACCCTTATCCCCTCTCTTCCCCTGTGCCCCACCTGGCAGGGGTATTTAATTTTCACCTCCCCCTGCCACCTACATTCCTTCCTCTAGCTTCACAATTCACAGCTCCTCAATCCATTTGTTTCACACCATCTGTTTTATTATCCCCGATCTTTGTCCAGTCATCGAGCTATCGACTCCCCCCCCCCCCCCCCCCCCCCCCCGCCAGTCTTCATCGATCGCCTGCCATGTTTTATCCTGCTGTTCCAGCTTTCTTTCCTCCTCCCAACCCCCTACAATGTCTGAAGAAATATCCCAGCCCCAAACGTCACCTATCCATGTTCTCCAGAGATGCTGCCTGACCCGATGAGTTATTCCAGTACTTTGGATCATTTATTGATGGTAGCAGGTTGGGTGAAAGGCCAATTACATCCATGCACGGGGCAGATGATGAGTTTATTTACATGAAAAGATAATTTTTTCCCAAATGTGTGTGTGGTAATAATGATGTTCCCTTACATTAAAGCACAATGTGAGATAATATTTTGTGAGTAAATCATTAATTATCAACTGTAGAGGACAAGATAATTCCAAAAAGTTAAACTGCATTATGACTCCAATAATTGTTATCTCTGCTGTTCTACAAGTGATTGTACAAACTAATTCATGCCAACATTTATCAAGCTCCATAATGTTGAATGCCAAAATATCCTCAGCAGATAGTCAGAACTTGAAGCGATCTTTATCTGCAAGGCACACCAAGGTGAATGTCAAATAAATTACACCATGATGTTGCAGATAATGCCAAATTTCAATCAAATATGAAAATAATATTACTGTGCCAGTTGGCATAAGTACAACACATGACAGAGAACTGGGAAAAGATGCAGACAAACTGATTTCAGGAAGACAAAAACAATTCAGTGAAATGAGCTGGACCAGGGCTGATAACATCTAATGCACATAGAACTACGATGATTCATTTTAGTAAGAAAGAAGAGCAATTGCGATGAGGAGTCAACTGTATGATTTTATGAGATCTTAGCATTAGTAGAAGAAGCATAGTGGTGCAGCGGTATAGTTGCTGCTTTACAGCGCCAGAGACCTGTGTTTGATCTTGACTGCAGGTGCTGTCTGTACAGAGTATGTATGTTTTCTCCATGACCGTGTGGGTTTTCCATGGCTGGTCCTGTCTCCTTCCACACTACATAGACGTACAGGTTTATAGGCTTTGGTAAATTGTTCCCAGTGTGTAGGATAGTGCTAGTGTCCGGGAATAGCTGAGGGTGCGAGTTTCAGAGGTGAGGCACTTCATATGAGGATAGTAAGGCATTTTGAGTTGTTTTCCTTCCAATAAAGTGGATTTGATTCAGGAACTGAAATGAAGCCAATCAACTTACAAACCTACATGTCTTTGGGATGCACCCAGAGAAAATCCGTTTGACACGGGGAGAATGTGCAAACTCCACACAGACCCAAGTCTCTGGCGCTGTGAGGCAGCAACTCTACCACTGCGCCACTGTCGCCCAAATCTATGCAAAATTCTGGTCAGTATTATTACTTACCCTCTGTGATGTTTCTAAATGACCTGTCAGAATAACAGATAGGTTTTTGGAAACATAGGACATAGAAAAATAGCTTAGGAACAGGCCCTTCAACTAACAATGTCTGTGTTCAACATGATATCAAGGTAAACATCTTCCTGAATATCAAGCCTTTAAATTATTAAAACATTATGACCTGTTCTTCACTATCATTGTGCCTGGTTGTTAGCTCAGATGAGATTTTTTTCCCCCTGGCAGTGCCTACACTAATATATGTGATTTGTCAAAAAACGACTATGCTCTTGAGGGATTCATTGGATGTGAGTTACTGATAAATCTAGTTGTCAGTTTCTGTAATATTATATATACCCTCGCCATGTCACCATCATTAGAGCACAGATCTTGTTGTCTATTGATTGCATTGGCGAATGAAACAATGAAGAGATGACATAATGCAGGACAAAGTACATTTATACGGACAGAACCAACTATCACAAACAATTTCCAAGAAAAACAGAACAATTTCTTCAAGATAGCCAAACACATACTGAAAGGTGGATAGTACAAGGTATCTGTGCTGTCCCTCAAAACTAAATTTCTTTCCAGCACTTATCTTTAATAAATAATGTCATTATTAAGTGTGTTGAAATTTCTATTGATTTTTTTGTTTAAGTAATGTATTGGAAAATGTATGAGTACAGTACAGAATTTGAAATAAATTGAATATTTGTTCTTATAAGTTAAAAGAACTCGCAGTACAGAGCAACTCTAGCTTGTGTGGAATATTAATGGACTTATTTTATATTCATCTTTTGGAATGTGGACTCATCACCAATTGTGGTAGAAAGTAGAGACATAAGGAGCTGCAGATGCTAGAAGCTTAGTAAATCACGAAGTGCTGGAGGAACTCAACAGGCCAGGAAGCATTTGTGGTGAGAATGGTAGGGTGATTTTCGAGATACATAGTGGAAACGGGCCCTTCAGTCCACCAAGTCCACATGGACCAGCGATCGCCCTCAAAAAATAGCACCATCCTACAGAACAGTGACAAATTATATTTTTTACCAAGGCCAATAAACCTGTATATCTTTGGAATATGGGAGGATACCTGATCACCTGGAGGAAACAAGGTCACGGCGAGAATGTAAAACTCCGTGCAGACAGCACCCGTAGTCAGGATCGAACCTGAATCTCTGACGCTGTAAGGCACCACTGTGCTGCCCTGTGATATTTTGGTTCGGGACCATTCTTTAGACTCAAAATAGTGAGCGAGTCTCTTAAACCACAATGGTTCCTCATGGGAAGATACATCCAAAAAACTGTTGGGTGTGGAGTTACAGAACGTACAACTATAGTTAGTGGAGGGCTATCAATATACTACCAAGTCAGGACAGTGTGGTAGTTACGGGGGGGAGGGTACCTTGCAAGTTGTGATATTTCTTGGTATCTGTTGCCCGTGTCCATCTTGTTGGTAGATGGTGCAGTTTTTGGAATTGCTGGGCAGGTTACTGCAGTGAATCTTGTAGATTGCTCACACGTCAGGCCCAGTGGCAAATGTGGAGCACAGAATAAATGCTGAGGATCTGGTCTCAATCATGCTGGATACTTTGTTCAAAGTTAGCTAATCCTTGTGCAATATCCAGTTTATCAATAACCTTTCCTCTAAGTGACTGCTCAACATATTGGTCCAAAAAGGCCAACCTATTCCTGGTTTGGTTTGGCCCACGATGATTTCTGTCGTATCCTTGCTTCATGCATCTTTAATTTGATGCCCTCACCAATATTACCAGTACTCTTCGGAAACAATTCCATTCCAATTCCGTGGGTGGCCCAGAGGTGCAGCGGTAGTGTTGCTGACTTCCAGATCCAGGGGCCCAGGTTTGATCCTGATCACAGGCGCTCTCTGTAAGGAGTTTGTACGTTCTCCCCGTGACCTGCATGTTTTTTCACCAAGATTTTCTCCTCCAAGCTTTTCACCCATTTTGGCTTTGGGTCAATGGTAATTTTAGTCCTCTTTTATCTACATATATTCTTTTACGAATTTAGGAGCATTAAATAAATGCAAATTATCACTGTAAGTTTAGTTTTCAAAACTTGGGTGAAAACAGGAACAATGGCTATAGCATGGAGCAATGGGTCTATTCACAGCTCAAGCAGAAGTGGCTTTATTTTAATCAATCCCCAACTGCAGGAGGGAGATCCCTTGCTAGGGCAGACACTCACACTTTTCTGATTGCTCAAAGCATGCCACTCTTATAAATAGTCAGAGATATGGTACGCCGTATTACAATATCTTCATTCAATGTGCAAATGTTCTTTTATTGGCACTGAGCCTATTAGGTAAAGTGTGTCATTCGTCATTTCTGACACCACTAACTCTTTGTAATCACCTTCTACTCGGGTTCGATCCTGACTCTTGAGTGCTGTCTGTACAGAGTTTGTATGTTCTCACCGTGACCCCGTGGGTTTTCCATGGTGCTCCAGTTTCCTCCTACACTTCAAAGACCTGCAGTTTTGTAGGTTATGGAGTCGGAGTCTTACAGCATGGAAACAGGCCCTGCTGCGCAACTTGCCAACACCAACAACACTAGTCCCACCTGCCTGCATTTGGCCCACATCCCTCTAAACCTGTTCTATCTATGTACCTGTCTAAATGTTTCTTAAACATTGTGCTAACTCTTGCCTCAACTACCTACCCTGGCAACTCATTCTATACACCCACCCCTCTTTATGTGAAAAATTTATCCCTCAGGTTCCTATCTTTTCCCCTTCACCTTAAATCCATGTTCTGTGGTTCTTAATTCCACTACTCTGGGCAAGAATCTCTGTGCGTTTATCCACTCTATTCCTCTCATGATTTTGCACACCTCTATAAAATCACCTCTGTAAAATCAGGTTAAATGGCTTCTGTAAAATTGTCCTTATGTGATTAGGATAGAACAAATGTGAATGGGTGATCAATAGTCGACTTGATGGGCTGAAGGGCCTGTTTCCACGTTGTATCTCATTAAAGAACTCTAGCTAAAATTGTCTCTCTCGTCCAGTTTAAATCCCCCCCCCCCCCCCCCTTCTCACTTTCTATATATAGTTTTGACTCGCCTACACTGGGAAAACGACCGTGACCCACCGTCTTATCAATGCTCCTCATGATTGTATATAAGGTCACCCTTCAGTCTCCAACACTCCAACTTTGACCCTTAAGGGGATATTGCAAATCCCATTCTCCATAGTCTCAGAGAAATGTGCAACTGTCATCACCTTAAGCTTAGAAAATGTGTACAAATTCAAAGACGAGATAAAAAATTATGCACTTTCCACATTGAAGAAAGGGTTCTGGTATGTTAAGAAATAATCACATTCCACTGAGCTAGGAGATGATGTGCTCTGTGGCATTGGGACAATAAAAGAAGAGTGTTTTCAATGTATTTAATAAAAGGGATATTGAGCAGTTGTTTTGGGGAAAAACAATTTATGGTGTATTTTCCTAAGGAACTTCTCATATAAAAATAAATATGCAACTTTTACCAGACAGCTTTTTTAAAGTGCAAACTGATCTACTCGAAAAAAGTTGATTAGATTTTGCCAGTTTTTAATTTGAGACTGGGAAACAAATCTATGAATATTTGTAAATGATGATGTGCAGTGCTACCACTATTGAAAATCTAAGAATGGGGAAAACATTTGTCCCTGAGCTCTTTGGTGTGTGGGGGCCACCAAAAAGAAAGAGGGACCTGGTGTGGGGGTGGGGGAGGGATGCCATGAACAAAAGGGCCCATTGGGATTACACTGAACACTTTGTAACTTTGTCAGTGCCCTATACGTGGTAGGATGGGACTCCATTCCTTGGAGCGATGGAGGATGAGGGGTGATCTGATAGAGAGGTGTATAAGATCATGAGAGGAATAGATCGGGTAGATGTACAGTCTCTTGCCCAGGGTAGGTGAATTGAGGATCAGAGGACATAGGTTTGAGGTGAAGGGGAAAAGATTTAATAGGAATCTGAGGGGTAACCTTTTCACACAAAGGGTGATGGATGTATGGAACAAGCTGCCAGAGGAGGTAGTTGAGATGGGGACTATCCTAACATTTAAGAAACAGTTAGACAGATACAGGTTTGGAGGGATTTGGACCAAATGCTGGCAGGTGGGACTTGTGTAGCTGGGACATGTTGGCCGGTGTGGCCAAATTGGGCCATAGGGCCTTTTTCCACACTGTATCACTCTATGATTCTATGACTCTATGTCACATGTGATAAGTACAATTCATTAATTAATTAATCCATTCTTTGGCTTCTCAGCAATGTTATAGCAACTGCACATCATTTTTCACTTACAAAATCTAGTTCTATTGAAGTCAACGGATGGAAGTTTCAGATACTAATGTAATATGCTGCTTTTCTGAGGGTGATTTCTATTGTGACAAAGGGTTTTCAAAACTTAAATTCCTAAAGGTTATGTTTTAATTCATTGTTGGATTATGGGTTTTTGTTTAGTTGAGCTTTTTTTGTTTTAGAGATATAGCATGGAAACAGGCCTTTTGGCCCACCATGCTGACAAGCAATCACCCATACACTAGTACTATCCTACATACTGGAGACAATTTTCTTAACCTGCTGTTCTGCATGTCTTTGGAATGTGGAATGAAACTGGATCACTCGGAGAAAACCCACACAGTCACAGGGAGAATGTACAAACTCTGTACAGTCAGCACCCATAGTCAGGATTGAACATGGGTCTCTGGTGCTGTAAGCCAGCAACTCTACCAATGCACCACTGTGTCATTTTCAATTCCAGTATTTATTGCCCCCAATCGTAATTCCTTAGTGGTTTGGTAATCTAACTTTTATAATTGCTGTGATGTGCAGACATTTCTAAAACAGGGCCTCCTCCATTGTCAGAGTGAGGCAAAACAAAACCAAGATGATATGGGTCTTGGAAGAAATTTTCAAGTAACATTGGTTTGGGTTTTTGTTGTTGTAGTAAATCATTATGGAAAGAAGGTTGAAGAAGCTTTGATAAACTGCTCTACCTCAGCCAGGTATGTTCATGCAGGGGGAATGAATGTTTAAGGTAGTGAATGGTACAGAACAAGTGGGCTGTTCAGTCTCAGATGTTTGTGTTTCTGAAGCATTGTAAGAGCTGTACACCTTCATCTAGTACAAGGCATAAAATGACACTGCTTACCTGGGCGGCACGGTGGCATAGCGGTAGAGTTGCTGCCTTACAGCGCTTGCAGCGCCGGAGCCCCGGTTTCGATCCCAACCGCGGGTGCTGTCTGTATGGAGATTGTACGCTCTCCCCTTGACCGTGTGGGTTTTCTCTGAGATCTTCGGTTTCCTCCCACACTCCAGACGTACAGATATATAGGTAAAATTGGCTTGGTAAATGTAAAAATTGTCCCTAGTGTGTGTAGGATAATGTTAATATGCGGGCATTGCTGGTCGGTGCGGATGGACCGAAGGGTTTGTTTCCACTCTGTATCTCTAAACTAAACTAAACCTGAACTTTATGTTTAGTTTAGAATTTAGAGATACAGCATAGAATCAGGCCCTTCAGCTCACCGAGTCCACACAGTCCATCGATTACCTATTCTTACTAGTTCTATGTTATCCCTCTTTCACATCCATTCCCTACACACTAGGGGCATTTTTTTTACAGAGGCCAATTAACCTACAAACCCACACGTCTTTGGGATGTGATAAGGAACCAGAGCACCCGGAGGAAACCCATGCAGTCACAGGGCGAACGTGCAAACTCCAGACGGACAGCACCTGTGGTTAAGATTGAACCTGGGTCTCTGGCACTGTGAGGCTCCTAGAACAAGCAACTGTGCATATCTATGTGGATGTATGGAGGGATTCTTAACTAATTATCTTTGACTTGAACTTTATGAAGGGTACATTGTAATGCAGAGCATTCACTCTAGGTTCACCACTGCAATTCACCTCTGTTACTGATATTTTACATAGAGTCCAGAATTAGGTCTGGATACAACAGACTCCTGCACAACCCAAAGTCCAACAGTAAAGCATCCCAACCCAAAACATCACCTATCCATTTCCTCCACAGATATTGCCTGACTGGCTGAGTTCCACTAGCACCTTGTGCCTTGCACAACCAATGCCTTGTTTCTCCAGGGGCAGCACAGTGGTGCAGTGGTAGAGCTGCAGCCTCCCAGCAGCAGAGACCCAGGTTCAATCCTGCCCATGGGTCCTGTCTGTACGGAATTTTGTTCAGGTGCTCCGGTTTCCTCCCACATCCCAAAGACGTGCGGGTTTGTAGGTTAATTGCCTTCTGTAAATTGCCCCTAGTGTGTAGTATGTGAAAGCTGGATAAGATAGAACTAGTGTGAATGGGTGATCAATGATCAGCATTGACTCGGTGGGCCAAAGGGCCTGTTTCCACTCTGAATCTCTAAAGTAAGAATATCATTATTGAGCAAGACACCCTTCTGATATTCGCCATATATTTTCTCATGATTGAGAATACACTGATGGTAAATTTGCTAACTATAATCCATTATGTTTGGTGGACAGAATGGCCCAAACAATTTCCCACTTTGGGTGTTAGAATCCAGTCCCATTGATATACTGGAACAGCTGAGTTCTCACGTCCCCAGGCCTTTTGGAGTGTTGTGTGCTCAGTAAATTTTCAATCCTCTGAGGTGAATCAGATTGGCGGGAGTTTGACACCGGTTGTGGTGGGTATCTCAGTAGAAGACAGCAATGGATTACCTGCTCCACAATTCTGGCTACAACTATTGCAGTTATGTCTCTCACATCCATAAGGTTAGGATCTAGTCCCGATCTTCCAACCTACCTCATTGCAGACATTGGGCTTTATCCCTGTAACTGTAATGTTATAATGCTGTACCACTATATTCTGCACTATGGTATTTTTCTCATTGCACTACTTGTTGGACTTATGTATGGCTTGATTGCATGCTCTACGTATGATTTAATTTGTGAAGGTAGAAACTGCAGATGCTGGTTTAAACTGAAGATAAACACAAAATACAAGAGTAACTCAACGGGACAGGCAGCATCGCTGGAGACAAGGAATGGGTGACATTTTGGGTCAAGACCCTTTTTAAGACCTGGCCTTGACCTGAAACGTCACGCATTCCTCCTCTCCAGCAATTCCTCTCCTGGCCCGCTGAATCATTCCAGTATTTAGTGCCCATCTTCCATATGATTTCATTTGAGTGAATAGCAAGCAAACAAAAGCTTTTCACTGTATCTCAATACCCCTGGCAATAATAACAAACCAACCCAAACCAAGCCAAGTGTTGGGCCCTGCCATCATTGAGGATCTGACTAGTTTTGATGTCAACTTTCTCTGATAGTTGCTTGATTGTTTATCACCATTCATAACTGGATGTGGCAGGATTGTGGATATTTGATCTGATCCATTGTTGTTAGATGCTGCTTCTATAGTATTCTATTGAATATGTTTTAGCTTCATCAGTACAGACCCTTGCGAATTCTGCAGCTCCAGTATATCAACAGTACTCTCATGCCTGGCACTGTTCCTGAAATGTCTTTCTACATTCCATGTTGAAATAGAGTATGTCCTTTGGCGTGCTGAGCTGATAAAATGATAAGAGTGGAAAAAATGCCAAGTAACTTGGTTGCTGATTGCAATCAAATTCCATTCTGTTTTACGGATGATGTGCAGTGGCGATGCCCATTACTGAGCAACTAGATCCATCCAGAATGTATCCCATTTCACTTGGTGATAATGACAACTTCACCTGTGGGAGCTGTAGGAGGGTCGGTCTGCCTGTCAAGGTTAGGCATCGTCAGCCACAGCGGGAAATGCCAACCGCAGATGAAGCATTTCCCATCACCAAGAGGGACCACGTCAAAGCCGCACCATCATCTATCACAGATGGTCGGATGCCGCTGCACAATGGCATCTAACGTTTGGGGGAAATGTCTGAGATTTGAACATTTGAAGCTTTGACTAACTCTCCTCAGGGTGAGTATCGCGGTACATTTTTGCCTCACGGCGTCAGGGACCCGGTTTTCATCCTGTCCTCCCTGTGTGGTGTTTGCATGTTTTCCCTGTCACCATGTGGGTTTCCATTGGGTGTTCTATTTACCTCCCACACTCCTTAGCTGTGCGGGTTTGAAGGTTAATTGGTCCCTGTAAATTGCCCCTAGTGTACAAGGAGTGGATGCAAAAGTCGGGGCTTTTGTTTATTATTGTCACATGTACCAAGGTACCATGAAAATATTTTTGGTGCGTGCTAACCAGTCAGCGGAATTACTATCGAATCAAGCTGTTCAGTGGACAGAATCAGGGTAAAAGGAATAACATTTAGTGCAAGATTAAGTCCAGTAAAGTCTGAATGAAGATAGTCCGATGGTCTCCAGTGAGGTAGGTGGTAGGTCAGGAGAGCTCTCTAGTTGTTAATAGGATAGTTCAGTTGCCTGATAACAGCTGGGAAGAAACTGATATCAAGGTCTGTAGATCAGTCACTGTCTTTTTTGGTTTTAGTTTTATAGCTACAGCATGGAAGCAGGCTATTCGGATAACAGAACTGGTGTGAATGGGTGATTGATAGTTGGGGTGATGGGCCGAATAGCCTGCTTCCATGCTGTAGCTATAAAACTAAAACCAAAAAAGACAGTGACTGATCTACAGACCTTGATATCAGTTTCTTCCCAGCTGTTATCAGGCAACTGAACTATCCTATTAACAACTAGAGAGCTCTCCTGACCTACCACCTACCTCACTGGAGACCATCGGACTATCTTCATTCAGACTTTACTGGACTTAATCTTGCACTAAATGTTATTCCTTTTACCCTGATTCTGTACACTGTGAACAGCTTGATTCGATAGTAATTCCGCTGACTGGTTAGCACGCACCAAAAATATTTTCATGGTACCTTGGTACATGTGACAATAATAAACTAAAATAAACTAAACTAAGCTGAGCTAAACGGAACTAAATTGAACTAAACTAAACTATCCATATTGAATAGTTCAACATTCAGGCATGGTTTGATATGTATAAAAAAACATTCAGTCCACATGAGTCCAGAGAATGTCCACCCAAACAAGAGGGAGTCCAAACACTACCTTTCCTAGCTACCCTTCATTAGCATTCCCATTGCCAACCTCCTTATACATCAGCAGGCACCGGAAACACAATCACACTGCTAGCAATGCTAGAAGCACATGTCCAAGTCTGTGCTTTCTGTTGTAAGTGACTAAGCTCTTGACATGCCTTGCAGCTTGTGTCAGAATGATGAAGAATTATCTCCCAATGGTCTGCACAAGAGCAACTTCTGCTGCAGGCAAGGAGCTCCGAACCATCCAGGATAAATCAACCCATTTGGATCTCACCCCTTACTGTTAGCATTCATTCCTTCTATCCTAAGCTGTAAGTAAGTTTAAGTAAGTAAGTTTATTGGCCAAGTATTCACATACAAGGAATTTGCCTTGGTGCTCCACCCACAAGTAACAACATGACATACAGTGACAGTGCCGAATGACTCAGAAAACACTAAACAATAGTAATAATAAGACATTAATGATAAAACACCATTGATCAAGCATGTGAACCAACAAAATACCAGATCAAAGGGAGGCAACAGATTTTTGGCTGTTGAGTAGAGCAACTACTCGTGGATAAAAACTGTTTTTATGTCTGGCTGTGGCAGCTTTGACAATCCGGAGTCGCCTTCCAGAGGGAAGTGATTCAAAGAGTTTAAGGCCAGGGTGAGAGGGGTCAGAGATGATCTTGCCCGCTTGCTTCATGGCCCATGCAGTATACAGTTCATCAATGGAGGGAAGGTTGCAGCCAATAATCTTCTCTGCTGATCGGACGATTCGCTGCATCCTCCAGTGATTGTGCTTGGTGGCTGAGCCAAACCAGACCTTGATGGAGAAGGTGAGACTCTATGATGGCCGTGTAGAATTGGACCATCATTGCCTGTGGCAGATTGTGCTTCCTCAGCTGCTGCAGGAAGTACATCCTCTGTTGTGCCTTTTTGACTGGAGTCGATGGTTGCCCTTAAGGTCCTTGGAGATGATGGTTCCCAGGAACTTAAAAGACTCCACAGATGTGACTGTGGTGTTGTTGATTGTGAGTGGGGTGAGGGGAGGGGGAGCTCTCCTAAAGTCTACAAGCAATTCCACTGTCTTAAGAGCATTGAGCTCTAGGTTGTTGCTACAGCACCAGGACACCAGGTGTGATACTTCCTGTCTGTTGGCAGATTCCTCCCCATCCTGGATCAGTCCAATCAGGGTTGTGTCGTCCTCAAACTTGAGTAACTTGACAGAGGTGTCTGTGGAGGTGCAGTCATTGGTGTAGAGACAGTAGAGGAGAGGAGAGAGTACGCAGCCTTGCGGTGCTCCTATGCTAAGCATTTGCGGGTCCGAGATGTGCTTTCCCAGCCTCACATGCTGCTTCCTGTCTGTCAGTAAATTGGTGTTTCACTGACAGAGGGGTTCAGGCACAGTCAACTCGGAAAGTTTAAAGTGTAGAAGCTCTGGCACAATGGTGTTGAATGCAGAGCTAAAATCAACAAACAGAATCCTCGCATAGGTCCCCTGGCGGTCTAGGTGCTGTTGGATGAAGTGCAGGCCCAGGTTGACTGCATCATCCACAGATCTATTCGCCCGATATGCAAACTGCAAACTGCAGAGAGTCCAGCAGGGAGTTTGTGATATTTTTCAGCTTGGCCAGCACAAGCCTTTCGAGTGTCTTCATGACTACAGAGGTCAGTGCGACAGGCCTGTAGTCATTAAGACAAGTAATCCTTGCCTATTGGAGTACAGGGACAATAGTGGTGACTTTGAAGCAAGCAGGGGCAGTACATGTTTGTAGGGACTGGTTAAAAATGTCTGTATAGACCGGTGCCAGCGTTTGGCACAGAGCTTTAAGGGCCTGTCCCACCAGCATGCAACTCTATGCGATGAGCGCGACCTAACGTGGTCGCTTGCGCCGTCCGGCGTCACGGGTCCGGTCCCACTTCGATCGCTGGAATTGTGCAGAGTTCGTCCTGACATCGCGCGGGGCTCCGAAAAACTGACCATGTTCAAAAATTCCGCGCGGCAACGGCTTGTCGGCTCGCAGTCGCCTCGACGCATTACACACCGCCTCGACGTTGTGCCTCCGTGACCCTCTCTGTAGGTGCCTCCGTGACCCCCTCTGTGTGTGGCTCCGTGGCCCTCTCTGTGTGTGCCTCTGTGCCCCTCTCTGTGTGCCCCTCTCTGTCCTGGCGAACTTACCTTTAAGACTTCGCTCCAAGTTCGCCTCACTTTGCTCCGCGTTGCGCCACTCTCACGACCTCCACACGGCCCTCGCTGCCGGTTTGGTCGCGCTTGCTGCATGCAGGCGCATGCTGTTGGGAACGGCCCTGTACAGGGATCACCCGACCTCCGCGCGGCCCCCGCTTCTAGTTTGATTGCGCTCATCGCATGGAGTCGGATGCTGGTAGGACAGGCTCTTAATGTTGTGCAGCACAGAGGTGTGGGTAATTGGGTGTGAAGTGGTGATTTGAGGGGGTTGGGTGTAGAAAGGCTCAGTCTTTGCAGACTGAGGTCAGGCTGTGAGTGGGTGTGAAGTGTTGGTTGGGGTGGGAAATGGTCCAGTCTTTTCATACTGGAGCCCTGCCCTAAGTAGGTGTGAAGTAGTGAATGTGAGGGAGAGGGTGCATTGTCCATTCTTTGTAGACTGGGGTCTGGCTGTGTTGGTTGGGGAGGGGGGGAGGGGGTGCCAGGGTTATATTTCTGATTTTCAAACCTGCAGTAAACCTCATTCAGGAAAGGGTTCAGAGAAGATTTACTAGTATGTTACTGGGGATTGGAGGGCCTGAGCTATGAAGAAAGGTTGAGCAGGCGAGGACTTTATTCCTTGGTGTGAACCGGGATGATCTGATAGTGGTATATAAAATCATGAGAGGATAGGGTAAATGCACAGTCTTTTACCCAGAGTAGGGGAATCAAGAACCTGAGGTCATAGGTTTAAGGTGAGAGGGGGAATGTTTTAATTGGAACCTGAAGGGCAACTTTCCTACACGAAGGATTGAAAATATATGGAACGAGCTGCCAGAGGAGGTAGTTTAGGCTAATACTATCACAATGTTTAATAGACATTTGACAGGTACATGAATAAGACAGACTTCTAAGGATATGGGCCAAATGCAGTGATAATGTTGCTCACTCAACTAGACTGCTCTGACAGCACTCCCAAACCTGCAGCCTCTGCCACCCAGAAGGATAGGGCTTCACCAACTTGCAATGCTTGGAGATCTGCAGAGGCAATTTCAAGTTGCAGGAAGGAACTGCAGATGCTGGTTTAAACCGAAGATAGACACAAACAGCTGAAGTAACTCCACGGGTCAGACAGCATCTCTGGAGAAAAATAATAGGCACCGTTTTTGGTCGAGACCCTTTTTCAGACTGAGAATCAAGGGTAAAGGGAAACGAGAGTTATAGAAGGTGAATAGAGAGATATGGAACAGATGAATGAAAGATATGCAAAAAAGGATAAAGGAAACCGCCAATTTTTAGCAGTGGGCTAGGTGAAAACAAGTTACAACCAATGACACTCAACAAGACTTTGAAGCTAGTACAATGGTGGAGGGACGGAGAGAGAGGGGATGCGAGGATTACTCAAAGTTAGAGAAATCAAAATGATACCGCTGGATTGTAAGCTGCCCAAGCGAAATGTGAGATGCTGTTCCTCCTATTGCACACCATTTTTACCTGGAAGTGAATCAACATTGTTTCATCTCTAGATCTAATTCTTCGATCTCCATCCCCAGCAGCCCCATTGAAGTACCATCTCCTCTAAGAATGGACTGTCACACTATCTAACTCTTCATATTCACTAACTGAGATTTTGAATTCACTGAACAAATTTTATTAAGCAGGGAAGAGTGCAGAGAAGGTAACTGAAGATGCTGCCAGGACTAGATCATGAGCTACAGGGAGAGGTTGGGAAGGCTCAGATTTTATTCTTTATAATGCGAGAGGCTGAGGTGTGATCTTATTGAGGTGTACAAACTGATCAGGGGAGTTGATAAGGTGAATGCACAGAGTATTTTATCCAGAGTAGGGGAATCAAGAAACAGATGATATATAAGTTTATGGTGAGAGGGGAAAGTTTTATGAGGAAGCTGAGGGGCAAAATTTTCACTCAGATGGTGGTAGGCACCCGGAGGCAGAGAAAATAATTGAGGCAGATACAATAACAACTTATAAAAGACACTTGGACGGGTACGTGGATAGGAAAGGTTTAGAGGGACATGAGCCAAACAAGGGCAAATGGGACTAACTTGAATGGGACATCGGTCGGCAAGGGTGAGTTGGGCTGCAGGGTTTGCTTCCATGCTGTATGACTCTATGACTCTACGACTCTGTGATCCCAATGCTTTGAGAAGATGGCTCACCAGCAGCTCAAGTAGGGCAAGTAGGGGCAAAGACTTATTAAAATTAAAGTTCCTTTCCAAATTATTAAAAATAAAGGTTTCAAACCATGCATACTTGTTTCCTTAAACTCAAAAGATTTTATATAACTTTTGGATGCTCCTTGAAGTTTAGCTGCCATATACTATTACCAGCAGCTCCTGAAGATGCTGCATTCATAATGGAGATGATGTCTGACCCAAGGTTATGATTTGTCTTTAATGTGAATTTTTAAAAAACCATTTCAAACAAACAAGGAAACTTGAGTTATGCGGAAATGACTTCACCCCACACCCTTTTACCACATTGCACCAAGTTTGGATTAATTATTTATTCGAGGGGGAAAACACAATCATTGAATAGAAATTCTAGGCCATCTCCTTTCTACTGTGTAACACAATTGTTCATGAAAGGCTAGTATTCTGAAATAATTCTCTGATATTAGGTGACTTCCACATACACTCTCCTCCTCCCCTCCCCCTAGCCACCCCCCGCCCCCTCCTCCCCCCCCCCCCCCCTCTACTAAGCGTCAGTTAACCTGTCCCACAGTTCGCAATGATGTATCCCTCTTGTGATCACACCTATCCAACAATCTGCCTATCAGAGAACCACCCAGCCTGAGGTAATCTATTGTTCTGATCTTTTCTTCATTCAGTTCCCCCTCCCACTGCAATCAGTCTGAAGAAGGGTCCCGACCCAAAACTTCATCTATCCATTTTCTCCGGAGATGCTGCCTGGCCCGCTGAGTTACTCCAGCACTTTGTGTCTATTTCTGAAAGATTTTATTGTTAAAAGCTGACAATTATCATAGTCTTTGCTATTATACATGATAGATGAGCATGAATGTTTAATTATTTTGTCTGCCTCATTGAATTTACTTTTCTTATTTTCTTTCACTTTTCATTTATTTCTGAGTCTTTAAAGCTTGTGTTTAAAATGTAGAATAAACTGACAAGAAAGTATAATAATTTGCAGTCCAAAGAGTGTATAAATAGGAAGAGAATAGCAAAAGTAGATATAAGTGACTTACAGACAGAAACATGAGAAGTTGTAAAGGAAATTGAATATGTCTTTGATTTAATTTATTGAAAGATGGAGCATGGAAACAGGCGCTCCCTACATATTGGGGGGCAATTTATAGAGGCCATTTAACCTGCAAACATGCATGTCTTTGGGATATGGCTGGAAACCAGAGCACCCAAAGGAAACCCATGCGTTCACAGAGAAAACATACAAACTCTATACAGACAGGACCCGAGGTTCAGATTGTAACCAGTTTCTGCGAGGCAGCCAGTCTACAACCTTGTGGGGTACGATGGCATATCAAGTATTTGTTTGATGGTAGAAAATGGACATAACGTGCTGGAAGTAAAGGTAAAATAAGATTAAAAAGACTACAAAAATTAGTAAACACTGCCCAGTCCATCATCGGCTCTAACTTCCCTGCCATCAAGGGGATCTATTGCAGTCGCTGCCTCAAAAAGGCTGGCAGTATCATCAAGGACCCACACCATCCTGGCCACACATTCATCTCCCCGCTGCAAGATACAAGATACATTTATAGAAACATAGAAAATAGGTGCAGGAGTAGGCCATTCGGCCCTTCGAGCCTGCACCGCCATTCAATGTGATCATGGCTGATCATCCAACTCAGTATCCCGTACCTGCCTTCTCTCCATACCCCCTGATCCCTTTAGCCACAAGTGCCACATCTAACGCCCTCTTAAATATAGCCAATGAACTGGCCTCAACTACCTTCTGTGGCAGAGAATTCCAGAGACTCACCACTCTCTGTGTAAAGAATGTTTTCCTCATTTCGGTCCTAAAGGAATTCCCCCTTATCCTTAGACTGTGATAAGTCACATGTGCCAATTGGCACAGTGAAATGAAATCACCATGCAGCCATACAGTAAAAATAAAGAACACAACATAGAGTTGATAGAATTCAACATAAAACATCCCCACACAGCAGGATCAAAATTTCCCACTGTGAGGGAAGGCACCAAAGTCAGTCTCTTTCCCTGATGTTCCCCACTGTTCACCCGTGGTCGGGGCCTCCCCGAGCCCTCCGCACTCGCCGCTACGGGCGGCCCGATGTTCAGGCCCGCTCGCCGGGGTGATGCAAGTCCGACGTCGGGGCTGGGGGACCTTCTCAGCGGCCTGGACCCCGAGTCGGCCCCCTCCTACCGGAGCCCGCGGCTCCCAAAGTCCGCAGGGCGCGCCAGGTGGAGATGCAACGCTGGAGGCCCTCAGCAAAGGGTCCCAGGACTCCACGGAGTTGTTCAGCGCCGCCCGCGTTGGAAGCTCTCCCAAACCAGAGCTCCACGATGTTGGAGCAGCTGCCCAACGCTCCGGAGCTCCAAATGGTGACCCAGGTAGGTATCGCCCACTCCGTGGTGAATTCAGTGCTGCCGCTGTTGCAGCTCTGGTCCAGTTCCCGGTCCCCGACAGGAAAGGCCGCTCCGATCCAGGAGGTAGGCCGCGAGGTGGGGGGGGCGAAGACGCGACTCGGAGAAATAGTTGCATCCTCACCAAGAAGCGACTGGGAGTTAGTTTCCCCCTTACCCTGCCCCCCTCCCCCACATATAAAAGTTAAAGACTCCCCCAAAAAGAAACTTTAAACTGACTAAAAATAAAGAAAAGATGGAAAAACAAATGGGCTGCAGGCAGAGGCTGCTGTCAGTGCAGCGCCCCTAGTGGAAGGTACAGGAACCTGAAGACTGCAACGACCAGGTTCAGGAATAGCTACTTCTCCACAGCCATCAGGCTATTAAACTTGGCTCGGACAAAACCCTGAACATAAATAGCCCATTATCTGTTTATTTGCATTTTATCAGTTTATTTATTCATGTGTGTATATATTTATATAATGGTATATGGACACACTCATCTGTTCTGTATTCATGCCTACTATGTTCTGTTGTGCTGAAGCAAGCAAGAATTTCATTATCCTATCAGGGACACATGACCATAAACTCTCTTAAATCTTGAATCTTGAGATTCAGGTGAGAATGAAGGATGTGAAAAAATCAATAAAAGAAAGAAACCTACATACGTTTTAAATAAAGAGGTGGGAACAGAAATGTTGGATATACTGATCTTGCAAAATTCCACAAATTTTAGAATGGCACACGAAATTTAGACGATAGCTCATATAACCTTCCTTTTCATGTGAGAAAGATGCAAGATTAAGAAAATAGTCCTTTTAACCCGACATAATCAGTGGGGAAAATATGCATTGTTAAAGATAAAAATTATTCAGTAAATTTGGCAAATCTTATGATAGGGCAACCTTATGAAAGCTTATGATAAGGAAATCATATTTGGCAAATCGGTAAGAGTTTTTCATGGCTGTAATCTTAAATGTAGATATGAACTAGTGGATATGTGCCTGTAATGCAGCTGCAAGCAAGCTTTTAATTTTTCCTGGACCTCACTGAACTTGTGTCAATGACAATAAACTCAACTTGATTTGATTGATATTTTCTGATGATATCAAGTTAACCTGGGAGGTAAACTCTGAGCAAGTGCGATCTGGCCATAAAGAGGATATGGAGTGATTCAGTCAAATGTCAAGAGTGTTTAATTGTCAAATGTACCAGCAGTAGAATAATAGAGTAATGAAATTCTTACTTTGGCCTTCATTAGTCAGAGCACAGAGTATAGAAGTAGGGAGGTCATGTTGCACTTTACCACTCGTATAAGACATTGGTGAGACCACATTTAGAATATTGTGTTCTGGGCACCATGCTATAGCAAAGATGTTGTCAAGCTTGAAAGGGTTCAGATAAGATTGATGAGGATGTTGCCAGGACTAGAGGGTGTGAGCTATAGGGAGAGGTTGAGTTGGCTGGGTCTCTATTCCACGGAGCGCAGGAGGATGAGGGGTGATCTTATAGAGGTTGTACAAAATCATGAGAGGAATAGACCGGGTAGATGCACAGAGTCTCTTGCCCAGAGTAGGAATCGAGGACCAGAGGACATAGGTTCAAGGTGAAGGGGAAAAGATTTAATAGGAATCCGAGGGGTAATATTTTCACACAAAGGGTGGTGAGTGTATGGAACAAGCTGTCTGAGGAGGTAGTTGGGGCTGGGATTATCCCATTGTTTAAGAAACAGTTAGGCAGGTACACGGATAGGACAGGTTTGGAGGGATATGGACCAAACACAGGCAAGAGGGACTAGTGAAGCTTGGGACATTTTTGGCCGGTGTGGGCAAGTTGGGCCAAAGTTTAAATGTGTGGGCAAGTTTGGGCGAAGTGGGCAAGTTAGACTGTATCACTTTACCACTCGATGACTTACCTGCTGGAAATGGAGAGTGGATTATGTTGAAATTCTTTGAATGTTATGATTTTGAGGGTTGTGAATTCTTTAATCAATAATGAACTTTCAAGTACAGCATGTAGTTAAAAGAACTGGTAATTTGGAAATAATAACAATTGCAAATGGTGGAAATTTGGAATTAATAATAGCAGAAAAAAATGGCGGAAATGCTCAGATCAGGCAGCACACATGGAAAGAATAAATGCTAATGTTGAAAAATGAAGCCATTATTATAAAGGAATTGCAATGCAAGAGTAAAGGAATGTTACACCTATTATATCTATATTTATTTTCTGCGATATCTGATATGCAGTATATTATCTAGTTTTTCTGGTACTGAGATGAGAGGTTTGTAGGAATGAGTTCAAATCGCACCATGATAGCTAAAACCAATACAATTGATTGAACAGGTTACTGAGAATCAGAAACCCAGTACTCCGGGTTCAGTCTCCTGGTCATAGAGGTGCTGTTGATATACTCAAATTAAGTTGGCGGCCACAAATAGGCAATCAAAGTTGGGTCTGAAGAAGGGTCTCGACCTGAAACGTCGCCTATTCCTTTTTTCCCCAGATGCTGCCTGACCTGTTGAGTTGGTCAAGCATTTTGCGTCTATCGGGGCAATATAAAAACCACCGTTCCTATGCCCGAGGATAACCACCAATTTGCCCATTGGGTGTAGACAAAACAAGATCTGGCCTTGATACCTTCCAAGACAATGATTTGCTGGGTTTCACTCCTGGTTCTCCTGATAATGTCTGAAGAAATTAAGGCACAAAGTGCTGGATTAACTCTGTGAGTCAGGCAGCAACTCTGGACAGCATCCATTGGTGACGTTTCGGGTTGGGACCCTTCTTCAGACTAACTGAAACTAACCATATAACCATATAATAATTACAGCACGGAAACAGGCCTTCTCGGCCCTTCCAGTCCGTGCCGACCATTTATTTTCCCCTAGTCCCGTCTACCTGCACTCAGACCATACCCCTCCATTCCTTTCCTGTCCATATACCTATTCACTTTAAATGTTAAAATCGATCCTGCCTCCACCACTTCTGCTGGAAGATCGTTCCACACAGCCACCACTCTCTGAGTAAAGAAGTTCCCCCTCATGTTCCCCCCAAACTTCTGACCCTTAGTTATAACCATATAACCATATAACAATTACAGCACGGAAGCAGGTCTTCTCGGCCCTTCCAGTTCGTGAAGACCATTTATTTTCCCCTAGTCCCATCTACCTGCACTCAGACCATACCCCTCCATTCCCTTCCCGTCCATATACCTATCCACTTTACTTTTAAATGTTAAAATCGATCCTGCCTCCACCACTTCTGCAGGAAGATCATTCCACACAGCCACCACTCTCTGAGTAAAGAAGTTCCCCCTCATGTTACCCCTAAACTTCTGTCCCTTAATTCTCATGTCATGCCCTCTTGTTTGAATCTTCCCTACCCTCAATGGGAAAAGCTTATCCACTTCAACTCTGTCTATCCCTTTCATAATTTTAAAGACCTCATTCAAGTCCCCCCTTAACCTTCTGCACTCCAAAGAATAAAGACCTAACTTGTTCAACCTTTCTCTGTAACTTAGTTGCTGGAACCCAGGCAACATTCTAGTAAATCTCCTCTGTACTCTCTCTATTTTGTTGACATTTACTGCAGCATTTTGTGTATTATTTGTAATCCAGCATCTGTAGTTCCTTGTATCACCCTTCCTTAATGATGAGGTCATTTAGCCCTATGAAGACCTGTAAAATACTCCGAGTGAAAAGGCCAATTCCAGCAACAATGTTGGCGAAAAAAAAGTCTCCGTTTCAGAGCACGTTTCCAATGTTGTTTGCACCAACAGGATTCTCTCGGAGCGGATGTGCAAGGTTTGAAAGTCGACTTTGTGTTGATTTTGAAAGTTGACTTTGTTCAACGCAATGCATTTCGGATGTCTTGATGTTTCAAATCCCACTCCAGTGTCTTGAAAAATATTCATAAGCAGGTGTGAATTATAGAGCCAGTATAATTCAGTCCTAAGCAACTTCCCTACTACTTCTGCTTTGTAACATGAAACATAGGAAAATAAGAATGGAAGAAAATAAGAGCAGAATTAGGCCACTCGGCCCATCGAGCCTGTCCTGTCATTCAAGACGATCATGGTTGATCTGGACCAAGCCTCATTCTCATTTCTTCGGACTTTAAACTTTAGTCTTTAGAGATACAGCATGGAAGCAGGCCCTTCAGCCCACCAAGTCCATGCCAGCCAGCAGTCACTCCATAAACTAGCACTATCCTACACACTAGGAACAATTTACAATTTTACAGGAGCCAATTAATCTACACACCTGTAAGTCTTTGAATTGTGGGAGGAAACCGGAGCACCTGGAGAAATCCCACGTGGTCACAGGAAGAACATACAAACTCCGTACAGACAGCTCCCATAGTCAGGATCGAACCCAGGTCTCTAGCACTGTGAGGCAGTACCTCTACGGCTGCGCCACTATGCCACCCTTCAGTAACTTCTGTGCCAGTTAATGAAGCCCTCAATTAGCCATTCTTCGGAAAAGAAACCTACTTCCTCCTTAAATTCCCCAATAATTTACCCTCTAGAGCCCTTGTGAACAAAAAATTCCAGTGATATGCCACCCAAGTATTGCTTATTTTAGCATCTTACCATTACATTGATTTTTAATCCATGCAGCCCACACTTCCTTAAGATTATTCATCAGCACACGTTCATTAATTTTGTTATTCTTATCATGGATAATGATTTACAAAGCATTATCGTAAATCTGGAACTTACTTACACTTTCAAATTGCAGAAAGAAGGAACTGCCGATTCTGTTTTTTATAAAAAGACAAAAAAAAGTAATGGAGTAACTCAGCTGGTCAGGTAGCATCTCTGGCGAACATGGATAGGTGACAGTTTGGGCTAGTAACTTTGGGCCAGGAACTTTCTTCAGAATGATTGTAGTCTGATTGTAATCTGCAGACTTGGTTCCCGCACTGTATCTCTAAAGTAAACTAACTAAAGTAGAAGAACTCCAAAGTGGATCAGGTAGCATCAATGGAGGGAGTGGCCAGATGACAATATGGGCCGGGACCTTCCTCATCACTGACTTAACATTGCCTACTCAAAGAGATGAATTACTGAGGCAAGCTTCATTTGGACCTGTGGACAGAATTGAGAGATTTTGCATAGAAAGTTTTCAAAACTTCACAACACAAATGCGATTCGAATTTCATTTCGGAGTCACGTGAGTGACTTCGTGAAGAGCCCGCCGGCGCGCATGCTCGACATATCGTCGTACCGCGTTGCTGCGACGGCTGGCGGTGGAGCGCGCTCCTCGCCAGCCCTTCATAAGGGGCCACGGAGGTAAGTATCCTACCTTTAGTTGGTGGTCCTTGTTGTTGGTTATGTCTTGCAGCAAGGACATGGATGGGAGTTCCAAGGGCCGGAGGACGTCAGGACGAGTTCGCCGGTCAACAGTTCCGGGGCCTTTACCATCAGCAGTACCTGCAACGCAGGCCGGGACTCAGGCGGAGATGTGGGTAAGCCCTGTGATTACAGGTCCAGATCCGCCAGCACACCACAGCTCGGAGGAGTTCGACGAGGAGGAGTGTGGTGTGCCGCCAGAGCAGGGGGACCCTGCCATGGCAGTCAGGTCGTCAGCGGGCTCGCTGGCGACCTCGAGCTGGGTGCGTGCGGCTGCACGGCCCGTTCCACTCAGCCCTCCGAGTAGGGGAAGGGCAGCAGCCCAGAAGCCTAACCCTGCCAGGGCTAAGGCATTGCCTGACACGGAGGAGCGGTCAGGTTCCAGGGCGAGACCCGGGGCGGCTGTGAGGTCCAGCCGGCACACCCCGACTCTCGACGCCGGGACGGGTCGGTTGAGTCGGGTCTCGTCACGGTCGCCGAGCCCCCCATGGATGGGTGGGCGAGACCATGCGTTGGCAAAGTCCATGATGTGGGCAGCCGGCAAGCCTGCGCGGGCTTCAGGCAGCCATGCTTCGGCTGGTGCCGACACCACGCCGCAAGTGCCCTTAGTGGCAGCGGCTTCAGCTCCCGCTAAACGGAGGCGGTTGAACACGCCCGCGTGGGAATTGCGCAATTTCGCCTCGGCGGCTGTTAGCGACAACTACCGGCACCGGCTGGGCCTCGATGAGGTGCGGGCCGATGATAGGAGCCCGGTTTTCTTTTCAGAGCCGGAGGACTCCGACCACCTGAGTGTTCAGGGTGAAGGGCGTATTGACCGTATGGAGCAGCTGCTGGAGCTCCTGCTTCAACGTCAACTACAGCAGGGCAGCAACAGGCACATGGCGTCGTCACCAGCCTCTACCATCAGCCTGGAGCAGCAGGAGGAGGAGGTTTTGGTGGATTCCATACCACCTCCGTTGGAGGTGCCAGCGGAGGATCTTCTGGATGTGGCGACCAAATTTGCGGCCCACATTCATCTGGACTTCCTTTAAACGCAAAGCTGGCAGCCACTGTGGACTTTCTTAACAACCAGCAACTACAGGAAGAAGTCCTCATTCAGGCAATGAGCCGTCTCAAGGCTCCATCCAATTGCAACTCCCTCAACGTGCCTGTGGTCAATACACCGATATGGGGCAACATCAGTGCGGCTATCCGTCAACAAGAGGTAAAATTGCAAACCACCGCCGCCGCCGCCGCCCCGTCAACTCTTTGGGGAGGACCTCTCGAAGAGAGTCAATGAGCTTGACGAACAAGCCAAAACGGTGGGGATCATGCGCTCTCAGAGTGCCCCCACACCGTCAGGCTCAAAAGCTCCATACATTCGCTCACGAGGGTCTGCTAGTACCTCGACGAGGACCCACCCTCAAGCTCCACAACGACAGCGACATCAGACCCAGCACCAGGGGTCTTTTTTAGGACAGGGTCGGCAGAGACCCTGGTGGAAAACGAAGACGCCGCGCCCTCAAGCCAACCCAGCACCTCCACGTCCACCCACACGTGTCAAGGACCGCCGGTAACCACGGGGGTGAGGGGGTCTGGTTCTCTCTTTTTTCTTTGTTTAACTTCACATGTTGGTGGTCGCCTTCGGCTGTTTTTGGGTGCATGGGGTAATTTTACTGGTGACGAGTATGTGTTGCACAATATTCAGGGGCATAAAATTGAGTTTATTAATGGCGACATTCCTCCATCCCCGCACATGCCCGGTCGAACGTTTAAATTATCTGCTGCAGAACAGGCAGCAGGCTACAAGGAAATTTTAAGGCTTGAACAGAAGGGAGTGATTGAGAAAGCGGTGCATGAGCCAGTTGAATTTGTTTCGAATATATTCACCAGACCTAAGAAGGATGGAGGTTGTCGTGTCATTATTGATCTAACCCGTTTGAATACTTTTGTAACATATACTCATTTTAAAATGGATACGCTTGAAACAGCCATATCATTGATTTCTCATGGTTGCTTTATGGCATGCATCGATTTGAAAGACGCATACTATTCAGTATCCATCCAGAAATACGACAGGAGGTTTTTGAAATTCATCTGGATGGGGCAACTCTGGCAGTACAAGGTTTTGCCTAATGGGCTCACCACAGCCCCTAGATTGTTCCCTAAATTAGTGAAACCAATTATGGCTTATTTGAGTCAGCGACATCATATAGTTATGGCCTATTTAGATGATATCTTAATTGTGGGCCGCACCCTGGAATTGGCTGAACAGGGAGTTGCAGCTGCTGTCAATATATTTCAACAATTAGGGTTTATTGTGCATCCAGAGAAATCAAAGTTCTGCCCTGCCCAGGTGATTAATTACCTTGGGTTCACGGTGCACTCTATGAGCATGAGGGTTACCATACCAATTAACAAGATTGAGGAGGTTACCCAGGTGTGTCAAGGTTTAATCCGCACCAATATACCATCGACTCGGCATACAGCTACAGTATTGGTAAGCTTGTAGCTTTGTTTCCGGCAGCGCGATATGGACCTTTGCATTATCAGAGTTTGCAAAGAGCTAAAATTGCTGCGTTAAAACAGGACGCTGGTCATTATGATCGATCAATGCAGCTGCCGTCCGAAGCGATAAATGAGTTGCAATGGTGGGTGTGCCACATTAGCAGCTCATTCAAGCCTATCAGGGAGGCTAATCCGGTGGTATATTTGCAGACTGATGCAAGCTCCAATGGCGGGGGAGCTACGGATAATTGCTCTAGTTGTGGGGGCAGATGGGACCCCCTTGAGTCAACGATGTTGTTGACTCAAGGGATTAACTATTTGGAGTTGCCGGCAGCATTCCACGGACTTCGTGCGTATTGTTCCAAGCTTGTTGGAGCACATGTCCGTCTCCAAATAGACAACATCACAGCAGTGGCATACTTAAACCATATGGGTGGTACCAGGTCAGTTTCGTGTGACAAATTGGCTAACTCAATTTGGCTCTGGTGTGCTCAAAGAGACATTTGGATTTCAGCTACCTATTTGCCAGGTGAGCTTAATACTGTGGCGGACACCAGGTCACGCAAATTTAATGACAATATTGAATGGATGTTGCATCCTGAGATTTTTGCTAAAGTCACAGCCAAATTTGGTAAACCGGACATTGACCTTTTTGCGTCACGGTTGAACCATCAGGTACCAACCTACGTTTCATGGGAACCAGATCCTGGGGCAATAGCGCTAGATGCATTCTCGCTGGACTGGGGGAATTGGTTTTTCTATGCCTTCCCCCCGTTTTGCCTCATCAGTCGGGTATTGCGTAAGATTCAGGCAGATGCTGCCAAGGGCATCCTTATTATGCCTGACTGGCCCACACAGCCTTGGTATCCGGTGGTCTTTGACATGCTCAATGAACCTTGGGTCCTTTTGAAGGGTTGCCCACAATTGGTTACTCACCCTGTCTCAGGGGAGCCACATCCCTGCCATGGCTATTTAAATTTGTTGGCTTGCAGGTTCTGAACAGGCCGTTAGTCCAATACGGCCTCTCAGCTCGGACCATGGATACCATCGGGGCGTCGTGTCGAGCGTCAACAAGGCGAAGATACCGCTCGCATATTAAGAAGTGGGAAGCCTACTGCAGCCGCTCTCGCATCACGTACGATGACGTGACAATAACCGACGTCCTGGAATTCCTCGCGGGGTTGCACCATGATGAACACTTAAGTTACAGTGCCATCAACAGCGCCAGAAGTGCGCTCTCATTCTACCTCAATATTGAGGTAGGATCCAACAGGCTAGTGTCCAGACTCATGCGGGGTATATTCAATATGAATCCGCCTACACCACGCTATAATATCACCTGGGATGTCAGGGACGTATTAAACCTGCTCAGGACGTGGTCTCCCATGGAAGGGCTCCAACTGGACAAACTCACCATGAAGCTGGTGATGTTACTAGCGCTGACTTCAGCTCAGAGGGTACAGACACTACACAAACTTCGTGTCGACAGAATGACATCTACCCCTACAGAAGTAGTCTTTTTCATTGACGAGCTACTAAAGCAGCATAGACCTGGGTGCACAGGGCTGCAGCTGAAGTTCCCGGCATACCCCGCAGATGCTAGGCTATGTTTAGCCTCACATATCCGCCACTATGTCAAGGTGACGGCACGCATCAGAGGAATGGAGAGATACCTGCTGGTCACTCATAAGAGACCTCATCATCGAGTGACAGTCCAGACGATATCCAGGTGGCTTCGAGTCGTCTTGGGTAAGTCAGGTATTGACACTAATGTGTTCAAGTCTCATTCCACCAGGGCTGCATCGACGTCAGCGGCGAGGATTAGGGAGGTGCCTATGGACCAAATTCTCGCCACAGCAGGATGGGCTAATGAAGCTGTGTTCCAGCGTTTTTATAACAAGCCTGTTGCTGCTCCTCTACAGTTCGCAGAAGCCGTGCTGAATGCAGGTCAAGAACGTGGAGATGTCCCCGCATGAGGGTTTTTTGATTTGTTATTAATAAATATGCTCTTGTTTTGCAGTATGAACTATTGAGCATGTTTGTTCCTCCCATCCATCCGTGGTAGTGGTGTGTCAGCATGGACGTGGTCCAGGGCGTGTAATCACAGAAGCTTTGAAGTCTTCACGAAGTCACTCACGTGACTCCGAAATGAAATAGTAAGATTGAACGAGAACTTACCAGTTCGAAGGTTGATCTTTATTTTATGAGGAGTCGAAGTGAGGGATTTCGTGCCCTCCTCGCCCAACCCTCAATCACCTTCATCTGGTAATCTTAGTCACTTCAATCTTACTATGCAAAGTCATTTCTATTGTTGGTTTCTGTGATTCCACGCCGCTACTTTGAAGTATGTCGAGCATGCGCGCCGGCGGGCTCTTCACGAAATCCCTCACTTCGACTCCTCATAAAATAAAGATCAACCTTCGAACTGGTAAGTTCTCGTTCAATCTTACTATTATTGACTACAATCTGACATTGTCTTGACAACAGTGCTATATCAGCTAACCTTACACTCTATTGATTAGTTGTAGCACCTTAAAACATGACATTGTATAACTAAAAAGTGTGTTCATTGGATCAATTAATGTTTATAATTCAGGATGAAAACCCATTAAAATCTAACAAACTGCCCTAGCAGCTGGACCTTTTCTCATTAACAACCTGATGGAAAACTAACCAGTCCAGACATATTAATAAGACTGATGAAAATAATCCCATTTGGAATAATTTCACAACATTGGTAATTGAGATGGCAGTGTTTTCTTCTGAATTGCATGTTTCCTCAAGTGTAAGATTTTAATCATTGATTTATGCTGAGGGAGGTGATGCAACGTTTTTCTTTCGTACGTAGAAGATTTTCTGTTGATGGTTAGAAGCTGAGCTACATTGTATGGAGATAATGAAATTGACATCAATTTACCTCAAAGGATAACACCTGAATATTATATAATCATTTCTCAAAATTGTGCTGCATGTTTGATATATAATATTTAGAATTGTGCAGCTGGTAGAGCCTCTGTCTCACATAGCCAGAAACCTGGGTTCAATCCTCTTCTCCATGGATTGTCACCTTGGCATCCTGAGAGTGATGCCGTCTGGAGCTCTGCTCCTCTTTGGGCCACCCATGGCGGTAAGGTCGAGGGGGAGGTCTCTGACAAAGAGCAATCCAACCAAGACTTCAATGGTGGAACAGGCGGAGGATGATGGCTGACCTTAGTGGACCGTCACAACAGTTGGGAAGGCGGATGAAAACCACCATAAAACCACACAAAATACCACAAAACACCACATAAACACCACACTGACAGTTCAGTAGACATTCAGTGTGTTCAGTTGATTCACAGCTTAGAGTGAGTCGTAATATCTCCCTCCCCATCTTGCGGAGACTGAGCCACACTCACACTTCCGGGTTTTATAATCCCTCCCCCTCCCACCAGAAGGGGCATGGCCATCATGGCGTGATTGACAGGAGAGAGGTTCTCAACATTTTTTAAACACTAATAACACTTTTATTTTTCATTGATGGGAAGAATCCTCTGCAGCTGATGAGCAGAAGGGAACTGATTAAGATGGCCAGAAATCACAGTCAGAGTGGTAGCATTTTATCTAAAATTAATATACTGTGCAAACAGGAAGTTGTCTAGTTTAGACTTTTAATCATTTGCCATTTCAAACCAACCACCACCAACCATTATTGTGCTTTATTTCGAACCAACCACCACCAACCTTTTGCTGAGCTTTATTTCAAACAAACCACCACCAACCATTTGCTGTGCTTTATTTCAAACCAACCACATTTTCATTTTCAAACCGCATTAAGAGCACTGACCGATCAGTAAAATCCACTCACAGTTTAGTAGACATGTGTTCAGTGTTATTCACAGCTCAGACTGAGAGACATGACCCTCTCACTCCCCCATCTTGCAGGGACTGACTGAAGCACTCAACACTTCCGGTTTTTATAGTCCAGCCGGAAGAGGCGTGGCCTTCAGGAGAGAGAATCTCAACATTTTTTAAACACTAATAACTCTTTTATTTTTCATCGATGGGAAAAATCCTCTTGTCCTGCGCTGCGGAGAGGGACTCTGAGTAAGATGGCCAAAAATCACAGCCGTAAGTGGCAGCGTTTTTTCTAAAATCAATATACAGCACAACAGGAAGTGGTCAAGATCAGACTTTTAGTAATATAGATGACTTCAACATTCCATAGAATCATCTTTTGAGAGAGGCTATTCAGTACACCATATATGTACTGGCGGTGAAGAAGCTACCCAATCTCATCCCAGCATTGTCCATCCCTGTGTCAGACTTCTGCAGGTCATATGATCATACAGCACAAAGACTGGCTATTTGGCCCACCATGTCCATGTTGACCAATCTATCCATGTTAATCCCTTATTTCAGCATTTGGCCCGTAGCCTTCTATTCCTTAGGGATTAAATGTTTAGTTGAATACTTCTTAAATGCCATCAGTGACTTTTCTTCCACCACTCTCTCCAACAGTTCATTCCAGGTACTCACCACTCTTTAAATGGGAAAGTTCCCCTTCAGATTCCTTCTAACCCCTTACATGAATGTTACAGCCCTTCACGTCCAAGTGTTTATACGTGATTCATTTAACTTAGTTTAGTTTAGCTTATAATTGTCACATGCACCATGGTACAGCGAAAAACCTTTTTGTTGCGTGCTATCCAGTCAGCAAAAAAGCTCTATATGATTAAAATCAAGCTGTCCACAATGTACAGATAAACGATGGAATTAATAACATTTAGTGCAGTAAACTCTGATTAAAGATAGTTTGAAGTTTTCCAATGAGGTAGATGGGAGGTCAGGATCGCTCGATAGTTGGTGAGAGCACGGTTCAGTTGCCTGATAACATTTGATCGTTTCTCAATATTAGCTACGTGTGCCCCTTGTTTTATTTTCCAAAATCTATTGAGTCTGAAGATACTGGCTCATATCTTGTGGTCAATGGTGAAGAATCATTGTTCATCATTCATTTCAGAGGCAGCTACCATGGAGTTTCTATGGACTTGGCATAGATATCCAATTCCCAGTGTTGAGAGTGGATCCGTGGCACCTTTCGGCAAAATATTTTAAGAAAAACAACAGCAACTTCTTCAACTGATTGAGTTGAAGTATTGAATTGAAGTATCATCACTGGTACACAAGAATCCAAACAAAAAATATATAAATTGGAAACAATTATGTACTAAGTTAAGGTCAACAAACTATACAATGGAGAGAAATCAGAAACAAACAGAAATATTAACAAAGAGTTTTACTTTTTACAAACTGGCATTATTTTTCTCCCAAGGGCATGATAATTCAAAATAACTTTTTCTATTCTCTTAGTAATGATGAAACATTGTGTTGTTAATAACTCACTCATTCTAGAAAGCATGGGACTACCTTTTAGTGTTTTTTAAAAATCTGGTACTCACTGCAGTATGGAGATTTGATACTATTGTAATCGCTTCAGTGTTGAGTCAATTGGCATGTATTATAACAACACACCCAATAAACAAAACAGTTATCTCTGTCTGTAACTTGGACAGACTCTACTTGAATCCCTGGGTTTAATGCCAATGCTCTCCCTGTCACCATTATTGAGAACTTGAACAATTGCTTGTCGCTATTCAATTCTGCAGGAGCAACATTTTATTTAGTACCAATTAGTGGGTTGCTTACAGTGGAGTGAATGGTGTATTGGTCAAAATCTGACATTCCCTTGAATACAGAGGGAATTTTATTTAATGTCAGCAGAAATGTATGACGCAAAACAAGTTTGGCTTTCTTTGTTTCTCCTCTGAATCGAGTATCACTGTACCTTAATTAGTACACATGACAATAAAATGCCCTTTGAACCATTGACCCCTTTGAATCTTTGAATTGATGATTATTCTGTGTCAGTTGTTCTTACAAATGTATACATTTATGACTAGAGTATTCAAAATGCATGTAAAAGTAAGACATTTGACGATCTTCAACATTAACTATAACTCACTCTCTAAACGCCATGACACAAATTGTGTTAGGCAATATAGTTCATTCTCAGTGCAATAGCTTTCATTTCATTGCAACTTTACTGTAAAAACAACCACCACACCCCACCCCTTCCCCAAGGCATTTCAGAGATGCATACTCAGACCAAGAATGGCCCTGGTGAATGGATATAATTATCAGGAAGGTTGATGAAAAAACTGATTACAAAAGAGATGATTTTATGAACAGTCCATTTGAAGTGGAAATTTACTCATCAATGTTGAACATTATTACAATAATTTTAAAATAAGAAATACTAACATATGCACCTTTTGCATGCAAATGAAGTTGTTGCATTCTGAAAGTCTGCAGGTTTAGAAGTACGGGTTAGAAATATGATCTTCTAACTGAAGTCTGAGCATTGGATACAGGGGAAAGAGGGCTGGAAAGCCCATAATTATTAGTGAAATTTTAAATTAAGATTTGCATTTATGATGACAACCTCTAGGATATTAAAGCTATGGGAGCTATGGTAAACATATGGGAGCAGGGCAGGCAGGAATAGCTACAGTTTTAGGTCTCTCATAGGTAGAGCAAAGGGGAAGATAGAGAGTGCAGAACATAGATCTCTGCATTGTAGCTCACCAGTTCCAGAGACGAAGTCCGCAATGTAGAGGGGAATCAGACTGAGCCCAGGCTTATGGAAGAACTGTTTGGACATCTGTAAACAGAGGAGAAGAAGCTGCCCCTGAGTCTGGTGGTGCGCTCTTTTAAGCTTATGCATCTTCTGTCCTACGAGAGTGGGGAGAAGAAGGAATGTCCATGGTGGGGAAGGTTCAGTCTGGTACGTGATGTATTTAGCACTGATGTTGGGAGATTATTCTTTTCACTGGGCCATTAGTACATGGCATTGATGGGCACTTAAATTAATGTATGTGACTGTTTTGGAATGCAAATTTCTTGAAAATATCATGATATTATGTGAATATTTCATTTTTTCTTTAAGCATATTGTGGTAATAGATAGCAAGTAAAATAGAGAACAGTGGGTTATGTTGGAAAAGACATAACCTTTTCCTATTGTGCTATTTCTGAAAAATAAAGATGCGTTATATAATAGTCATTCATAGTTTCAAAACTTATTGCTAAGGACCATTGTTAATTTCAAGAATTAACAGAATAACATTTTAACCAGAGTGCTTGGTTGCCAATTCAAAATACATATCATAATAATTATTTTTTTCACCTTTCATTTTACACTTATTCATCGCTACACTTTAAGACAAAGAGCAATGAGTTGAAGCCAAGGCATGAGCTAATTATTTCATAGTTAGATTCACAATTTTCAGAGAATTATAAAGTCATACAGCACAAAAGCAGGTCCTTCGGCCAACTCGCCCCTGCCGACCAAGATGCCCCATCTACGCTAGTCCCATCTACTCGCGTTTGCCCATATCCTATCCATGTACCTGTTCAAATGTATTTTAAATGTTGTTATAGTACCTGCTTCAACTACCTCCTCTGCCAGCACAAAATGTATACCAACCATTCACTGAGTTAAATAATTTCCTCTTAATTAAATCTACAATGCTCTCAAGGGTATTGCCATTCACTATGGTTCCGGCCCAGATTTGACTTCCCAAAAGGCAACATCTCGCACATTGAACTCCATCACCCATTACTCCGCCCACTTGCCCAGCTAATTGAGATCCTGTTGTAATTTTTGATAACCAACTGGAAGGCTTGACTGAATTGGGGAGACTGAATTGTGTGGGTGATTTTGCCATAGAGTGTAGGGAGTGGAGTGGAGGGGTGACCCTACAGAAGTATGTTAAATCATGAGGGGCATAGATAATGCTGTAGTCTCTTTCACAGAGTAAGAGAGTTTAAAACTAGAGGGAGATAGACACAAAATGCTGGAGTAACTCAACGGGACAGGCAGCATTTCTGGATAGAAGGAATGGGTAATGTTCCGGGTCGAGACCCTTCTTCAGACTAGACCTACAGCAAGACCCAGAATTAGAGGGCACAGAGTTAAGGTTTAGTTAGTTTATTATCACGTGTACCGACGTACAGTGAAAAGCTTTTGTTGCATGCTCACCGGTCAGCAGAAAGACAATACATGGTTACAATCGAGCTATCCACAGCATACAGAAGCAAGATAAAGGGAAAAACATTTAGTGGTTTAGTGCAAGACAAAATCCAGTAAAGTCCGATTAAATCTTCAATGAGTGAAGTTCAAAGGTGGGTGAGGAAAGCCTTAAGGAGACCTGAGGAGCAACATTTTCACATACATGGTGGCGGATATATGGAACAAGATACCAGAGGAGGTATTTGAGATGATTGCAGTTTTTAAAAGACATTTCAACAGGTACATGGATAGGAATGGTGGAGAAGAAAATGGGCCAAAATGCAGGCAAATGGGAGCATCTCAGATATGCAACGTGGTTGGCATGAATGAGTAGGGGTGAAGATTTACATGCTGTATAATTCTATGACTGTAATCTAAAGGTTTGCACTGAATCAGACTGTCTGCAATATGAAAAAAGTCAATGAGAAACCATTACATTAAAGTTTATGCTGCACCTCAGTGTAAATAGTTAAAGACCTTGGAGCGAAGTGTACACTGATCGATGCATACTCACGAAGTTGAAAAATAATTCTGCAATATAATAAAATACAATAGCTGACACAAAGCTTACCTGTCACGATTCCAGCATGGAGCACGATTCAATTTCATCTTCTCTACGAGCTCAGAAGATGAAGATGATTTTTCACCATCAGATTCATGACGCACAAAGGTAATAACAACCATTCTTATTAAACTCAATCTGAAACACAATGTCTGATCATTTAGCACTATGGAGTTCAATGCAGCAGTAATTGGTCTGAGTAATAATTGTTGACTTTCTTCAATTGCTTTAGAGGATAGATTTCAAAGCCTTTGCCAATAATACAAACAATTAATTTGGAGTAAAATTGCCAGCAACTTTCAACAACCTATTAATGAAAATCCAGACTTTCTCGTTGGCTCTTCCACACAGTTGGCTTTTCAAAAATGGTAAATAGTGCAGGAGCCTTCTGTGGCTATCTTCCTCTCAAACAAGTATCTAATGTTGGATACTGTGTAGGAAGGAACTGCAGATGCTGGTTTGCACCGAAGATAGATACAAAATGCTGGAGTAAATACAGCAGGACAGGCAGCATCTCTGGATAGAAGGAATGGGTGATGTTTTGTGTCAAGACCTTCTTCAGTCTGAAACCTGAAACGTCACCCGTTCCTTCTATTTGGAGAATCTGCTTGTCCCGCTGAGTTACTCGCAATTTGTGTCTATCTTTAATGTTGGATACTTACGGGAGAGATGGCCTCTCAGTGGCAAATAGTAGCAGCAGAGTGCACAATGACACCATGTCTAGTTCTATTGAAGAGCAGGATTGGGCTCAGTCTAGGTGAGTCACACTGTGTCAAGGATACAGAGAGGTCTTCTGTTGCAGCAAGCAAGACTCCAGGATGGTTAGTTGCCCCTCCCCCCCTCCTCCCCCCCCCATCAGGATAACGGATGTCTTGGGGCAGCAGAGTAGCGCAGTGGTAGAATTGCTGCCCTGCAGCGCCAAAGAGCAGAGTTTGATCCTGACCACGGGATCAGAGTTTGTGCATTCTTCCTGTGATCATGCGGGTTTTCGCTTGGTGCTCCGGTTTCCTCCTACACACCAAAGACGTACAGGTTTTCCAGGTTAATTGGCATTCATAAAATTGTATATTGTGTGTAGGATGGTCCTAGTGTACAGGCTGATCACTGGTCGGCACAAACTCAGCGGTCCGAAGGGCCTGTTACCACACCGTATCCCCAGAGTCTAAAGTCAAAAACAGGGTAGGGCTCAACCTAGCTGAGTCATAATGTTAGAAGATACCATGGTCAACAGTATAGAAAGGCATTTTTGTTGCCTCGAGAAAGACGCTAGGACGGTCTGTTGCCTCCCCCCCTCGTACAGGGTTAAGGGTGTCTTGGAACAAGCACAGGAAATTCTGAGTGGAAAGGTGAGCAATCAGAGATCGTAGTCCATTGACATTGGTTGAAAAGGAAATGAGGTCCTTTTCAGTCAATTCCTCTTTGTAATCATTATTCAAACCTTGGATATCTAGTTGGCACCTCAAGGTCATGGTATCATAGCGTCTTGGGTTTTTTTAAGCAGACTTCTGTTATCTAAACAATAATTGTACATCAGCCTACATCTGTAGAATCCTCCATCAATAATGTCCTCTGCTGCAGAACATTTACGCTATGTCACTGTTCAAACAGCCATTAGTTGAGAAAGCATAGCAGTAATCAAAGTAGTGGTGCAGTGGTAGAGATGCTGGTTTGCACCGAAGATAGATACAAAATGCTGGAGTAAATACAGCAGGACAGGCAGCATCTCTGGATAGAAGGAATGGGTGATGTTTTGTGTCAAGACCTTCTTCAGTCTGAAACCCGAAACGTCACCCGTTCCTTCTATTTGGAGAATCTGCTTGTCCCGCTGAGTTACTCGCAATTTGTGTCTATCTTTAATGTTGGATACCTACGGGAGAGATGGCTTCTCAGTGGCAAATAGTAGCAGCAGAGTGCACAATGACACCATGTCTAGTTCTATTGAAGAGCAGGATTGGGCTCAGTCTAGGTGAGTCACACTGTGTCAAGGATACAGAGAGGTCTTCTGTTGCAGCAAGCAAGACTCCAGGATGGTTAGTTGCCCCTCCCCCCCCCCTCCTCCCCCCCCATCAGGATAACGGATGTCTTGGGGCAGCAGAGTATTGCAGTGGTAGAATTGCTGCCCTGCAGCGCCAAAGAGCAGGGTTTGATCCTGACCACGGGTGCTGTCTGTACAGAGTTTGTGCATTCTTCCTGTGATCATGTGGGTTTTCGCTTGGTGCTCCGGTTTCCTCCTACACACCAAAGACGTACAGATTTTCCAGGTTAATTGGCATTCATAAAATTGTATATTGTGTGTAGGATGGTCCTAGTGTACAGGCTGATCACTGGTCGGCACAAACTCAGCGGTCCGAAGGGCCTGTTACCACACCGTATCCCCAGAGTCTAAAGTCAAAAACAGGGTAGGGCTCAACCTAGCTGAGTCGTAATGTTAGAAGATACCATGGTCAACAGTATAGAAAGGCATTTTTGTTGCCTCGAGCAAGACGCTAGGACGGTCTGTTGCCTCCCCCCCTCGTGCAGGGTTAAGGGTGTCTTGGAACAAGCACAGGAAATTCTGAGTGGAAAGGTGAGCAATCAGAGATCGTAGCCCATTGACATTGGTTGAAAAGGAAATGAGGTCCTTTTCAGTCAATTCCTCTTTGTAATCATTATTCAAACCTTGGATATCTAGTTGGCACCTCAAGATCATGGTATCATAGCGTCTTGGGTTTTTTTAAGCAGACTTCTGTTATCTAAACAATAATTGTACATCAGCCTACATCTGTAGAATCCTCCATCAATAATGTCCTCTGCTGCAGAACATTTACGCTATGTCACTGTTCAGACAGCCATTAGTTGAGAAAGCATAGCAGTAATCAAAGTAGTGGTGCAGTGGTAGAGATGCTGCCTTGCAGCGCCTGAGCACGGGTGCTGTTTGTATGGAATTTGAGTATGCTCTGAGTTCTCCAGTTTCCTCCCACATTGCAAAGACACACAGGTTTGTAGGTTAATTGGGTTCTGTAAATTGAACTAGTATATGTAGCAATGTTACAACATTTTGAGATTTTAACAATCATGTCTGCAATTTATCCCATTGGATAAAGCATAAAAAGAAGTTTAATTTGACACCTAATTTACTTTCATATCTTAAGTATTAGAAAAGTTACGGCCATTTTCATACTCAGAAATTAGCATCTTGTTCCCTATTGCTTTTCCATTGACTTAACACAAAAGCTGTGATTGAGGACAGTCAAAAGCCCATAACTTTCTTAAAAATTAAGAGAACTGAAAGAAATGTTCAGTTATTATAGATTGAAGTATTCTGAAACAAATATGAAACAATCTTACTTGGATCACCTGAAATTAAAGCATATAATTAGTTAGTTACTCAATTGCAGCTAATTACAAAATTCAATTACTAGATCTAAACATTTATCCATTTCTTAAGAAAAGATGAACATTTTTAAATAGCCTAAGTGTCCAAATAACATTCGCACAAGAATTCACAATATAACATGATTTTTAAATCTCATTGTCATGAATTTATAGGCCAAATGAAAAGAATTTAGTGTTTAATTCCCGTAAATTAATGGCCATTTAAATCATCTTGCGAGTGGATTTTTGTGGAACGCGATCATTTGGAACGTTGCGGTTGCAGTGAATTTAAACCCCATATCGGCAGGAAAAATGCTGCCAGTTCGAATAGGGCCTAAATCACCTTTTCGCAATGTCGATTAAGGTAATCCTAAAAAGCATGTTAATATGTAAAATAAACGGCTTTCCTTTACCTGTCCCGTACATGAAATTCGTCCCCGTTCATGGCATTAGAAGCTAATTTTTTTTTTTCTCCAGCGCTGAAATTGTCGGGTGATTTAAAATTTTTTTAAAAATGTAAAAAATTCACAGACCGGCAGTCGGAACAAATCTTCAGCAAAACCTCACACCCTGAGAAAATAAAACTCCGGCAGGCAGTGGAAAACCGCATTTTAACCCCCTCCCCCCCCCTCCCCCCCCCCCCCCCCCCCACTTCAAAGGCGCCAAAGTCGTGCACACGGCCAGTGGCAGAACTGCAGTGCCGCTGAAGGTAATTTTTGTAGCATACCTAGTATATGGGTGATCGTTGGGCGGCGTGGCCTCAGTGGGCTGAAGGACCTGCTAAACTAGGCTAAACTAAACTACAAAATAATTTAGGTAGTTAAATAATAGATTAAGACAACAGGCCCAATGGGCTGAATAGTCCAATTATGCTCCTATGTCTATGGCCATGTTTAGTTTAGTTTAGAGATACAGCATGGTAACAGGCCCTTTGGCCACCAAGTCTGCACCAACCAGCGATCCCCGCACATTAACACCATCCTGCACACACTAGGGACAATTTTATATTTAAACCCAATTAACCTACATACCTGTACTTCTTTGGAGTGTGGGAGGAAACTGAAGATCTCGGAGAAAACCCGTGCAGGTCATGGGGAGAACGTACAAACTCTGTACAGACAGCGCCCATGGTCAGGATCGAACCCGGGTTTCTGGCGCTGTAAATCAGTAGCTCTACTACTGCGCCACCGTGCTGCCCTTATGGTCCAATGACTTATGGACATAAATGACTTATGGTCATTTACAATTCTGACTCAATATCCACTAAATGAAGATCACAGGGAGAATATACAAATTCTGTACAGAGAGCAGCCATAGTCTGGGTCGAACCCAGGTCTCTGGTGCTGTGAGGCAGCAACTCAACTGCTGTGTCACTGTGCTGCCCCTAGTGGAACCAGTTTAGATGGAGCATCTTGGTCAGCATTCACATGTTGGGCTGAAGGGCTTGTTTGGAATGCTGTGTGACTCAACGACTCTAAATTCTTTCTCAACTGATAGCTGTCTGGACAGTGACATAGCGCAAATGTTCTGCAGCAGAGGACATTATTGATGGAGGATTTTACAGATGTAGACAATTATTATTTAGATAACAGGTCTGCTTAAAAAAAAACAAGACTCTATGATACCATGATCTTGAGGTGGCAATCAGATATCCCAGGTTTGAATAATGATTACAAAGAGGAATTGACTAAATGTTGAAAAGAGAAATGGCAGAAGAGTGGAATTGTATGGAAAGTGCCACACCAGTCAAAATGGGCCAAAATATGCCCTTTTAATTAGTATTGAGTTAATGATAATTGAACTTTGCAATCATAGCAGTAATCATCTACTCTTGAGAGCTTTATCTCTTTTAGAATGACTTATTATCTCTCACTGGAAGTTTTTTCCCACAGAAAGTTTTGACCTTCAAGTGTTAAACAGACATCTAAGAATTACTTAATGGCTCCCTTCTTATCTTTACAAATATCAAAATTGAATTTAGCAAACATAACATTTTCTTCTTCTTACAAGAGGTTCTATCAGATTATAATTCGGCATAGCCTTCATAGACCTGATCTCATTGACTGATAGTCAATGGTTCAGATAGGAATGGCTGGGGATCAGTCAGTCACGTGTGCTGCTGAAGGACTCAGATATCAGTGCATGCGTGGCTGAACAGAAAGTTCTCATGTTACCTCAAGACCATATTCCTATGTGTCTGAGTGATTGTTCCAATGTTGGTCTCACCACTGATCAACCTGAGAAATACCTTCAGCAACAGACTGGTTCCGCCAAGATGCAGTACAGAATGCCACAGGAGATCCTTCCTCCCAGTGGTTATCAAACTGTACAACTCCTCCCCCTTCAGTTGTGGGGTAGACTAACTCCTCTCCCCCCTCCCCCTCCCCCCTCCCACCGCCAATCTTTGCACATCCCCAATCCTTTCCACAATAATTTTATGTTTCATGTATATTGTGTCTTATGATTGTTGGAAGATCAATTTCCCTCCTGGGATAAACAAAGTTCTCTCGTATCGTATCGTATCCAGTGACAGAGCAAACACTTCTGAAAGTGGGGCAGGATGCATTTTACATCAGCTTAGTGTCAGCACTGAGGGATTGGCTGGGTGGATTTATTTTATTTTAGTTTAGTTTAGTTTAGTTTAGTTTAGTTTAGAGATACAGCGTGGAAACAGCCCACCGAGTCTGTTGCGACCATCGATCCTAACATAGACACTATCCTAAACATAGACACATTAGGGACTATGCACAATTTTTACCAGAGCCAATTAACCCTACAAATCTGTACGTCTTTGGAGTGTGGGAGGAAACACAAGCACCTGGAGAAAACCCATGCAGATCATGAGGAGAATATACAAACACCATAACACAGCACCCGTGGTCAGGATCGAACTCGGGTCCCTGGCTCTGTAAGGCAGCAACTCTACCCCTGTGCCACTGCGCTAGCTAAACTAAGGGGTGGGTGCCCACAATCAGAAAAGTGCACAAAAAATGCTGGAGTAACCCAACAGATCAGGCAGCATATCTGAAATGGAATTCAGAGAAAAGGAAAAGGTGATGTTTTGGGTTGAGATCCTTCTTCGGATTAAGAGTCAGGAGAGGGGGAAATTATGAAAAGGCACCAAGAACAAATGAATGAAAGGAAATGATAAGAACAAATCGAAGCGAGCCTCGATGATCAAGGAAAGGTGGAGCCCACAATGGTTCATTGTTGGCTGTGCAAAAGGTGATAACGGGGGCATACGAACAGTGAAACTAAGCAGAACCACAGTAGGATGACTGGGGTGGGGTGAAAGGGAATGTAGGGTTACTTGAAATTAGAGAAATCAATATTCATACTGTTGATTGATTGATTGATTGATTGAAGGTATTGATTGATTAATTAGACGATACAGCATGGAAACAGGCCTTCAGCCAATTAATGAAACTGAAGATTATGTGTAGTCACTCTGCTTTTCGATATTAGCAAATAGGTGGTAACTAAGTAATATTTTAACAATGCAGAAGACTTTCTCTGGGTTATTTTATAGTTCAGTGGTGTTTAGGAATGGAGCTTGTTACAGAAACTTAAAAATATGTGAAGTGTAATCGATGGTCAGCGTGGACTTGGTGGGCCGAATATACCTCACTATACCTTTCAATCAATTAAAACCAATCCTTGGACAATGGGTAGCTGGGGAGCATTGGAAAATAATTACATAAAGGCCGAGCTAACTTTCCATCATTTCCTCCGCATAAACTCTTGGATTATTTATTACCCTGTAGGATGTAAAATGCCAATCTGCGATACTTCACTGATTATTAAAATGCATTGTGTTGTATTTGCATTGCATTAACTACTTGACACTCTTCAAATACAAAAGATCTAAAAATATATGAATCGTGAAACTGATTTAGAAAGTTGAGTGAGGTTTATGGAGTATGTTTGGGTGTTTTGAAGATGAGGAAGATTGAAAAAACTCTTGACATCCCAACTGAATTAATGGCAATTTTTGAAAACCTCAAAATGCTTTGCATTATGCAAGCTCTGATACTTCACTTGCACCACCAGTTTTTAAATATTGTGACAGAACACACAGATATGAGAAAGATATAATTCACTAAGATTCAAGTCACTAAGATGGGGGTTGGCCAAGCTGTTGCTTCTTTCCGAACTTGGCTCCTCCAACCTCATCCCAGGTCTCCAGAGCTCCTTCTCGGTTCTCTTCATGTCTTCCCTAAACTCATCTTATCCTGAGGAGACATCTCCTTTCTACATCACTGACAGCTACATCTCTCTTCAGATTTCAGGAAAGATAATCTTTGAAGGAAGAAAAAAGTGGTCTCAGTGGATTTTGTGGGTCAATCTTCAGATTCTCTTTTCCTCAGTTCATCAAAGACGACATTGGCCAGTTGAAGACGGTGTGACATTCTTCATTGATGTCTGACTTTGCTAAGACACAGCCTCTGAGTAGTGAGAACTAGTTCACATGGTTCTCTCCTTATTGCCAGAAGGCAATATTGTAGAGCAGGCACAGGATAGTGGAGAACTTTTGTAGATGTTGAGCGTAGGCACAGCATCTCAAGTGGTTCAGTGAAAGTGTTAATGTTAGTTTGGAGCTCAGCTTCCCTGACAATAGCTGACATTGGTCTTCCAGTGCTGTCCCTTTTCTTTCAATAATCATTCTCATCCCATTTGCAAAATCCTAATTGTCAACCCCCCTTTTTAAATCGGGCATTAATTTTCCGATTTTGCATCGTGAAATATTTGGGGAAGTTTTCCATAAATTAAAACCACTACAAAATGTTTTTTTTTTAAAGTTTTATTGTAACTGAAATATGAACACTGTGACCAAACTAGTAGTCTTTCATTTGACAACCAGTAAGAATACTTTATATACATGAAGGAAGTATAAAGTGGGAAAATGTGTCATTTTGGCATGAAAAATACAAAAATAACTTCTTAAATCTAAATATTAAGATATTGCCAAGCCTGATATCTAGAGGTATCTGGGTGATCAAGTATATGATGAACACACAGCCATTATGTTTGGACAACAGATAATAAGGTGAGCATACACAATGTTGCTGTTTATTATCAGGAGCATGGAATATAAAAGTAGGGAGGTTACGCTTCAGTGAGAAAGAACGTTAGTGAAACAGTACCTGGAGCACAATTTACAGTAATGACCTCAATCTTTGAAGACACGTGTTCATTCAATGGAAGCAGTTTAGAGAGGATTTACTGAATAGGTGGCTGCAATCTGAGCAAAGGGTAGTAAGCCTAGACAATTGTCAACTTCAGTTTAGAAACATATGATGAGATTTGACCGCTACATATGATATCCTGAATGATAAAAGAAGTCACAGTTTAATAGTAAAGGGTCACCAACTTAAGACAGAGGCAAGATAATTTTGCTCTCTCAAATCGTCAGATTCTTTGGGAAGGTATGCAGAAAATGCTGGAGTAACTCAGCAGGTCAGGCAGTATCTCTGGACAATATGGATAGGTGATAGTTTGGGTTGGGAGACTTTTTCAGACTGAGGAAGGGTCCCCACCCAAAACACAACATTCCATTTTCTCTAGAGATGCTGCCTGACCCACTGAATTACTCCAACATTTTGTATCTATTTGGTGTAAGCCAGCATCTGCAGGTCCTTCCCATTACAACATGATTCTTTGCTACTCTTGCCCTTAAAAGGTGGTAGAACCAGTCTTTGAATATTTTTAAGATGGAGTAGAATTAATTCCTAATAACAAAGAACTACTTCTTATCGAGTCCACACACAAGATAAGAAGTGGTTCAGCCAGAGCTGAATGCACTTCTCGGCATCTGCGTACAATGGTGTCTTCGTTGCTGCTTCTTGTGCTTCTTGTGCATGGTGGTGGAAAGATTGGTGGAAACAGGGCTGTGACATGATTGCTCTTTCCTTGACCCCAACAAAGAATTGCAGATGCTGGTTTAACAATGGTAGACACAGTGTGCTGGAGTAACTCAATAGGTCAGGCAGCATCTCTGGAGTAAATGGATAGGTGGCGTTCTCGGTCGGGATCCTTTCTCAGACATAAGGGAAGATGGGGATGCAGTGATAAAGTCACAATTAAATTCAACCAGGATAGCATATGTAGCGGTCAAACCCTTATTTAATGACGTAGCAGATATGAGGGATTCCAAAAGTATACTGTATATTCGTATGTAAAATTGAACAGATGCACCCATCTTCATTCATTTTTAAATGGAAAGTGTACACCATTAAATGAAGGAATAGACTTGAAGCATACTGCAGATTTGTTTAAATCTTCTTGTTGACTAAATCTTGTCATTCATTTTTTAATTGGCAATCTTCTAGTAAACTCATTTGTTGACAGATGAATAGGAGTCGGGAATAGGAGCTGGGAATGGGGGTGTGTGGATCCAGTGCAGGCAGATGAGATTCATTTATCTTGGCATTATGTTCAACACAGACATTGCGAGCCGAAGGGCCTGTTATGCTCTACCTCTAAACTAAACTAAACATATTTAGTTTAACATGTGGACATGCACATGGATAGGGAAGGTTTGGAGATATGGGCCAAACACAGGCAGGTGGTTCTGGTGTAGATGGGGCAAGTTGGTCAGCATGGGCAAATTGGGCTGAAGGGTCTATTTGCACGCTGTATGCCTCCATGACTATGAAAGAATGAAGCTGAAAAGAGGCATACACAGCAAAACTAAATCTGGAAGGAAAAACTGTTAAATGGCAAGAAATAAGATTCAGAATAGAGTAAAACTCTCAAGACATCAAAACTAGACCACTGCAGCTGGAAAAAATAATAAAGGGAATTATGTAAACTTTTTACGTTGCCAGCAGGGTAAGATTACTGGCTGCAAGGTGTGTGAACTCTGGAATAATTGCTTATTTAAATTATCTGTTGATGTAAAGTTAGATAGGAATTTATATGCTTTTCATATCCTCAGAACGTCCAAAAGCATTTTGAGATCAATGAATTATTTATTTCTGAATCTACATAAATGATAAAGAAAGTTTGCTGTTTCCAAAAATGTGAATGATATAAAGGATGACTCATAAATCACTTCTAGTAACGTTATTCCAAGAATACGTGCTGGGGAAAACAATTATCATTTGACCCCTTCATCCTCTAACAAAAGTTCTGGATGTTGTAATGATATATGGTTCAGTGGTAGACACAGGTAGATATATGATTCAGTGGTACTTTATTGCCACAGGTACCTAAGCACTGTAAAATTCTGTATTTGCATTGAAAATCGTACTATACATTAGGCACAATCATAGTCAGTGTAAGGGTGTATGTAAGACAGTAGACCACATTGATTCCATACATGTAGGAAGGAACTGTTGAAGCTGGTTTATACTGAAGATAGACACAAAATGCTGGAGTAACTCAGCGGGACAGGCAGCATCTTTGGATAGAAGTTATAGGTGATGTTTCGGGTCGAGACCCTTCTCAACCTGAAATGTCACCCATTCCATTCTTTCCATCCAGAGATGCTGCCAGTCCCACTGAGTTAATTCAGCACTTTGTGTCTATCTTCTATTGAGTCAATACACCAGGCCATGTGTCTATGTTCTCCACCTGCTGCTCAGCCTTTCCACGCTGCTGCAGGCAATGGGAGATGAGAATGGATACACAATGGAAGATAACTCCTGGAGAATAAATTCAGGAGACTGGACAAGAAGCTCATAAGCAACCCTTAAGCATACTATATGAATCCCATTTTATATTTGCCCCACATCGTCATTGATTCTTCCCAGATTCTTCCCAGACCAACACACCACAGGAACTTTAGTGTGACCAATTAATTGATAAACTGACCTAAATGTTTGGGAATCAGGTGGGCAAACAATAGGATGAATGCACAGAGGTTTTTTTGTCTTATGGTAGGTGTATCAAGAAGAGGAGGACATTGGCATAACGTGGCAGGTGAAAGATTTAATAGGAATGTGAGGGGCAATTCTTTCACACAGATTTTTTCGGTGGGTATATGGAACGAGCTGCCAGAGGAGGTAGTTGATATGTACAATAACAACATTTAAAAGACATTTAGGCATGTACATGATAAGAAATGTTTAGAGCGATATGAGCCAAACGTGTGTAAGTGGGATGAGCTTAGATGGGGTATCTTACTCATGGATGAGTTGGGCCTGTTTCTGTGCTGTATTATTCTATGACTATGATACCTTTGTAATGTGGGAGGAAATCAGAGCAATTTGGAGGAAACCCACCTCCCCATTGGATTGCAACCATGTCGTGGTCGGGGAGCTTGTGCGTCGAACTGTTGAGGAGGAAATGAAAACAATGGACCTGACCTGGGGTAGTGTCCAGAAGCTAGCCCAGAACAGACCTTCATTGCTACCCTACATGCCAGGAGGCATAATAGGGAGTAAGTAAGTAAGTAAGCCACACAGCCACAGTGAGATCATGCTAACTTCATTGAGTCTTGATTTGAAGACAAACTCCTTTATCTTGCGACACACTGCTCGCTGGTCGTTTTTTACACCAAAGGTTTTATGGACTCCTACCAAAAGCCAAAGTAAATCAATCAGCAACTAACCTCTAAGCGCCAATTGTCCATTGAAGTAAATCACAAAGTGCCTGAGGAACACAGCGGGTCAGGCAGCTCTGGTGGAGGGAATGGACAGATTATATTTCTATTAGCACCCTTCTCAGATTTCCTCAGACCCTTCTTCTCTTCATTCTGTCCATTCCCTCCTGACGCGTTGAGTTCTTCCAGCACTTTGTGTTTTACTGAAGATTCCAGCACCTGCAGTTCCTTGTGAATTTCAAGAGTCAAGAGTGTTTTATTGTCATATGTCCCGAAATTGAATAATGCAATTCTTACTCGCAGCAGCACAACAGATATGTAAGCATAGTACTCTGAAAAGCCATGTAATTGAAGTAATGTTGACCGGCTCTCTCATGAACAGGCTCAAATGTGTGACGTTAGATACCTGAGTTTGAATGAACCTTCAGCCTGAACATTGCGGTTCAGGAACCAGATCAGGACTGCATGATGATTAACACTGTTACACATCAGCTCTGCACGAGATCAGCAGATGATCATGAATGATTATTTGTGACCTTACCATTGAACACTTTGTAACTTTGTCGACGCCCTATACGTGGCAACTCTTTGCCACATAAAAATGATCACATGTGATAATGTGATTCATTCATACATTCATTCATGTATATGTTGCCTGGCAGGATTCCTCCAGAGGTGTACACGTGTACACTCAACTGATAGCACGAGCCCCTCCAGCATCTGATGGGAGAAGGGAATAGAGGGAATGACCAAGATGAAAGAAGTCCTCGATTATGTCACCTGCTTTTCTGAGGCAGCGTGAAGTGCCGGTGGAGTCAGTGGTGGGGAGTGTGGTCTGTGTGATGGACATGGCTGCGTCTACAACTCTCTGCAATTTCTTGCTGTCTTGGGTAGAGCTGTTCCCAAACCGAAGTGTGGCGACAGTACAACCCAATAGTATACTTTCTACGATGTCTTTGCAAATGTTGGTAAGAGTTGTTGGAGAAATGCTGAGCTTCTTCAGTCTTTGAGGAAATGGAGGTGTCGGAGTGCGTTGTTTGGCCACAACTTTAAGATGGTTGGTCCAGGGCAAATTATTGGTAATAAGTACACCTAGGTCCTTGGAAGTCCTTCACCATTTCCACTTTGACACCATTGATGCTGATTGGGACATGTACTCCGCCATACTTTCTGAAGTCAGTAATTAGCTCTTTCGTCTTGCTGACATTAAGGGAGAGGTTATGGTCCTGACACCATGTTGCTAAGTTCTCTACCTCTTTCCTGTGCTTCATGGCAACGTGAATGAAGGGGAGAAGCTCAAAGTCAGAGGTAGAGACCTTGTGACTGTGAGAAATGAACCAGAAACGAAATCTGCAAGAAGAATAAGATCAGAAATTCCTACCTATCTTAAAATGGCATTGAAGTTGTACTCCGCTCCAAACTAACATTGCTGTTAAAAGATATTAATGATTATAATCTTTAATTGGAAGGTTCCCAGAACAGTGTTGTTGAAGTTGCACTGTGTAACATCATGCTACGATCAATTTAAAAGCATGCTATTTTGGATTGCTCTGTTGAAAGATGTCTCGACTGATGACACAGCAGATTTGTTTGTAGGCGTCAGCTTTTAAAGGACAGCCATTATAAGTAGCACACTCCCAGCTAATGGACAACATTACTGGTTCAAGAATGGATGTTGTGTGGGTGGGAAAAGAAAGCTTAGCTTCAGTTTAGTTTAGTTTATTCTATTGTCACAAGTACCAAGGTACTGTGAAAAGCATTTTTGTTGCGTGCTATCTAGACAGCAGAAAGACTATAAAAGATTACAATCAAGCTGCCCACAGTGTACAATTACAGGATAAAGCGAATAACGTTTAGTGCAAGACAAAGTCCAGCAGTGTTTGATTAAATGGGAGTTAAAATGATCAACAATCATTTTTGGTGAATTTGAGCTTGCATAGATATTTATCCTCAAATCACCCTGAGCAAGGATCTTTGCAAACTGTGGAAAGAAAACGTTTGCCCGTCCATGATATCTATGATGCCTGGGATCAATCTCTCTGCTATCCAGCTGGAAAAGCATTCAACATATTGAGAGCAACACGGTGGTGTAGCATTAGATTTGTTGCCTTACAGCACCATTGACCCGGACTCGATCTTGACTACGGGTGCTGCCTGCATAGAGTTTGAACATTCTCGTCATGACTGCGCATATTTACACCGGGTGTTCCTGTTTACTCCCAAACTCAAAAGATGTACAGGTTTCTAGGTTCATTGGCTTCAGTAAAATAAATGGTAAATTGTCCCTAGTGCGTAGGATAATGCTCGTGTATGGGGTGATCACTGGTCAGTGCTGACTTGGTGGGCCAAAGGGCCTGTTTCCACCCGTGTGCGGACGCGGTGCTGACAGACAAGAGGCCGAAGCAAAGAAGACGATGCCAATGAACTGAATAGAAACGAGGCCGAAACGCAAATTAACCGAAAGAGTTCTAAGACGAAACGTCTACTAACCGAAAGGGCGGGACGCCTAAACGCCTACAAACCGAAAGGTTGTGTCACCTAAAAGCAAACTTACCGAATGGCCGCTCAGTCGATGCGCCACCTACCCAAAAGGCAATGGCGCCTACAGGCCAACGGACCGACTCCCGCATAACAAAAAAGTCCAATAACGGACTTGGCATTGCCAGGGGGTGGGACGTCAGCGATTGGTCCAGACCCCCACGTCCATCACATCACTGTGAAGGCATGAACATTGTCCCAAACCTCCGCTCCACCCGACCCATAGCCCGCGGAGGGTGGCCGTGGGAGAGAGGGGGCTGTCCCGAGGAATGCACACCTTTGGCCACTTTCAACTTGGTGCTTGGGTTCAGATTGCCCAGTCACCTATGGCTTGTGTAGGAAAATGAACCCCACGCTCCCGTCTCCCCCTTTTCTCTCCCCTCTTCTCTCTCTCCCCCTCTCTCTCTCCCTTCTCTCTCCCTTCTCTCTCCTCCACTCTCCAGCCTCCTCTCACTCTCCTCCTCTCTCTCCCCTCTTCTCTCTCTCCTCCTCTCTCTCTCCCCCCCCTCCCCCACTCTCTCTCCCTTCTCTCTTTCCCCTTCTCTCCCTTCTCTGTCTCTCCTCCGTCTCCACCCACGGTAGCATCCCAGAGTCACTGACTTGGGTTATTTTGAATTTAGGCGTCCCATCCTTTCGGTTAGTAGACGTTTCGAAAATAGTTCCTCTGGCAGTTCATTCCATACACCCATCATCCTTTGTGTAAAAAAGTTACCACTCAGGTTCCTATAAATCTTTCCCCACTCTGAAATGTTTCAGGGTGCTTTGTAGTATTGAAAGTTCATTGCTTTATGACTTAAAATGGACATATTTTTTCCCACTAGGAATGTTGAGATAAATGTTTGGTATTGCACATTTGAGAGAATTTTCTGGTTCAGTTTAGTTTAGAGATGCAGCGCGAAAATAGGCCCTTCGGCTCACTGAGTCCACGCCAACCAGCGATCCCCATACACTAACACTAGGTATGTTACAAAACTTACCTTGAGCAGCGCTGCAGTTCTGCCGCTCCCCGTGTGCGTGACGTTGGTGCCTTTCAGAGGGGGGCGGGCTTAAAGTGCCGTTTTTCTGCAGACTGGGAAAATCGATCCATGTCGGGCGATTTCGTTGCGGAAGAAAAATCGCTCCGACATTTCATTCATGAAGGTATTTTTAAATTACGCTAGATTATTTATTAACTAGAGTAATTTAAAAATCACCTTCAAAAGCCGTGAGCGCTGACAACGGGAAGGATTTTGCGTAGGGGAGAAAAAAAGGTAAATAGTTTATTTTTATATTCAAAGTTGGTTTTTATGGAGGCTTTAATCATATTTTCATGTTGCGAAATGGGGTCCAAAAAAATGTATGAACCAACAGTATTTTTCCTCACGACTTCACCGCAAACCGCAACGTTCCAATCCACCGCATTCCACTAAAACCCACTCACTAGTTGATTTAAATGGCCATTAATTTACAGGCATTAAACACTAAATTCCTTCCATTTGGCCCAGAAATTCATGAAAATGAGATTAAAAAATTATGTTATATTGTGGATTATTGTGTGAATGTTATTTGGACACTTAGGCAATTTTAAAAAGGTTTATCTTTTCTTAAGAAATGGATAGATGTTTAGATCTACTCATTGAATTTTGTAATTAGCTACAATTAGATAACTAACTAATTATATGCTTTAATTTCAGGTCATCTAAGTAAGATTGTTTCATATTTGTTTCAGAATGCTTCAATCTATAATAACTGAAAATTTCATTAAGTTCTCTTAATTTTTAAGAAAGTTATGGGCTTTTAACTGTTCTAGATCACAGCTTTTGAGTTAAACCAATTGAAAGGCAATGGGGAACAAGATGCTAATTTCCGAGCATGAAAATGGTCATAACTTTCTTAATACTGAAGATATGAAAGTGAATTAGGTGTCAAATTAAACTTATTTTTATGCTTTATCTGATGGGATAAATTGCAGACTTGATTTTTAAAATCTCAAAATTTTGTAACATTGCTACTAACACTAGGGACATTTTACAATTTTCACCCAGGCAATTAGCCTACAAACCTGTATGTTTTTGGGAGTGTGGGAGAAAACTGAAGCACCTGGAGAAAACCCAGAGGTAACGGGTAGAACTTACCAACACCATACAGACAGCACCTGTAGTTAGGATTGAACCCGAATCTCTGCCACTGTAAGGCAGCAACTCTACCATTGCGCCACCGTGCCGCACGCTGGTCCAGTGTTTCTCATGCTAATGAAAATCCCACTGGAAAGTACAAGTCAGATTTCCCATCCTGAATTTAAAAGCACGTATTCCCTGGTTTAAGGCTCCTGCCAACTATACAGGAAGGGTCTCGACCTGAAACATCACCGATTCGTTCTCTCCAGAGATGCTGCCTGTCCCACTGAGTTACTCCAGCATTTTGTGTCTATCTTTGTTTTAAACCAGCATTTGTTGTTCTTTCTTATACACAACACCACCTTTTTATTTTCAGTTGGAGATGTCCAATATCAGTTCCAAGACAGAATGTTCAAGAAAGTTTGAAAAAAAGTAATGATTTACCACGTGGGAGCTTGAGAGTTCAATATCGAACTAATCAGATGAAAAATCTTTAATGTGAAGAAAAAGGTCAAGGGATTACAGATTGTCAAATCAAAATTTGAAAGTAAACATCTTGCTTCATGCAGGGATGACTGTGCAAAAACAGCGGAACAGCTATATTAGACTTTAATAAACGGAATATGAATGTAGAATAAACATGTTGAATACATCCTTGCTATTTCCCTGCTATGTCATTTCAATGTGACCTGCAATGTATTCCGCATTATGGAATGTTAGACAGATGAAAACCATCGGTGATTTAGAGGTACCATGGGTTGGTAACAATATGTGCTTTTGTGAAAAAGGCAATTTAAAAAATAGTGAAAAAATTGATTGGAGGAATCATTGCTGGTGAAATAAGAAGGAACAAGTTCCACAAAATCATTGCAGAGAAGATTGAGGAAGATGAACGAAATCGAAATGAAGGTTTGCACAAATTTGATAAATTGGTAGACGAAAGTAAAAAATTACGCAAAAACTGCAAGCACAGGGTGGCAGAGTAGTGCAGCTGGTAGAGCTGCTGCCTCACAGCACCAGAGATCCAGGTTTAATCCTGACCTCGGGTGCTGTCTGTGTGGAGTTTGCACCTTCTCCCTGTGACTTCGTGGGTTTCTGCTTGGTGCTCTGGTTTCCTCCCCAATTCAAAAGACGTGCGGGTTTGTTGGTTAATTGGACTCTGTAAATCGCCCCTCGTGCATGCAATGGATGCGAACGTGGGATAACGTAGAACTAGTGTGAATGGGTGATCGTGGACTTAGTGAGCCAAAGGGCCTGTTCCATGCCTGTTTAATCAATCGTCCAAAGTAGAAACAAGGTCTTTTCAGCAATAGAGCAGAGAGATGGAAGTTAGAGAATTCCATTTGGTTGAACTGTAAAATATAGAAACTCAGCTGAAAGATAGTTGAGCATTAGCAAGCATGAAGTACTGCAGGAATCAGCCAGCAACTGTGGAGGGAATAGACAGATGATGTTTTGGATATCCTCCTATCATTGTACTCTCCCCACCTCTCTTTTCCAGCTTTCTCCCCACTACTACAATACCCCGAAGAAGGGACCTAAACATAGAAGGGACCCAAATATAGAAGGGACCCAACTATAGAAGGGACCCAACTGTCTCGTATTAGCCAGGAGATCCCATGTATTGGGCTAAATTAGTTTGTCCCATGCGGGACCGCCCTTGTCCCATATATGACTGCTACTACTCAGGTTGAGGAGATTGTTGGGTCAGAGCGCCACGTCCACCCTGCGTCATCAGTCCCGACGTAGTGCAGCAGCAGCGTCTCGCCCGTGGCCCTGTCGGTCGGCAGCCCGACCAGCTGTCTGACCTTCGGACCTTTGCTGACCGCCGACACCACCACCCCTCCCTCTCATGGCCGATCATTGGTTCATGAGTTGGATGGGATGCTGGACTTTTGCCAAAACTCCTCAGCTGGCCCGCCGGCTGGGCTATGTACACTGTCCAGCACCCGAGCCAACTCATCATTCATCCAGCCACGGCCGAGTCGGTCAACGAATTGCCGTCTCGAATTTGTCCCTTATTTTGACCTTGTCCCTTATTTGGGAGTGGGAAAGTTGGCAACCCTAACTGAACAGAAACAGTCTGTCCTCCACAGATGCTGCCTGACTGGCTGAGTGATTGCAGCAGTTTGTGTTTTGCTGAAGATTCCAGCATCTGCAGTTTTTTTTGTCTCCATAGTTGAGCATCCGATAGTTAATTAAATGAGTTTACCTTTTTGCATTGATTAGAAAAAATATGAATATATAGTATATACTACTCTCCAAATAATCATGCAAAAACAATGAAGTGAATAGATGGGAGCCCTTGGGATTGAAATGGAATGACATTGCCCCATTTTCTAATAAGTTATCAATAATACCAGAATAATAGAATATAAAAATATATTTTACTGGCTGAATTATAGTTCAGCAAGCATAAACCTTCTTTGCTATGTTTGATGGGATGGAAGATTGCAACCTTCACGTGGTCCGCCCTGTTTCTATTAATGCACTCAACTCGACGTGCACAAAGGGAAGATCAAATAGAACAAGTTGTCCAACAACTTTAGGCTGTGCACGCCACACGACAGATTGATGTTTGATGTTTGCAATTAGAATTTATTTTGCATTGAAATTCAAGTAATCAAGTGCTTATTATCAGATGGCTCTGTGGCTTAGTTGGTTAAAGTGCCTGTCTAGTAAACAGGAGATCCTGGGTTCAACTCCCAGCAGGGCCTTAATGCAAAATGTTTAATTAATTTTTGACTTTGCATAACAAAATAACTGAGGATAACATTTCTGTTTGTTCAGGAACCAGCAAGGAAACAATTATAAAAGGATATAAAACGATTATATTTGAAACTCATTGCAGGGCAGCTCTCAAATGTTCCATGTTTCCTAATGCAATAAATCCAAGCCTGATCAAAATTTGGGCATAAAGGAAATAAAGACAGTGCTTGTGAATAGAGTGAAGAAGGGTTTCGGCCTGAAACGTTGCCTATCTCCTTCGCTCCATAGATGCTGCTGCACCCGCTGAGTTTTTCCAGCATTTTATGTAAACCCCTTCTTGTGAATAGAGTTGAGTTGAAGCTCAAGAAATCATCAACATGCATTTGTAATTCTTATGCTGTTTCCACATATGCTGTTTCCACATTCATCACTTGTAATTTCATTAAAATTACAACAATGGTTCGTATTTTGTGTCCAAGTAGAGATTTGGGCGATATCTGCAGTTGATTGACTACTTCGCTGCTAAGACAATGCTTCTGGCAGAAGACTCCAGAAGTGGTAGTAACATTCTCAGGAGGTTAAGATGGAGAAATGTCTTAGTGCCAGAGATTCTAAATCTGTGGATTTCTCTATCGGAGTGACTGCAGATGCTCACGATTGATCGGATTCAACGTTTAGAACAGTCAATTTTTTTTTTAACACTAAACAAGTCAGCGCAGATGGGAATCGGTAGAAGGTAAACTTGGGGGGGGGGTGGGGGGGTGGGGGGGGGGGGTGGGAAATTGGAGTGTGGCATAGTAGTGCAGCTGCTAGCACACGAGACCCGGGTTCGATCCTGATCTCGGGCTTTGGGATGTGGGAGGAAACCAAGCACCCGGAGGAAACCCAAACGGCCACAGGTAGAACGTGCTAATATCCACACAGTCAGCAAAGATATGCAGGTTTGTAAGTTAATTGATCTCTGTAAAACTGCCTCTCGTTTGTAGGGAATGGAGGCACACGTGGTATAACATAGATCCAGTGTTACTGGGTGATCGATGGTCGGTGCGGACTTTGTAGGCCACAGGGCCTGCTTCTATGCTTCATATTTCAATCCATCCATCTAAACGGAAAATCAATGGGGAGGGGGTGAGTGATGCTAGAGTGTGGATATTGTGCTGTTTTCTCTTTTCTCATGTTCTTATATTCCTCCCATCTGGTCAACTATTCTTGGGAAGAGAGACGTTATTCCTACATTTATTTTTACTTTCCTTCATCACGGTGGTCACTGAAGCTGACACTGCAGACTACTTGTTCCCGTGAGCAAGGGCATTGAATGACAGATCTCCACCGGCACCATCCCCGCACAGCACTGACTGAGTTTCACTAACCTCTGTCACTTCGCTTCTGAAATATGGGCCTTTTTTCCCTGCAAAGCAAAGAGTGCAATTTTACTTCTTGTTATTTTCTAATGAATCTTCGACTCTATCTATCGCTGGACCAACTAATTGATTTGGTTTTGCTCTTGGTTCCTCTGCATTCTCTTTATGTATGTTTTTAATTACCGTAAAGGTCATTAGATTCATAGAGTCAAACAGTGTGGAAACAGGTCCTTCAGCCAACTTGCCCACACTGGCCAACATGCCGCATCTACACTAATCCCATCTGCTTGCTTTTGGGCCATATCCCTCTAAACCTGTCCTATTCATGTACCTGCCTAAATGTTTCTTACACATTGCAATAGTACCTGCCTAAACTACCTGCTGCTCGTTCCGTACACCCACCACCCTTTGTGCAAAAAAGTTACCATCTCCCCCACCCTTTTTTTCTCCAAAGGGTTGTTCCTTCTCAGATTTTAAGGAATCACTTTGATTTGTTAGACTCTTGTTTTCCTATTCAAGGATACTTAGGGCGGCACTGTAACACGGTGGTAGAGTTTCTGCGTTTAAAGTGCCAGAAACGCGGGTTTGATCCCGACTATGGGTGCTATCTGTACGGAGTTTGTACATTTTCCCATTTTCCCCATTTTCCCCATGTGTGGTTTTTCTCCGGGATCTCCGGTTGCCTCTCACACACCAAAGACGTACTGGTTTGTATGCTATTTGGTTTAGTATAATTGTAAATTGCCCCTGGTGTGTGCATGATAGTAGGATGTGGAGGCTTTGGAGAAGATTCAGAAGAGGTTTACCATTGCTGGATTAAGTGGCACCGTACGATGGCAGCCTCGCCAACGGTCTGTCTCGTCCTTTTCTTCTTTTGTTGTTTTCAGTCTGTTGTTAAATATACGTTTTTTGTGTATCTTTAGTTTTGTATTATGTGGGGGACTGGGGGATACTTTTTTTAATCTCTTTCCTCGACGGAGATAATATAATAATATAATAACATTTTTAATGTAGCACTTTTCATATAATTGAATGCAACCCAAAATGCTTTCCACAAAAAACACAGGTCTTATCAAAAATACAATTAAAAAAAGTAAGGTAGGTAATAGTTAAAAAAGCACAGATTTATATAAAATATATAAAATATAAAATTGAGAGTGTAAAAGGACAAGGGAAGTAAAGTCAGTTAAAAGCTTGATTAAAAAGTTACGTTTTTAGCAGCCGTTTAAAAATGCAATTGAATCAAATATCAATCCAACTTTTCCGTATCGTATCTCCGTCTGCACTTTGGCTGAACATCGAGGAGTTGGTAGCCTCTTGCTGGGGTTCGACCTTGGGAGCTCCAACCGGCATGTGGTCTCAGAAGAGGGTCTGCATGTGGTCTCAGAAGAGGGTCTATTGTGCTCATGTGTGGTATGATTTGATGGATAACATGCAGAACAAGCTTTCATCTGTATCTCTGTGCATGTGACAATAAGTAAACAATCTAAACTAAACTCAACAGACTAATACTGCCACAACCTCTGGAAAAATACTAACCCTTAACTTTCTCATCCACTACTCTCTAAATCAGATAACCAACAAACTCTCTGGAGGACATGGATAGGAGATGTTTCATGTAAATTGAAGAGTCCAGAATTGCAATGTAACCTTTTCATGTCCTCCAGAGATGCTGCCTGACCCACTGTTGCCCCAGAACTTTGTGTTCTCTGCAAGATTCCAGCATCTACAGTTCCTTGTGTCCCTTGTTACCATTTGGTGAGCTTTTTAAAAGGTGGGGGTGGGGGGGGGGGGGGGGGGGGGGGGGGGGGTGGGAAACAACATCCGCAGGATTCTCTGAGTAAATGAATTAATGGCAGTAGCTTGAACACTCAGGTTGAACTGAGCACCAAGAAACTTCATCAGAGCATGACACATTAACTGTTGTCATCCTCTGCCAAATTTGCATGCTCAGTCATGAACACACAATACAAACGCAATCGCTCTTTGCAACACTGCAGGCAGTGACATCACTGATGGCCAATGCATCAAATGCACAACAAATCTTTACTTGTAGCATTCTCTGCGGACCCAGCTTCAAGGTGCAAAATACTTGCAAGGATGGAGAAAATAAAACTTGCTTGCTTAAAGGAAAAGAGGATTGTTATTCCCCCGGGAACTAAAACCCACTGGTTGAAGTAGAAGTAACAAAGCATGACAATAAGCCAACAGGGGTGCATTGGCTTAGTTTAGTTTAGAGATAAAATGTGGAAAAAAGTCCTTCGGCCCACCGATTCCGCATCAACCAGCGATCTCTGCAAACGTATACTATATGCACACACCAGGGACAATTTACAATTGTACCAAACCAAATAGCATACAAACCAGTACGTCTTTGGAGCGTGAGAGGTAACTGGAGATCCCGGAGAAAAACCACACAGATCATGGGGAAAATGTACAAACTCCGTACAGATAGCACCCGTAGTCGGGATCGAACCCGCGTTTCTGGAACTGTTTTAGTAATATATAGACAAATAGATACCAGTTGAAAATTACCTTTCAGTAAAAATAGTACACTCGGGTATTTGTATTGAAAGTAACTATTAATATCAGATGCAAATAAAATGCATTTTTAGCAGCTGGAGGGAATAATTCACCAAACGCTTCACCAAGACCTGGATGTGTGAGTCGACCTCGGACAATGCGCTGCAACTGGCTGGCTTTCAACTATATAGTGCAGACAGCGAAGCATAGGCAGCGGGGTAACCAAGAGGCGGTGGAATGTGATTTTAAATTAACCAGGACTGATGCAGTGACATCACACGGTACTGTCTAGCTTCTGTTCTCCCAATCTAGAATCCTTCTTTATAAACTGTAAACCCTTTTATTCCTTGAGGGAATTTACTTATTTTACTCTTGCTGGAGTTTACATGCCCCCCCCCCCCCCAAGCCAGCATACGTGAGGTGCAAATGCAACTCACTGGGCAGGTAATGAGGGTAACTGACTTCCCGGACTCCATGGTCATTGTTTCGGGGGACATTAAAGCTAATCTCAGCCAAGACCTCCCAAAGTACAGGCTTCATGTTACCTGTCCCACCAGAGGGGAGAGAACACTCAATCACTGTTACACGTCAATCAAGAACGCATATCGCTCTGTTCCCCGGGCGGCTCTGGGTCTCTCTGATCATTGTTTAGTTCACCTTATTTAGTTCTGATCATTGTTTAGTTCAGCTACAGGCAGAAACTAACATCTGCTAAACCTGTGGTCAGAACAATGAAAAGGTGGACAAGCGAGCGCATTGAAAACCTACAGTCCTGCTTTGACTGCACTGATTGGAATGTGTTCAGGGAAGCAACCACAAGCCTCGATGAGTGTACAGACACTGTGACATCATATGTCAGTTTTTGTTAGGACAGTTGCATTCCTACTAGAAACCGGATCTGGTTAAACCGGATCTTGTTTACAGCAGAACTCAGACAACTCCGTAAGTCTAAAGAGGAGGCCAACAGGAGCGGGGATGCAGGCAGGCCTACAGGCAGGCCAAGTATAAGCTGAGAAGAGGAATCAGAGCTGCCAAGGAAATGTGCTCTGAGAAGTTGAGGATCAAGTTCTCAGCTCGTGACTCTTCTTCAGTTGGAAAAGCTTGCAAGAAATCACCAGCCACAAGAGGAAAGTCCTCTGCTCCTTGGACAATCGTCAGCCGACCAACAACCTGAACGAGTTCTACTGCAGTTCGATAACCAGAAACTTAACCCTTGTACCCACTCTCCCCCATCCCCAACCAGCACTTCACACATACTCATAGCCTGATTCCAGTTTGCAAAGACTGGGCCATCGTCCACGACCCACCCCTTTGTTGCTACCCAACATCAGTCTGGCCACTTCTCCATCACTAACAATAGAAATTGAGGAGGTGGAGAGGCTATTCAGAAGACAGAAAAGCCGGAAATTTCCAGGACTGGACAATGTTTCCCTCTCGACCCTCAAGCTTTGTGCTGAACAACTGGCACCTGTCTACACAGACATTTTTAACCAGTCCCTGCAAACCTGTACTGTCCCTGCCTGCTTCAAAGTCTCCACTATTCGCCCTGTACCCACCAAGACAAGGATTACTGGTCTTAATGACTACAGACCTGTCGCACTTGTGCTGGCCAAGCTGAAAAATATCACAAAACCCCTGCAGTTTGCACACCGGGCCAATAGATCGGTAGATGACTCAGTCAACCTGGGCCTGCACTTCATCCTCCAGCACCTAGATCGCCAAGGGACCTATGCAAGGAATATGTTTGTTGATTTTAGCCCTGCATTCTACACCATTGTGCCAGAGCTAATACACTGCAAACTCTCCAAGTTGACTGTGCCTGAATCCCTCTGTCAGTGGATCACCAACTTTCTGACAGACAGGAGGCAGCATGTGAGGCTGGGTAAGCACATCTTGGACCCGCAAACCCTCAGCACAGTTGCACCACAAGGCTGCGTACTCTCCCCTCTCCTTTACTCTCTCTACATCAACGATTGCACCTCCACAGACACCTCTGTCAAGCTTCTCAAGTTTGCAGATGACACAACCCTGATTGAACTGATCCAGGATGGGGCGGAATCTGCCTACAGACAGGAAGTGTCACAGCTGGCGACCTGGTGCCGTAGCAACAACCTAGAGCTTAATGCTCTTAAGACAGTGGAATTGATTGCAGACTTTAGGAGAGCTCCCCCTTCCCTCACCCCACTCACCATCAACACCACGGTCACATCTGTGGAGCCTTTTAAGTTCCTTGGAACCAAGTTCAAGTTCAAGTGAGTTTATTGTCATGTGTCCTTGATAGGACAATGAAAGTCTTGCTTTGCTTCAGCACACAAAACATAGTAGGCATTTACTACAAAACAGATCAGTGTGTCCATATATCATTATATAAATACATACACACATGAATAAATAAACTGATAAAGTGCAAATAACAGATAATGGGTTATTAATCATCAGAGTTTTGTCCGAGCCAGGTTTAATAGCCTGATGGCTGTGGGGAAGTAGCTATTCCTGAAGCTGGTCGTTGCAGTCTTCAGGCTCCTGTACCTCTACCTGAAGGTAGCAGGGAGATGAGTGTGTGGCCAGGATGGTGTGGGTCCTTGATGATGCTGCCAGCCTTTTGGAGGCAGCGACTGTGATAAATCCCCTCGATGGAAGCGAATTCAGAGCCGATGATGGACTGGGCAGTGTTTACTACATTTTGAAGTATTTTCCTCTCCAGGACGCTCAAGTTGCAGAACCAACCCATGATGCAACCGGTCAGCATGCTCGCTACTGTGCACCTGTAGAAGTTAGAGAGTGTCCTCCTTGACAAACGACTCTCCATAATCTTCTCAGGAAGTAGAGGCTCTCCGTAATCTTCTCAGGAACCATCATCTCCAAGGCCCTGAAATGGGGTCCACCAACAACTCCACAGTCAAAAAGGCCCCATAGAGGATGTACATCCTGCGGCATCTGAGGATACACAATCTGCCACTACTGCCTTCATCGAGTCTCTGGACATCTGGAGTAGTAGCTCTACTCAATAACCTAAAGTCTGAAGCCTCATTTAGTTCTGGTATTTTATTTCATTCACATGTTCAAACTGTAATGTTTTATTATTAATGTTTAATGTTTTATGTGTCATTCTTAATTGTTACTGCGTGTCATGTTGTTACTTGCGAGTGGAGCATCAAGGCAAATTCCTTGTATGTGTACACACTTGGCCAATAAACTTGTTTGTTCATTCATTCATTCATTCATTCATTCATTCATTCATATGGAGCATTTGCAAGGCCATATTAAAGCCATGGATTTTATTTAAATTATGACAAAGCTTCATTGGGGTTACATAGCAGTCATTTATACAGTCATACAGCATAGAAACAGGCACTTCAGCCCAACTCATTCATGATGACCAAGATGCCCCATCTAAGCACGTCCCATATGACATATTTGCACCATGGGGCGACACAGTGGTGCAACTGTAAAGTTGCTGCCTTAGAGGGCCAGAGACCTAGGTTCGATTCTGACCACAGGTGCTGTCTGCACAGAGTTTTTACGTTCTCCGTGACCTGCATGGGTTTTCTCCAGGTATTCCGGTTTCCACCCATATTCCAAAGACATACAGGTTGCAATACAATACAATTGCTTTTGGTAAAATTGTAAAATGTCCATGATGTGTGTAGGATAGTGTCAGTATGCGTGGTTTGCTGGTCAGTGCGGACTCGATGGGCCGAAGGGTCTTCCGTGTTGTATCTCTAAACTAAACTAAACTAAACCAAACTAATATCCCTCTAAACCTTTCCCATCCATGTACTTATCCAAGTGTTTTTTTAATGTTGTTATTGTACCTGCCTCAACGACTTCATCTGGCAGCTCATTCCATACACCCACTCATCCTCTACTATTATAGCTCTATTAAGCATACTGAAAGATATTTTTGCATTTTCTGCAGACTCCATTCAATCATTCATAAATGCATAGCATTGCTGCAAGATGTTTTTTTTTAAGAATATCTTCCTGGCGAGGATGCGGCTATTATCCGAGTCGTGTCCTCATGCCCACTTCCCGCCCCCGCCCCTTGCAACCTACCAGCTGGATTGGCGCGGCCTTTCCTGCCGGGACCGGATCAGAGCTTCAGCAGCGGTGGAGAAGCGCTGGAAACATCGCTGAGTGGTCGACTCCTTCCTGGGATCGCCGCTTGGAGCTCCGGAGTGCTGGGCCGCTGCTCCAACATCAGGGACCTGTGGGTGCGGAGTTCCCAATGTGGGCGGCGCTGACTTTAACATCGCAAAATCCTGGGACCCTTTGCCGGAGGTCACCAGCGCGAATCTCCGTCAAGCGCGTCCTGTGAACATCGGGAGCTGCGGACTCCGGCGGAAGGTGGCCGAGGAGAGGTTCCCGGCGAGAGGGCCTGAACATCGGGCCGCCCGTAGTGGCGACTACGCGGTGCTTGGGAGACCCCGACCACGGGTGAACATTGGGGTACATCGGCGACGAGGTTGACTGGACTTTGATTCCTTCTCTCACAGTGGGGAACTTTGGTGCTGCTGTGGGAATGTTTGTGTTGTGGACTACTGTGTTCGGTCTTTTTTTAATTTTAATTTTTTGGATGACTGTAAGGGAAAACGAATGTCGTTGTCTCTTCCTTGAAGACAATGACAATAAATTAAATCAAATCAAATTAAATCAAATACTGCTTCCGACTGAGTGCTTTAAAAATGTATTACCAGCTTTGCTCTGCCCCACCATTCAGAGGGCCATTTTAAGCTGGCAGCAGCTGATAATATGTTCTTTGCCACTGTTGAACTCTCAAGGCCAATTGCCTGAAGCCCCAAAAATAATTTAATTCAACCACCAATTCCACTGTGGTAAGAAATAACTTCATGCCCTGAAGGAGTTCACATAATTCGTTGAGAAGACGCTTTCCACCTGCCCCTTTGCACAATATAGTTTTGTGTTGCTACACCGGGAGGGTGAAACGGCAGGTTAAATTATGTCATTCATCCTTAAAACTGTCCTTGATTAACTAACATCTGAAACTGTTCGGTAGATTCTGTTCCTCATTAAATGTGGACCAGTCAAGCTGTCGGATTAATGTAGAGACAATGAACTGCAGATGCTGGTTTAGAAATAAACACTGAAGAACGGTCCTAACCCTTAACGTTACCTTTCCACGTTCTCCAGAGATGCTGCCTGACATGCTGAGGTACTCCAGCACTTTGTGTCTTTTTTTGTCTGTTTAATATTACTTGGTTAGGTTCTAAGGGGGCAGCACAATGGCATAGCTGTAGATTTGCTGCCTTACAGCAAATCCAGAGACCCAGGTTCAATCCTGACTACGGCTGCTGTCTGTATGGAGTTTATACACTCACCAAGCGACTGTGTAACGGGGCTGTCCCACTGCGGCGACCTAATCCGCGAGTTCAGGCGACTTTAACCTCGACTCACACTCGCAACATGGTTGACATGAGGTCCTAGGAGGTCTTTGTAACTTTTTTTCATGCTTGGGAGTAGTCCCCGCGTACTTGAGGCCTCAGGTAGGTCGTGGCGTATTTTTCAACATGCTGAAAAATGCCCACGAGTTAAAAAAAATTTGCCATGGAAAAAATATTTTTTTACTCGTAGGTCGTAATAGGTCGGCATGCTAATCGTAGGCAATCAAGGGTAGTCGAAGGAAATCGAGGGGAGTTGAAAGTAAAGTTCGTTGAGAAAAAAGTAAGTAAAGCGACCGGAGATGTTAAATGCCCGCTAAACTTTATTAAAAGTTCTCTGGCGTGTCTCCATTCCTTTTTCTCCCACTTCTCCCTCCCCTTCCTCAGGTGCTCTCTAGTGTGTGTGTGTGTGTGTGTGTGTGTGTGTGTGTGTGTGTGTGTGTGTGTGTGTGTGTGTGTGTGTGTGTGTGTGTGTGTGTGTGTGTGTGTGTGTGTGTGTGTGTGTGTGTGTGTGTGTGTGTGTGTGTGTGTGTGTGTGTGTGTGTGTGTGTGTGTTCGGTTGATCCAGCTCGAGGTTTCATCGCTGACGGTTGATCCAGCTGGAGGTTTTTCAGGCGAGTGCCCTCCAGCTTGAAGGTTGAACACAGTCTTCTGAACTCTTGAATTCGGTCGCCGCAGTGGGAACGCCCCTTATGTTTTTTCCGGGTGCTCTATTTCCTCTCACATTCCAAAGATGGACAGGTTAGCAGGTTAATTGGCTTCTGCAAATTGTCCCTGGTATGTGAGGTGTGAAGGTGAGATAACACAGAGCTAGAGTAGAGATGATCGTTGGTTGGCACAGATCCAGTGAGCTGAAGGGTTTGTTTCCACGCTATATCACTAAACTGAGCTCAACTAAACTAAACGAAGTACAGAAAGTAGCAATCAAAGTGAGATAACGACATTGAGAGGGAAGGATGCGTTACCCAAGTGCTGGCTCAGTATGCTATCTTAGCTAATTAAATGTAATCACTTCAGTGAGAGGACGGATTCAATCATTGATTTGCAAGCCATGGACAAGAACCATGAGGTAATGCAGCAAATTATATGTAACATCTTTCAAATTGCACATTAAACAAAGGGCCCATCTACCATGACCAGGATCCCAAGGCACCAGGTTAATGCAGAGCGGAGCTGTACCCCTTCTCTGACATCTCGTCCAATATTTAATGCAACCTTCCTATGCCTAAAGCATATGATCCAATCCCTAAAGCACAACTGCTGTGCTGTTTGGGGCATCTTGACCTCTGCACACCAGTGGCAGGAAATCTGCAGACCATTGAGATGAATGGTAGATGGGAGTGGAAGAGAAGGTGGTTGATCAAGGGAGTGAAGCCCGGGGTTCCTTTGGTGGAGGAAAAGGCGGAATGTTGTTCTGAGAAAATGCATCATATTTTAATCATCACTTGCCCTCCTTTACATCAAGACTCCAAGATGTTTTGCAATGAGGATCTGACCTGGTAACATACAGTTAAAGACACAAAGTGTTGGATTAACTCTGCGGGTCAGGCAGCATATCAGGAGAACATGGATAGGTGAAATTTCGGGTTGGGACCCTTCTTCAGACAGAAAAGTAAACTTCTTCAATGTACGCATACCTTGAGGAGATTTTGCAGTGGGGCAGTAAAATAGAGACTGAAGGAATTACAGATGCTGGTTTACAAAAAAGACACAAAATGCTGAAAAAACTCAGCGTGTCAGGCAGCAGTTTGGATTGGATTGGTGAAGCTTCGGGTCAGGACCTTTCATCAGAGCCCATCAGGACTAACCATGAGGAGTCTGAAGAAGGGTCCCGACATAAAATATTTCTGTTATCCAGCCAACTGACTGCTGAGTTATTCCAGCACTTTGTGTTTTTTGCTTAAGGATCTCTGTCCTTATGTGGTGTAATTTGATGTATAGCTTGCAGAACAAGCATTTCACCGCATCTTTGTACAGGTGACAACAAAGAAACAATTGAACCATTGAACCATTGAATGACCCACACTGGAAGAAGAGCTATGGGTGTCAAAAGTCTTGATTCATTTCATGCTGATATTTAGGAGGAGACCTACTGGAAGAATCCTTTAAGTGAAACAATTAATAGAAACACAAAAAAAAAAATCTTGAGAGTAACTCCCTGAACCCAAAGTACAACAAGATGTTATGCTCTTTAAGCACAAAGACAACAACAGGAGATTGAATACAGATTTGATGGTTGCAATTGCACAGTTTACTTCAACATTTTTTGGAAGTCGATATTGTAAACCCATTAAATTGCATATTTTTAGTGGGAGTTCACCTCAACTGGCAAGAACAAGGCAGAATATCCAGGTACGCAAAGCGGTCTTCTTTTGTCAAGACACAAAGTTCTGGAGGAACTCAATGGGTCAGGCAGCATCTGTGGAGGGAATGGACAGGTGACGTTCCATGTTGGGACTCTTCTCTAGACTGATCTGCCTGACGTTGGTTTGGTTTAGTTTAGTTTAGAGATACTGCGTGGAAGCAGGCTCTTCAGCCCGAGTCAGTTTCGACCAACAATCACTCATACAATAACTCTATCCTACAGACTAAGAACAATTTACAGAAGCCAATTAACCTACAAACCTGTACGTCTTTGGAGTGTGAAAGGAATCCAGACTACCCAGAGAAGGCCCACGTGGTCACATGGAAAATTACAATCTCTGTACTGACAGCACCTGTAGACAGGATCTACCGTTGTGCCACCGTGCCACCTCTGGCAAGTTCCTAATGACTTTCAGCTCGTCATGTGGAGAATTTGGTGTTGCTGTGCTTGGACCAAAGAAGGTTGAGAGGAGGTTTGATAGAAAAATTCAATATCATGTCTGATTTAAGTGAAGTAAGTAACAGGAAGCATGTCTCGTCGGTGAAGGGGCCAAGAACCAGGGGAAAAAGATTAAAAACTCTTGGAAAAACATACAATAGGGCATCTGCAATTTAACTAACTGGAGAGATAGTGGGAATAGAAATAATCCATGAAAATTGGATAAGGATGGAGGGAGCATAATTTGGAGAACAATGGGCAAGTGAGAGTGACAGAATTAACCTGGTCTGAAGAAGGGTCTCGACCTGAAACATCACCTATTTCTTTTCTCCAGAGATGCTGCCTGACCTGCTGAGTTACATTTTGTGTTTATCTTAGGAGCTGATATCATTTTGATGGAACAAATTGCCTCTTTCTGTGCTTCAGTGATTTCATGATTCAGGTTTAATGCAGCCTTTACAAACATTCTACACACATTTGATAAATTACAAGTAATGAATCCCACCCATCAGCATTTCAATGTTTTTCTATCTCTTCAGCCTTCTATATAGAGGTTGCACTTCTGTGGTGCAATGCACCAATGCACCAATGCACTGCATGCCAAAGTGATTTGAAGCTGATGAAGATCATTTAGGCATTGATAGTGTTGGAATATCAGAAACACAACAGCTAATTTGTGCTCAGCGAGCTTCCACAATAACTAATGAAATAATGACCAGAGAATCTCTTTAAATATTGACGACAAAACAAGTTTTGCTTTTGGAAATATTACAGATGAAAAGTAAGCATGTAATAACTTCTCTGAATTCATTAACTGAATAAAAGTGATAGGTCACCTTGTTTTGACAAGAAGCTAATTTTGTATTATGGAATGTTATATTCTTTATTGCTGATGACAGCTAAGCTGAATATTTATCATGCGACTTTGAAGAAAATAAACACAAGGAAATGAATAAACAAGTGCCTTGCTGGCCAATTATAACTTATTTTAACTTATGGGCCGTTTGCAAACTTATAGCTCCATAGTAATTGAGTTTTCCCGGAGGCATTGGATGAGAAATTCTATTTGTGAGAACTTTGCCAAAAAGGGCTAAGAGTCTGGTGGGAAGATTAATATCTTTGGTAAAAGAAAAAAATAGCCATAATTTTTGGGACTGTGAATGGCACAAATGTGAAGAAAATTGGTTAACATCCGTAGGGGAAAAGATAAGTTAACATGTTGAATTGGGTTCTTGATCCAAGAAATATTTTTATTTTGTATGCTTAAAGGTTCAGTTGAATGAAAAATTCCAGTAATCCACTATCCAATTGTTTGCAAAATCCAATAATTTGGAATATGAGCAGCAAATGAAGGCATGGATCTGGCGTAAATTTAATTAATTAAAATATTAATTTATTAGAAATGTATTAGAAATTAATTCTAATCATTTGGCATTTGGCTCACTGGATTCTGATTTGCACCCTGTTTTTAAACTGACCGTGTTCATTTTTTGGATTCTATTTGAACTGATTAAGTAAATGTATTAGACTTTTATTTACACAAAAGGTCAATTAAAAGTGTGTTGGAGTTTTAATAAGTGATATCTAATGGCCTGGAATCGTGCAACACCAAAGCATAGAAGGTGACGAATTAATAAATCAGTCTTAAAAAGGGTCCCAACTCAAAATGTTACCCGTCCATTACCTCCATAGATGCTGTCTAACCCATTGAGTTCCTCCAGTACTTTGTGTTTTGCTCAAGATTCCAGCATCTGTAGTTCCTCGTGCCTCCATTCTAATTCAACTTTTATTAGCTATCAAGCTGTGAGAACTATTACATTGTGGTGACTCATTCATATTTTTACTTTTTCTTTCTGTTTGTCTTCAATTTAAACCTTCCTTCCAAATGATCTTTTGGAAGAAAATTAGCAGGTTGAAATATATGAATCTAAAAAAATAATAGCAAACGGAAGCTCAGTTATACCTCAACGATCTGTATGACGATCTACACACTGCATGAAAATCAACATTCAATTAGGATCAGAAATTCCAATTTGCATAGCAAATTGAGAGCATATGTTTTTGCAATGAATCATAGTATTAAGCTAAATAGCTGGTGCAGCCAGGCATATACCTAATGTGCTGCTCGTATGCATAGGATGTATGCAGAGAAGGCAATTGGTGATGTCAATCCTTGTACAGCAGTATCAATCCTCATAAATCCATATGTAAATCATACATTAGGATGTCACAGTGGGGCAGCTGGTAGACCTGCTGCCTCACTGCACCAGAGACCCGGGTTCTATCCTGACTCAAATACTGTCTGCGTGGAGTTTACATGTTCTTCCTGTGACCACGTGGGTTTCTGCTCCGGTTTCCTCTCACGTCCCAAAGACGTGCAGTTTGTAGGTTTATTGGCTTCTGTAAATTAACTCTAGTGTGTAAGTAGTAGGTGGGAAAATGGGAATACATAGTACCAGAGTGAACAAGCAGAAACAAGTGCTGGAGTAACTCAGCAGGTTAGGCTGCATCTCTGGAGAAACACGAGTTCTACATTCTCCCACTTTGTCATCCACTTTCTACACATTAGGGGCAATTTACAGAGGGCAATTAAACCACACACCTGCACATCTTTGGAATGTGGGAGGAAACCGGAGCACCCGGAGTAAACCCATACGGTTACAGGAAGAACGTGCAAACTGCACACAGTCAAAACTCAAGGTCAGGATCGAACCTGGATCTCTTGCAGTAAAGCACTAAAGGCTCATTGGTTATTTCCCTGTGTATTGTCAACAGAGCTGGTGAATAAAGTGCTGGAGTAACTCAGTGTGTCTGGCAGCATCTCTGGTGAATGTAGATTGGTGACACTTCAGGTTAGAACCCTTCTTCAAACTAAAAGTAGGTGGGGGGACTGCAGAAACGAAAAGGTGATGTTTTGGGTCAGAACTGTTCTGCAGACTGAACGTGGAGATGGATGGGAGGCTGGGAAATAAAGTTGGCGTGAGAAATATATGCATTTAAAATTAATAGCAAACTGCAGTACGTAAATCCCTCAAGCATTGGCATGAAGTTGGTAAAACAAAAACACTCAATTGGGGTCAAAAAATCATTTCAGACTTATAGTATTTATTTCAGACTTATAGTGAATAAAATAATTTAAACTGCAAGAAGTATCTGGATCATCACGTAGAAAGTAATTGGCCAGCGATGCAGGTTGTGCATTTTTTATAGCTATTGATTGTGAATTTGACGATGGTTTTAACACTCAATCTCTCATCATTGCCTAGTCTGATCCTTATGTGTCTCTAGACAATGTTGCTGGTGTTAACGTTATGTCTGGAATGGCCCAATGAGTGCTGTAAATTAAATTTCAACCTCGTAAGTAACGCCCACGTTGCATCGATGCATTTCTCAGACTGTTTAATGCGTCACTTTCCAGACTTTCTCATCCCTAACATTTCCACCTTTCTCCGGACATAGTACAATAAATCTGAAGAAGGGCCTCGACTAAAATCATCACTGATTCATGCACTCCAGAGATGCTGCCTGACCTGCGGAGTTACACAGCTCTTTGAGTCTTTTTTTAACACATAATCAAACCTGTTATCCATTCATATCTTTTCCTTTATAAACTCTGACTCAAAAGTCTTAAAAGTCTTCTCCTCCCCCCCTTCTCCTCCCCCCCTTCTCCCCCCCCCACCCTTCTCTCCCCCCCACCCTTCTCTCCCCCCCACCCTTCTCTCCCTCCCCCCTCTCCCCCCCCCTCCCCCCCTTTCTCCCCCCCTTCTCCCCCCCCTTTCTCTCTCCCCCCTCTCCTCTCCCCCCCTTCTCTCCCCCCCTCCTCTCCCCCCCTCCTCTCCCCCCCTCTCCTCTCCCCCCCCCTCCTCCACCCCCCTCCTCTCCCCCCCTCCTCTCCCCCCCCTTCTCTCCCCCCCCTTCTCCCCCCCTTCTCCCCCCCTTCTCTCCCCCCCTCCTCTCCCCCCTCCTCTCCCCCCCTCCTCTCCCCCCTCCTCTCCCCCCCTCCTCTCCCCCCCTCCTCTCCCCCCCTCCTCTCCCCCCCTCCTCTCCCCCCCCTCCTCTCCCCCCCTCTCCTCTCCCCCCCCCTCTCCCCCCCTCCTCCACCCCCCTCCTCCCCCCCCTCCTCTCCCCCCCCTCTCCCCCCCCTCTCCCCCCCCCTCTCCCCCCCCCCTCTCCCCCCCCCCTCCTCCACCCCCCTCCTCCACCCCCCTCCTCTCCCCCCTTCTCTCTCCCCCCCTTCTCTCTCCCCCCCCTTCTCCCCCCCCTTCTCTCCCCCCCCCTCTCTCCCCCCCCTTCTCTCCCCCCCCTTCTCTCCCCCCCCTTCTCTCCCCCCCCTTCTCTCCCCCCCCTTCTCTCCCCCCCCTCTCTCCCCCCCCTTCTCTCCCCCCCTTCTCTCCCCCCCTTCTCTCCCCCCCTTCTCTCCCCCCCCCTTCTCTCCCCCCCCTTCTCTCCCCCCCTTCTCTCCCCCCCTTCTCTCCCCCCCTTCTCTCCCCCCCTTCTCTCTCCCGCCCCCTTCACTCCCCTCCTTCTCTCTTCCCCCCTCTTCTCTCCCCCCACCTTCCCACTCTCTAAAGGACTTACCATACACTGTGCAGCCGTCTTTTACCTTCCTGTTCATCGCAGGTGTGAATTTCAGACAGCGCTCCCCCGCATTCGCTGGCCCCCGCCTTTGCGATGTGTTTGTGTGTGTATGCGGTTAGTCGATCCAGCTCGCGGTTTCATCGCTGACGGTCGATCCAGCTCGAGGTTTTGCAGACGAGTGCCCTAGTGCTTGAAGGTCGAAGACAGTCGCTGAAAGGTCGCTTCAGTGGGACAGGCCCTTTAGGCTGTGCACGTCACACGCAAGAAGAAGGAGGAGAAGAAGAAGAAGATTTTGACCTTCTGTGATCATCGGGCTCGGGGTGTGAAGTTCACATTCCATCATTTTACCTTATTAATTCTGATTTCTAAAACATTCCATGTAAATCTATTCCAAGGTTTTTTTTTCCAGAAATAGGTGAATAGCCTCATGGAATAGATTTCATGGAAAAGCTAGCACAATACTGACCATCCTTCTAGCTGATTATTGATACAACTGAGCACACTCTTAATTTCAAACTATTTTTATATTCAAGACAAAAATCACACAATGATTCATCTAGTCACTTCTGTGCACACCAAATGTACTTGACTTTGCTTGTTCTACAATTTCTAATGTCCCACTAGCCAAGTTAGAACACAGAACATAGAACAGTACAGCACAGGAACTATGGCCCCACAGTCTGTGCCGAACATGACACCAAATTAAACTGATCTAATCTTTTTGGCATGATCGATATCCCTCTATTTCGTGCACTTCCATGTACCTATCCAAAAGCCTATTTTGATACCATTTTAAATTCTTCTCCTTAACCTCCTTTTAACCTTAACCTGCAAGCCCACATGTTCTAGGAACATGGGAGGAAACCGGGCCACACGCGGTAAACTGACGCGGTCACAGGGAGGCGGCACAAACTCTATACAGACAGCACCCATAGTCAGGATCGAACCCGCTGTAAGGCAGTGACTCTACCGCTGCACTACTGTGTCGCCCTTTGACGGGAGCTTTGGGATGGTTAGCTCAGTGCAGAAAAGATCCAAGAATGTAGGCAAGTATTTTACTCGGCTGGTTGGTATCCGAGTCTGGATGTGGCCTGGTAACATCATGTTGTTCTATGAGTGCCCAATGATGGGTGGCCCTGGAAAATAACATTCAGGTTCCTTTCACGGCTTCCAAAGAACAACATCCCTTGTGGTTCCAATAGGGAAATTGCTTTGTGTAACCCAGGTGAGTGATTCCAGAGAAGGGACAGGTCAAATTTTCCAAATGATGCAAAGTCAATAGAACAGAGATACAAAGAATTGCAGATGATGGAATCGTGACCAAAACACAAAGTGCCGGTGGAAATCAACGGGTCAGGTGAGGGAATGGATAGATGACGTTTTGGGTCTGGAACCTTTCTCAGACTGATTGGAATTGGGGGAGGGAGAAAACTGGAAAAGAGAGGTGGGGCAGGTAAAAGCATGGCAAGTGATAGGTGGATACATGTGAGGAGGGTCTCACTCACTTTAGTTCAGAGCTGCAGCATAGAAACAGGCCGTTCGACCCACTGAAACCCCCCTGACCATCGATCACTCGTTCACACCAGTTCTATGTCATTCCATTTTCTCTTCCATTCCCTACACACTAGGGGTAATTTAGAAAAACAATTAACCCACAAACCTGAAAATCTTTAGGATGTCGGAGGAACTGGAGCATCTTGAGGAAACCCACGAGGTCACAGAGAGAACGTGCAAACTCCACATAAACAGCATCTGAGGTCAGGATTGAACTCGGGTCTCTGGCCCTGTGTGGCAGCAACGCTACCAGTTGCACCACTGTGTCACCCTTAATGGAAACCAGCCCTTCAACCCTATTTCCTGATAACTCTTTCGATTGCATACTATTGTGGAAAAAGGTACAATATGAAGTAGATGACTTCCATGGTGGTTGCAGTTAGATGTGTGATGATGCTTCCTTATACCTGCACACAACAAGGTTATCGGAGAAGGGGATCGTGGGTCTTTGGTGCCGGCTCAAATTTGTTCTGTAGCTTTTAATATTTCTAGTTGCGTCTCCCCTGGCTCAGTCTGAAGAAGTGTCTTGATCCGAAACGTCACCTACTCCTTTTCTCCAGAGATGCTGTCTGACCCGCTGAGTTACTCCAGCACTTTGTATCTATCTTTGATTTGAGAGCAATGTTCGTATGTTCATAAGTTCTAGGAGCAGAATTAGGCCATTCAGCCCATCAAGTCTACTCTGCCATTCAATCGTGGCTGATCTATATTTCTCTCCCAATCCCATTCTCCTGCCTTTCCCCCATAAGAATCTATCTGGGTATGTGCAGGAAAGAACTGCAGGTGCTGTTTTTTCCAATAGACTCGATCTAGACTAGATACCGATATGTTACTCCTAAAATATTCAAGGACATTATCGGATGCTTGCTGGTTCCTGTCAGTCCCATTCCTCCACAGCTCTACTATGTGTTCTCTCTGGTGAAAAGTCAACGATAATCATACTGAATGGTGGGACTGACTTGAGGGGAACAAGTTCTCTGATTTTCTTATTTTCTTTACAGGTATGCTCCTTTCACAGTTTAATTTGGTATAACCAGTTCAGTTTTAAAGTAACTTTCTGGATTATTTTACTTATGTGATGTAAATTTGCTGAGCATCTTCATCTGTTTCTCTCAGCAGAAGGGCCAGATTGTGATTAGTTAGATGTTAGATATTTTTTAGTTTAGAAACAGCTCAGAAATGGGGCCTTCTGGTCCACCGATGAGCAATCCTCGAGATTAGCACTATCCTACACACAACGGACAATTTACAATCTGTACCGAAGCCAATTAACCTATAAACCGATACATCTTTGAAGTGTGGGAGGAAACCGGAGCACCCGGGGAAAACCCATGCGGTCACGGGGAGAAGGGACAAACCCTGTACAGGCAGCAGCCGTACTGAAGATCGAACCTGCAAGGCAGCGACTGTCCGGCAACGCCACCATGCCATCCCTTACACCATCATGCTGCCCCTAAAGATAGTTTAACTAACTAAAGATTAATTAGCTTTGAACTTCAGTTGCAGACTGTTTTTATGCTTTGCTTTCAGGCGAAGCAGAGTAGATCGGCAGATAGTTATTTTGGACAAAACGGAGCTGACGTCTGCCCTCCTGGTGTTTGGTGAACATACTTTCACAATAAAGGGACATCATGCACTTCTCAGTTGCTCAGGCCAGCATTTCCATTTTTTAAAAACAAATAAAGAGATTATTTGTCTGCTTCTGAAAAAAAAAACCTGGAATAGATTTACTTGGAATGTCTTGGATATCAGAAAATTAACGAGGTAACATGATGGAATGTGAAATTCACACTCTGAGCCCGATGATCAGGGAAAGTCCAAATGCAATTGATTAACAATCTCTGCTCTCTGCCTTCAAATGTACTTAAAACATGATGAAACAATTTAACCTGGGATGTAAACATGGGCAAGGTGAGATGATAATAAATATTGAATGCACAATGTGGTATATATTGCGATTAAAATCATTTAAATCTGTGGCACAGTAGGTCAGCAGTAGACTTAGGTTCAATCCTGACTCCAGGTGCTGTCCCTGTGGAGTTTATACGTTCTCCTTGTGACCAAGTAGGTTTTCTCATGGTGCTCCGATTTCCTTCCACATTCCAAAGGCGTGCAGGTTTGTAGGTTAATTGGCCCCTGTAAATTATCCCCAGTGTGTAGGATAGAACTAGTGCGCGGGTGATCGCTGGTCGGCACGGACTCGTTGGGCCGAAGGACCTGTTTCCACGCTCTCTCTAAGCTAAACTTAACTGAACTAAATAACACCAGTAACAATGTTAAAATTATCATGTAATGGATTTAATTTAATTAAACATCATATTTTATTTAGTAAAAACATTTTGTTTTACAATAGTATTTTGGTCGATGCCTTTTTGCCATATGCTGTCTAATGTTCATGTAATTTTCATTAAATTGCAACAGTGAGTATTTATAAAAGATCTGACTGGATAAAACTCCAATTAGTCTGAAGAAAGGTCCCAACCCAAAACACTGCCTGTCCATTCCCTCCACATATGCTGCTTGACCTGTTGAGTTTCTCCAGCACTTTGTCTTTTGCTCAAGATTCCACCATCTGTAGTTTCTTGTGTCCAATATATATTTATGTTCAATTTGTCTACTTCATGTTTGAATAGAATTGCTGTTTGAAAATCTAAAGGAAATGGTATGTAGTGAAGCCCATATTCACTTTTTAGATATATTTTTAGAGAAGTTGGCAGTGAATTGATAATCACCCCTCCTAATCATCCCTTGTTTTGCTCAAGAATCCAGCATCTGTGGTTCCTCCTTTTGTCTCTGTTTGAATTTGTTAACGTACTTCCATAGTGGAGCATTGGCCACTGGCCATTGGGATTGGTGGTTTAGAAGCCGACTGCCTTGTCAACAGTGCTGCAATATCCCAATATATAAACAATGGAGGGAAACCTGGAGCCATTTTTAACATTATCCCACAAATGTCTTCCTGTGACATTTTTACCATACATGCTTGTTGCGAATTTAAAAATAATTATGTATATCAGAAATAAAATGGCCATTAATTATGCAGAATTATGCACACTTGCATTTGCTGTTCCATGTTAGTAGCAGTTTATTTAATTAATTAAAACATTTTAACAGCAGGCAGTGACCCTCCAACAGTGCAGAGACTGAGGAACGAAGTTTCTGTTTTCATTGGGCACAACAGAAAGTCAGACAAAAAGCCGCATCCCAGTGGAATTAACTGTTGATTTAAGTCCTGATTATAAAGTAAATCTTGGACTTGCGCATGTGGTTCCATGATTTGTGCCACTCACACAAATTATCATAGAACTACATGTATAGGGGTGACAGAGTGGCACAGTGGTCGATTTCCACTGACACCCTCCTCCGCCTAGCGGAGTTGGTCCTTACCCTTAACAACTTCTCTTTTGACTCCTCCCATTTCCTCCAAACACAAGGCGTAGCTATGGGCACACGCATGGGCCCTAGCTACGCCTGCCTCTTTGTCGGGCACGTCGAACAATCTTTGTTCTCGGCATACCAGGGTCCCACCCCCGACCTTTACCTCCGTTACATTGACGACTGCTTTGGTGTCACCTCCTGCACCCACGCACAACTGACTGACTTCATCCATTTCACCACCAACTTCCATCCGGCACTCAAATATACTTGGACCATTTCCGACATTTCCCTACCATTCCTTGACCTCACCATCTCTATTGCAGGTGATCCACTCCTGACTGACATCCACTACAAACCAACTGACTCCCACAGCTACCTGGACTACTCTTCCTCCCACCCTGCTTTCTGTAAGGACTCCATCCCCTATTCCCAATTCCTCCGTCTACGCCGCATCTGCTCCCAGGATGACGTGTTCCACACCAGGTCATCGCAAATGTCCTCCTTCTTCAGAGAACGGGGTTTCCCCTCCCCCACTATAGATGAGGTTCGCACCAGGGTCTCCTCCATACCCCGCAACACTGCCCTCTCTCCCCATTCCCCCACTCACAACAAGGGCCGAGTCCCCCTGGTCCTCACCTTTCACCCCACCAGCCAGCGCATACAACAGATAGTCCTCCGCCAGTTTCGCCACCTCCAACGTGACCCCTCCACTCGCCACATCTTCCCATCTCCCCCCCTGTCTGCCTTCCGCAAAGACCGCTCCCTCCGCAACTCCCTTGTCAATTCTTCCCTTCCCTCCCGCTCCACTCCTTCCCCGGGCACTTTCCCTTGCAACCGCAAGAGATGCTACATTTGTCCCTTCACCTCCCCCATCCACTCCTTTCAGGGATCCAAGCAGTCATTCCAAGTCCGACAGAGGTTCACCTGCACCTCCTCCAACCTCATCTACTGCATCCGTTGCTCCAGATGCCAGCTGATCTACATCGGTGAGACCAAGCGGAGGCTGGGCGATCGTTTCGCCGAACACCTCCGCTCGGTCCGCAATAACCAACCCGACCTCCCGGTGGCTCAGCACTTCAACTCCCCTTCCCACTCCGTATCCGACCTCTCGGTCCTGGGCCTCCTCCACGGCCAGAGTGAGCAACACCTCAAGTTGGAGGAACAGCACCTCATATTCCGCTTGGGGAGTCTGCATCCTCTGGTCTTAAACATTGAATTTTCTCAATTCTGTTAACCCAGACTGCCTCCTCCCCACCTCTCCCTCAGCCCTCGGGCCCTGACATTCCTTCTCCATCTCCCCCCCCCCCCCCAGTCGCACTAGCTTCTCATTTTCATACCACAAACAGCTTACAATGGTCTGTTTCCTTTATCACCAATACTTTTTTGCATATCTTTCATTCATTGTTCTTTATCTCTCCACATCACTGTTTATATCTCTCGTTTCCCTGATCCCTGACCAGTCTAAAGAAGGGTCTCGACCCGAAACGTCGCCTATCTCCTTCGCTCCTTAGATGCTGCTGCACCCGCTGAGTTTCTCCAGCTTTTTGTGTAACCCTCGATTCTCCAGCATCTGCAGTTCCTTCTTTAACACAGTGGTCGATTTGCTGTCTTACAGCACCAGACATCCGGGATTAATCCTGGCTACGGGTGCTGTCTGTACTGAGTTTGTATGTTCTCCCTGCCTGTGACCACGTGGGCTTTCTCCGGGTGCTCTGGTTTCTTCCCACATTCCAAACACTGACAGATTTGTAGGTTAATTGGCTTTGGTAAAATTGTAAATTGTTAGTGTACAGGGGAACGCTGGTCGGTGCGGACTTGGCGGGCCGAAGGGCCTGTTCCCATCCTGTATCTCTAAAGTCTAAAGTAAAGCTCTTGAGTTCAGTGCTCGGTGTTTTCAGATATGTTTTGTTTCATCTAATCAAGGAAGCTCATTCATATTCTCCCTCAATTAATGTTATATATCAACATCGGATAATTGCAGAAGGAAGCAATGCAGCTCTTTAAAGCAAAAGAGAATAATTAATAAAGCAGGAAATAATTAGTCTTTGGAATTAACCATTGGGAGCTGAACCAAATGACCAAGAAATACAAGAGCTGTTTTCATTTGTCAAATACAATCTCACCAGAGAAGGAATCTACTTTAGGTAAAAGAGCTTGGTAGCCTGGTGTCACATCAACAGCTTCCTCACGGTCAGCAAACCAAAGGAGATGGTGATCGACTTCAGGAAGAGGGGTGAAGTACGCTCCACAATCTACATCAGAGGTGGTGAAGTGGGGAAGGTCAAGAGCTTCAGCTATACCAAATTAAACTGAATAGTTTAAGGCCTGGATAGAGTGGATGTGGAGAGGATGTTTCCACTAGTGCGAGAGTCTTGGACCAGAGGGCAAAGCCTCAGAATAAAAGGACGTAGTTCAAGGCAGGAGATGAGGAGGAATTTCTTTAGTCAGAGGGTGGTGAATCTGTGGAATTCATTGCCACAGACAGCTTTGGAGGCCAAGTCATTGGATAATTTTAAGCTGGAGATTGACTGATTCTGGATTAGTACGAGTGTCAAGGGTTCTGGGGAGAAGGCAAGAGAATGGGGTTGGCAGGGAAAGATATATCAGCAATGATTAAATGGCAGAGTAGACATGAAAGGCAGAATGGCCTATTTTGGCTCCAATGACTTATGAACATAAGATTTACAGTAATTTGTTGTAGTCCAACCACATTGATGCTACGGCACACCAACAAATTTACTTGTTCAGATGGCTAAAGGAATTCAGCATGCCTACAATGACTCTTACCAATTTCTACAGCTGCACCATAGAAAGCTTAATAGTATGGCAACTGCTTTGCCTAAGACTGCAGGAAATTGCAGAGAGTCGTGAATGCACCTCAGTTCATCACACAAACCAACCTCTTCCCATCCACGCTTCATGCTGCTTCGAGGAATCAGCCAACAATATAATCTATCCATTCGCTGGCAACACCACTATGGTTGGCTGAATCACAGACCACAGATGGTAGGCTAAAGTCCAGGGGAGATATAGAACATCTGGTAGAGTGGTTCCACAACGACAACCTCTCACATAAAGGAGATGTCCCACTTGGGCGACCTTATGCGTGAATCAAGAAATGTGTCTTCGGCCTTCAAGCTCGAGGGCACTCGCCTGGAAAGCCCCGAGCTGGATCGACCGTCCGCGTTGAAACCGTCAGCTGGATCGACCAAGGTAGGTCTTCCTTGGTCCTGAAAACTCCAATCAAAATGCCCGGTCAGCGAAGAAGATTGCCTACGGCTTCCCTCGACTGCCTGTAAGTAAATAGCGACTCCACTCCACTGCACTACGAGTTAAAATGACCCATGCCAACCAAATTTTACTCGCGAAAATGTTTTCAACATGCTGAACATTTTTCCGCGACGTAGCTGAGGCCACGAGTATTCGGGAACTTCCCTTGAGCATGAAGGAGAGTTCCAGCGACCTCATAGGACCTCCTAGGACCACGTGTCGACCATGCAGCGAGTTTGAAGGCACTCTTCTAAACCTGCAGATTAGGCCACCCAAGTGGGAAAGCCCCTTAAATTCAATAAGACCAAGGAACTGATCGGTCACTTAGAAAGGGAAAGTCTGGAGACCACACACCAGTCTTCAATGCTGGGTCGGCAGTGGAGGGTGTTAGCAGCTTCAAATTCCTAGGCGTTAAGATCTCGGATTACCTGTCCTATGAATGATACTTTATTGTCACATGTACCTGCAATCCCTGCACACTAACACTATCCAACACGCTTGGGCCAATTTACCATTATTGTTTGCTGGAGCCAATTAAACTACAAACCTATACATTTTTGCAGTGTGGGAGGAAACTGGAAAGGTGAGAATGTACAAACTCCGTACAGACAGCACCCGTAGTCAGGATTGAACCTGGGTCTCTGGCTCTGAAAGGCTGCAACTCCACCACAGGCACCACAAGCTGCACCACAGGCTTTTCAGCAATGGCCAAGCATCTGTCCCAGTGACATCTGCAACATCTGGGTGCCTGATGACTCCCAGCCTGGGATGGTGAAGACATTTAGTGGCCTCTTCAGGACTAGGGAGATCCGCTTCAACAACATAGGCAGCAAGGCCATGAAGAAGGGCTCAGAAAGATGGATGTGGGACTGTGATCACTGTGTGATCCACATCACTGATGGAACTGCTGTCTCACAACACCAGAGTCCCAGGTTCGGTCCTGACCTCAGGTGATGCCTGTGTGGTGCTTGCATGTTCTCCCTGTAACCACATTGGTTTTCTCCCGGTGCTCCGGATACCTTCCACATCGTAGAGACATGCAGTTTTGTAGGTTATTTGCCCACTGTAAGAGTTGTTCCTAGTGTGCAGAGAGTGGGTGTAAAAGTGAACAGGTGATCGATGGTCAGCGTACATTCAATGGGCCGAAGGACCTGTTTCCGTGCTTTCTCCAAACTTAGCTAACTAACTCAACCAGGTTTGATCCTGACCTTGGTCTGTGTGGTGAAAGTTTTTTTTAAAATTTGCAATCCACAAGCCTGTGAATAAATACGGAAGAGACATCAAAGACTTGCCCCTCCCTGGTTATTCCTTCTACTCCCGGTTCCCATCCGGCAGAAGGTACAGAAGCTTGAATGCACGCACCACCAGACTTCCCCTCTGTTATCAGCCTTCTAGCTCCAATACTGCCCGAATGATCTCTACCCCATTGCGGACATTGGACTTTGATTATGGAACTGATGCATCACAATGCTAAGAAGTATACTTTTAAATCTGTATCTTCCCTATTGATCTAACCAGTCTTAAGTATTTGAAGATACAGCGTGGAAACAGGCCCTGCAGCCCACCAAGTCCGCGTTGACAAGCGACCACCACGCACACTAACACTATCCTACACACCAGGGACAATTCTCAGTTTTGACCAAAGCCTACAAGCATATACATCTTTGGAGTGTGGGAGGAAACCAGAGCAACCATAGGAAAACCCACACGGTTACAGGAAGTTCCGTACAGACAGCACCCATAGCCAGGATCAAACCCGGGTCCCTGGTGCTGTAAGGCAAGAACTCTATCGCTGTGCCACTGTGCCGTCCCACTGTGCTTGAGTTGTACTTATGCATAGTATTACCTGATCCGATTAATGATTTCAAAATAGAGCTTTTCCCTGTACCTGTCGGTACACATGCCAGTAATAAACCTAAACTTCAGCGTGCTCTGATGGTGCTGTGAAGAAGCCACTACTGGATGCTTTGTCAATGTCTCTGCACTGCATCTGTAGTGAATCTGCTGGAATTCTGATTACTCGCCTCTTGTAATTACTGAGAGTTAAGTGAGGGCAAGGCGAGTGTTTAGAGATGACACCGTGTGGAGATGAGATTGTGTTTAAACACCTCTGACAACTGGCTTCTGGTCATGAAGTTGTTATCACTAATTAATGCTGCCATTGCCAGTGTTGTGCAGGGATATGTCTTTTGGCAAGTGATTAACACAGTGACTTGCCCATCAGACAGAATGTTTAATAGTAAGATTAAATGAGAACTTACCAGTTTGAAGCTTGATCTTTATTTTATGAGGAGTTACGATGAGCGATTACGTGAAGAATCCCGTCAGCCCGCATTCGTGTCAATCTTCAAAGCAGCGGTGTGAAATCACAGGTAACAATAATTGAAGTAACATAGTAAGATTAGAAACCTAGAATTACCAGATGACCTTTGTGATATGAGGGTTGGGAGCAGTTGGCACGTAATCGCTCATCGTAACTCCTCATAAAATAAAGATAAAACTTCAAACTGGTAAGTTCTCATTTAATCTTACTATTTTACTTCAGAGTCACGTGAGTCATTCCGTGAAGAGTTCAAAGCTTCTGTGATTTCATGCCGTAGATACGAATCCAAGTGTCTCACTGCATCGATTGACCCAGGATGAGTGAATAATAAACAATGCTCTGAACCATGGCATTGATTTAAACATGTGAACGGTTTATTTAACAAAGAAAACACAATAGCGACCCCTCTCCCAGGGGGACACTATGAAACAGAACCTAAAATAGACTGAGCGAATACCCCCGGCCCAGTAAGTGGCTTGTTATAGAATCTTTGAAAAGTGAGTTCATTTGACCATCCTGCAGCCGAGAGGATATGGTCGAGAGGGACGTCCATTGTCCTCGCTGCTGATGTTGATGCCTCCCAGGTGGAGTGAGATTTAAAATTGTAAGTGTCCACTCCTGCACAAACCAGAACCTGTTTCAGCTATCTTGAAATGGTCAGTACCGACACTTTCTTGTGCGGCTTTTTGTGGTTGATAAATAATGCTGATTCCGAGCCTCTGAGGCTCTTGGTGACCTTGATATAGTTGCAGGTGCGAGACTACACATAATCGTAAATCCGTGGGGTATGCCGAAAAATTAACCTTAAACCCTAACACCCCTGGTCTGCTCTGTTTAATTACATCATAAATGTAAAACGTAACGTTATTCCCAGATGACACCATCCTGTCCAGTCGCAGCTTCTGCAATGTCTGGATCCGTTGCGCTGAAACCAGCGCCACATCCATGAACACCTTTAGGGTGATTTTGGGCAAAGACAGGGATGTGGCTGGAGCCCACTGACGAAGCAGTGTGAGTACCACACTCACATCCCAGATTTCAGAGTACCTGGGCCTGGGGGGATTGGGATTAAATATACCCTTCATAAACCGGGATACTAAAGGGTGAGATCCAACAGAATGTTGTTCCGACCCCAGCCATAGGTATGATGACAGGGCATTCCTGGCACTATCGATGTCACTATAGCTCAACCCTCCATCAAAATATAGTGTTGACAGAAGCTCTAGCACATCTGAGATGCGTGCCGTGTGATATGTTATATTCCCCTGTAAACAGAACACCTCCCATTTCCTGACATGGGAGATGTACTGTTTTTTGGTACTATCCCTCCAGGCTGCAGTGATCACATCCACGGTACGATCGGATAGTCCAAGCCCCAGGTATGGCCTCCTTAGAATCTGCAAATCAACAGATCAATACGGTTATATAATGGATGTTGGTCCCCAGTTACAGGGTGCACCAGTAGATTACTACATTTCGGGACAGTAATAAACGGTTGTGTTATTATTCTCAAAACGAGCGGGAGCCATGGCTGAGTAGGCCAGTCGGGTACCACCAACACTTCTGAGGCGGAGACCTGCTTGAGTCTTGAGCAGGCACCAACTGATGAGGCAAAATGGGGGAAATGCATATAAAAAGTTTCCACCCCAGTGTAGTGAGAATGCATCCACTGCTACTGCCCCTGGGTCTGGTTCCCATGAAACATACTTTAGTAACTGGTGATTGAGTCTGGATGCAAACAAATCGATATCTGGCATCCCATACCGAGCACCAATATCATTAAATACATCATGATTCAACATCCATTCTGTGTTGTCATTGAATTTGTGTGACCTGGTGTCTGCCACCATGTTGAATCTACCTGGTAGGTAGATAGCTGAAATCCAAATGTTTCTTGTAATACACCAGTGCCAAATAAGGTTAGCCAAACTATCACAAGATTCCGACTTGGTTCCACCCATGTAATTAACATACACCACTGCCGTAGTGTTGTCAATCTGAAGCTGGACATGCAAATGACGCATACTGGTACAATAAGCCTTAAGACCATAGAATGCTCCCAACAGTTCTAAATAATTAATCCCATATGATTAGAGAATAAATGCCTCATGCTTATTCCATCTGCCGCCACAGCTAGAGATGGTATCAGTAGCACCCCATCCTAGGGCACTAACATCAGTCTGTAAAACTGAAGGTTTCTCAATCAGAACTTTACTGGAGCAACTCGAAATGTTCAATATCCACCACTGCACTTCAGCAATGGCTTCAGCTGGTAATTGCATGGGCCTGTTAAAATGACCTACATTTATCCTGAGTGCCTGTTCCTTTGCAAGTTGTAAATTTTGGTAATGCAAAGGTCCAAACTGTGCAGCTGGAAAGGCAGCCACTAATTTTCCAATCAAGCTGGCCACCTGTGTAATTGAAGGTTGCTGCTCCACCATGAACTTGTTACAGCCTTCAATTAAGTCTAATCTCTTGCCCCTGGGCAGAGTCACAGACATGCGAGTTGAGTTAACAGTGAATCCCAAATAATCAATGACTCTAACTGGTATCAATTTGGATTTAACTGGATGGATGAGGAACCACAATCTCTCAAACATGAGTTTAACAGCTGAAACAGATAATTCAGCTGCTTCCTGAGTCTCCCCTATGATTAAGATATCATCCAAATAAGCGATTATAATATGACTATGGGCCCGGAGTAGCCCCAATACTGGTTTTAACAGTTTTGTAAATAGTGTAGGGGCTGAGATCAACCGACAATCATCTAGACAATCGTTCTATCCTACCTATGAGGGACAATTTACAGAAGCCAATTAACCTACAAACCTCGTATTTGGAGTGTAGGAGGAAACCAGAGCGCCCAGAGAAAACCCATGCAGTCACAGAAAAAACATACATTTCGTACAGACAGCACCCTTTGTCAGGATTGAACCCAGCTCTCTGGTGCTGTAAGGTGGTAACTCTACTGCTGTGCCACTGTGCCTCCCTGGTGATTTTTCGCAACTCACACTATCTCAGTACTGTTGCTTTGGTCCAATTTGAAAAGTATTTAACTGAGGTCATAGAAGGCCAGCTAGGTTTACCTTTGTGGCTGGCAGGCAATTGGTGACATGTCATCAATGCACTCATCAGTAAAAATGTGGTACAATATCAAAATCAAGATCACATTCACAAATCAGGATCGCAAAATCCAAATCAAGATCACCCAATTGAATTGTGAAAATCGGACACAATTTTAGAACGTGATCAATTAGTTGCAAATGATGTAAAACTATTTTGTTTTCACTATTTCCATGTGTTACAGCAGATTATTGTTGGATACGATAGGTTTCAGTCGTGATAATATTATTTCTACATATTTAACAAAGAACCTACAAAACAAAATTTGTTTTATATGTTGTCATATTTATTAGGAATTTTTAATCATGATTACAATAGAGACAGAAAACATCTGCGTGACATGGCAAAACATAGATTTCTACTTTAAAATTGCTCTCAAAACATCAAAGTGATTTACCATTTTATGTGCATTTGAACCAAAACTCACAGACCTGAACACAGGAAAACTTTACATTATACAGCAGTATAAATATTCTGAGTTTACATTTCTCAAATTAAATTAGTCATTTCACATGAAAATTACAGCAAGTTACAAGCTACCATATGGGAATATTTGCCAATGTTTTGGTAATACGAACCCATAATTCTATAAGCTGAGACTACTAGAAGTATTCAATTGAATGTTACCTCTTGCGTGTATGTACATACGTCTTCTAGCTGATTATACAAAATTATCCCCAATATATTCAGCAGCAGCAAATAGCTATTTTTTTCTTCATGAATACTAACACAATTATTCTTATGGAGAATCCTCATACAATAAAAATTGCACTACACTACTTTATATGGACAGATTCCCGAAGTTTCAATATATGTTTTACATTAATGCAAACTTTAGACTAATATTAGAAAAAAAATGAATTTTGCCCTCATACAAAACACATCTTCGGTACTCTTTCTCCAGACTAAGGTAGAATTCTCCTTTAACTGCTTGCAACACTCTGCCTTCACAATTCTGTGCTTTGCACTTCTCCGCAGCTTTGTAAAGGCATGTTTCCAATTGGATGTAAAAGGGAAAAGCAACTTAATTTAAAAGAAGATGCATTTCTATATTAGAATGAGTTGCTCCACGATTATAGTTAAGTGACGTGAAATCATCTCCTGGACGCCTCTTCAACTTGTCTGACCAACCAATCTTGGAATTAGGCTCTACCCAACACCAGAGTTATGTTCATTTCAAGGCATTCCCCACTTCATATAGACTCTGTGACACTTTACCCCAAATCCCAATGTTATTTCAGTTTAAATCTAATTTTACCTTCCTATATGATGGAACCTTGACCAGAAGAAACCAGATGCATAAAAAATAATTCCGTGCATTAGGCATGTTCTAAGATTGGTTTACATAGGTTAGAAAAAGTCACCATAGGTTAGAAAAAGTCAACATCTGTTAACATTAACCCAATGGAACTGAAGTTGTGTCTTTATCACTATCCATTTCTATCTTTTGTAACAATAACACTGGTATTAAAAGGTAACACATTTACTGTTGGGGATGAAGTGTGTCATTAAAAATTAGGTCATACTATTGAAAGGTTTTTCAATATATTGGCATGGTCAAATAATCTCAATTGAAAATCATTGCATATTAAAGCTTTGATATACCTGCAGAGACAAAAGCAACTACAGATGCTGGTTTACAAAATTAAATACAAAGTAGAAATACATTAAGTTACTCAGTGGGTCAGACAGCATATCTGGAAGACACAGATAGGTGATGCATGGGGGTCAGATTTGAAGAAGAGTCCCGACCCAAAACAGTACATATCCATGTCCTCTACAAATGCTGCTTGACCGGCTGAGTTACTCCAGCATGTTAGCATGGTTTTTTAAACTTTGATGTTTTCATTCAAAATACATGGGTGACATTTAACTTTACATCATCCAGTCTCAGTTTTCAAAACTATCATTGCTTTTGATTTGCTTGATGTTTTTCCATTTAGATATTAACTATTGGAATTTTACCTTGACGTCTAAAAATTGTGATCTCCTTGGGTGCCTGCTTGTTCCCAAACGTGAGCAGTGCATCTTGACAAAGTAAAATTCAGAACAGCAGGAAACAAGGTTCAGAGCTGCAAGGGCACCATCTCACTCACACGCAGAAGAAGTTTAGTTTAGTTTAATATTGGCATGTGTACGGAGGTATAGTGGAAAGCTTTTGCATGCGTGCTAGCCGGTCAAAAAACAGACTATACATGATGGGGGTTACACAAAAAGCTGGAGAAACTCAGCGGGTGCAGCAGCATCTAAGGAGCGCAGGAGATAGGCGATGTTTCGGGTCGAGACCCTTCTTCAGACGATTCATGATTACATTCAAGTTGTCCATTGTGCACAGATAAACGATAAGGAACATATTGAATTGTGACAGCCATGTTATTTATGATCATTGGTGTTTATACATAATAATGGATATTTTCAGATCAGTAACAGTAATAATGCAGACACAAGAAACTGCAGATGCTGAAAACGCGAGCTAAAAACAAAGTGCTGGAGGAACTCAACCGGCCAGGTGGCACCTGTGGTGGGGAATAGATTGACGACATTTCAGGTCATGCCAATTTATCTTTCTGAAGAAAGTCCCAACCCAAAACATCGTCTGTTAATTTCCTCCGCAGATGCTGCCTGACCTGCTGAGTTCCTCCAGCACTTTGTTTCTGTTCAGTAATATTACAGTTTAAGAGTATTGGATCCTAATCCCAATTTCAATTTGAATCAAGTAGTAAAATTTCTATTTACATGAATATTGTATCCTGCAAATTTGTATTCCAATGTAGGTGCTGTTATTTATACCACATAATAAGTCCATATTTTTATACTAATTATAGAAAAATAATGAGAAAATTTACTTCAAATCAAGATTTGTTTTTTACCACAAAACGAATTCTATTAATTAAACAATAGTTGTTTAAGTTGTTTTTTATTTTAATGTAGCTGCGGGTTAAAGTTACACTTCGATATGATTCTAAACAATTAAAAATAGAATTATATTGAAAGGTAATGTCAATCTGCAGATACATAAATATAATATATATATTGAGAGTCTTCATGAGAAATACCAACTCAAAAATATTGATAAATTTTAATTCAATCTTCTCATAGAACATAGAAGAGTACATCTCTTCAGAGTCACAAACTAATTGAACATAAATTAATGCAATACCATTAAGAATTTAAAGAAACAAATGTACAAAATGAAGAATACGGCTAAGAACATAAAGATTATGCTGGCAGAAATATTATTTGTTAGCAATATTTTCGGTCAAACTAAAGGATTATTTTGATCACTATTGGATGTTAAATTATACTTGCTTCTTTACTTTTTTGCCTTTTCACAGCAAGAACACTATGAGGGTGTAAGGCATTGACTTCTAAAGTTGTTTACCATTTATATATCTGAGTGAATTGAGACATAAATTTTATAAAGTGCAATAAATGCTGCCTGATTATCATTCTGAAAACAAAATCATTTGATCAGTCACATCCTTATGGAATATTTCCCGTGCTTTGTAGATATATCACGGAAATTAGGTTGATGTAAATTAGTTATTTTTATTCCTCCTGCAGCGTTCAGGAAACCAGATGTAAACAGGTTCAACCCATGGGAACATTTCCAAGTTTCATTTCTCAGTGATACCACAACAAATGACCTCTGTACGCCACAGGCCATTCTTAAGTTTAAGATTATATATAGTATATAATGCAGAAAATATTTAATTTTTTTATCCAACTATTTCACATGCTCTTTCCACCTACAATTCATCAGTTGCATGGTTCATTTCTACGCTTTCCTTGTTGTTGGTCTTCTTCAACATATCCGTCCCATTCTCATTGGGCCTCCCTCTCCTTTCCTGTGACTCTTTCAGACTCTCCTTGTTTTCCCAGTAGAGTCTCTATATCACTTTGTGTAGCGGGTGCCATGTGTTTTGTTCCCATCGGGCAAAAGGTATATGTGTGAAAATGCACACCTCCAGATTCAGGGGCTGTTTCTTCCCAGCTGTTATCAGGCAACTGAACCATACAACCAACAACTAGAGAGCAGTCCTGAGCTTTTGGAGACCCTCAGACGATCGTCGATCGTACTTTACTGGACTTTATCTTGCAGCAAATGTTATTCATGTTATTCGCTCTATCATGTATCTGTACATTGAGGATAGCTCGATTGTAATCATGTATTGTCTTTCTGGTTAGCACAGAACAAAAGCATTTCAATGTCCCTCGTTACACGTGACCATAAACTAATCTAAATTTCTAATGCAAGCCCTTCTTAAATCCAGAGCAGCTTCTGAGCTGTGCATACAAGGCTGCCATCTCCGATTCATTAAAACATGTAAATCCTTCCTGAGCAAAACACAAAGTGCTGGAGTAATTCAGCAGGACGCAGCATCTACAGAGGGAACGTTTTGAGTCACAACGCTTCTTCAGACTATTGTGACTGTCAGACTTCTTGTGTCTCCAAATCTTTCTGTAGTTGGAAAACCCACTATCATGCATAGGAGTGTTCCTTTGAAATTCAGATATTGTCTTCAATTAAATGCCTTAGTAAATATTATACAACTTGACAATGTCACTACAGGTTTTTCATGTCCAACCATACATGAATTTCCAGACAGTCATTTTAAGCTGTGCACTATGATCGACCCGGTCTTATATCCATCCAAAACGTTAAAGAAAAACTAGTGCCTACATGATCGATGTCTTACTTCAGTTTAGTTTAGAGATACAGTGTGGGGACCGACCCTTCGGCTCACCAGGTCCGCGCTGACAAGTGATCACCCAATACACTAACACTATCCTACACACTTGGGACAAGCTTTTACAATTTTACCAAAGCCAATGAACCTTCAAACCTATACATTTTTAGGGTGAGGGAGGAAACCAGAGCACCCAGAGAAAACCCACATGGCCAGCTGGAGAATGTACAAACTCCACACAGACAGCATTCGTAGTTTGGATTGAACATGGATCTCTGGCACTGTAAGGCAACAACTCGACCGCTGCGCCCCTGCGCCACCCCTCTTATTAGGTTGTGCAAAATAGATAAGCTTTCTTCTGTTTTCACACAGATGTCGGGGTGTCTTGGTCTGCTTCACATCTAGACGATGGGCCACAATCGTACACATTACTTCTTTATGCTTCCCTTGTCGCTATCATTATGCAGGCTCACATGCAGTTCACCTTGGTGCTGGACGCAACCTCAATGGGAAGGCCTCAACCAGCAAGCTGTGTGGTGATGTCCAACTGATTTGTTTCAATCCTTGCTTACAGCATGAACATAGTTTTTTTCCTGCGCGTATTTTGTGCCCAAAACAGGTCCAAAATATCTTCTAATATTTTGCACTCTCCATGTAGATGATTCTTTTTCTCAACAATTGCCTTAGAGTCATAGTCATACAGCACGGAAACAGACCCTTCTGCCCAACCCGTCTATGCCAAAGATAGGCACGAAACGCCAGAGTAACTCAGCAGGACAGGCAGCATCTCTGGAGAAAGGAAATGGAGGACGTTTTGGGTTGAGATCATTCTTCAGACTGACCAATATACCCCATCTGTGCTAGTCGCCTTTGGGCATATTTAGCACATATCCATCTAAACCTTTCTTATCCGTGTACGTGTCATTTAAATGTTGTTATTATATCTGCCTCAACCACATCCTGTGGCAGCTCGTGGCCAACCACCCAACAATAATGTAATTGTTTTGTTGTAGTTGTTTCAGCCTATTTAATTTATTTGCATTTTGGATGTGGTAAGCAGTTATTTTTTGTGAAGCAATCTGCTCAGGTAAATGCTGTTTGCTGTTCAAGGATTTCAAACAAGAGAAGAGTCTATCAGAAATGGTAATTTTGCAAGCCAGAGTTTTCTGACTGCCTTCTGAAGCCATAACTAATTCAGGTTTTTTTTTTTCCAACAGATTCCTCCACATGTCATCTTTGTGAAAGCAGTTTCCTTCATTGTAGTTGACCAGGCCTTCAGCATCAAGAGGTTTAAACTGTAATCACGGTTCAAGATGTGATATTGTAGACTCACAGTCAAAGCAAGATGCCATCTCACTGGTGATTGATGGAAGATTTTCTCTGCAACACAAAAACATTATTCTAATCATTACCAAAGTACTAACCACATTCCAGTTACTGTTTCCAAGTTCTTCATTGTGGATGAAACTCTCGAATAATTTATTTGCGTTTGTCCTTGCAACTATTTCTAAAATTATCACGCACTATGCCATAAATCCTGATTAACTTCTTTGCAGAGAGAGTGTTTAGTATGTGAATGGGATGAATAACATCAATGCATTTGAGAGGAAGCTAGATTAGCACGGAAGGGAGGAAGGGATGAAGTTGGGGTGAATGGAGTCATAAGTGGCAAGAGGAATCTGTTGGGTTGAATGACTAATTTAGTAACAATTATGGTAGCTCTTAGATTAGTGGTTCTAGGTGGCAATTCTCCAAGAATAGCTTTGTATCAAAGGACTGATCAAAATCAAGCAGAATCATCGAGGGTCTACGATGCAGGGCAAGGTTGAGCAGGCTAGGACTTGGAGCGTAGGAGGATGAGGGGTGATCTTTCAGGGCTGTACAAAATCATGAGAGGAAGAGATCAGGCAAAAGCACAGTCTTTTGCCCAGAGTAGGGGAGTCGAGAACAAGGGGACATAAGTTTAAGATGAGGGGGGATAGATTTAATAGGAATCTGAGGCATAAACATTTTACACAAAAGGTGGTGGGTATATGAAATGAGCTGCTAGAGGAGGTATTAAAGAAGGAACTGCAGATGCTGGAAAATAGAGGGTTTACACAAAATGGTGGAGAAACTCAGCGGGTGCAGCAGCATCTATGGAGCGAAGGAAATAGGGTTTCGGCCCAAAACGTTGCCTTCTTCAGACTGATGGGGGGTGGGGGGAGGCGGGGGGGGGGGGGGGGGGGGGGGAAGAAAGGAAAAAGGAGGAGCCCGAGAGCCGAGGGAGAGGTAGGAAGGGGAGGAGACAGCAAGGCTTAACAGAATTGAGAGAATTCAATGTTCATGCCAAGAGGATGCAGACTCCCCAAGCGGAATACGAGGTGCTGTTCCTCCAATTTGCGGTGTTGCTCACTCTGGCCATGGAGGAGGCCCAGGACAGAGAGGTCGTATACAGAATGGGAGGGGGAGTTGAAGTGCTGAGCCACCTGGATGTCGGGTTGGTTATTGCGGACCGAGCTGAGGTGTTCGGCGAAGGGCGATGTCCTAATTCTTCAGGGAATGGGGATTCCTCTCCCCCACTATAGATGAGGCTCGCACAAGGGTCTCCTCCATACCCCGTAACACTGCCCTCTCTCCCCATCCCCCCCCACTTGCAACAAGGGCAGAGTCCCCCTGGTCCTCACCTTTCACCCCACCAGCCGGCACATACAACACATAGTCCTCCGCTAGGTTCGCGACATCCAACGTGACCCCTCCACTCGCCACATCTTCCCATCTCCCCCCGTCTGCCTTCAGCAAAGACTGCTCCCTCCACAACTCCCTTGTCAATTCTTCCCTTCCCTTACGTTCCACATCTTCCCCGGGCACTTTCCCTTGCAACCGCAAGAGATGCTACACTTGTCGCTTTACCTCCCCCCTCCTCTCCATTCAAGGACCCAAGCAGTCATTCCAGGTCCGACAGAGGTTCACCTGCACCTCCTCCAACCTCATCTATTGCATCAGCTGCTCTAGATGTCAGCTGATCTATATCGGTGAGACCAAACGGAGGCTTGGCGATCGTTTCGCCGAACACCTCAGCTCGGTCCGCAATAACCAACCCGACCGCCCGGTGGCTCAGCACTTCAACTCCCCCTCCCATTCCGTATCCGACCTCTCTGTCCTGGGCCTCCTAAATTACCAGAGTGAGCAACGCCACAAATTGGAGGAACAGCACCTCATATTCCGCTTGGGGAGTCTGCATCCTCTTGGCATGAACATTGAATTCTCTCAATTCTGTAAACCCATGCTGTCTCCTCCCCTTCCTACCTCTCCCTCAGCCCTCGGGCTCCTCTTCCTGATTTTTCCTTTCTTCCCCCAGCCTCCCCCCACCCCTCATCAGTCTGAAGAAGGGTTTCGGCCCGAAACGTTGCCCATCTCCTTCGCTCCATAGATGCTGCTGCACCCACTGATTTTCTCCAGCATTTTGTGTAAACCCCCTGCTAGAGGAAGTAGTTGGGCTGGTACTATTGGAACATAAAATAAGAATTTAGACAGGTACAAGGATATGATAGGTTTAGAGGGATAAGGGCCAAACACAGGCAGGTGGGCCGAGTATAGTTGGGACATGTTGGTCTATTGTTACTTATTGTTCTTGAGTTTGACTGGATTGCATTTATGGTAATTATTTGATCTGTGTAGAAAGCAACTGCAGATGCTGGTTTATACCGAAAATAGACACAAAGTGCTGGAGTAACTCAGCAGGTCAGGCAGCATCTCTGGGACTAGGTCCGGACCCTTCTTCAGACTGAGACCCTTCTTCAAACTCAGGATTTTGACTCAGTCCGACTCTTAAACTCAGTCTGAAGAAGGATCCCGACCCGAAATGTCATCCATCCTTTTTCTCCAGTGATGCTGCCTGACCCGTTGAGTTACTCAGCATTTTGAATCTATCTTTGATCTGATCTGATCTGATCGGATACTATGCAAAACAAAGCTTTTCACTTTTCAATGTAACCTGACAACAATTAATCTAATAAATCTAAACATAACATTTGTGTTTTGCTTGATTACTGTTAGTTTGCACAGCCTATACATAGATTAATATTTATCAGAATTATATGAAACTGTGTTGATATGTCTTTAGTTCCTGATTTATTGGGCGGCATGGTGGCACAGTGGTAGAGTTGCTGTCTTACAGTGAATGCAGCGCAGGGGACCCGAGTTCGATCCCAACCACGGGTACTGTCTGAACGGAGTTTGTACATTCTCCCCGTGACCTGCGTGGGTTTTCTCCGAGATCTCTCCAAAGACGTACAGTTAATTGGCTTGGTAAATGTAAAAATTGTCCCTAGTGGGTATAGGACAGTGTTAATGTGCAGGGATCGCTAGTGGGCGCGGACCCGGTGGGCCGAAAGGGCCTGTTTCCGCGTTGTATCTCGAAACTAAACTAAATCAAAATAGTAAGATTAAACGAGAACTTACCAGTTCGAAGTTTGATCTTTATTTTATGAGGCGTTACGATGAGGGATTACGTGAAGAAGCCCTGCCAGGCGCATGCTCGGCATACTTCATAGCAGCGGCATGAAAAACACAGAACCAATAGCCGAAGTAAGATAGTAAGGCTCACACAAGACTAGGACTACCAGATGATCGTTTAGATTATGTGGGTCAGGAGCGGAGGGCACGTAATCCCTCATCGTAACTCCTCATAAAGTAAAGATCAAACTTCGAACAGGTAAGTTCTCGTTTAATCTCACTATTTTACTTCGGAGTCACGTGAGTGACTACGTGAAGATTCTGAAGCTTTGTAATTTTCATGCCATAGATTCATTCCATGCGACACACTGCTTCAGTTGACACAGTAGTGAGTAAATAATATTATTGAACATTGCTTGAATAATGCAATAAGTGTTTTGATAATAATAATAAAAGAAAGAAAATTAATACCCCTCTATCATAGGGGAAATTACAACAAAAGATATGAATCATTACATAAAAGAAAGCAAATAATCAAACAGAACCGAACACTGCATGTCCAAACTCTGGCACCGCGATAACAGGTTTATCTTAAAACTTGGAAAAAGTTTCTTCTTTACACCATCCTGCAGCCTCTAAAATTTGGTCGAGCGGCACGTCCTGTGCCATTGACGCGGACGCTGCCCTGGTGGAGTGAGATTTAAACACATCAGTGTCTACTCCAGCTAAATCCAAACCTGTTTTAACCATCTAGAAATAGTTTGTACTGACACTTTTTTTTTGTATGTTTAAAAAAAATAAAACATTTTATGGGCAATAAGCATTGTTGTCTCTCAACCTCTGAGACTCTTGGTTACTTCAATATATAGAGTCAGATGCTTAACCACACACAATGTTTGGTTGACAGGATATGCTCTAAATATTACCTTGGTTCCAGACTTCCCCAGTCTGCTTTGTTTGATTAGATCATAAACATAATAAATAATGTTATCTGCAGATAAATGCATACAATCTAAACGTAACATTTGCAATGTTTGTATTCTTTGTGCTGACACTAATGCCATAAGCATGACTACTTTAAATGTTAATTTCTGAAAAGACAGTGACGTAATTGGAGCCCATTGCCGAAGCAATGTGAGAACTATACTAACATCCCAAATTTCTGTATATCTGGGTTTGGGATGATTTTTATTAAAAATCTCTTTCATAAATCGTGATATCAATGGATGAGACCCGATAGATAGATGTTCTGAAAATTGTCGTAAATAGGAAGACAAAGCACTACGAGCACTATTAATGGCATTATAACTAAGGTGCTCATCAAAATGCAACATAGCAAGGAACTCCAATGCATCCGATATGTTTGCAGTATGATAAGATATATCTGACTGAATACAAAAAGCTTCCCATTTCTTTATATGATACATATATTGTTTCTTAGTGCTATCTCTCCAAGCTGATGTTATGACATCCATGGTCCTATCTGAAAGTCCAAGCCCTTGTAATGGTCTGGTCAGAACCTACAGATTAACAATTCATATGATCATGCAATGGATGAACTTGTTCTGTCACTGGTTGTACCAACAAATCCCTGGAGCTGGGAATCGTCATAAATGGTTCAGTTATCATTCTAAGCATCAATGGAAACCATGGCTGTGTAGGCCAGTTTGGAACCATCAAAACACCAGTGGCAGAGTCTTGCTCTATTTTACTGAGACATTGCCTAATCAGGCAAAGCATAGAAAAACATATTTCCCCAATGTAGCGAGAATGCAACCAACACTACAGCTCCTGGGTCAGGCTACCATAATCTGGATGCAAACAGATCAATGTCTGGTACACCATACCGATTGACAATTTTTTGGAAAATTTGTGGATTTAACATCCATTCTGTATTGTCTTTAAACTCCCGTGATCTGTTGTCTGCCACAACATTGTCTTCCCCTGGTAGATAGATAGCTGAAAGCCAGATATTCCTAGATACACACCAATTCCACATCAGGTTGACCAGATGATCACATGATACTGATCTTACTCCACCCATGTGATTGATATATGCTACAGCTGTGGTATTGTCTACCTGTAATTGAACATGCAAGTCCTCCATTGTAGAACAATAAGCGTTTAATCCAAAAAATGCCCCCAATAACTCCAAATAATTAATACCATATGTTTGGAAAATTAAATCCTCTTGGACAGTCCATCTGCCACCACAGCTAGTGTCATTGTCCGCAGCCCCCCATCCGAAAGCACTAACATCAGTTTGCAATACCACTGTAGGTTGCTGAATAACAATGTTTTTAGTAGCTTGTGCAACATTCCCAATCCACCACTGTAATTCAGCCAAAGCTTCCGTTGGCAACTGCATGGGTCTGTCAAAATGACCTGCACGTTCTTTTAGTGCTTGTGCTTTTGTCCTTTGAAGATTTTGATAATGCAAAGGACCAAACTCAACAGCGGGAATGCTGCTATTATCTTACCAATAACCCTAGCTACTTCTCGGATGGAGGGATAAGGTTTGTCAGCAAGGCAACTACACGCATTTGTGATATCCACAATTTTAGCTGTTGGTAAAGTTACTGACATAGCAACTGAATTAATGACAAACCCCAAATAATCAATTGTTTGCAACGGCTGTAGCTTAGATTTCATTGGATGGATCAGAAAACCCTAGCCTTTTCAACAGGCTTATAGTTGCTGAAACTGAATCTTCAGCTGATTCCTGAGTGGCATAAACAATTAAAATATCATCAAGATAAGCCATGACAATGTGATTTTGAGCCCTTAACAATGCAAGTGCTGGTTTCAATAATTTTGTGAACAGCCTGGGAGCTGAACTTAACCCATTAGGTAATGCTTTATATTGCCACAGCTGACCCATCCAATTAAACTTCAAGTACCTATGATAATGGTGATGAATTGGCACCGAATAATACGCATCTTTTAAGTCTATAGTAGCCATGTCACACCCTATGGACAACAACTCCTTTGCAATGTTGAAGGTGTCCATTCTGAAATGTCTATACTGGACATATGAATTCAATTTTGTGAGCTACAGAATGACTCTACAACCCCCATCTTTCTTTGCTCTGGAGAAAATATTTGACACAAATTGTTGCGGATGATTCCCCGTACTTTCAATTACCCCTTGTTTAAGTAAATTTTTTACTTCTTTTACCTGAGAATTTTTAGGTGCAGAAAACACCAAACCCCGATTAGGTTTATCCTGTACAGGTGGATCAACTCCTTCCATAAATTCTATAATAGCACCTGACACAGTATCTAATATAAACTGATCAGATGTAATACAGTACCATTCATCATAAAACAATTGCAATCTACCACCAACCGGAGGTTCCACAACAGTTTCCTCTGTGATAGAATAAAGTTTTTTGTACCTCAGCAAATGACCGTGATGGTCTCCTTCTCCCAATATATGGTTTGACATTGGGCTGTGATAGGTAATAATACCTTCTCACCATACCCCTGCCTCTGCTTGTTCCTGCTCCTGAATCAAACCCCCTTCTCATCCAGCCAGATTGTCTCCTTTGACCAAATATAAAAGGTTTCATGAAGCTGATAGTCTTTGCCTCCTCATTGATATCTTAATTTGTTTAGGCAGGTTTTTTTTTTGGTTTTTTACCGAATAAATAATCTGGAGCTTGAACATTGCTTGATTTACACAAACCAGCAAATCTTGAGTGCAAGATGGGCCAAATTGCAATTTTTCTCATACAATTAATCTCAAATTAAGTGTTATAAAACAATGCCAACATGTCTTTTTGGATTTTGGACGTAGCATGCCCTTCCAACTGCTTCCCAAAAGCAGTAATGCCAGCTACAATGAGCTTGAGGACCCTCCTGTCCTCGCATTGTTGAAGTCATGGGTGTCCAAATAGCTGGATTCACTGTCGGCACCCTCAGTGATGCACAATTAACAGGTGTTTTACAGAGGTCTGCTGTCTCAATCATGACAGTCTCCTGAAGCTGGTGAGAAACCAAATAATTAATGTTGGCCGCCAGGTTTTCTTCCATGACCTCACCACTTCCCTCTGGTATAGCAAAGTATTGTGCTACATCTGGTACACCTGTAGTTTGACTTTTGTGCTGTGGTGGGTATTCAAGACCAAAAACACCATCTTCAGGGTCAGTCTCCCGCCGCCCTGGTACTCCTGAGACTTGCTCAAAGGAGACTTCTTCCAGACCTAAACAAGGCTCTGGAGGTTCACATTCCCTTGTTGTAAAGGCACCATATTCATTATATGGAACCCCCTCAGGGGCTGCCTGGGAATATTCTGGGTATTTTCACCTTTGTTAATAATTGTTTGAAGCATTTTCTCCATTTGGTCTATCCTGAGCCACAGGGCTCGTCTGTCTGTCCCTGCCTCTTCTTCATCCAATTCATCCGATATTACAGGCCTAGCAGACTTCCTTTTATTTTTCCTCTCCACTGGAGAACCCTCCGTGGCCTGTGGCTGTGGAGCGTCTAAAGGCTGAACTACAGCAGGGTCAACGGCTACCGATATCGGAACCGGCTCCGTACTAATCTGTGGTCCCGATCTTAACTGTGTTTCCACCCGGGACGCGCGCTTTCCCCATGCCGATTTTTTCACCGTCCATTTAAAAAAATGTTTTAAATTTTTTAAAAAACTTCCCAAACTCCTCCTGGCTATTCCAGCCAGCGTCACGGAGTTTCTACCCAGGAAGTAATTTCAACCCACTTACCTGCGGGCCTGTTACTCACCGCTGGTGGAGCTGCGATCTGCAGCCCGTTCCTACCGACATGCGTCGACGTAATGCTGAGCATGCACCTGGCGGGGCTTCTTCACATAGTCACTCACGTGACTCCGAAGTAAAATTGTACCTAGCACAATACTCCAGGTTGAGTTTCAGCAACCCAAGTTTAACCCTGGCTTCTGGTGCTCTCTGTGCGAGTTCATTACTGTGTACTCCTTACAACCCAAAAGTAAGTTAATTGGCCATTAATTAGGTGATTGATCGCATCTGCAGGCAATTAATGGGATATTAGGAAAAATAGGTCACCATGGAGAATGGACAATGAGCTGAAAGTAAAATTCAAAGGACTGAGGTAGCCTACATCAATATTTTAAGAATTTAGAATATTATATTATACTCATGTATTGTATGATCTGATTTAATTGTATAGCATGCAAACAAAGCTTTTTACTGTATCTTGGTACATGTAATGAGAGTAATCCAATACCAATCCATGCCTTTGCTCATTGCACATCCACTCCTTAACCCTCACCAACCACCTTTCATTCCTGTCTATCCCAGAAATTGTGCTGCATTGTGCTATGTTCCATGTACATGTAACAAAAGATGCACTGGTAAAAGCAGCCTTAAAATTTGAACTACCAGCTCTTTTGTGAGATAACACTTACCTGGTTGGCCTGTTTATTTTAATTGTTTTCATGTAAATATCTACTTTGGCAACACAGACCTTCCCACCCTTTCTCCTTTCTCCACTTTGGCAGATACACATGTCCACCACTGATTTTCTGGCAATTGATCATCCGGCACTTTCTTTAATCCAGACAGAATTATAAGAGCGCACTTGATATCCCCCTGAAAGTCCCCCCGGAAATGGTGCACCTAGGCCAGGTGAGGAGGCCGATCTCAGTCTCATCGGAACATCCACGCCATTTGGCATATCAATTTTGCCTTCCCCAGTGGCAATGGCTCTGGAGCTGCAGCAAATCCATTCCCATAGCTGACATTGTGGGCTGGTATCTCAGACCCACCGAGGCCATGACATGTGTTAGTCTGGCAAAACAGAAAATACAGCATGGGTCTGGAACAAAGCGTGCCGGAAAATTGGTGGTGTATCTGTATTGTGCCTGTGTGGCAAAAGAGTTGGCAGTTTAAGTAAGTAAGTAAGTAAGTTTATTGGCCAAGTATTCACATACAAGGAATTTGCCTTGGTGCTCCACCCACAAGTAACAACATGACATACAGTGACAGTTACAAATGATTCAGAAAACACTAAACATTAATAATAATAATAAAACATTAATGATAAAACACCATTGATCAAGCATGTGAACCAACAAAATCCCAGATCAAAGGGAGCTACAGGTTTTTGGCTGTTGAGTAGAGCAACTACTCGTGGATAAAAACTGTTTTTATGTCTGGCTGTGGCAGCTTTGACAGTCCGGAGTCGCCTTCCAGAGGGAAGTGATTCAAAGAGTTTGTGGCCAGGGTGAGAGGGGTCAGAGATGATTTTGCCTGCTCGCTGCCTGGCCCTTGCAGTGTACAGTTCATCATTGGAGGGAAGGTTGCAGCCAATAATCCTTCTCTGCTGATTCGCTGCAGCCTCCAGGTGTTGTGCTTGGTTCTACATTACAGATAAACAAAATTCATCATAAAAATACATTTGCCTGATTCTGAGTCTTAAATTGACAATTAGCATTCCAAATAGTTCATAATTCTGCCCTACTGCTAATTTAATGATTTTATTATATCCCACCAAACACATTTACGACCAACACAGTTCAATGACTAATAGTACATGTAGTTCTATTTTGAAAACAATTAAAATTGCAACTACATGACATTTATTTAGTTTCAATCTGATCTCTGTGGAATGAACATATACAGTAGATTCAATCACTGAAGATTGACCATAATCGACATAAAGTGCTGGACACACCATTTGGTGAGACATGGTAAAATCTTTAAATTAGCTGTAGGACAGAATTAGGAACTGTTTGGAATGCATAAATGTCAATTTAAGATTCAGAATCAAAAGCAATATATATTTTAAAGAGGAATTTTGTTTATCTGTAACATTAGCTCTTAACGTAATTGATTATAATGTTGAAATTTGCAATCATTTTCCCATGTGGAGATGTACACATACATTCAGTGGGTCAGGCAACATCTCAGGAGAACATAGTTAGGCAATGTTTCAGGTCAGGAACCTTCAGACTGGGTTTGAAGACGTTTCTCAGTCTCTTCTCTCAGTGTGAAGAAGGGTGAAAATGTTGCCTATTCACGTTCTCCAGAGATGCTGCTTGACCCACTGAGTTACTCCAGTATTTCATATATTTATGATGTCGTTAGAAATAACTACCAACTTCACTCAATGGATTAACTATAACATGTGGGCACTGTTGCTAATGCTAGTCATTTATTATCTGTGCCTCAATGTTTGAGAATTGAAGAGCCAGGCAAGAGTCCACCACAGTCCGATTCAAAGCAGCATAATCCAATACCTTTTTGGTCACCATTACCAAAACCTTCCTTGTTTGTGACTTACAGATCTAAACAATTGACTTTAAGTTTCCATAAAGCCGTGTTTGGATTTAAACTCATGCCCTGTAATCAATGTGGAGGAACTGCAGATTCTGGTTTATACCTAAGATAGACGCAAAGTGCTGGAGTAACTCAGCAGGACGGGCAGCATCTCTGGAGAGAAAAATAGTGACATTTCAGGTCAGAACCCTTCTTCAGACTGAAATTAGAGATGACCAAACTAGGCGAGATAGGCCAGAAGAAATGAAGGCAGGCAGCAGATAACCAAGGATGGGTGGAGCCCATAATGGCCCATTGTTGGCTGGGGAGGGGTGATAATCAATAGTCCAGATCTCAGGCTATTAGTCCAATGACTTAATGACTATACCACCATCCCCTTGGCAAGTCTACAAATTGAAAATAAAATGACCATGAGCAATTATAAGATTGAATCTGGACCAAAAACCTTGGTCGTTAACCATTTTATATACACTGTTGCTTTCCAATGTAGGTACTTTGGGGAGCTAGCTGCTTAAGGACTGTCCAACCACCTGAATGAACACAATCTAATTACATTGGCAATAGAACAAGAGTGTTCTTAACTGGTTGAGGGCAAGAAGGAAGCTGGAGTATCAGCCTCTCAAGCAGATTCCACCATTTGGTTAGATCATGAATGCTCTATATATATATACAGTATAGGATTTGTATATCACAACTGGACAGGTTAGGTTTACAGGGTTACGGGACAAATGTGGGCAGATGGGACCATTGTAGATGGGTTATGTTGGTCAGCATGGACATATTGGGCAAAGGGCCTTTTTCCACACCATGACTCTATCTACCCCAATAACCCAATTCAGCTCAATAACCTTTAATAGTGTTGATGAATGTAATCTATCAATCTCAGTTTAGCGAAGAAGGGTCCCAACCTGAAATGTGGGGTGGCAGATTGAAACCTTCGCGTGGTCCGCCCTGGTTCGACTAATGCAATCAACTTGACATGCACAAACGGAAGATCAAATAGAACAAGTTGTCCAACAACTTTAGGTTGTGCACGCCACACGAAAGAAGAAGATGAACCTAAAATGTAATCTCCAGAGAAGCTGCACGACTCGCTGAGTTACTCCAACACTTTTTACTTTCCTCAATTCAGATATGTTATGGCTGCACATGCTTTTTGCTTCTGTGCAAGCCAGCTTCATAACTTAAATTCCACTGCATCAGCTTCTTATAGTGATATTTCCAGATTTTCCTCACAGTCTCTGCCTCAGCACCTGAGACCTGGGTTAATTCCTGACCTTGGGAGTTGTCTGTGTAGAATTTGCCCGGGAGACAGGGAGGATTCCCTTCGGATGCTCCGGTTTCCCTCCATATCGCACAGATATGTGAGTCAGCAGTTAATTGGCCGATGCCAATCGCCCTGAGTGTGCATGTGATTCTGTGTGTCATCAAAACTTTCCTTCTGCAGAAGTAGGGACATTTGTGATGACTGCACAATATTTCAATCCATTTCCAACTCCTCACCAAATGAAGTATGACCGAGACAATATTTGGGCATGGAATGGGAGGTGCTCAGCCTCAGCCTCTCCCTATAGCTCAAGACCTCAAGTCCTGGCTACATACTTGTAAATCTTTTCTGCACCTTTTCAATCTTAACAGCATCTTTCCTATAATAGGGTGACGAAAACTGTACACAATACTCCAAATGTGCCCTCATCAATGCCTCAGATTCCTACACCTCACTGGTTGTCCCATTGTTATGAGCTACTGAACTTTTTTCCTCATTTCAATGTGAATGCACTTTGCTTAGTGAGTTCATCAGGTATGAACCTCACTGTGTGACATCATTTAATGTAAACAAATTTAGATTATACAGCTTTCTATCTCTTCATCTGAGTAATTTGTTTATCATGAGAAAAACCAAAACCCCAGTAAAAATCCCTGGAAACATGACTAATTTGCATATGCCAATTTTGTAAAATATCTATTATCTGTAAACTCTGTACTTAACTAATCATAGAATCATAGAAAATAGGTGCAGGAGTAGGCCATTCGGACCTTCGAGCCTGCACCGCATTTCAATATGATCATGGCTGATCATCCAACTCAGTATCCTGTACCTGCCTTCTCTCCATACCCCCTGATCCCTTCAGCCACAAGGGCCACATCTAGCTCCCTCTTAAATATAGCCAATGAACTGGCCTCAACTACCTTCTGTGGCAGAGAATTCCACAGACTGACCACTCTCTGTATGAAAAAAGATCTTCTCATCTCGGTCCTAAAAAACTTCCCCCTTATCCTTAAACTGTGACCCCTTGTTCTGGAGTTCCCCAACATCGGTAACAATCTTCCTGCATCTAGCCTGTCCAACCCCTTAAGAATTTTGTAAGCCTCTATAAGATCCCCCCTCAATCTCCTAAATTCCAGCGAGTACAAGCCGGGTCTATTCAGTCTTTCTTCATATGGAAGTCCTGCCATCCCAAGAATCAGTCTGGTGAACCTTCTCTGTACTCCCTCTATGGCACGAATGTCTTTCCTCAGATTAGGAGAGCAAAACTGTACGCAATACTCCAGGTGTGGCCTCACCAAGACCCTGTACAACTGCAGTAGAACCTCCCTGCTCTTGTACTCAAATCCTTTTGCTATGAATGCCAACATACCATTCGCTTTCTTCACAGCCTGCTGCACCTGCATGCCTACTTTCAATGACTGGTGTACCATGACACCCAGGTCTCGTTGCATCTCCCCTTTTCCTAATCGGCCATCATTCAGATAATAATCTACCCTCCTGTTTTTGCTGCCAAAGTGGATAACCTCACATTTATCCACATTATACTGCATCTGCCATGCATTTGCCCACTCACCAAACCTATCCAAGTCACCTTGCAGCCTCCTAGCATCCTCCTCACAGCTAACACTGCCCACCAGCTTCGTGTCATCCGCAAACTTGGAGATGTTGCATTTAATTCCCTCATCCAGATCATTAATATATATTGTAAATAGCTGTGGTCCCAGCACTGAGCTTGCGCTACCCCACTAGTCACTGCCTGCCATTCTGAAAAGGACCCGTTTACTCCTACTCTTTGCTTCCTGTCTGCCAGCCAGTTCTCTATCCACATCAATACTGAACCCCCAATACCGTGTGCTTTAAGTTTGTATGCTAATCTCTTATGTGGGAACTTGTCGAAAGCCTTCTGAAAGTCCAGATATAACACATCCACTGGTTCTCCCTTATCCACTCTACTAGTTACATCCTCAAAAAATTCTATAAGATTCGTCAGACATGATTTACCTTTCATAAATCCATGCTGACTTTGTCCAATGATTTCACCACTTTCCAAATGTGCTGCTATCCCATCTTTAATAACTGACTCTAGCATTTCCCCACTACCGATGTTAGACTAACTGGTCTGTAATTCCCCGTTTTCTCTCTCTCTCCCTCCCTTTTTAAAAAGTGGGGTTACATTAGCTGCCCTCCAATCCTCAGGAACTACTCCAGAATCTAAAGAGTTTTGAAAAATTATCACTAATGCATCCACTATTTCTGGGGCTACTTCCCGAAGCACTCTGGGATGCAGCCTATCTGGCCCTGGGGATTTATCGGCCTTTAATCCATTCAATTTACCCAACACCACTTCCCGGCAAACCTGGATTTCACTCAGTTCCTTCATCTCATTTGACCCCCGGCCCCCTGCTATTTCCGGCAGATTATTTATGTCTTCCTTTGTGAAGACAGAACCAAAGTAGTTATTCAATTGGTCTGCCATGTCCTCGTTCCCCATGATCAATTCACCAGTTTCTGACTGCAAGGGACCTACATTTGTTTTAACTAACCTTTTTCTGTTCACATATCTATAAAAATTTGCAGTCCATTTTTATGTTCCGTGCCAGTTTTCTTTCATAATCTATTTTCCCTTTCCTAATTAAGCACTTTGTCCTCCTCTGCTGGACTCTGAATTTCTCCCAGTCCTCTGGTAGGCTGCTTTTTCTGGCTAATTTGTATGCTTCATCTTTAGTTTTGATACTATCCCTGATTTCCCTTGTTATCCACGGATGCACTACCTTCTCTGATTTATTCTTTTGCCAAACTGGGATGAACAATTGTTGTAGTTCATCCATGCAGTCCATAAATGGCTTCCATTGCATTTCTACCGTCAACCCTTTAAGAATCACTTGCCAGTCTATCTTGGTCAATTCACGTCTCATACCCTCAAAGTTACCTTTCTTTAAGTTCAGAACCCTTGTTTCTGAATTAACAATGTCACTCTCCATCCTAATGAAGAACTCAACCATATTATGGTCACTCTTGCCCAAGGGGCCACGCACTACAAGACTGCTAACTAACCCTTCCTCATTACTCAGTACCCAGTCTAGAATAGCCTGCTCTCTCGTTGGTTCCTCTACATGTTGATTTAGATAACTATCTTGCATACTTTCCAAAAAATCCTCTTCCTCAGCATCCCTGCCAATTTGATTCACCCAATCTATATGTAGATTGAAGTCACCCATTATAACTGTTTTACCCTTGTTGCACACATTTCTAATTTCTTCTTTGATGCCATCCCCAACTCCATTACTACAGTTAGGTCGCCTGTACACAATTCCCACTAGCGTTTTCTGCCCCTTAGTGTTTCGCAGCTCTACGCATATCGATTCCACATCCTCCAAGCTAATGTCCTTCCTTTCTATTGCGTTAATCTCCTCTCTAACCAGCAACGCTACTCCACCTCCTTTTCCTTTCTGTCTATCCCTCCTGAATATTGAATATCCCTGGATGTTCAGTTCCCAGCCTTGGTCACCCTGGAGCCATGCCTCCGTGATCCCAACTATATCATATTCATTAATAACTATCTGCACATTCAACTTATCCACCTGATTACGAATGCTCCTTGCATTGAGACACAGAGCCTTCAGGCTTGTTTTTACAACGCTCTTACCCCTTATACAATTATGTTGAAAAGTGGCCCTTTTTGATTTTTGCCCTGGATTTTTCTGCCTGCCACTTTTACTTTTCACCTTGCTCCCTATTTCTTCTACCCTCATCTTACATCCCTCTGTCTCTCTGCTCATGCTCCCATCCCCCTGCCACATTAGTTTAAATCCTCCCTGACAGCACCAGCAAACACTCCCCCAAGCACATTGGTTCCCTTCAAGCCCAGGTGCAGACCGTCCTGTAATTCCACGTCTAAACCGGTCCCGTTCCAGACCGTAATTCCACGTGTAAACCAGTAGGTTACCTCATGCCCTGTAAACACTCCTGTTTGTTAATAATAATTTAAACAGAACCTTATCAAAGGTCATTGAGGGGGTCCATTTAAATATTATCCATATGCATATGCTCCCTTTACCTCCTAAAAAAACAATAAACTACATTTCATAGATTTTACAAATTCATGCAAGGCATCTCTGATCTACTCATTTTTCGTCAAAAGTGAATTGTGTAAAAAATGAATTGCAGACCTAAATGGTTTGGCATAAAAGTTTTGCTTCATTCTACATCTAATTCTACTACATCTGAAACTGTGCAATTGAAAGAAATTGTGTTTAGTCTCCAATATTAACTTCTGTCAGTATGGTGTCATTTAGAGCTGTACCACATGGAGCCAGACCCTTTGGCCCAACATGTATATGCTGACCTATTTGGAATACTGGGCTAGTCTAATTTGCTTGCATTTGGTCCACATCCCTCTAATCCCTTCCAATCTATGTATCTGTCCAAACGTCTTTTATGAGTCGTAGTTGTATCTGCCTCTGTATAATCCTTGGGCAGCTCATTCCAGATATGGACTATCCTCTGGGTGAAAATGTTGCCCCTATGGAACCTCTTAAATCTCCCCCCTCTCAATTTAAGCCTGTGCCCTCTAGGTTTTGAATCTTCTAGCCTGGGAAATGCAATAATTCTAATATATCATGAGAATAAAGAGTAAAAGTGACCACACAGCTTTTTTTTACTTTCACCTAATTTGGACCATCACAGATGACATTAATGTACAATAAATCCCGTGTCTGATTATCTGGAGAAAAGCAATAGGTGACGTTTTGAGTCGGAATCCTTCTTCAGACTATGAAGAAAGGCTACAACCAGAAACATCACCTATTCCTTTTCTCCAGAGATGCTACCTCACCCTCTGTGTTGCTCCAGCATTTTGTGTCTATCTTCAGAATAAACCAGCATCTGCAGTTCCTTCCTACATACCTTGCCTGATAATGTTTGTTTGATTTTTGTTCCAGTTTTAGAACAAAACTTGCTACATTTAAAAATAAAAAAAACAATCCAACCAGTTTTTTTGTGGGGGACATTTTTAATGCACCTCAATTGAATTACTCCTTCTGTCTTTTATGTAGAATATATGAACACATGAAGTGAAAACTCTAAATATTAGGAATATGAGAATATGTTTCTTAACAGGTTGGCAAATGTTTTGGTTAGACTTCTGCCTTATTGACTGTAAGATTGAGATAATGAACTAACTGAGGTAAGTAGATTTTCAATGTGTCAATTATCCATAAAATAAATCACTATTTATCTTTTCAAATTTTGTCTTCAAAGTATTATTTTGCAGTAGGGGAATCTTACTTACTTTTCCGTAGCATGTAAGACTATTCGAATAGTTTTGTGGATTATGTTCACTTTTTCATTTTTTTTATAATAGGCCCTTGGATTATCTTGATTAAACAAACATAAAACCATGTTTATAACGAGATTTCATCTGTCTGGGAATCAAATTTGGTCCTCTTATCTACTGTTCGATGAAATCCAGGAGACTGGACTGCTTTATGTTTAGACTAATGTTCGTAAATGTTTTATTATAACCGATGAGGAGAAAATCAACTAAAATACAGTTTGGCTGACAAAATAATACTAGCTTTACAGGCTCAGGATAAAATAAAAGCTGACAAAGGATTAATCAAATGACTTTTAATCAATTAAGGAATGCCCAATGCCCTTTCTAAATTAACCATTCAATTGCACCTTCATTTTGAAGCAGGAATAACTGAATGCTGGAGTTTAGGAGGATAATCTATGTGGTAACAGCTTTCAGAGCCTGTAATAATTATAAACTCTGAAAGATTGTTGGGAATTAATTTAACTGACTATTCGATATTGACTTAAGGTAATGAAGTAACTCAGTGGGTCAGGCAGCATCAATGGAGAATATACTGTAGGTAGATAACATTTTGGGTTTGGACCCTTTTTCAGACTGCAGAAGTGTCGCGACCCAAAACTTGACCTATCCATGTTCTCCAGGGATACTGCCTGACCCACTGAGTTACTCCAGCTTTGTTGTCTTTTCTCAGTAATCCAGCATCTTCAGTTCATTGTTCTATGCTGTATACTGACCTACGGTTTTGCTGTTTTGGGTACATTCCTCAATGTAAGAAAAGCAGTTGTGAGAATAGATTTCTATAACTGATCATTTATCCAGTGGCTTGTGGTCATTTGTTATTTATTCTGTGACTTTAACCTACAATTTAGATTGAACAACAGATTCGTGCAACAGAGGGCTGAGCAATTTGTCACATGCACAAATTACATTTCCTTCAAATGTACAACTGGGAATCATTTTATTCTGAAGGAAAACTGTTTTCTTTTCTGGAAGACCTAAAATTAGCATGCAATTTATTTTTGATTAAATCAAAGCAAAGATTTTTTTTACTGATGAATAGAAAAGTTATTACTAAAAATATGGCATTTACAAATATCAGTCAACGTTCTGCTTGGATTAAACTTACATTTGGGATACGTAATTCCAATTCAATTCCACAAGGCTAATCTTATTCCTGTTATTCATTCACTTCAGCCAGTTCCCAGCAAATAAACGATTAACGATCCTAGATGATTAGTTCCAATTTATTTACTTATTTATTTATTACAATATACCGCTCACTGAATAAGTTGTAAAAAATGCTGAAAAAATTGATTAGGATAAATAAAAAGATCATTGCAATTCTGTCAGTGTGTAATTTTTACTTTGGTGATTACAAAACGGCAAATAAAGATACTGTATTTATACCTAAATGGATTTATACCATGAGTTTAACAATGTTAATCAATGTTGCCAGCAGATTAGACTTTTCTCTGCAGGTATTGATCATTTTCGGTAACTATATCTGTCAGTTTTATCTATCTCTGGGAAGAATATAGTAACAGTCTGAATCGGCATATTATTGTAACGTGAGATTAAAAAATTGAAAAGTTAGTTTACTAAATTTCAAATTATACTTTCTTCAAAAAAGTATCAAAGACAAACATTAATGAAACTAAAAAAAAGGATTATCATAAATAAATACATCATAGCAATTCTGTTAGTGTGGAATTTTTTATTTTGGTAATTACAAAAGTGCCAAAGTAACACTCAAAATCTAGCACTGATAAACGTTCTAATAAGCAGAATGGCTAATAGAAAACACCAAGACTACCTCATGGAAGAGTAATTTGTTAGTTAAGTTTATTTGGTTAACTTTTGTTCTGTAATAATTCAAACTTATTGTCCACTTGGTGTTATAGCTGCTGAGAAGAAGCTAAATGAGTCAATATACTTCAGCGCATATTGTTAGAAAACTCAGGAATTCACAAAAACCCAGATGTAAATGTGGGTATACTGTTGGTTTTTAATCAGGGATCAGAAAAAATCCTATGCGTAAAGTCAATGACTATGTCAAGATGCATGCTATAGTTAAGTTTCCAAATTATTGCTCTGGGGGAAACTATGCCCCCAAATTATGCATAGAATCATCCCAAATTTTCATTGCAGAATTTAGTTATGTTGACTTTCTGCTGTTTGTGCATCCCCATGAACTAGTATTACTTATTCTTAATAACCTCCAGCTTTCTCATTTAAAAAATATATATTCGTATTTGTTAAAACTGAATGATCATATCTTTAAGAAGAGTTTTAAAATACAATGCAAATGGAATATATAACTTAAGTTAAAGGTACGGATGCTGGAGTAACTCAGTGGGACAGGCAGCATCTCTGGAGAGAATGAATGGGTGACGTTTCAGGTCCAGACCCTTCTTCAGTCTGAAGAACCAAAGTTTTATTGTCTAAGACCAATGAGCACACAAGACTTTCTTCTGGAAGTCAGAGTTATATAGTGTGGGATATTATAATTCATACAGTAATATCGTTTATCGTAGTACCTGATCTAGCCTGAGAATAGCGATTTGAAATTATGTGCAAAGGAATTAATTATAATTAATTATCGAAGAAGTGAGAGGGAAAGTTATTTCCTGGAAATTCCGTTCTATGAAAGTGGTCCTTTTAGGAACAGTTACGTCCTGATCTACAAACAGTGCAATGGATGTTTGAGTGTCTGGGGTGGATGTTGGTTGGGAAGAGAGCGATGTGGCGGTGAGTGAGGAACTCCGAGATAGGACGTCTCTTTGGCGGCCTTACCTAGATGCAGTTGCTGTTTGACCCCGTGATCTGGCTGAGGGTCATGGACTCGGTGTACTGTTGGCTACTGGTGGACAGGGAGCGACGGCAGGAGCGTTGGAAGCGGTGGCTTCTCCCGTGGAAGGAGCCGCTGCCTCTGTGTTGGTTGCCCAAGTACTCCTTGTAGTTCTTGGTGAGCAGCGTGTAGAGGAACGGGTTGATGCAGCTGTTGCTGTAAGTTAGGCAGGTCATCAGGTAGTTGATGTGGCTCTTTGTCTTCTGGGTCAATGAGCGAGGGGACTGGTAGAGCTGGATCATTTGCCAGACCCAGAAAGGTAGGAAGCAAGCCCAAAAGACCACGACGATGGCAAAGATCATGTAGAGGACCTTTTGGTTGGGCGTGCGCCTGGTTTGTTTATCGTTGAAAGTGCTCACCTGGGAGACCCAGTATGTCCTGGCTAACCGTATGTAGAGATAGCCAATGATTAACCCAGGGGCTAGGATACTCGTGGTGAACAAAGTGGTCAGGTAGATCCGGAAGACCTTTGCGCTCCAGGTGGGAATGCAGATATATTTGCCCCGGGTTAGGGTCAACCTGATGGCAATGATCATGGGCAGTGTCAGAAGCAAGGAGGCGAACCAGACCACCAGGGCAATGGCTTTCCTGTAACTTTTGGACCTCTTGACCGTGTCCAGGGGTTTGACCACGGCCAGGTAGCGTTCGGTGCTCATCACGGTCAAGGTGAAGATGCTGGCGTGCATGGTGAGGAGGTCGACGCTGAAGAGGATCCGACAGCCGATGTCGCCGAAGTACCAGCCTTTCACGAAGTAAGTGCAGACGATGAAAGGGATGCTGGAGAGGTAGAGGAGATCGGCGAGCGCCAGGTTGATGATATAGATGTACATGGAGGCGGCCGATCGCATGGTCTGACACATCACCGCCAGCGTGTAGATGTTCCCCGTCACCCCGACGAGAAACATTAGGGACAGGATGATTCCAATGGAGCAGGTCACCACCAGCTCATCCACCGAATCCGCCGCAGGTAGCCGGGCAGTTACTGAAACGTTGGTGGAGATCGAACTGTTCCACTCAGGAAGACCAGCGACAGTAGTCATCTCTCCAGAGAACAAGTCCCAGTTGGGAGATCCACCTCCACTGCAATCTCAGCGGTTAGAATGCCCGAAAGTTTCTCCTTTAAGTAAGATAACTTTATTTTTCTCTTGATACAACAACAGTACACAAACTCCCAGTAGCTAGCTCCCTGTTACCTTAGACTGGGGGGTTGAGTTTTGCCTTGAAGAGTCGACGAGAAACTGCAGATTCTGATTTATAGGGGAAAAAATATATAAAGTTCTAGAGTAACTCAGCGGGTCAGGCAGCATCTCCGGAGTACATGGACAGATGCCCTTTTGAGTCCATACCCTCTTTCAGAAGATTAGTGTCAGTATGCGATCCTTTGGTAAAACCATCACAGATTAGCAATACGCAAGGAACTGCAGATGTAGGAATCTTGCGCAAAACCCAAAGTGCTGGAGGAACTCATCGGATCAGGCAGCATCTGGGGAAGGAACTGGACAAGGCGACTTTGGGGGGGGGGGGTCTGGACCCTTCTTCAGACTGATGAGGAGGGAGTCAGTGGACCTTCGGAGGCTCTCCGTCTCTGGCTTCCAAATGCAACGACCGCGGTTGGTTCGCCACTGTCCCGCTGGTCGCTTATTTATGCCACGGATGACGCTGACTTTCGCTTCCCCCTTTTACTTGTTTGAAGCGTCGACAGTCCAGAGCCGTGCCCGTTCATTCGTTGCCTGCATTGCTGTTTCTGGTCAATTAAAATGATCTGCAGGAAGCGGCAACGCGTGTGTGTATGTGAGTGTATCGGAGGTGGGGGCGTGTTGTTCAATGCAGGTCCCAGTATAACCCGGCACTGGAGCGAGTAGCCAGATCCCTTGCGAGGTGGAGCTGAAATTCTCAGGAAGAGAAATCAGTAAACTCTTTCACATTACTCCAATCTGCTAATGCATTTAAAATGCACTATTGTGCAGGAAGGAACTGCAGATGCTGGTTTACACCGAAGATAGACATACGATAGACTATTTACATGCACATACGTGCACTATTTTCCATGCCATGTCGTTGTTTTAATCTAATATATGGGACTGCATTATTTTAAATTACATTACATAGAATTCTATGAAGGAGTATGGGATTTGGTGCTTTTTTTTCTTAGCATTTTAATGTTTTTGTTTTTGGAATTACTCTGATATTGTTCAAGATTATTATTATTTTGAGGAGGTTTGAATTGGAATGTTTCTCCTGCACCTATTTGGAGCGATTTTGTGCATTGCTTTCTCCAACACGGAGTGCAGTATTTTTTTAAACAAACCGTGCAAGTTGTCTTTTAATCGCTTAACAATTAAACGAGACCCTATCTAACGAGTGTGTTTTCTTGTTAGTTCTTGCAATTGATCCCGTTCACTTTCCCCATCTTTCAAGAAATGCGTCCGTTTTAAAAAAACGTTCATTCCATTTTTCGTCGTCGTCCAGATCTCAGGTGCTCGTCAATGACAAAGAAAGGAAAAAATAAACCCGTTATTTTGGAAATATAGCAAGGAAACTAGCCATTCAGCCCACCGAGTCCACGCCGACCTTCGATCACCTGCTCACATTCGTTCTATGTTTTCCCACTTGCTCATTCACCTCCAACACACTCGGAGCAATTTATCGAGAGCCAATCAACCGACAACCCTGTACGCCTTTGGGATGTGGGAGAAAACTAAAGGAAGCCCACGCGATCGCAGGGAGAACGGGCGAACTCGACACAGGTCAGGATTGAACCCGGGTCTCCGGCGCTGTGAGGCAACGGCTCTACCAGCTGTGCCGCCCTTAACTAATCTGCCTCTCCCTTGCTCTTGTCCAATAAAGCTGAAGATGTGTGATCTACCCTGATATGCAATAGGACATTATATTTAAATGCGCAGTCGCCCTGTGTAAATTGTGCATGCACAGTCTCTTTCCTATTGATCTTTGTGCAATCTTCAGCTAAATATCACCTGCAAAAAAACTTCCAGTTTGCTTTGTTGAGTCTACCACTTTATATGTGGCAATTTACATGAGCAACAAAACAGTTAAATCCAAAACATAGATGTGACCATATTTTATATTAATCAGAATATTTAGTAAAAATAGCTCAAATTTGTTATTTGCGATAATAATCATGGGTCTGATGAGTATAGATGTTGGGAGGCCATGGTGCCGTTGTATAAACGTTGGTAAGACCGCATTTAGAGTATTGTGTTCAGTTCTGGGCACCATGTTATAGGGAAGATATTGTCAAGCTTGAAAGGGTTCAGAGAAGATTTATGAGGATGTTTCCAGGATTAGAGGGTCTGAACTATAGGGAGAGGTTGAGTGGGCTAGGTCTCTATTCCTTGGGAGCGCAGGAGGATGAGGGGTGATATTATAGAGGTGTACAAAATTATGAGAGGAATAGATTGGGTAGATGCACAGAGTCTCTTGCCCAGAGTAGGGGAATCAATGACCATAGGACATAAGTTCAAGGTGAAGAGGAAAATATGTAAGAGGAATCTGAGGAGTAACGTTTTCACACAAAGGGTGGTGGGTGTGTGGAACAAGCTGCCAGAGGAGGTAGTTGAGGCTGGGACTATCCCAACTTTTAAGAAATAGTCTGGCAGGTACATGGATAGGACAAGTTTGGAGGGATATGGACCAAATGAAGTGAGGTGGGACTAGTGTAGATGAGACATGTTGGCTGGTGTGGGCAAGTTGGGCTGAAGAGCCTGTTTCCACACTGTATCACTGTATGACTCTATTTGGCATTCAATAAACTGCAGCCAGTGACACAACTGATAGAGCAGCTGCCTCACAGTGCCAAAAACACTTGCTCCATCCTGACCTTGGGTGCTGTCTGTGTTTAGTTTCCATGTTCTCCCTGTGAATGCATGAGTTTCTTATGGGTAACCTGGTTTCCTCCCATATCCCAAAGATGTACTGAGAGCATCCATAGTCAGGATCAAACCCGGATCTCTGGCGCTGTAACTCGGTAACATGGGTGGCAGCAACTCTACCACTGCACCACTATGCCACCCATGTGATCTGGAACACATGACAACAGCCTCACGATTCCCCTCCCCATTCATAAACCAAATAGGTTTCAGAATCACAGTAGTTTAGAGTCTTACGGTGAAGAAACAGGCCCTTCTGCCCCTCTCATACATGCGGACCAGGATGCCACATCCAAGCGAGCCCCATTTGCACATGTTCTACTCATATTCCACATCAGAAAGCAAAACAGGATTATAAAACATTATAATTAATGTCTGCAAAGTGAAATAGAAAATTGGGCAGTGAGGTGGAATTAATGGAGAAATATTGATCATACAATGAAACGTAGTAACATCAAGCAAATATTTCTGCACCTGTTCGTTTTCCAAAGTTTCACACTCATAATATTAACTTTCCACAGTTAGAAATATTTATTACTATTAATTATGACTTAGTATGCCATTCAAATTCATTTCTCTGGCTGAACTAATAGATTCTAATTCCAACAGATTTTATTGCAGCAGTAGATTTTTAGCTTAGCTTATTATCACGTACCGAGGTACATTAAAAAGCTTTTTGCTGAGTGCTATCCAGTTGGCGGTAAGATTATACATGATTACAATCGAGCAGTTCACAGTGTACGGATACAGGATAAAGGGAATGACGTTCAATGCAAGATAAAGTCCAGTAAAGTCCCATTAAAGTTAGTCAATGAGTTTCCTTTGTAGAGGTAGATAGTAGCTCAGGACTGCTCTCTAGTTGGTGGTAGGATGGTTCAGTTGGCTGATAACAGCTGCAAAGAAACGATGTCCTTGAAGCTGCAGGTGTGCACTGTCACATTTCTGTACCATTTGTCTGGTGGGAGAGGGGAGAAGAGGGAATGTCCAGGGTGAGAAGGGAATGTCCAGGGTGAGATGGTCCTTGATTATGCTGGTGAAGTCAAATGGGAGGGAGGTTGATTTGTGTGATTGCTTGGGCTGCGTCCACAATTCTCTGCAACAGTAATGCGTAATGTGTTGAAGTTCACAAGGCAATGATTTCTGTGTTGATTTTGTGGGAGAAAGTGGCAATAGCACACAGTGTGGAGAAGCAAGGTATCACAGATGGTAGTTTTTGAATTTCTGCTTTTGACTGCTCTTGATGGGACACCAGAGGTTGCTGTCAGATTTATTAGGTTGCAGTATCAAGTCTGGGCAGACTCACTGTTCCTGACTGAGCAAATTCCAGACCACTGCAGTCTCTATTAATCCTTATTTTTTAGCCATAACCCAATTTCAACCAAGGAACAGGAACCAAGAATTCTGTTTTATTCCTATTTTAAAGCACTTTGCATTAACACAAATATTTAGCATTTAGAGATACAGCAGCAGGGAGGCACCGCGGTAGAGTTACTGCCTTACAGTGCCAGAGATCCGGGTTAGATCCTGACTACGGGTGCAGTCTCTATGGAGTTTGTACGTTCTCCCTGTGATTATGTGGGTTTTCTCCGGGTGTTCTGGTTTCCTACCACATTCCAAAGACGTGCAGGTTTGTACATTAATTGACTTCTGTGAATTGTCCGTAGTGTGTAGGATAGAACTAGTGTACAGGTGATCGCTGGTCAATGCGAAATTGGTGGGCCAAAGGGCCTGTTTCTGTGCTAAACTGAATTCCAAACTCTTTAACCTAAACTAAATAGCATCGAAACAGGCCCTTTGACCCACTGAGTCCAGGCCAACCACTGATCACCCATTCACACTTGTTCTCTAATATCCCACTTTCTCATCCATTCCCTGCACATTACACAGAGGCCAATTAACCTACAAACCAGCATGGCTTTGGGATGTGGGAGGAGACCAGAGCACCTGGAGAAAACCCACAAAGTCACAGGAAGAATGTACAAACTCTATACAAACAGCACCAGTAGTCAGGATCGAATCCGGGTCTCTAGTGCTGTAAGGTGCCAACACTACTGCTGTGTCACTGTGCTGCCCCAAGTTGCAAGTATCTGTTGCTGCATTTTATATAACGATACATACCTTAAATGGTAAAATGGGACAATATAAAATCCACAACAAATGCAATACATATGGCTTAACTTCATTTTTAGTTTTTGATTTGTTCAGAGATATTCTTTTGGTTTTCAATGTTTGGCAAAATCTGTATCGTCTGTTATTAAGAAAACCCTCAAGCATCTTTCATTTTCTGTGATAAATTAGTAACGACAGTGATAAATATCTGTACATTCAATGCTGTCCATTGCAGTTCATGTCTTTCCCAATCCAGGTCCCTTGCTCTGAGTTATTCTGTGACATTATTGACTAGTACATTCGATTACTTGTCAACAAACAGAGTGACTGGTTGGTGCTGTAGGCATAATATGCGGAGTTTAGAAACCGCATATATATTGTCAGCTTCATACTTTACAAGCACATTAAAAAAATATATTTGGGGAGTGTTTTAAAAAATATATTAATTGTTTTTGATTAAACAATGTAGCCCACTTTTATTTTCATGCCATCTAGAACAGAACTTCAATATTTAATTTTGTTTTGTTTTGAGATAAAGCTTGCAAACAGCTTCGGCCCACCAAGTCTATGCCAATCATCGATCACCCATTCAGACTAGTTCTATGTTATCTCACTTTTACATCCACTCCCTACACAACAGCGAATTTACAGAGGCAAATTGATCTACAGGCCAGCAAGTCTTTGATTGCTTGCAATTGACATGATCCTTAATTATATAAGTGTGCCTGAGATTAAAAAGGCATTGAAATATTGGATAATGATTAAAAATTATTTACCCATTCAACTTTATTCCACCATTCAATTAGATCATTAGATTGAGTGTGAACGTGAATCGATAGTCAACGGACTCGGTGAGCTGAAGGGCCTGTTTGCACTCTAAGGTAAACTAAAATTAAGGTTCCAAGTTAAACTATTGTCATTCCGGTTTCACTCTAGTTTGTATAGAATTGAGAGCACAAATTTGTAGCTTCAACTCAAGAAATAGAAAGCAAGGGAATGGAAAAAAAAAGAATAAAAATCACCCCAGAGGTTATTAACGTTGGTTTGAAAAACAAAAAGTCAGATTATTATCCATAGGTAGATAAGGTCAGTTTAGAGATACAATGTGGAAAGAGGCCCTTTGGCCCATCTAATCCACACTGACCATCAATCACCCATTTACACTAGTTCTATGTTATCCCACTCTCTCATCCACTCCCTGTTAACAATTAACCTGCAAACCCGCACATCTTCGGGATGTGGGAGAAAACCCACACAGTCACAGTGAGAATGTGCAAACTCCACACAGACAGCACAAGAGGTCAGAATTGAACTTGGATCTCTGGTGCTGTGAGGCGGCAGCTCTCTGCCAGCTCTCTGCCAGCTATTTCACCACGCTGCCCTAAATGTTCTCACACTGTATTTAGATATTTACCAGAGTTTACACCCAATCTAGAACCTCAGATTTGTTTTGGTGAATAAGAGAATTTAATTGAAATGCCTAACAATCTTGTGGGCTTGAGGGGGCAGATGCAAGGAACAGGTTTCCCGAGAATCACAATCTCAAAATATAGCATCAGCCATTCAGGACAGAGATGAGGAAAGGTTTCTTCTTCTGGAAAGTATCTTTGGAATTCTGTTTTCCAGAGATCTAAGGAGGCTCAGTCACTGCATCATCAAGAAAAATAGGTGCATGTTTTTTTTAGATATTAAGGGCATCAAGGGGAATGTGGTTTGTGCAGAAAAGTGCAGTGAGGTAAAAGACAGTATGTGATCTTATTAAATAGTGGAGGAGCAATGTGAGAGACTGAAGTGTCTACATCCTCCTCTCTGTGGTAAGTACATTCTTAATCCAATTCCTGGACTCCTAGAATCATACAGTGTGGAAACAGGCTCTTTGGCCCAACATGTCTATGCCAACCAACATGCCCCAGCTACACCAGGCCCATCTGCCTGCATTTGGCCCATATCCCTCTAAACCTATCCTATCCATGCACCTGTCTAGATGTTTCTTAAACGTTGTGATATACACCGCCATTAGATCACCCCTCATCCTCCTGTGCTCCAAGGAATAGATTTCCTAGCTACTCAACCTCTTACTGCAGCTCGGGGCCTCATGTTCTGACAACATCCTCGTAAACCTTCTCTCTACCCTTTCCAGCTTGACAACATCTATCCTATAACATGACATACTGAAAAAAAAGAGAGAGAAAATTCAGAGAGAGACCACCCAAAGTGGCAAAGAGAGTAGAAATTGGCATCAAAGGTAGGATGAAACTTTTCAGTATAGTTGTAACAGAAAATGATGATGATATAGTCATTGATGGAATAGAGTTGAGCGATGGAGCTACAGTTATGCAGCATGGAAACAGGCCCTACCACCCAACTTGTCCACATGCGCCAAGATTACCCATCTGAGCTGGTCCCATCCTTGAAACCATCCTTGGCATAATGGATAGAGCTAAGAAACACTGAGGCAGGGAATGAGTCACATGTCCCACAAAGAAAAGCGTGTTGCTTAACCTTGAGGGGAGTGATTTGCCCTTCAGTTTAACCAAGGGAAACACAGGAGAGAACACTGAGATTAAAGATCAATCATGAACTTTGTGTATGGTGAGACAGCCATGTGAGGCCAAATGGCCCATTTTCCCTTCCATTTGTCATTTTTTTAATGCTTGAAATCACCTGCCTATCCACTGATTTTCAACATTTATCACTGAGCAATTCTTCTCTTTGATTTCAACAAGGCATTGTCTAACAAGTACGTGAATCTGCCAGTAAGTATTTTCTTTCCAGTACAATCACATTTTTGGCGAGAGATACAAACATCACCTTACCTTGTTTTAAAATCAATTACTGTAAGATATTAATAAATGGTTTGTGTGAAGACTTTGGTTTCATTTCTAGCAGAGCTTCTGACTCTTAGCACCTGCATCCTGGCTTTGATACCCAGTGCTATCTATGTGCGGTTTACTTCTTCTCCTTAAGTGTATCCGAGGTACAGTGAAGAGCTTTTTTATTTCGTGTTATCCAGTCAGCGGAAAGTGTCAAGAGTGATTTATTGTCATAAGTCCCAGACAGAACAATGAAATTCTTGCTTGCATGATTATTCAATTGACAATAAAATGTAAAAAATACATGATTACAATCAAGCCGACCACAGTGTCCAGATACAGGGTAAACAGAATAAATGCTGCTGTTGTAGTAGGGTTTCATAGAGTGGAGCGATTGTGATGAATCATTGCAGATCCACTTTTGGGACTAGAAAGCAGAGAATCACCATCTTGCACAACAATATGTGCAGCAATGATTAATGTTACATGGATTACATTAGCCAGCTATTCCTGGCAACTCCTCATATACAGGTGAATACAGAATCCCAGATGTACTTGTCTCGTTTTTTTCTGTTGGTTCCCAATTTTCTCCACACCAGTGGTTTGGTGATAGATATAGCATTAAAGTACATGCAGTGGGTAAAGCTATAGTACCTATCCAATAGCTACCACTAAACAGATGTAATGCAAGATGGCACCGGAGCATGGCGACTCTTTGCATGCTGGTCCCAGAGGAGGATCGACTATCATCCGATACAATCGCCCCACTCTTTTAAACCTCTTTTTTTTAGTTTAGTTTATTGTTACGTGCACTGAGGTACAGTGAAAAGCTCTAGTTCTGCGCTAACAGTCAGCATAGCCAATGCGTGATTGCATTTGAGCCATCCACAATGTACAGATACATGATAAAGGGAATAACTTTTAGTGCAAGATAAATTCCAGTAAATTTCAATTAAAGATAGTCCGAGGGTTTCCAAGTAAGTAAGTAAGTTTATTGGCCAAGTATTCACATACACGGAATTTGCCTTGGTGCTCCGCCCACAAGTAACAACAAGTGACAGTCACGAATGACTCAGAAAACACTAAACACTAATAATAATAAAACATTAATGATAAAACACCATTGATCAAGCATGTGAACCAACAAAATACCAGATCAAAGGAAGGCTACAGATTTTTGGCTGTTGAGTAGACCAGCTACTCGTGAATAAAAACTGTTTTTATGTCTGGCTGTGGCAGCTTTGACAGTCCGGAGTCGCCTTCCAGAGGGAAGTGATTCAAAGAGTTTGTGGCCAGGGTGAGAGGGGTCAGAGATTATCTTGCCCGCTCATTTCCTGGCTGTTGCAGTGCACAGTTCATCAATGGAGGGAAGGTTGTAGCCAATAATCTTCTCTGCAGATCGGACGATTCGCTGCAGCGTCCAGGTGTCGTGCTTGGTGGCTGAGCCAAGCCAGACCATTATGGAGAAGGTGAGAGCAGACTCTACGATCGCCATGTAGAATTGGACCATCATTGCATGTGGCAGATTGTGCTTCCTCAGCTGCAGTAGGAAGTACATCCTCTGTTTTGCCTTTTTGAACGCGGAATCGATGGTAGCCCCCCACTTAAGGTCCTTGGAGATGATGGTTCCCAGGAACTTAAAATACTCCACAGATGTGACTGTGGTGTTGTTGATGGTGAATGGGGTGAGGGGACGGGGAGCTCTCCTAAAGTCTACAATCAATTCCACTGTCTTAAGAGCATTGAGCTCTAGGTTGTTGCGATGGCACCAGGACGCCAGCTGTGACATTTCCTGTCTGTAGGCAGATTTCTCCCCATCTTCGATCAATCTAATCAGGGTTGTGTCGTCCGCAAACTTGAGAAGCTTGACAGAGTTGGCTGTGGGGGTGCTGTCATTGGTGTAGACAGAGTAGAGGAGAGGAGAGAGCACGCAGCCTTGCGGTGCTCCTATGCTGAGCATTTGCGGGTCCGAGATGTGTTTTCCCAGCCTCACATGCTGCTTCCTGTCTGTCAGGAAGCTGGTGATCCACCGACAGAAGGGTTCAGGCACAGTCAACTCGGAAAGTTTGGAGTGTAGTAGCTCTGGCACAATGGTGTTGAATGCAGAGCTAAAATCAACAAACAGAATCCTCGCTTAGGTCCCCTGATGGTCTAAGAGCTGTAGAATAAAGTGCAGGCCCAGGTTGACTGCATCATCCACAGATCTATTGGCCCGATATGCAAACTTCATAGGGTTCAGCAGGGGGTTCGTGATATTTTTCAGCTTGGCCAGCTCAAGCTTTTCAAGTGTCTTCATGACTACAGAGGTCAGTACGACAGGCCTGTCGTCATTAAGACAAGTAATCAGGGACTGGTTAAAAATGTCTGTTTTGACCGGTGCCAGTTGTTTGGCACAGAGCTTGTGAGTAGAGGGGGAAACATTGTCAGGTCCTGGAGATTTCTGGCTTTTCTTTCTTCTGAAAAGCCTCTCCACCTCCTCCATTTTTATTGTTGATGAAGTGATGTTGTTCAGCATGGAGGGTGTGGGTAATTGGGTGTGAAGTGGTGAATGGGGGGAGAGGGGTGCAGAAGGACCCAGTCTTTGCAGACTAAGGTCAGGCTGCGAGTGGGTATGAAGTGTCGGTTGGGGTGGGAAATGGTCCAGTGTCTTCATACTGGAGTCTTGCCTTAAGTAGGTGTGAAGTGGTGAATGGCAAGGAGGAGGTGGAGGGCCCATTCTTTGCAGACTTGGGTCTGGCTGTGTTGGTTGGTGGGTGGGGGGGGGGGGGGGGGGAGGGGAGGGGGTACCAGGGTTATGTTTCTGATTTTCACACCTGCAGTAAAACTCATTCAGGTAATTGGTCAGCTGACGATTGTCCAAAGAGTGGGGGTCTTTCCTCTTGTAGCTGGCAATTTCTTGCAAGCCCTTCCAAACTGAAGAAGAGTCACTAGCTGAGAACTTGCTCCTCAACTTCTCAGAGTACCTTTCCTTTTCTCCGCTTGTACTTGGCCTGCCTGTAGAAGTCTGCATCCCCGCTCCTGTAGGCTTCCTCTTTAGACCGTCGGAGCTGTCTGAGTTCTACAGTAAACCAGAGCTTTTTTTTGTTGAACCAGGTCCGGGTCTTAGTTGGAATGCAACTGTCCTCGCAAAAGTTGACATATGATGATATAGTGTCCATATACTCATCGAAGCTTGTGGTTGCTTCCCTGAACATATTCTAAGCAGTGCAGTCAAAGCAGGACTGTGGGTTCTCAACGCCCTCGCTTGTCCACCTTTTTGTTGTTCTGACCACAGGCTTAGCAGCTTTTAGTTTCTGCCTGTAGGTCAGAATAAGGTGAACTAGACAATGATCAGAGAGACCCAGACCACCCAGGGAATAGAGTTATATGCATTCTTGATTGCCGTATAACAGTGATCAAGTGTTCTCTCCCCTCTGGTGGGGCAGGTAACATGAAGTCTGTATTTTAGAATGTCACGGCTGACATGTTAGCTTTGTTAAAGTTAAAGTTAATGTGGTCGATAGTAGCTCAGCTCTGCTCTATAGTTGTTGGCTGGATGGTTCTACTGGTAGATTTCTAGCTGTTCTAACAATATTCTCTCCTCTAGCCCATTATACATTGGACGCTTTTCTGGAACTGTACCACTACAATGCTGAGATCTATATTCAGCACTCTGTATCTTTCCCTTTGTTCTGACGATTGTTCTTGACTTTGGATTGATTGTATTTATGTATAGTATTATCTAAGCATGTATTATTTGATACCATGTAAAACAAAACTTTTCACTGTTATTCCCTTTTTCCTGTATCTGTACACTTTGGGCGTCTTATTGTAATCATGTATAGTTTTTCTGCTGACTGGATAGCATGCACCAAAAAAGCTTTTCATTGTACCTCGGTGCACATGACAATAAACTAAACTAAACTAAACTACCTGAGTACACACAACAATCATAAATCTAAACACAAACCTATACATAAATAAGTAATTTTAAAGAGACTGATCAGAAGTTGTAATTATCAAATGTTCTCTTTGGCACCAAACATTTAATTTTACAGTTGTAAACTTTATTTCCTTAATAATTTCATTATTATTGGAATACAACAAAACTATTCAAAAAATGTCTTTCCTGTTTTTTTTTCCTGCTTTTCATTTCATTTTCTATAAATGGGATTATATTGGATTAAATAATCTGATTTGCTTTTCAGGATTTAGACTTTTCATGTGCCTAAGGATTCTTCAAACTGATTGGTTGAAGGTACGAGCCAATGGTTGAGCTTCTTACTCGTCCCTCCATCTCCTATTAAAAAATCCATGGTGAGGAAGCGTCTGTAATCTGTGAACAGTTGTGAGACTAACAAGGTGGACCGTCAGAACTTTTTACCCAAGGATGGAAATCTCAAAGCCGAGAGCGCATAGGTTTTAGGTGAGAATGACAACGTTTTTGGAGTTGTGCGGACCAAATTATTTTACACAGAGGGTGGTGGGTGCATGGAACGTGATGGTGGAAGAATAATCAAGGACCAGTCTCACTCCCTCCTCCACTCTCTCATCAAAAGTTTTAAAACGCACACCTCCAGATTCAGGGACAGTTCCGTCCCAGCTGTAATCAGGCAATCAAACTGTCCTCTCACCCCCTTGAGCTTGGTCCTGACCTCCCATCTACCTCATGGGAGACTTTCAAACTATCTTTAATTAGACTTTAAAAAGTTTTTCACTGTACCCTGGCACACATGACAATAATAAACTAAACTATAATAAACGACACAATAGTGGCATTTAAGAGGCTTTCAGAGAGGCACGTGGATATGCCGGAAATGGAGGGATATGGATCATGTGCAGGTAGAGGACATTAGTTTAATTTGATATTATTTTCGGCACAGGCATTGTGGACCAAAGGGTTTGTTCCTGTGCTGTACTGTTTTATATTCTAATAGACAGAACATTTCATTCTGAACTAATGAACAGAACTCAGAACAGTACAGCACAGGACAAGGCTCTTTGGCCCACAATGCCTGTGCCAAACATGATGTCAAATTAAACTAATCTCCTCTGTCTGCATGTCACAATCAAACCTGAGCCATTTAGTGGAATCTATTTCTGTGCCCTGATCTTCTTATTACACTTTTACAATATGCTTTAAAATAGATTATTGGAAATCTTCTGAGCATTATCGCTTCATGGAATTTATGCTTTTGGAAATTTAATCATGAGTAGTTTAATTTGTGTTCTGTCAATCTGATTCACTGCAACTAAATAACATCTTATATTACTTTAGTTTACTTCTGATGTAGGAATACATATAAAATGTGGAGGAAGAACCTGCAGAAGCTGGTTTATACTGAATGTAGACACAAAATTCTGGAGTAATTCACTGGAGTAACTACCAGTTCCACTGTTCACATCCTCGTCCCACTCTTGTTATCACACCTTCTCCAGACAATAATAACGGGATATTATGGGCTCCACCTTCCTGAGGTTATCTATTGTCAGGCCTGATTTGTTCTGATCTTTTCTCACCTCCAGTTTATATCCGCCCCCCCAACTCAACAGAGTAAGACAACAGGTTAGACAGCATATTTGGAGAAAATGGACAGGTGACGTTTTGGGTTGGGACCCTTCTTCAGACATCTGAGGATCTATTCTACTCGTCTGTAGTATGATTTGACTGGAAAGCATGCTTCTCACTGTATCTCTGTGCATGTGACAATTCTAAAGTAAACTAAACTAGATGCTGAGAGGTTGCAGCTACAGTAAAACTAAGACCATCGTTGCAGTTTAATCCTGAGCATCATTCCTACCATGGATCAAGAGAGTCAAGAGTGCTTAATTGTTGTATGTGCAGACAATAGCGCAATTAAATTCTCACCTGCAACAGGCCTGTAAATGCAATACCCACAGACAATATCTAACGATTTAAAGGAAATTCAATAAATTAATAAAAGTAATATCAGTGTAAAACAAAACAAGTGCAACCAAGATGGTCCATAGAAGATCATAGTTGCTGAGGATAGTTTAGTTTAGAGATATAGTTTAGTTTAGAGATACAGCGCGGAAACAGGCCCTTTATCCCACTAGGTCCACACCGTCCAGCGATCCCTGCATATTAACACTATCCTACACACACTAGGGCCAACTTTTTCATTTACCAAGCCAATTACCCTACATGCCTGTACGTCTTTAGAGTGTGGGATGAAACCGAAGATCTTGGTGAAAATCCATGCAGGTCATGGGGAGAATACACAAACTCCGTACAGACAGCATCCGTAGTTGGGATCGAACCCGGGTCTCCGGCGCTGCAAGCCCTGTAAGGGAGCAACTCTACCACTGTGCCACCATGCAGCCGTTGGTTTTCAGTGTTCAATAGATTCATGATTGTTGGGAAGAACATTTCTTGAACCCGATGATCATGATTTTCAGGCTTCTGTACTTTCTTCCCGATGGAAGGAATGAAATGAATGTGTGGCCAGGGTGAGGTGGGTCTCTGATGATGCTGGCTGTGGTTTTTTTAGGCAGTGCCTCGTATCAATCCCTTCGATGGTGGGGTGGTCAGTACCCGTAATGAACTGGGCAGTGTATCACTCTCTGCAATCTATTTTGTTATGGGCGATGCTGCTTGACCTGTTGAGTTCCTCCAGCCTTTTGCTTTTTACAAGAGATTCCAGCATCTGCATTTTCTTGTGGATCCAGCTTCAGTGGTTAGGACTGAATTGAGGAAAAGCAGGTACATAGCTTCTTGAAAGTGGTTTCACAGGTAGATAGGGTAGTCAAGAAGGCTTTCGCCATATTGGCCTTCATCAGTCAGGGTATTGAGTATAGAAATTGGAATGTTATGATACAGCTGTACAAGACATTGGTGAGGCCACATTTGGAGTATTGTGTTCTTCTTCTTCTTCTTTCGTGTGGCCTGCACAGCCTAAAGTTGTTGGACAACTTGTTCTATTTGATCTTCCGTTTGTTCACGTCGAGTTGATTGCATTAGACGAAACGGGGCGGACCATGTGATTTTGCAATCTTCCACCCCGAGTATTGTGTTCAGTTTTGGTCACCCTGCCTTAGGAAAGATGTTGGTAAGTTGGAAAGGGTGCAGCGAGGATATACGAGGATGTTGCCAGGACTCGAGGGCCTGTGTTATCGGGGGTTGTTGAGCAAACTAGGACTTTATTCCTTGGAGCGCAAGAGAATGAGGGGTGCACTTATAGAGGTTTATAAGATAATGAGGGGAATAGATGGGTTAGATACACTGAGATTTTTTACCCAGATTGGGGGATTCAAGAACAAGAGGACATAGGTTTAAGGTGGGGAAAGATTTAATAGGAAGTGGAGGGGGAACCTTTTTACACAATGTGTGGTGGGTATAATAAAATGAGATTCCAGGGGAGGTAGTTGAGGCAGGTACTATCATAACATCTGTTCAAGTTCATGGATAGGATAGATTTAGAAGGATATGGGACAAGGTGGGACAAGTGCGGGGGTATTTTGGTCAGTGTGGCAAGTTGGGCCAAATGGCCCGTTTTCACACTTTATGACCCAATGATTCTCTATGACAAAATTTCTATACATAAAAGGTTGGAAATCTGTGGAAATCTCTACCTCAGAGGATTGTGAATGCTCTATCACTGGTTACCTTCAAGGTTGATGCTGAGAGATAATTGGACTCTGAGTGAATCAGAGTATCTGAGGATTAAACAAATGAACAAAATGTAGCATCATTGTTTATCTCATTGAATAATGGAACAAGCTCAACGGCCTACTCCTAGTTACAATGACTTACAACATTGACTGTATGTCTCCCTCCATGGACGGCGGCTCACATGCTGAGCATTTCCAGAAATGTGCCAGATGCTTGATTTAGTAAAAGTCCCAGAGCATTGTCAAAACCACTCTCAATCGGCTTTGGAAACTCAAAAGAAAATCAGTTGCTAAACCCTGGGGAAATATACCAGCTACAATCAGTGGGTGGTTGGCAGTTCCATTAAATTGCACCGTTAAAGGTCCATCATGCGCCTAATGTGCTCAGCAATGTGAGTGTATGCAGGAGCATTGGCTGGAGTGTGGTCACTAGAAATGGCTGCAAAGGCTTCATATCAGTGAATGCCGATTGATGTTTGGTTTAGAGATACGGAGATACAGCAAGGAAACAAATCTTTAATAATAATAATAATAACTTTATTACGGACTCAAGGTCCAGACAAGGGGCAACATTACATTAATAATGCATTGCATATCAAATATCATAAATATATATAAAATCATGGTAAATCACATAAAAACATCATAATTTATATATTTAAAAATCCCACAATACTTAAGTTAAAAATCCAGAGTAAAAGATGATCAATGTCGTACAACGAGACAACGATACCAGTGTCTCCACAGTTGGGATTCGTAGCGTGTAGTGCTAACCCTTATGTTTGGCAAGGCCACACTAAGCACATTTTAGAGTCATTTATCCTGCAAATGAATTTATACATGTGGTGTCTTAGGATAGCTTCTAAAGTACTGACTCCTGCAGCCACAAACATATTACTGGCACTACACCATCTTGGTTGCCTTAGCAGTGTTCTCATGGCATCGTTATATGCCACCTTTCGTCTCTGCATACTTGTCTTTAAATAGTTCGACCACAGGTGCACAGTGTAGAGGGGTGTGCAGTATGCTCTAAATAGCGACATCTTCACCACATCTGCACACGCACCAAATTTACATCATGTAATATATATTTTTATATTTTTAATTAAATTTATATATCATTAAATTAATATTTTATATATCATTAATTTAATATTTTTAATTAAATATATATATCATTATATTTTTAATTAAATTTGAAAGCCTAGCTTTATTGACATGAATATATTCAGATATCCTTCTAGTTTACAATCTCAATTGACTTTAGACTTTATAGATACAGCGTGGAAACAGGACTTTCAGTCCACCGAGTTTGCACCGAACAGCAATCCCCGTACGCTCATACTATCCTACACACTAGGGAGAATTTACAATTTTTACCAAAGACAATTAACCTGCAAACCTGTACATATTTGGAGAGTGGGAGGAAACAGGAGCACCCGGAGAAAACTCACATGGTCACAGGGAGAACGCACAACTCCGTACAGACAGCACGCATAGTCAAGATTGAACCCGGGTCTCTTGCGCTGTGAGGCAGCAACTGTACCCGAGCGCCACTGTGCCGACTTTATTCCTTTTCCCCTTGAGACAGTTTCCTTTGGTTAAAATTATCTCCTTATTCTTAGATTCTAACACAGAATGATCAAATAAGTAAGAATAAAGTAATGGCTTTGGTTGTATGGAGAATTTATTAAAAATTACATGAGCAACTAACTTTATATTATTTTTATGACCTAATTTGTTCTTTATCATCATCCAATTTTTTAAAATTTTGTTTTTTGCTTATTATCTTGATAAAAATATATTTATTTTGTTATTCTGCTTCAGGGTGACCTGGGATGTAAGCAGGAGAAATAATAATTAATTGGTACACGAATTGAATTGTTTGGATGCATACTTTCGCAGTGGGAGCCTAATTGAATATTACGAGACACATGGAATACAGAGCAAGTTTTTATTGGAACTAAACTAACTGAACTACAAAGACAAAATAGCAAAAAAATTCAGTTGATCCAAAACAAAAATCATCTCTCTTCCGATGTACATAGATTTAAGGGGACATCAAAGAAAAACAGAAATTAAATCTTCTTGTGTGGTTGTTCATTTGTAAGGCATATTTAAGGTGACAGTCCAGTAATCTCTTCAATTCACAGAGCAAGTGCTCAGCCTTTTGTTTGTACAGGATGTAATTTGAAAACTTGTTTACAGTGGATTTCTGCCGAAGGCAGATATCAAATGTAAGAGTATAGCAGGCAGCAAATATCCAGGCCAGACAAACATCTTTAACATTTTCAGTTTTCGGTGTTGTTGTCAGTTCCTATCTTGGTTAAGATTTAACTAAAAGGTTGTGAGAGTGGAACATGTATAATCTCAGCCAGGACTTGCCATGAAATTTCCAACAGTCAGTATCAATAATCGTGTACCGTTGACATCAATGGTGATCATTGCTCATCTTATCTTTGTGGGAATGAATCCGCATGAGAGAGAAAAGATTGAATAAGAATTTGAGGGGCAAGTTTTTTCCACACAGGTTGTATGGATATGTCAGACGCATCCCTCTGCAATTGGATCCTCGACTTCCTCATTCACAGACCACAGTCTGTCCGTATTGGTGGAAATGTGTCAGCTTCGATAACAATCAGCACAGGAGCACCTCAAGGCTGCGTGCTCAGTCCCCTGCTGTACTCATTCTATACTCATGACTGCGTAGCCGGTCATAGTGCAAACTCCACCATCAAATTCGCTGACTACACCACTGTTGTGGGACGTATCACTGATGGAGATGAGTCAGAGTATAGAAGTGAGATCGACAGTTTGACGAAATGGTGCCAGCACAATAACCTGGCTTTCAACCCCAGCAAAACCAAGGAACTGATATTGGACTTTGGAAGGGGGAGGATGGGGACCCACAGTCCCATTTATATCAATGGATCGATGGTGGAGAGGATCAAGAACTTCAAATTCCTTGGCGTGCATACCTCTGGTGATCTCTCCTGGTCCGAGAACACCGATGCAATTATAACAAAAGCAAATCAGTGCCTCTACATCCTGAGAAGATTACGGAGAGTCGGTATGTCAAGGAGGACTCTCTCGAACTTCTACAGGTGCACAGTAGAGAGCATGCTGACCGGTTGCATCGTGGTTTGGTTCGGCAACTTGAGCGCCCAGGAGTGGAAAAGACTGCAAAAAGTTGTAAACACTGCCCAATCCATCATCGGCTCTGACCTCCCTATCATCGAGGGGATCTATCGCAGTAGCTGCCTCAAAAAGGCTGACAGCATCATCAAGGATCCACACCATTCTGGCCACTCACTCATCTCTCCGCTGCCTTCAGGTAGAAGGCACAGGAGCCTGAAATCGGCAATATCCAGGTTCAAAAATATCTTTCTCCCCACAGCCATCAGGCTATTAAACTCATCTCAAACAAAACTCTGAACATTAATAGCCCATTGCACTTTATTTGCTTATTTATGTGTGTATATATATATTCTATGCTCTGTTCTGTATTTATTTATGCCTACTATATTCTGTTGTGCTGAAGCAACACAAGAATTTCATTGTCCTATCTGGGACACATGACAATAAATTCTTTTGAATCTACAATCCGCAACTTTTTCCACAAAAGGTTATATGGATAGAGCTGCCAGAGGAGGTAGTTGAGGCAGGTACTATAATAACATTCAAGACATTTGGACAGGTACGTGAATAGGAAAGGTTGAGTGGTATATGGGCCAAACGCAGGAAGGTGGAATGAGTGTAGATGGAGAATCTTGGTTGGCATTGGCAAGTTGGGCTGAAGGGCCTCTTTCTGTGCTGTATTAATATTACTAAAAGTAAGATCTTGACCACTTCTTGTTTTCTGTTTCATGATTGCTGAAAAAACGCTGCCACTTACGGCTGTAATGTTTGGCCATCTTATTCAGAGTACCCATCCGCTGCATAGCACAAGAGGAATTTTCCCATCGATGAAAAATCAAAGGGTTATTAATGTTTAAAAAATGTTGAGATTCTCTCTGCTGCCCCTGCGGGGAGGGACTATAAAAACCCAGAAGTGTTGTGCCTTAGCCTCTGCAAGATGGAGGAAGTGAGGGGGTCATGTCACGTTTCTCTGAGATGTGAATAACACTGAACACATGTCTACTCAACTGTGAGTGCCCTTAATGCGGTTTGAAAATGAAAATGTGGTTGCTTTGAAATGCTGCACTGCAAATGGTTGTTGTTGGTGGTGGTAACTGCTTTGAAATGCTGCACTGCAAAAATGGCTGTTGTTGTTGGTGGTAACGGCTTTGAAATGCTACACGGCAAAAATGATTGTGGTTGGTGGTGGTAACGGCTTTGAAATGCTGCACGGCAAAAATTGTTGTTGGTGGTGGTAACGGCTTTGAAATGCTACACTGCAAAAATGGCTGTTGTTGGTGGTGGTAACGGCTTTGAAATGCTACATTGCAAAAATGGCTGTTGTTGGTGGTGGTATCAGCTTTGATATGCTGCACTACAAAAATGGCTGTTGTTGGTGGTGGCAACGGCTTTGAAATGCTGCTCTGCAAAAATGGCTGTTGTTGGTGGTGGTAACAGCTTTGAAATGCTGCACTGCAAAAATGGATGTTGTTGGTGGTGGTGGTAATGGCTTTGAAATGCTGCACTGCAAAAATGGTTGTTGCTGGATTCCTGTTTGCACTGTATATTGATTTTAGATAAAACGCTACCACTTATGGTTGTGATTTTTGGCCATCTTACTCAGTCCCCCGCCGCTCATCGGGTGCAGAGGATTCTTCCTATTAATGAAAAATAAAAGTGTTATAACTGTTTAAAAAAATGTTGAGAATCTCTCTCCTGTCAATCATGCAATGAAGGCCAAGCCCCTTCCGGTTGCAGGGGGGAGGGATTATAAAACCCAGAAGTGTGGATGTGGCTCAGTCTCTGCAAGACGGGGGAGAGAGAGGTCACGACTCTGTCTGAGCTGTGAATCAATTGAACACACTGAATGTCTACTGAACTGTGATTGTGGTGCTTATGTGGTGTTTTGTGTGGTTTTATAGTGGTTTCAACCTGCTTGAAGTGGCATGAAACTGCACTTGAATTTGGTGGCCTTGCACCCTGCTTGATGTGGCATGAAACTGCACTTGAATTTGGTGGCCTTGCACCCTGCTTGAAGTGGTAGGAAACTGCACTTGAATTCGGTGGCCTTGCGCCCTGCTTGAAGTGGTAGGAAAGTGCACCTGAATTTGCTGGCCGTGCACCCTGCTTGAAGTGGTAGGAAACTGCAATTGAATTTGATGGCCTTGCACCCTGCTTGCAGTGGTAAGAAACTGCACTTGAATATTGTGGCCTTGACCATGCTGGAAATGGTAGGAAACTGCATTTGAATTTGGTTGCCTTGAACCCTGCTGAAAAAGTGAACAAAATATGTAAGCTACCAAATAATAACAACACAGGCTCGTAAATAATTGATAAAATGATCTTGAAATAGTAAGAAGGCTGTGGAGTTAAATCAGATCTCGGGGTACAAGTCCATAACTCTCTGAAAGTGGCAACACCTGTACATAGAGTCGTAAAGCAGATTTATGGTATGCTTGCCCTCATCTGTCGGTGCATTGAGTATAAGAGTCAGGAAGTCATGATGCAGCTTTATAGGACAGTTGGAGTACTGTGTGCAGTTCTGCTTGTGCTATTATAGGAAGGACGTGGAGGCTTTGGAGATGGTGCAGAAGATATTTACCAGAATGCTACCTGGATTTGAGGGTAATAGACAAAAGTAGTTGGACAAATGTGAATCGTTTTCTCTGGAGTTTCGGAGGCTGAGGGGAGACCTGAGAGAAGTATATAAAATTATGAGAGGAATAGATAAGGTAGACAGTCAGAACCTTATTCCCAGGGTGGAAATATCAAAAACTAGATGGCATAGCTTTGAGGGTAACAGGGGTAACATTTAATGGAGATGTGTGGGGCAAGTATTTTTTATACAGAACCCTACACCTGTGTACAATCCAGCTGCACACAAGTACAATAGGCACGAGCAAAATATCAGCGTGCAGAATATAGTGTTATTGCATTGTATTATTATAGTTTCAGAGTAAGTGCAGGTTAAAAAAGTGGAAGGTCCGTAATGATGTTGGTTGGAAGATCAGGACAAGTAGGCGAATAGTCAGTCTTCTGATAACAGTGGGGTAGGAAGCTGTTCCTGAATCTGATGGTAGGTGCTTTCAAGTATCTATATCTTCTGACCGATGGGAGGAGGAAGAACATCGAATGAGCGGGATGAATATTGTTCTTTATTATGTTGGTTGTCTTGCCGAGGCAGCATGAAGGGTCGATGGGACGGGGAGTCTGTTTTGTGTGAACGGGTGGGCTGCGTCCACAACTCGATTTCTTGTGTTCCTGCAATTTATTGCGTTTCTGGGCAGAGCAGTTGCCAAATCAAGCTGTACCAATTCATGACAAAATGCATTCAGAATGTCCTGGGCTTGCTCAGAGACATCTGAGAGAGTCAACACACCACCCTGGAGTCTCGCTTGCGACCACAGAAGGAAACCAGAACAACCGGAGCAAACCACGCAGTCACAGGGGATCGTGGAAGTGCACAGACAGCACCCGAGGCCAAGATCAAACCAGGGTGTCTGGCACTGTGAGGCGGCAGCTCCACCAGCCGTGCTGTTGATGTTGCTTTCCCCTGATAGTCCATCTCCACAACAGTATACAAAATGGTGGGCTTGTTTGAGAGAGGAAGGTCACTCCTACATTACCTGCCTGCCTCTCTTGGCTATCACCCTTCTGTCTGGTAAAACCCCAGTGGAAAGACTGGAACATTTCAGCCTTGAATGGATTTAACATGAAACATCGTCTGATCATATTTGCTAACCGGGTGAACGAGCAAAATATGTCCAGAAAAATCCTGAGCAATTCCAATGACATTTGGAGATAATGAAGAATGAAAATGTAACATGACAAGGGCTTAGCCTTAACAATTCCGCACATGTAACCAAAATTCTGTCATGTTTTATTACAACGGACATTGAGATATGAATTAAAAAACTTTAGAGTGTTAAAAGCACAATGATCCAAAATGAGTTTGTCATCGTTATTGTTGATTTTGGAAACAATTGCAATCTTGAAAGGGGGTGTCTTTTTTTGTTTGTAAAATTAAGGCAAAATACATCACTCAACCTATTTCATTACCATATCTCCGAAAATATGCTAGAGTAGAAGTTCATCCTCGATCACATGAACAATCCACGTTTGGCCAACCTCTCCTGATACCTAATACCTTCTCATCCAGGCAGCATTCTGGTAAATATCTTTTGCAGTGCCTCCCAAGCTGCAACGTCCTTCCTGTACTGGGCCCCCAGAACTGCCTGCAATATTAAAACTGCAGCTGAACCAAGCACTACAAAGATGCATCATAACTTCCTGACTCCTATACTCAATGCCCTGATCAATTAAGGCTAGCATATCATATGCCTTCTTTACTACTATTCGTAAAAAGACACAAAGTGCTGGAATAACTCAGGTCAGGGAGCATCTCTGGTGATCATGGACAGGTGACATTTTGGGTCGAGACAGACTATTCGTGACATAAGGCTGTGTTGAAGTTAATGGAACCCTACGTTGGGTGGAAAGTACAGAACAGAAATATTGTCTCATCCATTGTATTAACAAACATTATCTAATCTTTACTACCAATCTTTTTTTATACACAAAAATGTGCTGGCATGCATAAAATATAAATTAAATTTTAAACATGTTTACCAACAATTTTTTTGATCTACCTCCCTGTATAAAAGTATAAAATCAACATGTTAAAAATTCAACATTTTATTAAAATAATATATTATTGTATATTCAAAAGTCTATACTCAATGCCTTGCCTACAAAGGCAAGCATAGGTAATGCCTTGTGTTAAAGAAGGAACTGCAGATGCACAAAAGGCTGGAGAAACTCAGCAGGTGCAGCAGCATCTAAGTGTCTGAAGAAGGGTTTCGGCCCGAAACGTTGCCTATCTCCTTCGCTCCTTAGATGCTGCTGCACCCGCTGAGTTTCTCCAGCCTTTTGTGTACCCTCGATTCTCCAGCATCCATCATAGGTAATGCCTTCTTCACTCCACTTCATTGCATTAAACTCCATGGTATCAAAATATTGAAGACACTAAAAGCAACTTCTACTATAAAGTTAATGGAATATTACATTAGATCTAGCCCAGAAAATAGCTTTTACTCAAATAATTTAGGAATCTCAATGTTTATTTAATGTATACAGGTAGCTCCAATTCAATGTGAGTAGAAGGCTCAAATGTATAGTGCAATTGGAAGAAGAGAACTGCAAACTAATGAAAAAAAGTTAATCAGGCTAAATCCAGGAACTGTAATAACTTTAAACAGAGCTATAAAGGTGAGGAAGAAGAAACTGCAGATACTGGTTTACACTGAAAGACACAAAGTGCTGGAGTAACACAGCCGGTCAGGCAGCATCTCTGGAGAACATGGATAGGTGACATTTCAGGTCATTTTTTTTGTTCAGACCGATTGTGTTGGGGGGGGGGGGGGGGTGGAAGAAAGCTGGAAGAGACGTGGGGGCAGAATAAAGCCTGGCGAGTGATGGGTGGATACATGTGCGGGAGGGTTTCATAGGCAAATGATTGGACAAAGGCCACAGATGAAAAGGCAAAAGGTGTGAGTTAAGGATAGAAGTGAAGCCGGTGGAATGTTATAGGAAGAAGGGGAAGGGGAGAAACGGTGGGATTGAGTGCTATTAAGTAATTGTTCAACATCAGAACAGCATTGAGGGTTGCACATCTAATTACAAAAAGTTGAGGGTTAATGAGCAGAATTTAATATGAAATACAGTCATTTAGATAAACCATGTAGGAATGTAACAGTTCACATTAGAGCATGGAAATGTCCCAAAAGTTATTAACTGTTCATTGAGCAATTTGATGATGATCTTAATTTAAGTCAGCAGATGAACTAATATTATTTTTGGAAGCTTTGAGAGGTAATTGGAAGAACAACATACTTTGAGATACATTGTAGGCTTGGCAAAATCTGACATGGTCTTAGTGTAAACAAAATACATCATTGGATATGAAACAATGCATTATAGAAAACTCCGGTCCGATGCAATGGGAAAGAATGGGGTGGCACAATGGAACAGCGGTAGAGTTTATGCCTTACAGCGCCAGAGTCCTGGGATCGATACTGACTACAGGCGCTGTCTGCACAGGGTTTGTAGGTTCTCCCTGCGGGTGTTTCGGTTTCCTCCCACACGCCAAAGACGTGCAGGTTTGTAGGTTAATTGGCTTTGGTAAAATTATAAATTGTCCCTAGTGTGTAGGGTTGTGCTAGGGTACAGGGTGTTCGCTGGTCGGCATGGACTCGATGAGCCAAAGGGCCTGTTTCTGCACTGTATCTCCAAAGTCCAAAGTCTAATCAATCATAAATTATTCCTTTTCCAATATTAATAAAGCAGATGACCAATACACATTCACTTACAATTTATGATTATAAATGCATAAAAACATAGGATAAATTTGTACCTTGTATTACGCCTGTTCCCAAGCAAACGAGGGTAGACAGTCATTTATGTGAAGGGAAAAGTGAGTAATCGCAGAAAGTATAAGATGAGACAAATTCCTTGGAAATTCGTCCTGGGTTAGTATTGTTAAACCCACTTTTGATTAAGCATGGTCTTTGTGTTCTGCCTATGAAATTAATTGCATTGATTTCAATTTTGGAAATGGAGTACCATGTGCTGACCTTAGTAAAAGATGTGGTTAGCAACATCGATTTTTCATCTTGAGTTCGGAATAGAAATGGAAGAATGCATCATCTTTTTTAACAGTTATCAAAAATATAAATTGATGTACAGTAGAGCAGCACAGTGGCGCAGCGATAGAGTTGCTGCCTTACATCGCAAGAGACCAGGATTTGATCCATACCTCGGGTTCTGTCTGTATGGAGTTTGTACGTTCTTCCTGTTACTGCGTGGGTTTTCTCCAGTTGCTCCGGTTTCCTCCCACATTCCAAAGCCAAGTAAGTTTTGTCAGTTATTTGACTTCTGAAAATCACCCCTAGTGTGTAGGACAAGGAACCAGTGATTGTGGTCAGCATGGACCCAGTGGGCCAAAGGGCCTGTTTCCACATTGTATCTCTAAAGTAAACTGAACTAAACTAAACATTGAGATTTAGCATTAAATAATATTTTTTTGACCAAGGTATTACTGTTTTACCAGTTCATGCCCATGGTTTCTACACTAAAATAGATGCAAGTTCATGCCTTGATGTAATGTTTGGTGAAAAGCCAATTGCCCATAGAGGGGATGAGAATAGAGTGGTTGTAACTTTAATGTTGTGAATCTGTAGACCAGATGGGTTATTTTGCCAGTATTACTTTATTTATGGATACTGGTCCATGGTCTAAGAATGTTCAGAAAAATATTTTTTTCTGTGCAAACTTACTTTTGGTCAAACACTGTATTTTGAATTGAAACCGAGTTATCTGGACTCCCAACATCCTCTTGATCTCCTGTTTTCAGGACTTTGGGCTTTGTTTTTGCTCAAGATATAATGAGGCATTTTAATTTAATTCTTCACAGTCTGTAGGATTCTGATCCAGTGGGATAAGTAGTCTTCATCTGAATATCCACAGCATCATACAGTTTGATAACCTGCAGAAGGATCATTGTTTAATTTGTAATGGCACAGTCGAGCAGCAGGTAGAGCTGCTGCCCCCCAGTGCCAGGGGTCTCAGCTGCTATCTGTGTGGAGTTTGCACGTTCTCCCGGTGACCGCATGGGTTTTCTCCGGGTGCTCTGGTTTTCTCGCACAACCCAAAGGCCTGTAAGTCAATTGGCCTCTGTAAATTGCCCCCATATGTAACGAGTGGATGAGAAAGTTGGATAACATGGAACTAGTCTGATTGACGGTCAGTGGAGTTGCAGTGGACCAAAAGCCCTGTTTCCATGCTACACCTTTCAATCAAACCATGCTGCTCTGATATGTACCAGGCCAACAAATCTTACTTGAAAAATGGTTTATTTTCTAGAACAAAAAAACATTGGCATAATGATTAGATGATCTATATCTGCCACTAAGCAAGAATACTAGAACCAGTGTATGGGTGATCGGTTGATTGTGGTCGGAATGGAGCCGCTGGGCGAAGGGCCTGTTTCCTTGCTCTATCGCTAAAAAACAACTATCCATGATCTCCAGTGATATTGCCTGTCACTCTGAATTATCCCAGCACTTTGTGTCTTTCCATGGTAAACCTGCATTTGCAGTTCCTTATTTCTGCAATGCACAATGACGGATGTGGTGCCTCTGTCAGGGATATTGCCTCCGTCACTCTAAAAGTCTCAGCTTTTCACTTCTGCGACACATATGAGGAAGTCCAAGTCTCACTGAAGATTGAAATCTGATTTTTAGAAATTCCTAACTATGGTGAGATATGCTTCATTACATTTATTAAAAGCTGAGGTAACTAGATGCAAGTGCAGCCATAACTAACTGAGGAAGGTAGACAAATAAGGTGGAGGAACTCAGCGAGTGAGGCAGTATCTACGGAGCGAAGGAATAGGGGACGTTTCAGCTCGAGACCCTTCTTCAGACTGCAGATGTTGGTTTACAAAAAAAAGACACAAAGTTTTGGAGCAACACAGCGGGTCAGGCAACATCTTTAGAGATCATGGAAAGTGACGTTTTGGGTCAGGGCCCGTCTTGAGTCTGACCTGAAGAGTCGCCTATCCATGTTCTCCAGAGATGCTGGACACAAAGTGCAGGGGTAACTCCATGCGTCAGGCAGTGTCTCTGGAGAAAGGCGATGGGTGACATTTCGGGTCGGGACCCTTCTTCAGACATTTTTCCAACCAGAAATGTCACCCATTCATCTTCTACTGAGATGCCTCCTGGCCCACTGATTTACTCTAGCACTTTGTGTCTATCTTCGCTATAAACCAGCATCTGCAGTTCCTTACTACACATTCTCCAGAGATGCTGCCTGATTCGTTGAGTTACTCCAGCACTTTGTGTCACAAAGTAGTGCGGATGGTGGAATCTTGTGTCCCCTATTTAGACCCTCCACTGTTTGAAGAAGGGTCGAGCTCTGAAACGTCGCCTGTCCATTCCCTCCAGAAATGCTGCCTGACCTTGTGTTACACCAGCACTGTGTTTTGAGGTAAATAGATATTTGGATCATAGGGGAGACAAAGGTTAGTTATGAAAGTGAAAATAAGGATGATACAGCTCTAGATGCCATGGTGCATATCCTTGCTCCTAGTTCTTAAAGTTTAAATCAAACCATCAGAATGTGTAATTTAATGACAAACTCCATTGCTCATTCATAAAAGACCCAGTGTTTGTGAAGTAAAACAGAAGGACCACACAATCTATATATCAGCCACTGGTTGAATAATTTGTATCAATTTTATGTGCCTTGCGGTTAGCTTTGACACAATCAATTTAGCATTATTTTTGGAGACTCATGGAACTGCAGTTGCTAGTTTCTAAAAAAAAAGTCACAAAGTGCTGGAGCAACTCAGCAGGTCAGGCAGCATCTCTGGAATGACATACGTGACATTTCAGTTTTGATCTTCTCCCAATACGAAGCATCGCCTATCCATGTTCTCCAGAGATGCTGATCCATTGAGTTACTCTAGCACTTTGTGTCTTTATTGGGTTCATTTTTACTCTGGCAGCACGGTGGTGCAGCGGTAGAGTTGCTGCATTACAGTGCCAGAGACCCGGGTTTGAATCTGACCATGGCTGCTTTCTCCATGGAGTTTGCACGTTCTCCCCGTGACCTGCATGGGTTTTTTCTGGGTGCTCTGGTTTCCTTCCACACACCAAAGACGTGCAGGTTTGTAGGCTAATTTGCTTGATAAAATTGTAAATTGTCCCTAGTGTGTGTAGGACAATGTTAGTGTGCGGGGATCACTGATAGGAGCGGACTCAGTAGGCCGAAGGGCCTGTTTCCGCATGATATTTCCAAACTAAGTTAAACTAAAACTCTGAAACCTTGCACTGAGGATTATGATTGTGGTATTCCTGGACTGATGGTGTCATCAACAAGTATTCTAACTACTTTTTTGTGCACCTGTTAATCAGCGTGAAAGGACATTGTTAATACCTGGACTTATGGTGCTGGCCTGACACTACACTGAGGAGGTCCATGAAATGCCAATGGAGCTGTGGAGGCTCTCTCCAGCTAGGAAACCTTTCAGAAGAAGGGTTCTGACCCAAAATGTCACCTATCCATGTCCTCCAGAAATGCTGCCTGATCTACTGGGCATCTTGAGTTTTATCAAGATTCAACGTGGCCAAATAGAAGCGGTGACAGTGCAGAACATCTTCAAGACTGCAGTTTTCACAGTTTAGATTTGGCACAGTTATACCCCAGTTAATACAAATTATTTCTAAGTTTCTAAGAATTCAAAGACCATGTTTTTTACTTCATAAACACTGGATGTTTTCTGAATAAGTCAAATGTTTTAGGATAGAAATAAACATTTTAGCTTGCAGTGGGGGATTGAATCAGGGCGGATTTGTGGATGAATCCGATATGGTGATCGGAGATGAAAGAGGTCCGATCACTGTTCCATGTCCATCGATGAAAAGAATTACACAGGTCAGGCAGTTAATAACCGGGAAATTGATACAAATGTGGTGACATATTTGTGCAATAGAGGGTGCAGTGGTAATTCGTGAAAGGGGAACACTACATGAGTATCTGAGAATATATAGTTAGTAGACTGAGGATTCAATTTCATAAAAATGCCACAAATGTAGCAGGATAACAGAGAGTCTACGCAGTGGTTGTCACAAGAGCAGGCCAATTATGCATGAGGGATAAAATTTGCACAAATCAAACTGAAATATCATGTACTGTTTCATGAAGAGGAACAAATTGCAGATGTTGGCACTGCAGAGCGAGAACATGAAGTTTTGCCAATGACAAAAATATCAAAGGGAACAGTATAGTGTTTTGCTTTGCTCAGTAAGCTGGAACAGATGTACAGAAGGATCTTGGGGTCCTAGTACACTGCTCCCTGACAGTGGCAGCACAAGTACATAGAGTGGTGAAGAAGGCATATTGTGTGCTTGCCTTTGTTGGTCGGGACATTGAGTGGAAGAGTCAGGAAGTCATGTTGCAGCTTTATAGGACTTTGGTTCGGTTGCTGCTGGAATATTGTGTGCAGTTTACAATACATTGCCATAACAATTCCCAAAAAAATCAACAAGTGGAACGAAGTACGAGAGAAAAAAATAAATTTAAACTGAAACAAGTAGATACAGTCACACTGTATAAAACAATAGGGGTTTTCAGGAATTGTTGAACTTAATATTTAGATCTGAAGGTTGCAACATGCCTAATTGGTGCTTGATGTGCTGTTCTTCCAGCTCACACTGGATCAATTTAGGAGACAGAAGACAAAGAGATTTGGGAAAGAGAAGGATAAGGAATTCTCTCCCCAACAAAGCTGCCTGACCTGCTGAGCAATTCGATCATTTAGATTCAAGAATGTGTTATTGTCATATGTCCTGAAATGGACAATGAAATTCTTACCTGCAGCAGCACAACAGGTATGTAAATATAGTACTCTGTAGATACCATGATAAAGGGTTTTGACCCAAAATGTCGCCTATTCGTTTTCTCCAGAGATGCTGCCTGACTCGCTGATTTACTCTAGCGTTTTGATCTATCTTTGGTGTAAACCAGCATCTGCAGTTCCTTCTTGCACATGATAAACAGCAAGTTCAATAAATTAAAAATAAGTTTTTATTATTGAAAAATACACTAAATGACTATTGTCTTTTACAAAAACACATATCACTGATCAGTTTTAGATTTAAAGCATGTTCTAAAATATTTGTTTCCAATGCTGATTTACATTGATACGAGATAAACTTTATCTAAGGGAAAGAAATGCCAACGATATCAAAATGGGAATATTGGTTATATTGCAGGCAGGTGGTTATATTGCAGGCAGGTGGGACTAAGGGAAAAAAGTTGTTCGGCACGGACTTGAAGGGCCGAGGGCCTGTTTCCGTGCTGTAATTGTTATATGGTTATATGGTTATATGGGAAGAGATGCTGATCTTCCAGAGAATTTAATCTGACTTCAATCTAATCCAGAACATTTAATTCAGGCTTGAGTATGAAGAAGGGTCCCAATGCGATATGTCACATATCCATGTTCTCAAGGGATGCTGCCAGACCCTCTGAGTTATTCCAGCATTTTGTATTTTTCCTTTGCACTTAATTCTCAATTCTTGTTATTTCTGATTACACCACCTTAAATAAATCTTTTCTCATTGCAAAAATCAAGGTGGATTGAGTAAAAATCACATATGAGACAGCACTAACGATGGCAAAGCCATTATTGGTCCACTGCAAGAAGTAGAATTCAATCAATGCTTGTTAATTAAAACATCAGCTAACCATGCTCCCCAGAGATGCTGCATGACTAACTGAGTTACTCCAGCAGTTTCTGTCCTTTTTTGTATATGAGCATCTACATTTCAGAGGCGTCAGATGTTATGGGGAGGAGAATGGGGTTAAGAGGGAGAGGTGGATCAGCCATGATTGATTGGCGGAGTAGACTTGATGAGCCAAATGACATAATTCTGCTCCTATTACTTATGATCTTATGAGTTCCTTGTTTCTGCATCTCCTTTAAACTTTGCCCCTCTCACCTTAAAGCCATGCCCCAAAGTACATGCACATCATGTACCAATTAGACATGTTGCAACCTTCAGATCTTAATATTAAGTTCAAAAATTTCTGAAAACCCCTATTGTTCTATACAGTTCTGTCTATCGACTTGTTTCAGTTTAAATTTCTTTTTTTCTCATAATTTGTTCCACGTTGATTTTTATAGTAATTTGACATTTCCACCTTGTGAAAAAGGGCTCTGACTAAAAATATAACAGTCAAAACTTCAGTTCTGATGATAGGACATTGATTTTAAATATTAGCTCTGTTTCATTTTCAAAAGGTCGAGACTTACTATTTCCAGCATTTTCAGTTTAGTTTAGAAATAGAGCCTGGAAACAGGTCCATCGTATGTACCAAGGTACAGTGAAAAGCTATTTGTTGTGTGCTATCCAGTCAGTGGAAATACTTTACTTAATTACAATCAAGCCGTCCACAGTGTACAGATGCAAGGGAATAACGTTTAGTGCAAGATAAAGTTCAGTAAAGTTCGATTAAAGATAATTCAAAGATCTCCAATGAGGTAGATGGTAGGTCAGGACTAACTCTCTAGTTTAGATGTTTAAGAAGGAACTGCAGATGCTGGAAAATAGAAGGTAGACAAAAACGCTGGAGGAACTCAGCGAGTGAGGCAGCATCTATGGAGTGAAAGAAATAGGCAACGTTTCAGGTCGAGACCCTTCTTCAGACTGATGTGAGGGTGGGGGGGCAGGAAGAAGAAAGGAAGAGGCGGAAACAGTGGGCTGAGGGAGAGCAGAGAAGGGGTGGAGATAGTAGGGACTACCTGAAATTAGAGAAGTCAATGTTCATACCGCTGGGGTGTAAACTGCCCAAGCGAAATATGAGGTGCTGCTCCTCCAATTTACGGTGGGCCTCACTCTGGCCATGGAGGAGGCCCAGGACAGAAAGGTCGGATTCACATTGGGAGGGGGAGTTGAAGTGCTGAGTCACCGGGAGATCAGGTTGGTTATTGCAAACCGAGCGGAGTTGTTGGGCGAAGCGATCGCCAAGCCTACGCTTGGTCTCACCGATGTAGAGCAGCTGACACCTAGAGCAGCGGATGCAATAGATAAGGTTGGAGGTGGTGCAGGTGAACCTCTGACGCACTTGGGGAGACTGCTTGGGTCTTTGAATGGAGTCAAGGGGGGAGGTAAAGCGACAAGTGTAGCATTTCCTGTGGTTGCAAGGGAAAGTGCCAGGTGAAGGGGTGGTTTGGGTGGGAAGGGACAAATTGGGAGTTACGGAGGGAGTTATGGAGGGAGCGGTCTCTGCGGAAAGCAGACAGTGGAGGAGATGGGAAGATGTGGCCAGTGGTGGGATCCCGTTGGAGGTGGCGAAAATGTCGGAGGATTATTTGTTGTATGTGATGGCTGGTAGGGTGGAAGGTGAGGACAAGGGGGACTCTGCCCTTGTTACGAGTTGGGGGATGGGGAGTGAGAGCAGAGTTACGGCGTATAGAAGTGATGCTGGTGAGAGCCTCATCTATAGTAGAAGGGGGGAGCCCCCGTTCCCTGAAGAATGAGGACATCTCCGATCCCCTGGTGTGGAACACCTCATCCTGGATGCAGATGCGGCATAGACGGGGGAATTGGGAGCAGGGGATGGAGTCCTTACAGGAAGCAGGATGGGAAGAAGTGTAGACCAGATAGCCACGGGGACCAGTGGGTTTATAGTGGATAGGGTATTGTTTCTCCAGCATTTTTGTCTACCTCTAGTTTGTGATAGTTGCCTGATATCAGCTGGGGAGAAGATGTACCTGAATCTGGAGGTGCGCGTTTTCACACTTCTGTAGCTCTTGCCTGATGGGAGTGGGGAAAAGCTGGAGTGTCCGGAGTGAAACTTGTCTTTGATTATGCTGGTGCCCTTGCAGAGGCAGTGTGAAGTGCAGATGGATGAAGTCTGCTTTCCAACATTGGTTTTGTTTAAGTATCTCTTTTGCAAATTAACAGCAAGTGAATTATTTAATCCTTATCCTGAAAGCTGGATAATGGAAGGATATTTATTCTATCAGGAAATTAATTGTACAATTGGCAGATGGTGCTCAGTTAGTCTTATGTAAGTGGAGCCAAACGCACGGAGGGAGTGTAGTGTTTAAGGTCATGGCAACTGCAGTAATGTATTAAGTGCATTCTCGCGTTTTTTATTTATCTGTCTGCATGGCAGATGTTTTCGTTACAACAGACTTACCTCAGGCTGCTAAAGGTGAAATATAATTTGCTGAGGTTCCCTGAGGCTTCATGCACAATTCTTCATGAAGGTAATTAGAGTGACCAGCATGCTGGAACAAGGAGGAACGTTGCAATACCCTTGCCCAAACCTCTCATCAGGACCATAAGCATAATAACCACAATGAAGGCAGCACAGTGGCACAGCGATACGTTGCTTTCTTACAGCGCCATAGACCCAAGTTCGATCCTGACTGTTTGTATGGAGTTTCTACGTTCTCCCCGTGACATGCGTGGGTTTTCACCGGGTGCTCCGGTTTCCTCACAGATTCCAAAGACGTACAAGTTTATAGGCTAATTGGCATTGGTAATATTGTAAATTGTCCCTAGTGTGTGAAGGGTAATGTTAGTGTGCGGGGATTGCCGGTCGGTGTGGACTTGGTGGTTGAAGGGCCTGTTTCCACGCTGTATCTCTAAACTAAACTAAACTGTAATGATAATTGTAGTGATGGTTGCCTGATTGTGCATAGACGAATTGGACATTTTGGATTTTGTGTATAGGCCTTCATCGCTCAGGGTATTGAGTGTAGAAATTGGGACGCTATATTACACTGTACAAAATTGGTGATGCCACATTTGAAGTATTGTGTTCAGTTTTGATCACTCTGCTATAGGAAGGATGTCGTTAAGGTGGAAAGAGTACAGAAATGATTGGCCAGGATTCGACGGCCTGAGCTATAGGGAGAGATTGGGCAGGTTAGAACTTTATTCCTTGGAGTGAAGGAGGCTAAGGCGTGATCTTTTAGAGGTGGATAAAATCGGGAGGGGAATAGATAGGATGAATGCACAGTCTTTTACCTGGGATAGTGGAATCAAGAACCAGAGAACATAGATTTAAGGAGATAGGGAAAGATTTAATAGGAACCTGAGGGACAACTTTTTCCACACAGTGTGGTGGGTATATGGAACAAGCTGCCAGAGAAGGTAGTTGATGCAGGTACTATAACAACATTTAAAATACATTTATACAGATACATGGATAGGAGGATGTGGGCCAAATGCGGAAAGGTGGGAATAGCATAGATGTCGACAAATTGGGCTAAGAGACTTGTTTCCGAACTCTATGACTCCATGACTCTATCTGTGATCCTAATGTTCTCTAACTGCCTGTGCAGATTTTGGCACCCTTAACTTGCATTGAGAAATTGTATTTGCAACTCTCATTGCTTCTGCTAAAAGCGGTCCTGAAATCCCTTCTTCCCCTGTTCCACTTTTCATCTTCATCTTCATTCTCCGCCTCTTCATTATCCCAGTCCTTTTCCTAGTGAAGGGTGTCAGGAAAGTGCGACGATTGACACATAATGCTGGAGTAACTCAGCGGATCAGGCAGCATCTCTGGAGGACATGGATTTGGGAAGTTTTGGATCGTGATCCTTCTTAATGATCCCAAAACATTGCCTGTGCGTGTCCTCCAGGTTCAACTGCAATTCAATGGGGGATGTAGTTATTTGAGAGAAATCCTATAGATTTATGGGGGAGGAAAAAGTTTAAAAAAATGTGATCAAGATGAAATGAAATATGAATTTAACACTTCAAATTATCTCAATAAATAAAACCGATCGCTCAATTCTTTACAGATCTATTTTGGTGGTTTTGTAAATCATAATAATAATAATCATACTTTATTAGCCAAGTATGTTTTGCAACATATGAGGAATTTGATTTGCCATGCAGTCATACCAATAAAAGCAACAAAACACACAAAATACATTTTAACATAAACATCCACCACAGTGACTCCTCCACATTCCTCACTGTGATGGAAAGTGAAAAAAATGTTCAATCTCTTCCCTTCTTTGTCGGGGGACTCGAGTCTTCCTTTGATGACGCGATCTTGGCTCCCGTAACCGGCAGTCGGGCCCTCCATGTCGAGGCGATCAAGCTTCTGCATCGGGGGGAGGGGAAATCTCAGCTCCCCTGCGCCGGAGGATCTGATCCCGGGTTGGGGTTGATCGAAGCCTTCTGCATCGTTTTGAGCTCCCGACATCGGTCTCTACACGAGACTGCAAGCTCCTCAATTGTTAAAGTCCTCAGGCTGCAGTTGGAGCGTGGATCCCAGGCAGGGGATCAGCTCCAATGGTAAGTCCACGTCCCCACGGGGCGGCTCAAAGTCAGTCCCGAGCAAGGCCGCCAGCTCCATGATGTTAGGTCACAGAGCGACCGGAGATACGATCCGGAAAACAATCGCAAGGTAAGAGATTGAAGAAAACAGTTTCCCCCGACTTTCTTTAAATGCAGCTCATTTAGTTTCCGAGATACAGCGTTGAGACAGTCACTCCGACCCAACGGGACCGCGCCACGCGACATTCATCCATACACATATTCTATTCTACCCCCAAGGAACAATTTGTAGAAGCCGAATAACCAACAGACCTGTACGTCTTTGGAATGTGGATGAAAACGGGAGCACCCTGAGAAAACCCATGTGGTCACAGGGCAAATGTACAAACTCCATCTGGACAGCACCCGTAATTAGCATGGAACCAGGGAGTCTGCCGTTGTAATGCAACAACTCTAACTCTGTGCCACTATGTTGCCTTAATGTTGGCCTTCATGAAAATGCAATATAAATTCTCCACATTTATGCAGTAAGATTTGTATTTGTGCAGTAAAATAGTAAGATTAAACGAGAACTTACCAGTTCGAAGTTTGATTTTTATTTTATGAGGAGTTACGTTGAGGGATTACGTGAAGAAGCCCCGCCAGGCGCATGCGCGTCATACTTCAAAGCAGCGGCGTGAAAACACAGAAAACAAATAGCCGAAGTAACATAGTAAGGTTTTAAAAAGACTAGAACTACCAGATGATCTATTAGATTATGAGGGTGGGAGCGGAGGGCACGTAATCCCTCAAGGTAACTCCTCATAAAATAAGGGTCAAACTTCGAACTGGTAAGTTCACGTTTAATCTTACCTTTTTACTTCGGAGTCACGTGAGTGACTATGTGAAGATTTCAAAGCTCTGTGTTTACATGCCATATATGCACTCCATATGACAAACTGCATCGGTTGACACAGTAGTGAATAAATAATATATTGAACATTGCTTCAAATATTCAATAACTATTTCAAATAATAATAACAAAAATCAGTAATAACCCCTCTATCCCATGGGGAAATTACAAACAATGATATAAAACAAAGCAAATTAAGTAAAAACCCAAAAACAGCATGCCCAAACCGTGGCACTGTCTGTACAGGTTTGTCATATAATTGTGAGAATGTCGATTCTCTAGACCATCCTGCGGCCGCGAGGATTTGGTCTAGCGGCACATCCTGAGCCTTCGCCACGGATGTTGAAGCCGCCCTGATGGAGTGAAATTTAAATACATGAGTGTCGACTACAGCATAATTGAGAACCTGTTTCAACCATCTAGAAATAGTTTGTACTGACACTATTTATATGGCTTTTTGTGACTAATGAGCAGTGTTGTCTCAGAACCTCTGAGACTCCTTGTTAACTCACGATATTTGCTTAAGTGTTTAACTACACATAACATTTGGTCAACAGGATATGCTTTAAATGTCACCTTGGTTCCTGCCATACCTGGCCTGCTTTGTTTGATTAAATCATAGACATAAAATGTAATGTCATCTACAGACAAATGCATACAATCTATTCATATCAAGTGTAATGTTTGTACACATTGTGCTGAAACCAGCGCCATTAGCATACCCCTTTTAGAGTTAATCTCTGCATAGACAATGACGTAATTGGAGCCCATTGCCAAAGCAGTGTGAGAACAATACTGATATCCCAGATTTATGGATATCTAGGTTTAGGAGGGTTTTTATTAAAAATTCCTCTCATAAATCGGGATACTAACGGATGAGCCCCGATAGGTTGTTGTCCTGAGGACTGCCCTAAATAGGAGGACAAAGCACTCCAAGCAGTGTTAATAGCACTATAACTCAAGTGCTCATCAAAATGCAATTTAGCAAGGAACTGCAACACATCACTTATGCTTGCAGTATGGTAAGATATATTTGATTGTACACAGAACATCTCCCATTTCTTTATGTGAACCACATATTGTTTTTTAGTACTATTCCTCCAGGCTGCAGTGATAACCTCCATGGTCCTGTTCGACAATCCAAAGCCTTCGAATGGTCTGTTCAGAACCTGCAGACCAACAAATTGATACGGTCATGTAATGGGTGACTTTCTTCTGTAACTGGATGCACCAACAATTACTGCAGCTGGGAATCATCATGAATGGCTGAACCATCATTCTGAGTACCAATGGGAACCATGGTTGTGTTGGCCAATCTGGGACCACCAAAACGCCTGTGGCAGAGTCACGCTCTATTTTGGTTAGATATTTCGTAATCAGACAAAATGGAGGAAAAGCATAAAAGAATGAATGCCCCCAATGTAACGAAAATGCATCCACAGCTACTGCTCCTGGATCTGGCTCCCATGAAACATATTTAGGCAACTGGTGATTCAGTCTGGATGCAAACAAATCAATATCTGGCAACCCAAATCGAGTGACAATTGTTTGAAAAACTTTAGAATTCAACATTCATTCTAAATTGTCATTAAATTTTCATGACCTATGGTCTGCCACCACATTGTCTACCCCTGGTAGATAGATGGCTGAAACCCAGATGTTTCTCGAAATACACCAATGCCATATAAGATTAGCCATGCTATCACATGAAATTGATCTTGCTCCTCCCATATGATTAATATATGCCACTCCCGTGGTGTTATCAATCTGGAGTTGAACGTGTAAATTATTCATTGTGGAGCAATATGCCTTTAACCCATAAAATGCCCCCAATAATACCTTGTGTGTGTAGAATCAAACCTTCTTGTTCATTCCATCTACCCACTCAGCTAGACTCAATGTCCGTAGCCCCCCATCCAAGAGCACTTACATCAGTCTGTAAAATCATTGAAGGTTCCTGCACCAAAATGTTATTGGTAGCTTGACTAATATTAACAATCCACCACTGCAATTCTGCTAGAGCTGTGGTTGGTAACTGCATAACCCGATCAAAATGGCCTGCATGCTCTTTTAGTGCTTAAAAGGCTGGAGAAACTCAGCGGGTGCAGCAGCATCTAAGGAGTGAAGGAGATAGGCGACGTTTCGGGCCGAAACCCTTCTTCAGACTGAAGAAGGGTTTCGGCCCGAAACGTCGCCTATCTCGTTCGCTCCTTAGATGCTGCTGCACCCGCTGAGTTTCTCCAGCCTTTTGTGTAACCTCGATTCTCCAGCATCTGCAGTTCCTTCTTTAACTCTTTTAGTGCTTGTTGTCTTGCTCTTTGCAAATGTTGATAATGCAAAGGACCGAACTGTACTGCAGGGAAAGCTGCTACCAATTTCCCAATGACCTTAGTGACTTCTCGGATGGAGGTATAAAGTTTTTGTGTGAGGCAAGTACAAACATCAGCAATATCCACAACTTTGGCTGTTGGTAATGTTACTGTCATATCAACTGAATCAATAAGAAATCCCAAATACTCAATATTTTGGGTTGGCTGTAATTTAGACTTAGTTGGATGGACCAAAATCCTAATGTTTCAAACACATTTTTGGTTACTGCAACCGACTCCTCAGCTGACTCTTTAGTGTTGCTGATAATTAAGATATCGTCTAAATAAGCCATGACAATGTGATTATGGGCCCTCAATAGCCCCAGCACAGGTTTTAACAATTTAGTAAATAGCCTAGGTGCTGAACTTAATCCATTAGGCAATGCTTTGTATTGCCACAGCTGTTCCATCCAATTAAATTTCAAGTACCTGCGATAATGAGCATAAATTGGCACTGAATAATATGCATCTTGCAAATCAATAGTTGCTATATAACAACCTTGTGAGACCAGCTGTTTAGCAGTAACGAAGGTGTCCATTTAAAATGTCTATAGAGAACTGAAGAATCTAAGTGAGTGAGGTCCAGAATTACTCTACATCCCCCATCTTTCTTAGGTCTGGGGAATATATTAGACACAAATTGTTGAGGATGAGTAATGGCTTTCTCAATCACTCCTTTTAGGCATAAATTCTTAATCTCATCGTTAACCTGTTCAGTCTCTGGAGCACCAACATTTTATTTGGCTTGTGCTGCTGAGGTGGATCTATCCCTGAGGTAAACTCAATGGTAGAACCTGACACAGTATTTAGTATAAACATGTCACATGTTATACAGCACCTTTCATTGTAAAAACAATTATAATCTACCTCCAATAGGAGGTTGTGTATCAGAACCTTAAACAAAAGTTCCCTGTACCTCTGCAATTGGCCTGTAAGCCTTACATAGTGCAACAAACCTTTGATTGAGAGTTGGCCTGATGGCGATTTTTCTAATGCAATTTACTTCAAAGAATGCATTGCATAATAGAGCCAACATATCTTTTTGAGTTTGAGTAATCATGGTCCCTTTGACCATAGTGCCAAATGCAGTAATTGCTGCAGCCACCAGTTGGAGGACGCATTGATGCCGGACCTCCTGTCCTCTCATAGAAGGACTCATGGGTGCCCAGATTACTGGGTTCACCGTGGGCACGTTCAGTGATGCACAGTAAACAGGTGTCTTATATTTATAGGTAGTCTCTTGCTGGAGCTGGTGAGACACTAAATAATTGATATTGTTGGCAAGGTATACCTCCATTACCTCACCAGTCCCCTCCGGAATAGCAAACTCATTGCAACATCTGGGACACCCGGTTGCGTGGCTCTTGTGCTCTGGTGTTTGCACATAAGCAGGGACACCAGACATGGGATCAGCTGCATCCTGCCCCGCTTCTCCCAAGTCATATATTAGGGAGGCATCCTCCAGTCCTAAACAAGGCGCTGGAAGGAAATCCGCTTGCTAATGGGCCTTGTTGAACAGCTGCCTGGGGAATCACTGGGCCCTTAGACCCTTGTTTTATCAGAGTTTGGAGCATCTTCTCCATATTCTGCATCCTCCCCCACATTCTTTTATTATCTGGAGGGGAGTCACATTCTTCTTCAGACACGTCTGACAACACAGGTCTAATAGATTTTCTTTTTGCCTTTCTATGGCTATCGGTGGCCTCAGCCTCCTGAGTAACTGGAACTGGTGTGGAAAGTTCACTGTCTAATGAAACGGCTGTCGGTAAAACAGCACCAGGTATCGGAACCGGCGTTGCCGCGCTAATCTCCTGACCCGATTGATTTAGTGAATCCGTGGACTCACGCTTAGAGCAAACTCTCCTACCTGATCGCTCCATACCACAAACTCCTACTGACTTCTCGAGCCAGCTTTACGGAGTTAAAAATTCCCAGGCAAAGTTTTCAAAACCACTTACCTGGGAGGTTTCTACTTACCGCTGGTGGAGCTGCGCCCTCCAGCCCGTTCAGTGCGACAGGCGTGGACGTAATGATGCATATGCGCCTGGCGGGGCTTCTTCACGTAGTCACTCACGTGACTCCGAAGTAAAATTGATTTCTGACTCAAATTAACCATAAGATATAGGAGCAGAACTAGACCATATGGCCCATCGAGTCAGCTCCGCCATTCAAAGATGGCTGATTTATTTGTCATGCTTATTCTCCTACATTCTTCCCGTAACCTTTGATGCCCATACTAATCAAGAACCTATCCAACTTTGCTTAAAAATACACAATTACAGCTATCTATGGCAATGAATTCCACATATTCTCCAGTCTCTGGCTAAATAAATTCCTCCTCATCTCTATTCTCAAGGTACGTTGTGCCCTTTGGTCCTAGACTCTCCCAGTACTGGAAGCACTATCTACATCCATTCCACATCCACTCTATCTAGGCCTGTTAATAAACAATTCAGAATAATTTTAGTGAGTCTCAACCATAAAAAATAACCAAAGGGAGGACATAATCAAACTAATATCATTGCTGTTTGACAATATTTATAAATAACAATATGCTCCCTGATTAGTTATCTTGGGTATTGCTTTTCTGATACACTTATGGTTTTCTGGCTGAAGATATTTGTGCTGAAATCCTTCCATCATTTCAACAAACAAGGAGGTTTGATCCCCCTTGTCATTCGGTGTCAGAATTTTATCCAACATTCCTAATAAACTGGGCAGTGTGCAATGACAGGGTCAGTTCTTAGCTATTTTCATATGCCTAATATAGTCCTCAGCACAAAATAATTGGCAGATTTGTCTCTAGCTCTTATGCTTTACAACCTTCATGCTTACAATGTTATTCCTTCCGTGATACTGTCCCATCATTAAATGATCCCTCAAAAGTAGTCAGCTCCTCAAGATCCTCCGGTTGTCAGTGACAATGGAAAAAAACTTGTCCTTCCTTGCTAACAACAAAAATAGTTAGTCTTTAGAGACAAAAGGAATATGTTGAGTGAATGCAGTGAGTCCTTTACCCAGGGTAAGATATTCAACAACCAGAGGACATATAGACAGTGATGAGAGGCAAGAATTAATAGGAACCTGAGGGGCAATTTTCTTCACACAGACAGCAGTGGGTATATGGAATGAGCTGCCAGAGGAGGTTGGTGAGGCAGGTATTATCAAGTCAAGTCAAGTCAAGTCAAGTTTATTCGTCACATACACATATGAGATGTGCAGTGAAATGAAAAGTGGCAAAGCTCGCAGACTTTGTGCAAACAAACAACCAAACAAACTACAAACAGAATGGAACAGAATCACATATTCTTTTACATATTAAATATTGTGGGCGGAAGGAAAAAGGGGAAAAAAAGACCAGCAATTTAAAAAAAAAAAGCAGTAGAGTGGTCCAGTAAAGTTAGTCCCTGGTGAGATAGGAGTTTAGAGTCCTAATGGCCTCTGGGAAGAAACTCCTTCTCATCCTCTCCATTCTCACAGCATGGCAACGGAGGCGTTTATCTGACCATAGCAGCTGGAACAGTCCGTTGCAGGGGTGGGAGAGGTATCCCATGATCTTATTGGCTCTGGAGTTGCACCTCCTGATGTATAGTTCCTGCAGAGGGGTGAGTGAAGTTCCCATAGTGCATTTGGCCAAATGCACTACTCTCTGCAAAGCCTTCTTGTCCTGGACAGAGCAATTCCCAAATCAGATTGTAATATTTCCAGTCAAGATGCTTTCCACAGCCGCTGAGTAGAAGCACTGGAGGATCCCCGGAGACACTCTGAATTTCCTCAATTGCCTGAGGTGGTAAAGGCGCTGCCTTGCAGGATTTATAACAGGATTTATAAAGCCACTTGGACATGGACATGGATAGGAAAGGTTTATGCAAGCATATGGAAATAGCTTAAGTCCCACATCTCAGTCGATATGGGCAAGTTAAGCTATTCCATGCTGTGTGGCTATAACCTATAATTTTATAACTTTGACTCTATAATTGCAGATGCAGGAATCTTTTCCAGGTCTCTCCACCCCTACTCCATCAATCTGAAGCCAAGTCCCATCCCAAAACATCGCCCGTCCTTTCCTTCCACAGATGCTGGCTGACCTGTTGAGTTTCTCCAGCAATTTTGTACTGGGTTCATCTTTACTCTTTAGTTAGCTGAAGTTTCGTGTAAGGCTAGTCTGTGGGCTGAATAAGATGCAAGTAGGTATAAGGCACACTTGATTTGCTATCTTGTACATGTACGAGTCATTATTATATTTATGATTAAGAGCTCACTATTTCCATGACTGATTTGGAAATATAACAGTTATATTTGAAGCTAAAACAATGCAACTTTGGAAATAAAGTCAAATTTTATTGATTGATTATTTCTTCATGCTTTACAAACTAGAAACACTTATATCAATTTTGAGATACTAATTAATAATTTATGCTAGCCATTTGAAGATAGTTATAAAGGTTTGATTTTACTTCGGAGTCACGTGAGTGACTACATGAAGAACCCCGTACAGCCGTTGGTGCGTCGGTGTTCATTTTCTGTAGCAATGGTTGTCGATACTCCGTTTAGTGATGTTACAGAAAGTGAAGAAGGTGTCGGTGAGGCGCTCCGCAGCAAAAAGGGTCGATGACCAGGATAGCATTGTTAGTGGAGACCCGCTTAGCACACCAAGTACCGACGCCAGCTATGGAGCTAGCGACACCGGACCCGCTGCCTGAGAGCAGCGTAGCCTTGCCAGCAGGGCGTAAGGCTACCGGAAAATCTAATAGGCCCGTGGACCCAGAGTCGGGCCTGGAGGTTGTAGCCTCAAAAGGAGAGACCGTTTGCTCACGGCTCTCCCAAGTTGAGATTTTATTGCAGAAAATGCTCGACAGTGACGAACTCCGTGATCAGGAGTGGTGCCCACGCCAGGCTAGTGGAGAGCCTGTACTCGCAGCACCTAAAGCAGGGCTGCAAGAATATCCTACCTTTGAGGAGGAAATTATACCGGTGCAGTTTGCTGACACCGAATCAGAGGTGGAAGAGAGCCATACGGGTGCTGAGCTGGAAAGTATCCCTAACATTGCAGACATTTGCAGTTCCTAGAGAGGCAGGAGAGGCATTGGGGATGAATTGGCCTCAGCTATACAGTATATGCTCTCTCACCAACTGCAGGAATTAGCCATGGATGAGGCGGTTAAAAAATATGAAGCCCCTATCAATTGTGGTTTCCTTAAAGTACCGATGGTAAACCATCAGATCTGGACACAGTTGGGGTTGTCAGCCAGAGCTCAAGAATTGAAATTTCTGAAGGTACTAAAACTACTTTCAGCAGGGCTTACGGCATTTGCCATTACAGTAGATAAAGGGCATATGTCTGATCAAGATACACTGGGACTTCTCTGTAGTGCTTTTTTCGAGATCAATAACATCAGAAGAGGTGCTATAAGGCCAGTTATAAATCCCAATCTGGCGTCTTTGTGCAAGCCGCCCAGCATACAACCACCAATCTTTTATTTGGAGGAGATCTCGCCAAGCGAGTCAAAGAGTGTCATGAGGACGCTAAAACGATGGGCCTCATTAAGCCGGGTGGCAAAAGGGGAAGAGGATGTTTCCTTACCGGCAGGGTACCAGTTTGGACGCAGGGGAAGGAACCAGCCATTTAGGTCTGCAGTATCGGAACTGGCAGGCTGCCACTGGTGTGAAAGGAAGGATGACTTTTCCTACAAAGGGCCGGGGCCAACAAGCTCAGCCACGACGTATGCAGGTGAGGAAAATGCCTCTTAAAGAGAATGAATCAAATATAATAGATGTTCAAAGTGCGGGGAAGATTACATTTGTTTCTCAAACAATGGCAGGAGACCACGTCAGATTCATTTATACTTAACAGCATTGAAGGGGTAAAAATTGAATTCTACTCTACTGTGTGTCCACCTAATCAGCATGTTCCAAGTCGGAAACTTATATTTTCAGAAGAAGAAAATGTGCTCATACAAGCAGAAATTAATTCATTACACAAGAAAGGGGTAATTGAGAAGTCAGTTCGTCAAAGGTGCCAGTTTGTGTCAAGTATATTTCCTAGGTCTAAAAATACTGGGGGATGTAGAATTATTTTGGATCTGACGAGTTTGAACACATTTGTTTGCTAGAGGTATTTCAAAATGGAAACTTTTTCCACGGCCAAAAATCTTGTTTCCGAAGGGTGTTACAGTGCCTTGCAAAAGTTTTCATACCCCTTCAACTTTTCCACATTTTGTCACGTTACAACCACAAACGTAAATGTATTTTACTGGGATTTTATGTGATAGACCAACACAAAGTGGTGCATAATTGTGAAGTGGAAGGAAAATGATACATGGTTTCCAAATTTTATTACAAATAAAAAACTGAAAAGTGCGGCGTGCAAAAGTATTCAGCCCCCCTGAGTCAATACTTTGCAGAACCAGCTTTGTCTCTACCAGCTTTGCACATCTAGAGACTGAAATTTTTGCCCATTCGTCTTTGCAAAATAGCTCAAGCTCAGTCAGATTGGATGGAGAGCGTCTGCGAACAGCAATTTTCAAGTCTTGCCAGAGATTCTCAATTGGATTTAGGTCTGGACTTTGACTGAGCCATTCTAACACATGAATATGCTTTGATCAAAGCCATTCCATTGTAGCTCTGGCTATATGTTTAGGGTCATTGTCCTGCTGGAAGGTGAACCTCCACCCCCTCTCAAATCTTTTGCAGACTCTAACAGGTTTTCTCTCAAGATTGCCCTGCATTTGGCTCCATCCATCTTTCCATCAACTCTGACCAGCTTCCCTGTCCCTGCTGAATAAAAGCATCTCCACAGCATGATGCTGCCACCACCATGTTTCACAGTGGGGATGGTGTTTTCAGGGCGATGTGCAGTGTTAGTTTTCTGCCACACATAGCGTTCTGCATTTAGGCCAACAACTTCAATTTTGTTCTCATCTGACCAGAGCACCTTCCTGCACATGTTTGCTGTGTCCCCCACATGACTTGTGACAAACTGCAAACGGGACTTTTTATGGCTTTGTTTCAACAATGGCTTTCTTCTTGCCATTCTTCCATAAAGGCCCGATTACTGGAGTGCACAACTAATAGTTGTCCTGTGGACAGATTCTCCCACCTGAGGTGTGGATCTCTGCAGTTCCACCAGAGTTACCATGGGACTCTTGGCTGTTTCTCTGATCAATGCTCTCCTTGCCCGGCCTGTCAGTTTAGGTGGACGGCCATGTCTTGGTAGGTTTGCAGTTGTGCCATACTCTTTCCATTTTCAGATGATGGATTGAGCAGTGCTCCTTGAGATGTTCAAAGGTTGGGATTTTTTAAATAATCTAACCCTGCTTTAAATGCCTCCACAACTTTATCCCTGACCTGTCTGGTGTGTTCCTTGGGCTTCATGATGCTGTTTGTTCACTAATGTTCTCTAACAAACCTCTGAGGCCTTCACAGAACAGCTGTATTTATACTGAGATTAGATTACACACAAGTGGACTCTATTTACTAATTAGGTGACTTCTGAAGGCAATTGGTTGCACTGGATTTTATTTAGGGGGTATCAGAGTAAAGGGGGCTGAATACTTTTGCACGCCACACTTTTCAGTTTTTTATTTGTAAAGAAAATTGAAAACCATGTATCATTTTCCTTCCACTTCACAATTATGTGCCACTTTGTGTTGGTCTATCACATAAAATCCCAATAAAATAAATTTACGTTTGTGGTTGTAACGTAACAACATGTGGAAAGGTTCAAGGGGTATGAAAACTTTTGCAAGCCACTGTATATGGCCAGCATTGATTTAAAGCATGCATATTATTCAGTGTCGATTCATGGCGATGATAGGAGGTATTTTAAATTTATGTGGATGACTCAGTTGTGACAATTCAAAGCACTGCCTAATGGGTTAACTTCAGCTGCTAGATTATTTACTAAATTGTTAAAACCTGTTTTAGCATTACTCAGAGCTCAGGGGCATGTGGTAATGGCTTACATAGATGATATTTTAATTGTCGGAAAGAGTCATGCTGAAGCTGAGTCATCTGTTTCAATTGTTAAACTCACTTTTAAACAATTAGGGTTCGTCATTCATTCAGATAAATCCAAATTATCACCAGTTCAAATCATTGATTATTTGGGATTTACCATTAATTCAAATCACATGTTTATAACTTTGCCTAGGGACAAATTGCAACAGTTAATTGAGGATTGTGTTAATCTCCTTAGAGAACAACAGCCTTCAATTGTACAAGTAGCCAATGATTCAAATAAGCAAGCCTATCTCTAGCCAAACTAACCATGAAGGTGGTCATGCTTATGGCATTAGTGTCAGCCCAACGTGTGCAAACATTGCAAAAGTTACGGCTAGACAGAATGCAGGTATCGGCAGATGCCATTACTTTTTATGTCTATGATTTGCTTAAACATAGTAGAATAGGCATGACAGTATGTAAGATTGTGTTTTCAGCATACCCCACAGATGCTCGCCTGTGTGTAGTATCACATTTATCTCGTTACATTGAGGCCACGAGAGGCTTACGAGAAACAGAGTCTGCATTATTTATTAGCCACAAAAAAACACACAGTAAGGTGTCGGTGCAAACAATTTCAAGGTGGCTAAGCAGGTTCTGGGAAGTGCTGGGATTGATACTAATAAATTCAAATCTCATTCCACCAGGGCGGCATCAACTTCCACGGCAAGGGCGATGGACGTGCTTATAGACCATATCCTCGCGGCCGCAGGATGGTCCAGTGAGCTGACCTTTCAAAAGTTTTACCATAAACCGATTTCAAGGCTGGGGGTGTTTCCTGATTCTGTTATGAGTTCTGTTATAGTTTCCCCCTGAGTTAGAGGGGTTGTTATGGTTTCATTTGTAAATAAGCTGTTATTCATTTAACAATGTTATCATTGATGCATTATTGGTTATTAACGACTTTTTGTCAATCGATGCAGTGTGAACGCCGGATTTGGGTCAGAGGCATGAAATCACAGTGCTTTGAAGTCTTCATGTAGTCACTCGCTTGACTCCGAAGTAAAAGTAAGATTAAATGAGAACTTACCAGTTTGAAGTTTGATCTTTATTTTATGAGGCGTTACGATGAGGGATTATGTGCCCTCCGCTCCCAACCCTCATAAATATAATCTGGTAGTTCTAGTCTTTCTTATCTTACCATTATACTTTAGTCATTGTTACCTGTGATTTCACTCCGCTGCTTTGAAGATTGACGCACCAACAGCAGTACGGGGTTCTTCACGTAATCCCTCATCGTAACTCCTCATAAAATAAAGATCAAACTTCAAACTGGTAAGTTCTCGTTTAATCTTACTATTTTATTTTATATGTTCGTGATCTAAACTTAGAACAGCATTTTATTTTATTGTGAATACTTGTCTTTCTTTATGGATATTATAAAATAATTAAAAATGGCTTATATGAGATAAACTGTCCTTAGCAATATGTAGGAAGAAGTTGGAAGTAAGCAACAAAGAAAATCTTGTCCAAGTAAAAACCTGATATTGTACCAACTATAACAATACGTAAAATACATGCTATGTTAATAGGAAAGGTTGAGAGGGATATGGGAAAATATGTGCAAATAAGACTAGCCTGGATGGAGCATTTTGGGTAATAGTAGTAAGATTACTTCTCATCCTCCTGCGCCCTTGGGAATAAAGTCCTAGTCTGAACAACCTCCCTTTAGCTCAGGCCCATGAGTCCTGGGTCAGCCTAATTGTGCTGACATCATCTTAAAGCAAAGGTGTAAACTCCAAAGAGATCTAAATGAGCCATTAAAACATTGCGTGGTAGAGCTTTATAGCATGGAAATAGGCCCTTCTTCCCATCTTGTCCATTACAACTAAATTGGCTTGTTGAACTAGACACATTTGACTATGTTTGGCCTATAAACCCTTCCTATCCATATATGTGTCCTAATGTCTTTTAAAACTTCTAATAGTATCCGGTTCTACAGCTTCCTCTGGCAGCTCATTCCACATATGGACTACCCTCGGAGTGCAAAATTGTTCCTGAGATCTTTCTTAAATCTCTCCCCACTCACTTTAAGCCTTAACTCTCCAATTTTAGAATTCTAAAGGCATTCAATAAAAGGATTAAATCTGGCAGATAAGGTTAAGGTTTTTGATCTGTCGGCAAATATAAATGAACATAACGCAGTCATAAAATAGAATTATGCCAGTTAACGGGGAAATCAGGAATTATTTTCACAGCTTTGTCAATAAGGGTGCAGAGAAAATTTACGAGGATGTTGTCAGGACTCAACGACCTGAACTATAGGGACATGTTCAACAGGCTAGGACTTTATTCCTTGGAGTGCAGGAAGATGAGGGGGTGATCTTATAGAGGTGCACAAAATCACATGAGGAACAGATCGGGTAATCACGCACAGTCTTTGGCCCAGAGTAGGGGAATTGAGAACCAGAGGACATAGGTTTAAGATGAGGGAGGAAAGATTTACTAGGAACCTGAGAGGTAACCTTTTTACACAAAGTGTATGGAACGAGCTGCCGGAAGAGGTAGTTGAGGCAGGTGCTAGCAAGACATTTAAGAATCATTTGGACAGGTACATGGATAGGATAGGTTTAGAGGGTTATGGGCCCAGCACGGGCAGGTGGGACTAGTGTTGGTCAACGTGGGCAAGTTGAGATGAAGGGCCTGTTTCCAAGCTGTGCAACTCTTGAAGGGATAGTGAAAACGTGGAACAGTTTCTCAACAGGTACTTTACGTTGCATTAAAATAAAAGTTGAATTCTGAAATTTGCAGATGTTCATGAGGTGAGCTAACAGGGTTCATAAAGACACAATGTGCAGTGGAACTGTTTTTTCAAAAGTTTATGCTATCTCTAGAATCATATTTCAATCACAATCATTGTGAGTTTAGAAGCCATGATTGCAGCAATCCTGTGTTCCATTCCTTCTCATACTTAGCCAAACATTTTTTTGATTAGTTGATGAAAATAACAAGAACTGCAAATGTTGGAAAACAGAAAATTCAGGAAATAAAAATACAGGAAACAATGGAAATTACGACATTTTTAAGACTTTTTGACAGATGTCTGGATAGGAAGGGTTTAGAGGGCTAATGGACAAATTTAGACAAATTAAATAAGACTATCGCAGAGTGCTAACTTGGTCAGCATGGACAAGATGGGCCAAAGGGCCGGCTTCCATGCTTCATATCTATGCAACTCTAAATCTGGGGAAAGAGGAAGAGAATTAATGTTTCCAGTCAAAACTATAGGGTGGCCGGATGAAGGACTTTGATCTGAAATATTAGCTCTGCCGTATTTCAGTATTTTTCTATTTTCTTGATTATTTGCCTGTTCTCCAAATATAGATGACAAAGTTTGAACAGCAATCACCTGCACACTAGTTCTATCCGACACACTAGGGCCAATTTACAAAAAACAATTAAGCTACAAATCTGCACATCTTTGATGAGAGAGGAAACCGGAGCACGGGGCGAAAACCCATGTGGTCACAGGGAGAACGTACAAACTGCATGTAAAGAATTGCCCCTTACACATGGAGTCTTTACTACTACTTTATTCAGTAAACACATACATCACTGCCCTAGCTGTACGTGGTCTGTCACGGATGCTAGAGAGAGAGCCAAGGGTGGGAAGGTCACAATTATACTGAATGATAAGGGGAGTGGTTAAAAGTGGTTACGTCACTATATTTAAAGGTGTACACACGTTTCATCTACATCCTTCCTCTACAAAAAAAAACAATAAGGTTGTGACAGGGCGACCACATCTCATACGCTAAGGGAAAATAAACAGCAGTTATACAGGAAGCATTATTCACATGAAATCACCATAATGGTCGGGCGGCTTGACAAGGCGGCCTGACCGGGTCCGTACCTCGCCACTTCCCCCCTCGACGGGAACGAAAGGGGCCGGCATCGGGGCAGGAGGAACACCCCCGACAGGGGAACCATGGGGGGACGGAGAGGATAGAGAGGGCGTAGAATCAGGGGGCGCAGCGTGCAGATGCACAGGGGAGGGCGGATGAGCCATCAGTGAACAAGGCTGGGAGGGACGTGCAGGCACTGATCGAGGCAGCATAGCCGTCACGGGGGGGGGCATACGGGGCAGCGGGAGGGGGAGGGGGACGAGGCTCGTTCACAAGCGGAGGTGTTGACGGGACCGCCGATAGATTGTGCCATCGTGGTCAACCAGTTATGAACGAGGGGAACCAGCAGAGCCTACGACAGTAGCGAGCCTGGAGTGGCCAGAGGTGGAGCGCACGCGGACGATCTGGCCAGCGAAGAGAGGTGAGAGGGCACGGCAGGACTTGTCATTGGAGCGCTTCTGGATACCATGTTTATGGGCAATGCGCTTCCGGACCGTGGCAGGTTTAAGGATGGAGGGTTCGAGTGACTGCTGGGTCACCGAGATCGGAGGCCTCGTGACACGGGATATAAAGCGCTGCGCCGGGGAACCCATGGCATGGTCGCGGGAGATGTTGCGGAGCTTCAGGACGGCAAGGTAAATGTCAGAGCGAGATAAACGACAACGTTCCAGCAATCCTTTTGCACTGCGAATTGCGCGCTCAGCCAGGCCGTTGCTCTGCAGGTATTCCGGGCTGCTTGTGTAGTGACAGAAATTCCAGCGATTGGCGAAATCTCGGAACTCGGCACTGGGGAACTGACTGCCATTGTCCGACTGCAGGCTGGCTGGGGATCCGAAGGTAGCGAAGTGGCGGCGCAGCTTCTCGATGACAGCAGACTACGAGAGCGAGTGAAGCTGGTCAACCTCGAACCTGCTGGAGTAGGAGTCAACAAGCACCAGGAAGTGTTTTCCACGTCACTCGAAAATGTCAGTTGCTACTGCAGACCAGGAGTGCTCAGGAGCAGGCTGCTGCATGAGAGGCTGCCGCTGCTGTTGCGGAGCGAGGCTGTTGCAGGTCGGACAGGAGGAGACCCTCTTCCGGATATATTGAGCCATGTCAGGCCAGTAGAACTGGCTTTGAGCGTTGGACAGAGTGGCCTCGGCCCGGGGATGGCCACGATGTGTGGTGTCGAAGTATTGGTCGTGCAGCGCAGCAGGCACCACCACCTTGTGTCCCTTCACAATTACGCCATCATGTAGCACGAGCTCGTCGATGTAGCACGACGGCGACCGAATAGTTTGAACTGCTCCAATATGCAGTTGGTAGGGATGTCACACAACGCAGTAAACTTGGCAAGTAGACATACCGGGTCCTGAGAGTCTTCGTTGTCACCATAGACGAACGTTCCAGGGCTTCGGGACCGGCCAAGTTGAGCAGGAGAGAGGCTTTGACCGCAGGGACGACTGCAGGGTGAGCGATCGTAACGTAATGTTCAAAGTCGCGTCTGAACACGCTCCAGCGGTGAGCGATGTCAGAATCAAAAATCAGAATGTCAGGTTTGCGGCAAGCAGAAGCCATCGTGGCACAGGGAGGGGGGTACTGGGACTAAAGAAACAAAAACCAGTAAACAGGAGGCGCAAGGCAAAACACTTCTGATGCCATGTAAACCACTGCCCCTTACACATGGAATCTTTACTACTACTTTATTCAGTAAACACATACATCACTGCCCTAGCTGTACGTGGTCTGTCACGGATGCTAGAGAGAGAGAGCCAAGGGTGGGAAGGTCACAATTATACTGAATGATAAGGGGAGTGGTTAGAAGTGGTTACATCACTATATTTAAAGGTGTACACACATTTCATCTACACTCCACACAGACAGCACCTGTGGTCAGGATTGGACATGGGTCTCTGGTGCTAAAAGGCAGCAACTACACCTCTGTGCCGCCCTATGCGTGGATATGCAGAGAATGGAGGGATATGGATCGCATGCAGGCAGAGGAGATTAGTTTAGCTTGCCATTATGTTCGGCATGGACATAGTGGGCAAAAGGGCCTGTTCCTGTGCTGTATTGTTCTATGTTCTGTGTTCTGTGTCTGTACCTCTGACCCCAACTCTTTGAGATGTTACTTAGTTTAAAATCCAAGTTTGCTTAAAATGCATTGAAGTCATTTGCTGATGCAGAGGCGAGATGCAATAAGAGTTATACCTCCAACCACCTACTCCAAACATATTCAGTGCTACCAACCAGATTGCGATTCAAGAATATTTCATGATCCTCTTTTTTGGTTCCGCTCTCCATAATTTCATTTACTTTATAATTCCCAGTGATAATTTGTGCCTGTCAATTCCATATTTCCACTTTTAACCCAGTCTGTTATGCCATGGACATTCCTCCAGATTGAATTTACTTCTGAACTATTTTTCATTATAACACCATTTGTCTTTAATTCTGATTTTCCATCTATTGGTTTATCCTGGTGACAATCTGTCCCCAAATATTTCTGTTTTATGTTCATAAGTTCATAAATTCTAGGAGCACAATTAGTCCTTTTGCTCCATCCAGTCTACTCCGCCATTCAATTATGGCTGATCTATCTTTCTCTCAACCCCCTTCTCCTGCCCTCCCCATAACCTCTGACACCATTACTAATCAAGAATCTGCTAATCTCCAGATGTGTAAAAAGGAAAAGATTATTGAAAACAAATGCAAGTCCCTTACAATTAGAGACACGTGAATTTATAATGGGAAACAAATAAATGGTAGAACAGTTAAATGAGTACTTAAACGAGAAGGAAGACACAATAATCTCCCAGAAATACTAGGGGATGGAGGATCTAGTGGGATGGAGGAACAGGAGGGAATTCACATTAGTCAGGAAATGGTGTTTGGTAAATTGTTGGGACTGAAGGCAGATAAATCCCCAGGGCCTGATGGTCTGCATCCCAGAGTACTCAAGGAGGTGGCCCTACTAAACGTAGATGAATCGGTGATCATTTTCCAATGTTCTCTCGATCCTTGATCAGTTCCTGTGGACTGGAGGGTAGCCAATGTAACTTCACTTTTTAAGAAAGGAGGGAGAGAGAAAATGGAGAAATATAGACCAGTTAGCCTTACATCGAAAGTGAGGAAGATGCTTGAGTCAATTATTAAAGATGTTACAGCAGCGCATCTGGAAAGCAGTGACAGGATCGGTCAAAGTCAGCATGGATTTATGAAGTGGAAATCATGCTTGACTAATCTTCTGGAATTTTTTTGAGGGTGTAATGAGTAGAATGGATAAGGGAGCGCCAGTGGATGTCGTGTACCTGGACTTTCAGAAAGCATTTGATAAGGTCCCACATAGGAGATTAGTGGGCAAAATTAGGGCACATGGTATTCGGGGTAGAGTGCTGACATGGATAGAGAAGTGGTTTGCAGGCAGGAAACAAAGAGTAGGGATTAACGGGTCCCTTTCAGAATGGCAGGCAGTGACTAGTGGGGTACCACAAGGCTCGTTGCTGGGACCGCAGCTATTTACAATATACATCAATGATTTGGATGAAGGGATTCAAAGTAACATTAGCAAATTTGCAGATGACACAAAGCTGAGTGGCAGTGTGAACTGTGAGGAGGATGCTATGAGAATGCAGGGTGACTTGGACAGGTTGGGGGAGTGGGCAGATGCATGGCAGATGAAGTTTAACGCGGTTAAATGTGAGGTTATCCACTTTGGTAGCAAAAACAGGAAGGCAGATTACTATCTAAATGGCGTCAAGTTGGGAAAAGGGGAAGTACAACGGGATCTGGCGGTCCTTGTATATCAGTCTATGAAAGTAAGCATGCAGGTGCAACAGACAGTGAAGAAAGCGAATGGCATGTTGGCCTTTATAACAAGAGGAATCAAATATAGGAGCAAAGAGGTCCTTCTGCAGTTGTACAGAGCCCATGGAGACCACACCTGGAGTATTGTGTGCAGTTTTGGTCCCCTAATTTGAGGAAGGACATTCTTGCTATTGAGGGACTGCAGCGTAGGTTTACAAGGTTAATTCCCGGGATGGCGGGACTGTTGTATGCTGAGAGAATGGAGCAGCTGGGCTTGTACACTTTGGAGTTTAGAAGGATGAGAGGATATCTCATTGAAACACATAAGATTTGTAAGGGATTGGACACGCTAGAGGCAGGAAACATGTTACCGATGTTGGGGGAGTCCAGAACCAGGGGCCACAGTTTAAGAATAAGGAGTAAGCCATTTAGAACAGAGATGAGGAAACACTTTTTCTCATAGAGAGTTGTGAGTCTGTGGAATTCTCTGCCTCAGAGGGCGGTGGAGGCAGGTTCTCTGGATGCTTTCAAGAGAGAGCTAGATAGGGCTCTTAAAAATAGCGGAGTCAGGGGATATGGGGAGAAGGCAGGAACAGGGTACTGATTGGGGATGATCAGCCATGATCACATTGAATGGCGGTGCTGGCTCGAAGAGCCAAATGGCCTACTCCTGCACCTATTGTCTATTGTCTATTGTCTATTGTCTCTTGGATGTGGCGTATCTGGACTTTCAAAAAGCCTTCAACATGGTCCCACACAAAAGATTAGTGTGCAAAATTAGAGCACATGGTATTGGGGGTAGGGTATTGACATAGTCAGAGAACTGGTTGGCAGACAGGAAGCCAAGTGTAGGAATTAACAAATCCTTTTCAGAATGGCAGGTAGAGACTAGTAGGCTGCTGCAAGCCTTGGTGCTAGGACCCTAGTTATTTACAATATACATTAACGATTTAGATGAAGGATGCGATGAGGCTGCAGGGTGACCTGGATACGTTGGGCGAGTGGGTAGATGCATGGCAGATGCAGTATAATGTGGATAAATGTGAGGTTATCTACTTTGGTGGCAAGTAAAGTAAGGCAGATTATTATTTGAATGGTGTCAGATTAGGAAAAGGGGAGGTGCAATGAGACCTGGATGTGCTTGTATATCAGTCATAGAATGTAAGCATGTAGGTACAGCAGGCAGTGAAGAAAGCTAATGGTATGTTGGCCTTCATTGTGAGAGGATTTGTGTTTAGGAGCAAGGAGGTCCTACTGCAGTTTTACAGGGCCCTGGTGAGACCACACCTGAAGTATTGTGTGCAATTTTGGTCTCCTAATTTGAGGAAGGGCATTATTGCAATTGAGGGAGTACAGTGTAGGTACACCAGGTTACTTCCCGGGATGGCCGGACTGACATATGATGAAAGAATGCATCGACTGGGCTTGTATTCACTGGAAATTAGAAGGATGAGGGGGAATAATATGGAAACGTATAAAATTCATAAAGGATTGGACAGGCTAGATGCAGGAAAACATGTTCCTGATGTTGGGGGAGTCCAGAACCAGGAATCACAATTTAAGAATAAGGGGTAGGCTATTTAGGACTGAGATGAGGAAAATCTTCTTCTCTGAGTGAAGTGAATCTGTGGAATTCTCTGCCACAGAAGGCAGTGGAGGCCAATTCACTGGATATTTTCAAGAGAGAGATTTAGCTCTTGGGGTTAAAGGAATCGAGGGATATGGGGAAAAAGCAGGAACGGGGTACCTATTTTAGAACATTAGCCACGATCCTATCGAATGACAGTGCTGGCTCAACTGGCCGAATGACCTACTCCTACTATTTTTCTATTCTTCTATGTTTCTAAAACTATCCTTGACTTGGCCTCCACAACTGTCTGTGGCAATGAATTCCACAGGTTCAGCACCCACTGACTAAAGAAATTCCTCCTCATCTCCTTTCTAATGTTACGTCGTAGAGGCATAGAGTGATACAGGATGGAAATAGGCCCTTCGGCCCAACTTGTCCATACCAGCCAACGTGTCCCAGGTACACTGCGTGCTTTTGGTCCATATCCCTCCAAAACTGTCCTAAGCATAGATTGACACAAAAAGCTGGAGCAATCCATGTACCTGTCCAACTGTTTCTTAAACATTGGGATAGTCCCTGGCTTAACTACCCCCTCTGGCAGCTTGTTCCATGCACCCACCACCCTTATGCCCCTCCCCCACATAGGTGATTTTTTTAGGTGACTACTGGTGACTAGGCTGTCGCCACATCGTCCACATGAATGAATGAATGAATGAATGAATGAATGAATAGCCTTTCGGTCTGAACGAAATTTCATGCCTGCAGTCATACATATATAAAAATAACAATACCACACAATAAACACAAAATTAACATCCACCACAGTGAGTTCACCAAACACCTCCTCACTGTGGTGGAAGGCAAAAGTCTTAGAGTCTCTGTCTTCTTCCCTCCTTATTCTCCCTCTGCGCTGAGGAGATCCAGGCCTCCGTGCTGCCGTCCACCAGGCCCGCGGCCGAGCCTCCGAAACCAGGCCGCCGCCACCGCTGTCGCCGGAACACCGGAACACCACCACAGGGCCCGCCGCCGGAACGTCGCTGGAGCACCGCAGCCCCGAAAACCAGGCCGCCGCTGGAGCACCGCAGCTCCCGAAAACCAGGCCGCCGCTGGAGCACCGCAGCTCCCGAAAACCAGGCCGCCGCTGGAGCACCACACCTCCCGAAAACCAGGCCGCCGCTGGAGCACCGCAGCTCCCGAAAGCCAGGCCGCTGCTGGAGCACCGCAGCTCCCGAAAACCAGGTCGCCGCTGGAGCACCGCAGCTCCCGAAAACCAGGTCGCCGCTGGAACGCCACTGGAGCACCGCAGGTCCGAAGCCAGGTCGCCGCTGAAGCTCCGAAAGCCGTGCCGCCGCCGCTGGAAGCTGGAAGGCCGCCACCAGGGCCTCAGCACAGACGGAGACGGTGACGGGGGACATGACAAGAAAAGTCGCATCCCCCCGAAGGGAGAGACTAAAACCCCGTTTCTCCCACCCTCCCCCCCCCCCCCCCCCCCCCACACATACACAACCTAACAAACCAAAAATAATCCCTAAAAACAGGCACAAAGACAAAAATAAAATAAAAGACAGACGGACTGCAGGTGAGCCGCAGCTGCCAAGCAGCGCCGCCACTTCCGGATGGTGTCGCCTGTATGGTCTCCTCAGTCGCCCAAAGAGATGTACCTTTGTTCTGTTCACTGCTGGATTTTGAAATGTCCAAAATATTCGGCGACAGTCGGTACCCGTGGGCTTGACGCAATGATCGTAGCCTGACGTAGGTGCTGTCGTAAATTGTTGCCAGGATGATGTAGGTTGTGCCTGTGCTGACTTCGGTGAATTCCATTGGCGACTACCTATGCCAACCTACGTCATCCGGTGACGGAATTGTCTTACCTTGTCGTAGCTTGTCGTGGGTGGACGTAGGTTGCCGTAGGTGTGGTCATAGGTGGACGTCCTAATGGTCGCCGGTTGTTGGTAGCTTGCCGCAGCTTGATGTCGACTAGGAGGTAGGTTGTTGTAGACATTGCCGTAGACTTTGTCTAAGGGGGGGGGGGTCCAGTTGCCTGTTTTTCGGTGACCTGCTACGACTATGATGGTCACCGAAAAAAATCGCCTAAGTGGGACAGGCCCATTAGTGTGAAAAAGTTACCCCTCAGATTCCGATTAAATCTTTTCCACTTCTCCTTAAACCTATGTCCTCTGGTCCCGGATTCACCTACTCTGGGCAAGAGACTCTGTGCATCTACCCGATCTATTCCTCTTATAATTTTATACACATCTGTAAGATCACACCCCATCCTCCTGCACTCCAAGGAATAGAGTGACTCCCAGCCTGTTCAACCTCGCCTTATAGCTCAGACACTCTAGTTCTGCAAAAAATGCAGAAATATTTTTCCTGCATCTAGCTTGTCCAGTCCTTTTATAATTGTATATGTTTCTATAAGGTCCCCCCTCATCCTATACTGTACATATTCTCTCTACCCTTTCCAGCTTGATAACATCTTTCCTATAACATGGTACCCAGAACTGAACACAGTACTCTAAATGTGGCCTGACCAACATCTTATACAAATGCAACATGACCACCCAACTTCTACACTCAATTATGGTACTTTTATTCTGAGGCTATGGCCTCTGGTCCCAGTCTCTTCCACTAGTGGAAACATCTTCTCCACATTCACTCAATCCAGGCCAGAGTTTATTTTCCCCCTGCTTGAACGAATTCTGAAGGATCGTTTATTTTAAACAGTGAATTTTAAACAGCCTTTCCTGCATGCACCAGGAAAAGTGAGTTAATCAAACAAGAACTAGTTTATCTTAAATCTCATCGCCAATCGCTCATTACACACAGTATGAATACTGAGAATGAATTTTATTTCAATTCCCAAGAGGAGCATCGTAATCTACTTGTGGGTTTAATCTTTGCCAGCTGTTAGTCTGTGTGGTTCACTGATTAACTAGATAGTACATCTAGATTATTTTAGTAAAGAGACACAAAATGGAAACAGGCCATTCGGCTCACCGAGTCCACGCTGACCATCGATCATCCCTTCATACTAGTTACCCACAACATTGGCCGATTAACCTCCAAACCTGCATGTCTTTGGGATGTGGGAGGAAACTAGAGCACCCAGAGAAGTCTCACATGGTCACAGGGAGAAACTCCACACAGACAGCACCTGAGGTCAGGATCGAACCCAGGACTATGGCACTGTGCCAGAATAAGTTCTGGTCCATATGAACTTGACTTGTATGATTTTTAAACAGCTATGGAAGGAAACGCATGTCACAATGATTGGAACTGAAGTGTACAACAAATTTACAATAAAATGTACACCACCACCGTTACTGTGAACTATTTCATGCAATGCACCTAAAACCAGAAGTCACCAAGTCACTCTGTGCCCCGCACATTGAAAAAGCAACTGCATTTTAATAACATGATTAAACAGTGTCATCAATAAGGAGTTTATTGGTTGTATATCACACTGCTAAAGAAAATAGGTGCAGGAGGAGGCCATTCGGCCCTTCGAGACAGCCCCGCCATTCATTGTGATCATGGCTGATCATCCCCTATCAATAACCCGTGCCTGCCTTCTCCCCATATCCCTTGACTCCATTAGCCACTAGAGCTCTTTCCAACTCTCTCTTAAATCCATCCAGTGATTTGGCCTCCACTGCCTTCTGTGGCAGGGAATTCCATAAATTCACAACTCTCTGAGTAAACAAGTTTTTTCTCACCTCAGTCTTAAATGACCTCCCCTTTATTCTAAGACTGTGGCCCCTGGTTCTGGACTCACCCAACCTTGGGAACATTTTTCCTGCATCTAGCTTGTCCAGTCCTTTTATAATTTTATATGCTTCTATAAGATCTCCCCCTCATCCTTCTAAACTCCAGTGAATACAAGCCTAGTCTTTTTAATCTTTCCTCAAATGACAGGCCCACCATCCCAAGGATCAATCTCGTGAACCTACGCTGCACTGCCTCAATCACAAGGATGTCCTTCCTCAATTTAGGAGACCAAAACTGTACACAATACTCCAGATGTGGTCTCATCAGAGCCCTATACAACTGCAGAAGAACCTCTTTACTCTGATACTGAAACCCTCTTATTATGAAGGCCAACATTCCATTGGCTTTCTTCACTGCCTGCTGTACCTGCACGTCAACTTTCAGTGACCAGGGTACTAGGACACCCAGGTCTCGCTGTACCTCCCCCTTACCTAACCTAACCCCATTGAGATAATAATTTGCCCCCTTGTTTTTGCCACCAAAGTGGATAACCTCACATTTATCTATATTATTCTGCATCTGCCACGCATCTGCCCACTCACTCAACCTGTCCAGGTCCCCCTGCAACCTGCTAACATCCTCTTCACAGTTCACACTGCCACCCAGCTTTGTGTCATCCATGAACATGCTAGTGTTGCTCCTAATTCCCTCTTCCAAATCATTAATATATATGGTAAACAGTTGCGGCCCCAACACCGAGCCTTGCGACACTCCACTCGCCACTGCCAGCCATTCTGAAAAGGACCCGTTCACTCCTACTCTTTGCGTCTGGTCTGCCTACCAATTTTCTATCCATGTAACACCCTACCCCCAATACTATGTGCTCTAATTTTAGTCACGTCTCCCGTGCTGGATCTTATCAAAGGCTTTCTGAAAGTCTAGATACACTACATCCACTGGCACCACTTCATCCATTTTACTTGTCACATCCTCAAAAAATTCCAGAAGATTAGTCAAGCATGATTTCCCTTTCATAAATCCATGTTGACTTGGACTAATCCCTTTACTGCTGTCCAAATGCTCCATTATTACCTCTTTAATAATTGACTCTAGCATCTTTCCCACCACCAAAGTCAGGCTAACTGGTCTGTAATTCCACATTTTCTCTCTCGCTCTTTTCTTGAAAAGTGGGATAACATTAGCTATCCTCCACTCCACAGGAACTGATCCTGAATCTATTGAACATTGGAAAATGATCACCAATGCGTCCACTATTTCTAGAGCCACCTCCCTGAGGACCCTGGAATGCAGACCATCAGGCCCAGGGGATTTATCATCCTTCAGTCCCATTAGCCTACCCAATACTATTTCTTGCCTAATGAAAATTTCTTTCAGTGCCTCTCCCCCCTTAGATCCTCTGTCCTCCAGTACATCTGGGAGATTGTTTGTGTCCTCCTTAGTGAAAACAGATCCAAAGTACCTATTCAACTCTTCTGCCATTTCTTTGTTGCCCATAATAATTTCACCCGTGTTTGCCTTCAAGGGACCCACATTTGACTTTGCTACTCTTTTTCCCTCAACATAGCTAAATAAGCTTTTTTATATTCCTGGCCAGCTTCCCCTCGTACTTCATCTTTTCAGCCCGTATTGCCCGTTTTGTTTCCTTCTGTTGTCCTATGAAAGTTTCCCAATCCTCTGGCTTCCGGCTACTCGTTGCTGTGTTATACATCTTTTCTTTTAGTTTTATTCTATCCCTAACTTCTCTTGTCAGCCACGGTTGCCTCCTACTCCCCTTAGAATCTTTCTTCCTTTTTGGAATGAAATGATCCTGCGTCTTCCGGATTATGCCCATAAATTCCTGCCATTGCTGTCCACCGTCATTCCTGCTAGGATCCCTTTCCAGGCTACTTTGGCTAGCTCCCCTCTCATGCCTTCATAGTCCCCTTTGTTCAACTGCATCATTGCCACTTCCGATTTAGCGTTCTCCTTCTCAAATTGCTGATTAAAACTAATCATATTATGATCTCTACCTCCAAGCAGATGCTTTACCTCGAGTTCTCTTATCATATCTGGTTCATTGGACAACACAAAATCCAGAATTGCCTTTTCTCTGGTCGGCTCCATTACAAGCTGCTCTAAGAATCCATCTCAGAGGCATTCTAGAAACTCTCTTTCTTGGGGTCCTGAACCAACCTGATTTTCCCAGTCTACCTGCATGTTGAAATCCCCCATCACCACAGTGGCATTACCTTTGTTACATGCCAGTTTTAACTCCTGCTGCAACTTGCACCCTACATCCGGGCTACTATTTGGGGGTCTGAAAATAACACCAATTAGTGTCTTCTTGCCTTTACAATTCCTCAACTTAATCCACAGTGACTCTACCTCATCAGTCCGTATGTCTTTCCTCGCAAGGGACTGAATTCCATCCCTCAGCAGCAGAGCTACCCCCCCTCCTCTGCCCACCTGCCTGTCCTTTCTATAGGATGTATAACCCTGAATATTAAGTTCCCAGGCCCAATCCTCCTGCAGCCACGTCTCAGTAATCCCCACAATGTCATATCTACCAACCTCTAATTGAGCCTCAAGCTCATCTATTTTACTTCTTATACTTTGCGCATTCATATACAATACTTTTAATTCCTTACGCATCTCACCTTTCACATCGATCCCTATTACACTTGGCCATACTCTCCCATCCCTTTGTGAGCTTCCTTTCTCGTTAACCATCCCTTTACTCTCTTTCCCTTTAACTCCATCGTTGACTATCCCATTTGACACCCCACCACTCTTATTCAGTTTAAAACCACCCGTGTACCAGTGGCAAACCTGCCTGCCAGAATGCTGGTCCCCCACCAGTTAAGATGCAATCCGTTTCTTTTGTACAGTTTCCCCCTTACTCCAAAACAGATCCCAGTGATCTAAGAATCTAAATCCCTGCCCCACTGCACCAGTAACTCAGCCACACATTCAGGTCCCGTATCTCCTTGTTCCTGCTCTCGCCAGCATGAGGAACTGGAAGCAAACCAGTCCTGGTTTGAAGATAACAACCCTGGAGGTCCTGCTTTTCAGCATTTTTCCGAGCTCTCTAAAGTCACGCTGCAGAATATTCATCCCCTCCTTTCCGACATCGTTTGTGCCGACATGCACTACCACTTCTGGCTGTTCACATTCGCCCTTGAGGATTTTCTGCACTCTGTCCGTGACATCCTGGATCCTGGCACCAGGAAGGCAGCACACCATCCTCGAATCCAGTCTGTTGCCGCAGAAACCCCTGTCCGTACCTCTCACAATGGAGTCTCCAACTACAATGGCGTTGCCTGACGTTGGCCTCTTTGGTTTTGGCTCAACAGCCCCTTTTGCTTCGCAAGCCAGTCTCCCGCTCAGTGTTTTAACGTCTTCTGTCCCGACAGCTTCTAAGTGGCTGAATCTGTTCACAAGAGGTACAACACCTGGGGTCCTTTGCATTCCAAGTTTCCCTTCCTTTCTCACCATCACCCACTTTCTCACTTCCAGTACCTTAGGTGTAATAATCCCACTGTAGGACTTGTCGAGGAACGACTCAGTTTACGGTACATCTGTAGAAGTTGGTGAGAGTTGTTGGAGAGTTGTTGTATAAGATCATGAGTGGAATAGATTTGGTGAACGCATGGAGTCTTTTACCCAGAGAAAGGGAATCAAGAACCAGAGGACATTGGTTTAACATGAGAGGAGAACAATTTAATAAGAACCTGAGGGGCAATTGCTTCAGAATGAGGGTGGTGGGTGTATGGAATGAGCTGCCAGAGGAAGTAGTTGAGGCAGGTACTATAACACCATTTAAAAGACATTTGGACAGGGACATGGACAGTAAAGGTTTAGTGACATATGGACCAAATACAGGCTGGTGGGACTAATGTAGATGGGGCACCTTGTCAGCATATGCAAGTTAGACCAAAGGGTCTGTTTCTGTGCTGTATGACACCATGACAACAAATTAATATAATATGAGATAACCAGATCACAACAGTCCCAATCAGAGGATGTATCTTTGCTTCCTTTCCTTACCAGAATAGCAATGGTTCACAGTGCTTACAGCTTCAAGTCAATTTGCAACTTTTAAAATGCACCATTTAATTCACATCTATATAATTAAAACTCTCTTCTTGACCACTTCCTGCCTGCGCTGTATATTGATTTTAGAAAAAACGCTACCATATATCACTATGATGTTTGGCCATCTTACCCACAGTCCTCCTCTGCTGAGCAGGCCCCAAGGATTTTTCCCATTGATGAAAAATAAAAAACTTACGAGTGTTTAAAAAACCTTGAGATCCTCTCGCCTGTCAATCACTGCGATTAAGGTAACGCCCCTTGTGGGGGGCAGGACTATAATACCCTGGATGCCTGAACATGACTCAGTCACTCTGCAAGATCGTGAGGAAGAGGCAACAACCCTCATTGTAGGCTGTGAATCAACTGAACTGTGAGTCTGCAATGTACTTGCAATAAATGATTTGTTAGCCCTTAATGAAAATAAAATGAGTTGTTTGGTCTGCCCTCTGCTTGAAACTGCAATGGAAATGAAATGAAAATCCAATGAGCTCTTTGGCTTGCTCTGCCCTGTGCTTGAAACTGCAATGGCAATGGAAGTGAAATGAAAATGCAATTAGCTTTTCGGCCTGCCCTATGCTTGCAACTGCAACTGCAATGGCAATGGAAATGAAATGAAAATGCAATGAGCTGTTTGGCTTGCCCTGCCCTGTGCTTGAAACTGCAATGGCAATGGAAGTGAAATGAAAACACAATGAGCTGTATGGCTTGAGCCTGCCCTGTGCTCGAAAGTGTAATGGAAATGAAGTGAAAATGCAATCAGCTGTTCAGCTTGGCCTGCCCTGTGCTTGAAGCTGCAATGGCAATGGAAATGAAATCAAAATGCAATGAGCTGTCTGGCTTGCCCTGCCCTGTGCTTGACACTGCAATTGCAATGGAAGTGAATTGAAAACGCAATGAACTGTTCGGCCTGCCGTGTGCTTGAAACTGCAATGGCAATGGAAGTGAAATGAAAATGCAATGAGCTGATCAGCCTGCCCTGTGCTTGAAACTGCAATGGCAATGAAAGTGAAATGAAAATGCAATGAGCTGTTCGGCCTGCCCTGTGTTTGAAACTACAATGGAAATGCAAATGAAATGAAAATACAATGAGCTGTTTGGCCTGCCTGAAACCACTAGTTTTGGCCCACATGGCCTCTATTAGCTGAGAAACCAGCCCCTTTTGCCCAAAATACCCGTATTAACCCAGGAGGAGCATTTTGGCTCAAAAGGCCCGTTCCAGGCTAGGAAAAGTCCATAAAAAGAGCCTTTCACTGAGATTTAAATCAGTTTTTTTTAAGAGCCCCTTCAGCCCATCAGGTCTGTACTAGCACAGGAGGAGTCCCTTCGGCCCATCAGTAAGTATTCCTCCTGCAAGTATTAAATCTCACCCCAGTATTTTTCTCCCTCCCTTCATTCTCCCTCTCTGATTCTGAAAGAGATTCTGATTCTGATTGGCTTCCTGTGAGATCCTAGCCCGGATAGACTTTCCTCCTTCATTGCTGTAATCTGCAGAAAAGATGAAAAATGTCAAAAATTGATTCTCCACCCTCTCCCCTTCTCTCTCAGAGTCTCTCACCTGTTGTGGGCAGAATTTCTGGCAGTTTCTGAACAGCCAGCCCACCAGGTTTGAGTGACTGAGCTGCCAGCCCACCAGGCCTGAGTGACTGAGCTGCCAGCCCACCAGGCCTGAGTGACTGAGCTGCCAGCCCGATAATCCATTTGGCCCACAATGTCCATACTAGCCCTCTGGAAACCAGTCCCTTTGGCCCATGACACCCATACTAGCACTACAGAAAGCCCACTGCAGACCCAACGGGTCCCACATAGTCTAGTTGTTCTGGTATAAATAGAGAACATGGTGCAGAAAAGTAAAAGTTGTCAAAGCAGTTAAGAAAACAGTGCTGAAGAGAAACAACTGACAGATTACAATGCATTCAGTTGCCTCTCTTCACAAACTTTAGAAACATTATTATGACTGTGACATTGGGCCATTGACTCTATGCCTTAGAGTACAAGGCTTAGAAATACATCAATGTTCTTAGTACCTGGAAATCCGCCAAATTGCCAGGCCCAAATGGTGCTGGTTAATATAACTCACAGCTTAATATTTTATAATAAGTGCACCAATTAATCAAAAATGTCCCAATTTTAATAGACCAATGAAGAATTTGTTTGAGGTACAGGGGAAGTTTTTTTTATAGGGAGAGTGGTGGGTGCCCGGAATGCACTGCTAGGGGAGATGGTAGAGGCACATACGATAGTGGTGTATTGCTAAGCACATGGATATGCAGAGATTGAATGAATATGGATCATGTATAGGCAGATGAGGTTAGTTTAATTTGGCATTTAGTTTGGCATAGGCGTTGTGGGCTGAAGGGCCTGTTCTTGTACTTTTCATGTTGTTTGTGTCACTTAAACTTACTTGGGACAGTGGTAGAGTTGCTGCCTTTCAGCGCTTGCCGCGCCAGAGAGCCAGGTTCGATCCAGACTAAGGGTGCTGTCTGTAGGGAGTTTGTACATTCTCCTCGTGACCTGCGTGGGTTTTATCTGAGATCTTTAGTTTCCTCCTACACTCCAAAGGCGTACCAGAATGTAGGTTAATTGGCTTGGAGTAAGTGTAAATTATCTCTCGTGTGTGTTGGATAGTGTTAACGTGCGAGGAGCGTTGGTCGGCGTGGACTGGGTGGGCCGAAGGGCCTGTTTCCGAACTGTATCTCAAACTAAACTAAACATTAAGATATAGCAAGTAGTTTTTTGGTATTTACGCAGAAGTATTTTATTTGAAACACTGAACTAATTACAAAATGAGTTTAATATCATGGAAATGGATTAATGATTTAATTTTGGACATCAAATGTTAAATGGTTTACTTCACAAACAATTTTCAGATTATCTGGTGAAATCCAACAAATTACTTTCTTCGTGACAGCTAATAGTTTAGAATATCCCTGAAGCATAAATATCCGGCAATTTCTGGCACTTCATACTTTAATGAATTCACTGCCCCAGTTTAAGATTTCCTCAAACAAAAAGATCCTAATTGCAAGCTGACATTTCGAATGATAAGGTTTGAGGGCAAATTTGACAGATTGTAAGTCCAAAAACTCTCATCTTTGTAGAATGTCAGGCTAAATAAGCAAATTGTGAAACATGGGAGCATAATTGATGTGAGAACTGTCAATCTTACGTGGGCAAAAGAGACTTTTCCTAATCAAGTGACCAAGTCAATGCAATAGTGTGGAGTGGACCACAAAGAGAACTAGTACATGTATTAACTCTAACTCGAGTGGCAAGGATGTTTTGTTTAAAGATGGGTGTGAACACCTAACTTCGTGGTGGGCGTAGTGATGCAGCGGTAGCATTGCTGTCCTACGACGCCAGAGACCTGGGTTTGATCCTGGCTATGAGTGCTGTCTGTACGGAGTTTGTACATTCACCCTGTGCCTGTGTGGGTTCCTCCCATATTCCAAAGACGTGCAGGTTTGTAAGTTAATTGGACTCTGTAAATTGTCCCTGGAATGTAGAATAGTACGGGGTGATTGTTCGTTGGCATGGACTCGGTGGGCTGAAGTGGACTTTCCCACTCGTGGAAACATGCTTTGAACGTCATTCTTTCCATGTATTGAAATGTTGTAGCCTTGCTCAAAAGATTAGGGAGTGGTTGAAACCCGTTAACTGGACTGGTGTGAAAACTACAGAAGATCATTAAATCAATGCACATGGGGAAAAGAAGAGATTAATGGGGTGGAGCCAGAGTGGATTTATTAAGGACTCAACTGATCGAATACATTGATAAAGCAACAGAGCATGGTGATGAAGAGGTGTTATTAATGTGTATATTGACCTACAAAAGAGAATCAATAATTTTCCACATGCTATTAAAGATTTGCTGGTAACTTGGGCAATTGGGATCAGTGCCAATAAATACAGTATTATTATAAATGGGAGAGTATGCAATGGTTAACTCTAAGGTTGGTATTAGAAATGTTGCCCTTAACATTTATTCGTGGATACTAAAGGGCCTGTCCCACATGGCCGTAATTTGCGCGCCATTTATGCGACCTGTTAATGTGTGGGTAGCGTGTGGGTAGCGTGGGACGGGCGCATGGTGTGGTGTGGAGTTGTGTGGACTTGCGCGCGGTATCGTGCAGCGCTCCAGGATTGCATCGGCCTGGGGCTCACGGCCGTTGTGGATCCCGATCCGCCCCCACTCCTACTCCCAGAGCGGGACCAAGACGATTGGAGATAGACACAAAATGCAGGAGTAACTCAGCGGGACCAGCAGCATCTCTGGAGAGAAGCAATGGGTGACGTTTCGGGTTGAGACCCTTCTTCAGACTGAAGAAGAGTCTTGACCCGAAACATCATCCATTCCTCTTCAATATATCTTCAGTGTTATACATGAAATGTAACACCAAATTATAACAAAGCATAATACAGAGCATAATCTGACCACGTCAGGCATGAAATAACACCAAATAACCCTATCTGCATGTGCTGATAGAGTAGACATAATCACTGCAAAAGAGGAAAAGAGGTGGTGACTCACCAAGTCTACTTTTTCCATGGATATTTCTTGCTGCTCTTGATTGATTCAAGCAGTCCTTTGTCCTTTTGCACAGCCAGAGAGAAGTTCTTACATGACAAGTCACAGTTCACAGATATTTGAAGTTAATTTTTGATCAGCTCTGTGCTGCATCTGTTTCTTGAGACTGGCCATGTAATGGTCATCAGAGAGAAGATCCTCTCTACAAAGGCATTTGAGCCTGGCACACTGAGGACAAATGTGACAATCCTGAACATGTTGATCAAGTTGGCTTTCCATATGTTTTGTAAAACTGCCACCCACTTCTCACTGCTGGATATTGTGGTATCCTGTCTGGTTTTCTGTATTTCCTCCTGGCTAGCACAAAGCTCTTCATAAACATGGTCCATATTAGCTATCTCTGTCACCACCTGCTCCGTCAGTGAAGGAGAGCTCCTCATAGAGGCCTATCGGTTTCAGTTTCATCATTACATTTTCCAGTGAGAAATCAAACCACTTGTCGATGTATGTAATGACAGAGTCATGGAACTTCACAAAGTCCTGTTGCTGCTTGGACCTTTGTGCTGGCACTTGTTTGTCCATCAGCTATTTGGTTTGGTATCCAAAAAAGCTATCCTGTTTCCATTGAAGCATCTTCATTTTGAAGTTTCGGACTTCCTCATAAACATCTGTGATGCAGAGCTTTATTTCCTGCAGCTTTTTTTTACGAGTTGGTCAAAAACATACCTCACTTTGTGGAAAAAGCACAGATAAATTTCAGTAGCTCCAGTTTTTTCTTCATACTCAAAAATCCTCTTCAGTGCCACAGGGATAGTGTCTCAAGGGACCTGAAGTATGACTTAAGAGCTGGCCAGCTTTGCAGGATACGTTCAACAGCTGGATGAAGAGAGAGCCACATGACGCAGAATTTCACGCCACTCAATGTCAACAAAGGCAAAAAAATGAACGCAGTTCCTCTATTCGGGAAGCAGATATTGAGAAGTGGCTGCAGACCTATAGAACAATTGTCTCAATATCCACTGACAGCTGATCACAGGCGTGCTTGCAGGTGATATGAGCTATGTGATCTGGGCAATTAGCTTTCAGAATGAGATTATTGGCATTGTGCAATTACTGGTAAACTGAGTGGTGTTTTCCAAAGTTTACATTGGCATTATCTGCTGCATAGGCTGTGATGTGTCAAATATCCAGTTCATACTTTTCCAGACAGTTCATCAGAGCTTGATGTATGCTATTTGCAGTTTCATCACTGTCTTCATAAAAGTCAAGTAACTTACACTGCACTCCATCAGACACTGAGAAATATCTCACGCACACTGGAAACAGTTTTCTATCTCCCTTGTTCGAGGCATCGGTGGCAACTGAGAAATACGCAGGCTCACCTTATTCAGGCGGGGACAGATCATCCATAATATCCCGCACAGTCTTTGGTCCTAAAACATTCATTGTAATCATCTCAGCTTTCGTTCTTCCCAAGTGCATCTTCTTCACAACATTTGAGTCATTAAACCAAGCACCGTTGAGCTTAGCAAGACAGTCGGTGCTGTTGTAGCTGAGTCCGTGTTTAACCGTACGGTACACATATGAGGCTTCATTTGCCGTGATTTTGTCACTTTCCGCAGTAGATTTCACGAAGAATGCACAGATATTGCTTGCACCTTTAACTAATGTGGCCTTCTTGTGCACTTCTGTGGAAGCATGCCGAGTTAGATCATTCTCACCTCCATGGCCACTTGAGAATTCCCGACCTCATAAAGAACAGAAGGCTTTCATCAAGTCACCGCTTAACCCATGTCTTTTTTGCTTCCCATTTCTTGTTATCGTTGCAGTCTTTTCTTTTTTGCAGGTTTATCCATATTTGCATATGCAAAACCGACCGAACAACACCAGATGTTACAGAAGCTTTTGTTTTGGCAGTAATTGGCAAAATATAGCGTACAACTGATGCACATAAAGGGACCTGTGATTGGATGACGGGTGAATCACTCGTGCGTGGTGTCAACAGCACATGCAACACGCACGCACGCTGTTGTATAAGATCGAGGATCTGTCTGTAAACGTGCCCTCTGGTGATTACACAGTAGTAGCAGTCAAATATGGGACAAGGGCGGTCCCGTATGGGACAATCCAATTTAGCTCAATATAAGGGATGTCCCAGCTAATACGGGACAGTAGGCAACCCTACTTGGAGCGGTGCCCGGTTCAGCCAAGCCCCAGGCTGCCTGTGGAGTCATGGAAGGGAAATAAATGCAATGCAGACAATTATTTTCAAAGAATGAAAACAAAATAAAACTGCACATGCTAAAATTCTGAAGTGAAAACAAAAAATACTAAAACACTCAACAAGTCAGGCAGCATTTTAGATTGCTAATAAATAATAAATGCAGCACTTCAAATACAAGCCTGGAGATCACCATTGCATATGCTTCCATTTCAAATATATAATTTCTACGACACTAACCTCTATTACCCAAATTAAAATAAATCTCACCTTAATAATATGTTTTAGGTAAAACTTTATTCTGAACTGGGAAAGAGAGAAAATAAATCAATGTTAAATTGCAGAGTGGGTGAGGCAGGGATAGGTAGGGAATATTGCAGATAGAGTTGCCATGGCGATGTGGCCATTTGGGTGATAAGTTTTGAACAACAGGTTTTAACATGAATCTGTGGGGCAACCTTTTCACCCAGGGGGTGGTGGGTGTATGAGGTACCATAGCAGCATTTAAAAGACACTTGGATAGGTACACAAATAGGAAAGATTTAGAGAGATATAGGACAAACACGGACAAATGGGACTGGCATTGATGGGGCATCTTGATCGGCATGGTTGAGTTGGGCCAAAGTGCATGTTTCCGTGCTTTATCACTCGAGTAGCTTTGTGAGGACAAAAGAGGTCCCTGTGGGTAAAGAGGCAAAAAACAGAGGAAAAAGGAGCAGCACTTTCAAGGTGGGCAATCATGGATGAGATGCCATCAGAATTTTATTCAATTAATACATTCTAGTGTATCATTACTGTAGCCTTCCCTTTCTCAAATACACTTCCCATTTTGGGTCCTCAAACATAGAACTGTCAATCTGTGGTTCAGTGTATAAAATAAAAATGAAGTATATAAAATTATGAGGGGCATAGATAGGGTAGATAGTGAGAACCATTTTCCCAAGGTGCAAATGTCAAAAGGCAGAGGTATTAGCTTTAAGGTGAAAACTTTTAACTTTTAAAGGAAATGTGCAGGACAAGTTTTAATAGAAAGTGGTGGGTGCCTGGAACGTGCTGCCAGGGATGGTGGTGGAGGCAGATACAATAGTGGTGAGTAAGTAGCTTTTGATAGGGACGGATATGCAGTTTTTTAAATCTTTTAATTCGTTTTTTTCCAAAATGAAAACTAAACAAAAAAAACAAAAAAAATAATGATAAACATAACAATGATAATAACACATAGGGATCAGGATTACATTAATAACAGGTAAAACCTAAATATGAGCAGTGTCAAAATACACATTGAGTATAGACCTCTATGTAAATATAGTTAAGTGTTTAAAAGATAACTTGTATATATAAAAACAAAAAGAGAAAAGGAAAGAAAAAAGAGAAAAACAAAACCCCCTAAACTAGAAAAAAAAGCAAACCAGAATCTGGGCTGCAAAGAGTTTCAACAATTTAAGTCCCTGTTTGACGTCAAGTCCGTTCCACCGTATAAAGGTAGAATAATTATTATAACAGTTGGAGAGGGGACAATTTATGTTGTGAAAATGTTGAATAAAGCTTTCCCAAGTCCTGTCAAATTTAACCAAGGATTCAACAATGTCCCTCCTAATTGTTTCTAAATTTAAACATGATATTGTTTCAGAATGGAGTGTGGTCGGAGGATTAGTCTTTCCATTTAAATAAAATAGATCTTCTGGCAATTAATGTAGTAAAAGCAATCAGCCGATGGGCAGAATGGGACAGATGAGTAGAATCTAACATTGGTAGCCCAATAATTGCAGTAATAGGATGAGGTTGTAAATCAATACCAAAAACTACAGAAATAGTATCAAAAATGTATTTCTAATATTGTTCCAAAAATGGGTAAGACCTAAACATATGAGTCAATGAGGCCACTTCAGAATTGCATCTGTCACAGGTAGGATTTATATGACCATAAAAACGAGCTAACTTATCTTTTGACATATGAGCTCTGTGAACCACCTTGAATTGTATCAGAGCATGTCTTGCACACATTGATGAAGTATTAACTAATTGAAGAATCCTCTCCCATTTCTCTATAGGTAGAGAAATTTGGAGTTCTCTTTCCTAATCATTCTTAATTTTAGCAAATGTATCTAATTGTAATTTCAAAATCAACTCATAAACAGTCATTATTAAACCTTTCTGATAAGGATTCAAATGTGAATTTTTTTTCCAAGATTTCTGTTTGATGTCGTAACGGAAAAAAGAGTAGCCTTTAAAAAATGTCTTATTTGTAAATATCTAAAGAAATGTGAGTTAGGTAGATTATATTTATTGGAGAGTTGTTCAAAAGACATAAAACAACCATCCGAAAATAAATCACGAAAAGCTGCTAATCCCTTCCTCTTCCATAACAGAAAAGCTTGATCAGTACTAGAAGGTTGGAAGAAAAAAAATATGATAGGACTCGATAAGATAAAATCATTCAATCCAAAAAACTTACGAAAGTGAGACCATATTCGGAAAGTATGTCTTATTATTGGATTAGTCGTATATTTATTCAATCTCGTAATTGTAAAAGGTAACAAGGAATGATAGCCCTTGCATAGAATCACATTCAAGATTTATCCATCCTGGGCATTGGGTATCATCTAAATCTTTTGTCCAAAAGGTTAGATAGCGAGCATTAACTGCCCAATAGTAAAATCTAAGGTCCGGCACTGGCAAACCACCGTATGTTTTTGATTTCTGTAAGTATTTTTTACTTGGTCTGGGATTTTTATTCTGCCATATATATGAAGAAATTTTGGAGTCTGTAATATCAAAGAAAGATTTAGCAATAAAAATTTATTGTCTGAAATAAATACAAAAATTTAGGGAGGATAAACATTTTAATAGCATTGATTTGGCTGATTAAAGATAAGGACATTGGTGACCATTTAGTAAACTGTTGTTTGATATGGTCAATTAGAGGCGTAAAATTGGCTTTAAATAGATCCTTATGTTTCTTGGTAATCTTAATGCTTAAATAAGTAAAACATTCGGTAGTCAATCTAAATGGAAACTGTCCACAATTCGAAATTAGATTGTTTAATGGAAAAAGCTCACTCTTACTAAGATTTAGTTTATAACCAGAAAAACTACTAAATTGATTAAGTAGTGTTACTATTGCCGGAATAGATTTCTCTGGGTTAGAGATGAATAATAACAGATCATCTGCATAGAGAGATAGCTTATGTGACTTCTTCTCACGGACAATACCAAAAATATTAGGGGAGTCTCTAATATAAGTGGCCAAAGGTTCCAAAGCGATATCAAACAGTAAAGGACTTAAAGGACAGCCCTGTCTAGTACCTCGAAAGAGCCTGAAAAAAGGGGATCTCTTATTATTGGCAAGTACAGAAGCCTGAGATATGATATATCAGCTTGATCCATGTTATAAATTTTGGACCAATCTTAAATGTTTCAAGTGTATTGAATAAGTATTGGATATTGATTACCTGCTGGCAGAGGTGTTTAGTTTATCTTGGTAACATGTTCGGCATGGACATTGTGGGCTGAAGGGCCTGTTCCTGTCCTATACTTTTCTATGATCTATGTTCTCAATGTCCCATTGGATCAATAACATTTTGTAGACATTTTTAATTCACAATACTCTTACTTATTAAACATAAAATCCCATATAGGCAGAACATGCTGGAGTAACTCAGCGGAACAGGCAGCATATCTGGGTGGAAGGAATGGGTGACGTTTCGGGTCGAGACTCTTCTTCACTCTGAAGAAAGTCTAGACCCAAAACGTCACACATTCCTTCTCTCCAGAGATGCTGCCTGTTCCGCTGAGTTATATGTTTTATGTCTATCTTCGGTGAAAATAGACCAGCACCTGCAGTTCCTTCCTACACATAAAATCCCATATATTGTGTAATATCGTTGTCAATGCGCACTTCAAACCGGAAATCTGAAATGTTTTCCAATATTTATCAGGACTTCAGTTTTATAAAAGCCATATTTTCAGTGCAATTTAGAATTGTGCTTTATATATATATATAAACAAATATATAAATATATATAGATATGGAAATAAGAATGAGTTTATGACATGGTGGTCAGTGATAAGTTCAGACAATGTGGATTGGTACAGTCATGTCAACCTGTCCCCAAAGGGAAAATGAGCAAGAAAAGGGCAATGGCAATTTCCAGTTATGTTCCTGTTATTTTCAGTGAATAGTTATGTCACCAAATTGGAGCAGAAAAAATCAGTGGCTTGTTGAAAAGTTGGGATGTTGATGGTATTTTCCAATACTTTATTTTCTCTGATGGTGGAAGAACTGAATGAAGTTCATATCAGATTGTTATGAATTTTTCTAAAGAAGATGTATATTATGTGCACTGGAGCACCTCTTAGTGGCCTGCATATTCTCACACACTATTGAGGGAGTGCAGCATAGGTTCACCAGGTTAATTCCCGGGATGGCAGGACTGACATACGACAAAAGAATGGATCGTCTGGGCTTATATTCACTGGAATTTAGAAGGATGAGGGGTTCTTATCAGATTCAGATTCAGATTCAATCTTTATTGTCATTGTGCAGTGTACAGTACAGAGACAACAAAATGCAGTTGGCATCTCATCCAGAAGAACGAACATAGAATAATGGAATAGCAAAATATATATATGTACATACAGTAGCAGTAGTGCAATTTTTCTGGGGGAAGGAGTGTCCGGGGGGTGGGTGACTAACAGTCACCAAGGTGCAGAGTTAAGTTGTGTAACAGCCGCAGAGAAGAAGCTGTTCCTGAACCTGCTGGTCCGGCAACGGAGGAACCTGTAATGCTTCCCGGATGGGAGGAGGGTAAACAGTCTGTGGCTGGGGTGAGAGCAGTCCTTGGCGATGCTGCGCGCCCTTCGCATACATCGCTTGCTCTGGACAGACTCAATGGAGGGGAGTGAGGAACCGGTGATGCATTGGGAAGTTTTCACCACATCTCTGCAGTGCTTTCCGGTCGGAGACAGAGCAGTTACCATACCATACTGTGATACAGTTGGTAAGGATGCTCTCGATGGTGCAGCGGTATAAGTTCACCAGAATCTGAGGGGACAGATGGACCTTCTTTAGTTTCCTCAGGAAGAAGAGACGCTAGTGAGCCTTCTTGACCAGTGTTGAGGTATTGTGGGTCCAAGAGAGGTTATCAGAGATGTTGACCCCCAGAAACCTGAAGCTGGAAACATGTTCCACCTCCGTGCTGTTAATATGGATGGGGGTATGCGTGCCACCCCTAGTCCTTCTGTAGTCCACAATGAGCTCCTTGGTAGGTGAAGAGGGAGTAGAGGAGAGGGCTCAACACACAGCCCTGTGGAATGCCGGTGTTCAGGGTGAGGGTTGAAGAGGTGCGGCTGTCTGACCTAACAGACTGGGGTCTGTTAGTTAGGAAGTCCAGTATCCAGTTGCAGAGGGAGGGGTCGATGCCCAGATTGATGAGTTTGGTGATCAGTTTTGAGGGGATAACGGGGTTAAATGCTGAGCTATAGTCGATGAACAGCATTCTCACGTAGGTGTCTCTGTTGTCGAGGTGGGAGAGGGCGGAGTGAAGTGCCGTGGAGATGGCATCCTCCATACTCCTGTTCTTGCAGTAGGCGAACTGATAGGGGTCCAATGTGGGAGGTAGGCAGCCTTTGAGTTGTGCCAGGACCAGCCTCTCGAAGCACTTAGTGATGATGGGAGTATGCAACTGGGCAGAAGTCGTTAAGGCTCACCGCAGTGGAGTGTTTTGGCACTGGCCTGATGGAGCTGGTTTTAAGGCTCGTGGGGACAACTGCTTGGGCAAGTGACAGGTTGAAAATGTCAGTCCAGACGTCTGTCAGCTGCGCAGCACAGGTCCTGAGGACGCGCCCGGGAATGCCGTCAGGACCAGTAGCCTTACGTGCATTAATCCTGCTCAGTGAGTGTGAGGGGCTCGTGATCAGCAGGGAGCACAGCCTTGATGGCTATCTCTTGATTGTCCCTGTCAAAGTGGCCATAAAAGTGGTTAAGCTCCTCAAGGAAGGATGCGTCGTTGGATGTGGGAGTGGTGTTGGTGGATCTATAGTCCGTGATGGCCTGGATGCCTTGCCACATGCGTCGGGGGTCGGAGTTGTTATTGAAATGCTCTTCATCCTTAGCTTGTAGCTATGCTTGGCCTTCTTGATGCCCCTCTTCAGGTTAGCCCTGGATGAACTGTAGGCTCGAGCATCGCCTGACCTGAAAGCGGTGTCCCGTTCTTTCAGCAGTAGCCTGACCTCGCTGTTCATCCATGGCTCTGATTCGGGAATGTGGTCATCCGTTTGAGGGAGGTGACACTGTTGATGGTGGAGTTGATAAAGTCCAAAACAGAGGATGTATAAGAGTCAATGTCCGTGTGGGAGTCAAGGGTGGCCTGGGCTGCAAACGCATTCCAGTCAGTGTTTCCAAAACGCTGCTGAAGTGTGGAGTCCGCATCCTCTGACGAAACTTTAACTGTTCTCACTGTGGGTTTAACATGTCGGATGAGTGGAGAGTACTTTGGGAGCAGGAACAATGAGAGGTGATCAGACTGTCCAAGGTGGGGGAGGGGGACGGCTTTGTGAGCTTCAGCCATATTTGTGTAAACTTTGTCCAGTATCTTGTCTTCTCTGGCGGCGAAGGAGACATGTTGGTGGAATTTGGGGAGTACAGTCTTCAGGTTGGAGTGATTGAAGTCACCCGCAACAATGAAGGCTGCCTCGCGGTTGTGAGTCTGCTAGAAACATATACAATTTTTAAGTGATTGCAACCGGCTAGATGCACCGGCTAATTGGGGGTCCAGAACCAGGGGTCACAGTTTAAGAATAAGGGGGAGGCCATTTAGGACTGAGATGAAGAAAAACTTTTTCATCCAGAGAGTTGTCTTCTTCTTGTGTTTGCGGCAGCAGAAGTCTGCAGCACGGTGATGCGGTTCGACATCCGTAGGTGCCCGCCCTAAAGAGGGCGCATGCTCCGGGTTGGTGCCAAGCTAAGGTTGCATTTCTGCTGCTGTCTCTGTTTGTTGTCGTTTGCCTGACTAAGGTCAGTTAACAGGGCTCACCATGGCATGGCCAGAAATACTGGGGTGGATGGGCAGGACTTTGAGAGGTGGGGGAAAATCCCTCCCATGTTTTGTAATCCAGACTTTATCAGACGTTTCTAAGGGTTGAATCGACCCGTTCGCAGGGCCTTTCAGCGCCCGGCACGGCTTAAAATCAAACTGCTGCATCAAGACGGTCGAGACGATCGAGGCTCCTGATGTTGAAGCCCCCGCCGGCCGAAGAAAGACCCCGTGAATGGGTTGATTCAAGCCCCACAATTCGGGGCGGATGAAGCTGCTGTTGCTGGAGTTCCGAGTCGGTCACCAACCAGGTCAGCTTCCGATGTTACCGTCCACAGGGCCCACGGCCGAAGCCTCGCGTGTGTGCGCATGTGCTCGGCCGCCAAGATATTGCTTCCCTCCCATGTTTTGATAGCGATTTCCGTGAACACACGATCACAATGTTTCAACGGTGCTGATTTGTCACGTGTGCACTGCACAGTGAAATTCGTTTTGTGGAGTTCACACATGCATGAGTCGCCATATTTTGGCGCCATTTACAAAAAGTCCCAAGTCCGGTCCACCCACAATGGTCAGTAGGGAAAAAAAGTGGAGTAAGGAAGCATGACATGCCTGCAAATGGTTAGCATGGAGCAGTACAACACAATAACAGGCTCTTCAGCCCATTATTGCTGTAGCGAGCATGATACCAAATTAAACAAACCCCATCTGCCTGCATGTGATGCATATTGTTGCATTCCATCTGCTGTATGTGCCTGTCTAAATGCCTCTTAAATGTCACTATCATATCTGCCTCCACCATCACCCTGGTAATGCGTTCCTGGTACCTACCAGTCTGCATGAAAAACAATTAACCTTCTTCCACCCACATCTAACCCCCACCACTACCTAGGCAGAAGTAGTAGGATAGACAGTAAAAGTTTGTGGCGAATATAATGAAGTATTTTGTGGTGGGTTTGATAAAAAGGTTTCATGCTTCACACGAGCAAATTGTGAATTGCAGAATGAAGGGCCAACCCCATTTTTTAGGTGACTGCAGGCGACTGTCATAGTTGTAGGAGGTCGCCTAAAAAAACGGTGATTGGATCCCCCCTACGACAATGACTACAACAACCTACCACTTAGTCGACGTCAAGCTACGGCAACCTACCGACAACCGGCGACCCATTGGAATGTCCACCTATGACCACACCCACGATAACCTACGACCACGCAGGCAACAACCGAAGTCAACCTATGTCCACCCGTGACAAGCTACAACCCTGTCAGTGACAACCGAAGACAATACAGTTGCTGGTACCTGTCGCCGGTTGACGTAGGTTGATGTAGGTAGTCACCAATGGAATTCACCAAAGTCAGCACCGGTGACAACCTACGTCACCTGACGACAACCTACGACAGCACCTACATCAGGAGAAGTCAAGCTATGCTCATTGGTGTCAACCCACTGTCACCGAACATGTTGAAAATCCAGTGGCGACCAGAAAGACGCTACCCCTCTTTGGGCGACTGAGGAGACCACTCACGACCATGCAGGCGACACTCCAGCGACCATGTGGCGACAGCCTAGCCGCCTGTAGTTGCTTAAAAAATAGCCGGTAGGCTCTTCAACCGACACTAAGGAACCGACTGTAACCATAATCCAACCTTTCATAGTTGCATAAGTAATCTTCTCACTTGTTCTTAGTCAAAAGAAATGGTTCAGATTAGAACCTCTCTTTCTTATGGCAGCAGTAAAATGTATGAGGTGGAATTTACTTAGTCAGAGGGGGATGAATCTGTGGAATAAAGTTTCTCCAGCTTTTTGTGTAACCATGTGGAATTAATCTGTGGCTTGTGTGGAGTCCAAGTCAATGGATATTTTTAAAGTGGAGATTGACAGATTCTTGATTAGTGAGGGTATCAGGGGTTATGGGGAGAAGGCAGGAGAATGGGGTTCGGAGGGAAAGATAGATCAGCCATGATTGAATGGCAGAGTAGACATGATGGGCTGAATGATCTAATTCTGTTCCTAAAACACGACCTTGTGAATTAGGTATTGATCGTACTGGTTGAGTGAGAGTTTTCTTAAAATAGTGTAGACTTTGCACAGCCATTCCAAGGATACATTATACCACCCCGGCCATACTCTCATTTCTCTTCTATCTTCAGGAAGAAGGTGTCTGAAAACACCTGACCACCAGGTTCGAGAACAGCTTCTTCCCAACTACCATCAGGCTCTTGAACACTACAAAACACTAACTAAACTATTAACTATTAAACGTACTTGGTAATACTAAGGACTTAGGGCTTTTTGCAATAATTTGCATGCAGAGTTTGACCTGCTTAAATAATAATTTTTTATCATGTCTTTGGAACCTCATGTTGGGTGTTTATGGTTTTTATAATTCAATAAAAAACATTTAGCCAAACCATACAACACATTATCCTCCGACATTTTCGCCACCTCCAACGGGATCCCACGACCAGGCACATCTTCCCATCTCCACCCCTTTCCGCCTTCGGCAGAGACCATTCCCTCCACAACTCCCTGGTTAACTCATCCCTTCACACCCAAACCACAACCTCCCCAGGTACCTTCCTATGCAACCGCAGGGGATCCAACCCCTATACCTATACCTCCTCCCTTGACTGTCTCCAGGGACCCTGACAATCCCTTCAGGTTAGGCAAAAGTTCACTTGCACCTCCTCCAACCTCATCTACTGAATCCGTTGTTTGTGTGGACTTTTATACATCGACGAGACCAAATGCAAACTGAGCGATCGTTTTGCAGAAAATACCTCCGCTCAGTCCGCCTGGACCTACCTGTATTCTCAGTTGTCAAAGACTTTAAATCTCCCTCCCATTCCCATATTGACCTTTCTGTCCTGGGCCTCCTCCATTGTTAGAGTGAGGTCAAACACAAATTGGAGGAACATAACCTCATCTTTCGCTTGGGCAGCTTCCAACCCAGCGGTATGAGTATGGATTTCTCTAACTTCAAGTAAACCTTACATCCCCTTGCATCCCCATTGTACTAGCTTTTTTCATCTTGTTGAGTCATTGTCCGTAACTCATTTTCACCTAGTCCATAGCTAACAATGTCTCCTTTATCATTGATACTTTTTTGATTTTCTTTTATTAATTTGTTCTATAGCTCTTTATATTACTGTCTATATCTCTTGTTTCTCTTTCCCCTGACTCTCAGTCTGAAGAAGGGTTTCCACCCGAAACATCATCTATTCCTTTATCCAGAGATGCTGTCTGACCCGATAAGTTACTCCAGCTGTTTGTGTTTATCTTCCGTACAAAGGGATTTACTTTAGTCTGAAGAAGGGTCGCATCCCAAATCGTTACCTTTCCATGTTCTCCAGAGAAGCTGACAGACCTGTTAAGTGACTCCAGCACTTTGTGCCTTTTTTTTGGTGTAAACCAGCATTTGCAGTTTCTTGTGTCTTCTTTAGTTTCGCTTAATTTAGTTTAGTATAGTTTCCAGGTACAGTATTGCAACAGGCCCTTCAGCCCACAAGTTCCACACCAAGATCACTCGATCAACGTTATCCCGCATTCTCATCCACCCTCCACACACTGGATGAAATTTCCGAACAGCCAATTAACCTACAAACCTGCACATCTTTGGGATGTGTGAGAAAATCTGAGCACGTGGAAGAAATCCATGCGGTCACAAGGAGAACGTGCAGACTCCACACAGACAGATGCTGAGGTCAGGATTGATCTTGGGTCTCTGGCACCGTGAGGCAGCAGTTCTATCTGCTGCACCACAGTAGGTTTTCTCTTCACTTTCTAAATCTTATTAGGACCTAGAATATACTTGGTCTGAATAAATTATTGGAATAAAATGTAAACTGCGAAACACAGATCCAGTAAGTAGCAAATTTGGGCCCAAATAGTTTAGTAACAGTTCCCATGAAGCTTTTAATCTGTTAAGATTAATGAGTGTTTATTTATTGTCAATATGATGTCACAACTTATCATTTAGTTCATCATTCTAAAATCCCGTGGCAATCATTTTAACTCAGTTCACTCAGTTTGAGATTGTGCGTTTGTGTTGCCTGTGTTTTTGTCTTTCAAGCAACACATTAAACCAATTTCCAATCTGATCTAATTTCTGGATCATACTTCTCTATGTTCTACTGGATCAAGTCAAGACAGAAGAGATTAGTTTAACTTGGTACCATGTTTGGCACAGATATTGTGGGCTGAAGGGCCTGCTTCTGTGCCAAACTGTTCTATGCCCTATATCTGAAGTTATGAATAGAATGATAATGGAATCACGAATGAAGATTGATTATGAATATAGGCACAAAATATTGGAGTAGCTCAATGTGCTAGGCAGCATCTCCGGAGAAAATGGACAGACGACGTTTCAGGTCGGGACCCATTTTCTGACATTGATAGTGAATAGCAAACTATAATGACTTCTTTCATCTCATACATCAAAACAGATATTAAAATATATTAATTAGATCCCAAGCTCCTTTGGAAAAATTGCTTCAGTTAATTCACTACAATCTGTAGGCAGAAGGGAATTAAGGAAGGGGGATGATAGAGTGGGATAATACAAAGGAGTTGAGTTCCCACAGTACCATGTAATCACATATTACTTGTCATTAAATTCATCGTGTTTATCAGCACAAATTTAATCCTGTTGTTTTGCGAGGTACTCAACATGAACCTGAATATGAACAATCAGTCATTCTGAGGATATAATCAAGCACTCTCCAAAACTGGGAATGCTAATGGAAAAGCATCACTCTGATATCATGCATTTAATTTGTGTCTTTTAGCACATTCACTGCTTTTGGAGTATAAGGACCCCAAGGGCAGCACATTGGCACCGTGGTAGAGTTGCTGCCTTACAGCTCCTGAGTCCCGGGTCCCGGGTTCGATTCAGACTATAGGTGCTGTCTGTACAGAGTTTATACATTCTCTGTGTGTGTGAGTTTTCTCTGGGTGCTCCAGTTTCCTCCTTCACACCAAAGATGTACTGGTTTGTAGGTTAGAACTCTTAAGAGTTAGATAGAGCTCTTAATGATCAAGGAGTCAAGGAGTATGGGGAGAAGGCAGGAATGGTGTACTGATTGTGGATGATCAGCCATGATCACAGTGAATGGTGGTGCTGGCTCGAAGGGCTGAACGACCTACTCCTGCACCTATTGTTTATTGTCTATTGTTAATTGGCTTTGGTAACATTGTAAATTGTCCCTGGTGTGCAGGATGGGGATCGCTGGTTGGCACGGACTCAGTGGGCCGATGGTCCTGTTTCCACACTGTATCTCTGAAGTCTAAATATATATACATTATAGTATTTGCTTATGAATGAGAATGGGCTGCAGACAGCATCTAAAATTCCTGAAGAGAACTGTGCTGTGTTATTCCAGCAGTTTGTGTCTATGTTCAGTATAAACCAGCATCTGCAGTTCCCTCTATGTTCCTGCAGATAGTATAATATTTTAGGAGGAAATATTCGATTTTGTATCTGTCTAATTATACGAAAAATTCCCAAAAGTGGGTCAGACAGCATCCTGGGGATAATGAGTAATATAATGGGTTCAGACCCTTCTTCAGAATCCTTGTTTCCACATTCAGACTGACTATAAATTGGTTTAGTCATTGAACAGTGGACTTAAAAAGGCTATTTTATTTGTTCCTGCGTTATTTGGAGTTTACATTTGATTCAGCAACAGGCTGATTTTTTTTGCAAATAATCATGGGTCATCTGCAAAAAAAATTCCATCTTTTTGTTTAACCAAAGGGTTTCTATTTTAAGATAATTGATTGGGTTTGCGATGTCTTTGAAAACATCAACATACAGTATAGAGTTACTCAAGCATCATTTTTATTTTTCATGCAGTGATATTATCTTGCCAGTTCATTTATCCTGTTGATCGCAGATCACATTAAAAGGAGAGAATCATTTGCTGAGATTGTAGTGTTCTCATTTTCTCAATGCAAAGGATGTGTTTGAGCACATAAGGAATTTGTCTTCAGAATATCAGGCACACGGCAGTAAATTTGTTTACCTGTGAAAGGACGTTATTGGTTCTGGTGGAAGCTCTATGCGTTCCTCTCTGGAGTAATGAAACATCGCAGAGAAACCGTTTTGTCATGTTTGATCTTGCATTTGCGATGATTTGTCAGGTTTTAGCTCGGAATGTGGCAAAGAGCTGAAGTTTGAGATGAAAGCTGAATGTGCCTGAAATGCCCAATAGATCTGGGAGAAAGAGAAACACAACAGAGAACAGTACAGCACAAGAACCGGCCATTTGGCCGACAATGTCTGTGCCAAACTGAACCTTAGACCAACACATCTGCCTGCACATAATCCATATCATTCCATTCCCTACCTATTCAAGTGTCTCTTAAAAACTCATGTTACTGTAGTACAAGACATTGGTGAGGCCATATTTAAAGTATTGTGCTAGTTTTGATCACTCTGTTATATGAAAGATGTTGTTGATCTGGAAAGAGTCCTAAAGGGATTTAAAAGGATATTGCCTTGATCTATAGGGGGAGGTTGAGTTTGGTGGGACTTTCGTGGAGCGCAGGAGTGTAAGATCATGATAGGAATAGATAGGGTAAATGCATTATCTTTTACTCAGAATAGGGGAATCAAGAATCAGAGAACATACGTTTAAAGTGTGGGGGAATGATTTGATAAGAACCTAAGGGCCACCTTTTTTACACAAATGGTGGTGGGTGTACGGAATGAGCTGCCAGGGGAGGTAGTTGAGGCAGTTACTATCACAACATTTAAGAAACATTTAGACAGCTACATGGATAGGACAGGGTTAAAGGGATATGAGCCAAACGCAGGCAGTTGGGACTAATGTAGATGGAATATGTTGGTCGGCATGGACAGGTTGGGCCGAAGGGCCGGTGTGCATGCTGTATCTTTCAGTCAATCATATAATCCTCTGATGTTTATTTTTCCCCGCGACGCCATGGTGCCATGATGAGGGCAGTGGCACAGCTGTAATTGCTGCCTCACAGTGTCAGAGACCCGGGTTCAATCCTGACTACAGGTTCTGTCTGTGCAGAGTTTGTACGTTCTCCCTGTGACCACCTGGGTTGTCTCCGGGTGCTCTGGTTTCCTCCCACATTCCAAAGACATGCAGGTTTTTAGGTTGATTTGCTTCTATATTTTAAAAAAATATTCTCTAATGTGCAGGATGGAACTAGTGTTGGTCGGCACAGACACTGTGGGCCTCACGGCCTGTTTCCACGTTGTATACCTAAACTAAGCTAAACTAATACGAGGTACACTATTTAAATCTGAACATAGGAAATATTTGGATGTCCTTTTCTGAAGTTCTCTAGATGCTTCGTGAGACAGAGGGAGTTATATAGACTAATGCAGAATCAATGTTAACAGGGGTTGGGAGTGATAGACACATAATGCTGCAGTAACTCCGCGGGTCAGGAAGCATCTCTGGAGAAAATGGACCTTTAGGGTCAGGACCATTCTTCGGACTCAGGCGGGAATGAATTGGATGGGATCAGATATAATCGTATTGAATGGTGAAACAAGCTCCAGGCCATATTGGCCCACTCTTACTCATTTATCTTATGTTATTCAATGTTGTAAATTATCCCCAGACTAATGTGTCCAATTAAATCAGAGGTCATATCTTCTCTAGCCATGGTAATGGAATGCTAATAGTTAAAATGCATACACTGGATTGATGCTTGGAATTGCGTTTTCTATTCAATTAGTTCAGTACATACATTTTTACAAGAAAAAAAATATTTTTTTGGAAGTGATGGGTTAGTAACAGTTGTATTGTATTCAATTTGCATATTTAAAGGACACAAAAGTATACATTTTCTGAGAGGATTTATTTGAACAGTAATGGTGATCTAAATATAGAGGTTGAGAACAATATTGAAACAAGACAGAGTCTAACATCCCCGAGTACGCAGCATGGTGTCTTTACTCTTAAGGTTTGTCATTAAGTCCAAATAAATGGGGTCACACAGTAACGATTCAATTCCCAGTAATATTCACAGCGGAAGCCAAAGTGTATTTTGACATTCTTCATTCTGAGATGATGCCATTAATATATTTAACTGAAATATAAAAATTCTACGCCTGTGTAATCACTGAATTATATTATTTTATAATGATGTGAGATTTTCACTTTGCATCTTGGGCTCTTGTCTTGACATCACTCAGCTTGGAGTGTGTGATCTTAGTTCTGGCAGAGAAATATCTGGCTTCCCGCTGTGCTATTCTGAATAGGGTTGTTGTTGGAATTTCCTTTTTCTTTTGTCTTTGTGTTGCCTCTTTCAAATTTTAAGCTATAAAAAGCCACTAAACATTGGTTCAACAAGTACAGACACTCCCCGATTTGCACAATAGGTGACTTACGGAAATTTGTACTTACGTAGGGGTGGAAGATTGCAACCTTCAGGTGGTCCGCCCTGTTTCGACTAATGCAATCAACTTGATGTGCACAAACGGAAGATCAAATAGAACAAGTTGTCCAACAACTTTAGGCTGTGCACGCCACACGAAAGAAGAAGAAGCACTTACGTAAACAATTCTGTCTTCAGTCCCTAGTGCAATCAGGGCAGTTTATAATTTCCACAACATTATACGATCTCTGAAGTTTACATCAGAAACAAGCCGGCAATGGCGGCATATTTACCCAGAAGGTCGTGCACTGCAGAAAGTGCCCTGGATGTAGCCGGGCGCTGCTGAGACAGTTAATACTCTCATTGAGTTATTTTGGGCAGCGAATGAGGATGGTGATTTCGACTTATGTAAAATCTGACATAAAAGCTGGTGTTGAAGAGGGTCCAGAGGAAGTTTACGAGAATGATCCCAGGAATGATTGGCTCAACGTATGATGAACGTTTAACGGCATTTAATGGTACTCACTGGAGTTTAGAAGCATGAGGGGAGACCTCATTGAAACTTACCAAATCGTGAAAGGTCTGGATATAGTGGATGTGGAGAGGATGCTTCCATGAGTGGGCGTGTCTAGTACCAGAGGGACGGAGAAGAGGAGGAATTTTGTTAGTCAGAGCTGGTGAATCTGTGGAATTCATTGCCACGGACGGCGGTGGAGGCCATCTGATTGGGTATTTTTAAAACGGAGCTTGACAGGTCCTTGATTAGTAAGGGTGTCAAAGGTTATGGGGAGAAGGCAGGAGAATGGGGTTGAGAAGGAACGATAGACCAGCCATGATTGAAAGGCAGATTAGACTAGACTAGATGTCAAATGTCTGCTGTTTAGTTTAGCTTATTGTCACATGTACCGAGGTCCAGTGAAAAGCTTTACATTTGCAATTGTACAAATACTTTTATCAGCCTCCTTCATGATAGAATCCACAACACCTTGAATTCATATTTTCACTTGACTGTTAGAGGTTCCCACTTGGCAATAGAACAACCTCCTTCTTGGTTAAAGTCTATGACTTTGAATTCAGATACTTTAAATGTTGCTGGTAGTATATTGCCACAACCTGGGTTGAGCAGTTCTAGCCTAAATATTATCCACTGAAGCCGTCCTTAATCCATCTCTTTATTATCTTGAAGCTCAGTCTGTTCTCTGTGGTCTCCCACTTCACCGAGCTGTAACGTATTTGGAATAGCTGTCACGTCCTCGATCACTAAAAGGCCTGTACTTCTGTGTTCCAAGCCACTGACTATCTGCAGTGCGACAAATCAATTTCAAAGATTCATCCTCATCTTAAATACCTCTGCTGCAAAAAATGGATGATGCACAATTTTATATTTACTGAAGTGATGGCAAGATAATTGTGGATTGTGCATCCAATATATATCCTACTTTGGCTACAACACAATATTCTGGCCAAACTAAGTTTGTATAGGCTGACAGACGCCCCAGATCATGCATGATTGAGTAGATTTGGGTTGTCGATTAATAACTTCTTGAACTTCTACAGGTCGAGAGTATATTGACTGGTTGCATCAGACCCTGGTTTGGCAACTTGAACATCCAGGAATGAAGCAGATTACCAAAAGTGGTGGACACTGCCCAGTCCATCACACATCTGACATCCCTACTATTGAATGGATACCATATCCAAAAAGTGCAGCCAATCTCATCAAAGACTCAAACCACCCTGGCCGTGCTCTCATTTCACACCCACCATCGGGAAGAAGGTATGAAAGCCATCATGACTACCAGGTTCAAAAATAGCTTCTTCCCAACAACCATTTCTTTAGACTTTAGTCAGCATCTTTAGTTAGAGGGTGGTGAATCTATGGAAATCTTTGCAACAGAAGGTTGTGGAGGTAAAGCCAGTGGATATATTTAAGGCAGAGATAGATTCTTGATTAGTGTCAAGAATTCTTGAAAAGTGTCAGAGGTTATGGGAAGCTGGCACAAGAATGCGGTTTGGAGGGAGAGATAGATCTGCCATGATTGAATGGCAGAGTAGACTTGATGAGCCAAATGGCCTAATTTTACTCCTATCACTTATGATCTTATGAACCAACAGGCTTCAGACTTTTACTTTAGAGTTGCACCTAGTTGGTGCCAACCAGTGATCACTAGCACTATCCTACACGCTAAGAACAATTTATGTTTTTGTTTACCAAAGTAATTAACCTGCAAGCCTGTATGTCTTTGGAGTGTCGGAGGAAACCTGAACACCCGGGGAAAACCCACCTGGGGGAGTCCAGAACCAGGGGCCCCAGTCTAAGAATAAAGGGGAGGCCATTTAAAACTGAGATGAGAAAAAAACATTTTCACCCAGAGAGTTGTGAATTTGTGGAGTTCTCTGCCACAGAAGGCAGTAGAGGCCAATTCACTGGATGAAAGGGAGTTTGATAGAGCTCAGGGGGCTAGCGGAATCAAGGGATTATGGGGAGAAGGCAGGCACGGGTTACTGATTATGTATGATCAGCGATGATCACAATGAATGGCGGTGCAGGCTCTGTGCCAAATGGCCTCCTCCTGCACCTATTTTCTATGTTTCTATGTTTTTCATCCATTCCCTCCACCCCATGGGCAATTTACCTACAAAACCCGCATGTCAGAGTGATGGAGTCATACAGCATGGAAACAGCCCCTTTGGCCCAACTTGCCCACGCCAACCAACACCCCATCTACACTAGTTCCACCTGCTTGTGTTTGGTCCATATGCCTCTAAAATTATCCTATCCATGTATCTGTCTAAATGCTTCTTAAAAGTTGCGACAGTACCTGCCTCCTCTGGCAGCTCCTTCCATCAACCCACCACCCTTTGTGTAAAGGCGTTACCCCCTCACCATAAATCCAAAAAATCCTCTGGTTCTTGATTCCCCTACTCTGGCTAAAATACACTCTGCATTTACCCGACCTATTCCTATCATGATTTTTTACATTTCTTTAAGATCACCCCTCATCCTCCTGCACTCCAAAGAATAAAGTCCTAGTCTGTCCGACCTCTCCCTGTAGCTTATGCCCTCGAAAATCCTGGCAAAATCCTTCTAAATCTTCTCTGCACTCTTTCCAGCTTGACAACATCTTTTTTTTTTACATGATGACCAAAACTGAACACAATACTCTAAATGTGACCTCATCAACATCTTATTCAGTACAACTGCAGCATGACCTTCCAACATCTATACTCTTGTCTTTGGGAAGTAAGAAGAAACCAGAGCACCTGGAGGAAACCAATGCTGTCGCAAGGAAAACTTACAAACTCCGCACAGACAGCACCCGATGTCAGGATCAAACGTGGGTTTAGTTTAGTTTAAAGATATAGCATGGAAACAGGCTCTTCGGACCACCGAGTCCACTCTGACCAGCGATCCCTGCACACTAACGCTATCCTGTACACACTGGGGACAATTTACATTTCTACCAACCCAATTAAGCTACAAACCTATACGTCTTTGGAGTGTGGGAGGAAACGGAGATCCTGGAGAAAACCCACACAGGTCATGGGGAAAACATACAAACTCAGTACAGAAAACACCCATAGTCAGGATTGAACCCAGGTTTCTGCACCACTGTGTCTGCCCTGCTGAGTATTTCCAATGGTTTCTGTTTTGCTACTTCAACTGCAATCCCTCTGAATCATTTTGCTATCCGTTAGTATGTGCACTCCTTTGAAATATATTTTTATCTCAGTACTGGAAAGATGTCTTTCTGTCTGGGAAGACTGCTAGATTAGTGCATTTTGTTGTCACTCTGGTTCACCCTTGGATTTGTGACATGATTCAATTTGTTTCTAAATCCAGGCGCCATTTAATTCAAAGAGGATGAAAGCATTACAGCTCATTGAATTAAAATTATATTTCTGTTTTTTTATCAAGATGGTAAGTGTGCAGACTATTAATCTCTGCCTATCCTGGATCATTCCATTTTTAAAATTCATGACCAGGACTTCAGAGACCAATTGTCTGCCAAAAAATGCGATCCACTCACCAACCGGTCATGGAAATGATAGAAAAATAATGTAGTACATTAAGTACATAAGTAAAGTAAGAATTAGGCCATTTGGCCCATTGAGTCCGCTCCGACATTCAATCATGGCTGATCTATCTTACCCGTTCAACCCCACTCTCCTGTCTTTTCCCCATAACCATTGGTACCCTGACTAATCCAGAATCTGTCAATCTTTGCTTCAAAAATCGCCAATGACTTATCTTCCACAGCCGTCTGTGGCAATGAATTCCACAGATTCACCACCCTCTGACTAAAGAAATTCCTCCTCATCTCCTTTCTAAAGGTGCGTCATTTTATTCTGAGGCTATGCCCTCTGGTCCTTGACTCTCCCACTAGTGGAAACATGCTCTCCGCATCCACTCTATCCAGGGTTTTCACTATTGGGTAAGTTTCAATGAGACTGGGCCAGTCTAGCAATGGAGTGTACATTTTTCTGTGCTAGGCTGAGCATTAGATGCTAGTGAACTCTGTTTTCTCATTCTGTGTGGCATCTCTGCTAACCGTTACAACTTCCTGAACACTCCAGTGAGAATGGGAGAAGAGAACACAAAGTGCTGGAGTAACTCATCGGGTCAGGAGGCATCTCTGGGAAATATGGATAGGTAACATTTCGGGTCAGCACCCTCCTTCAGACTGATTGTAATGGCGGGGTGGGAGGAGAGGGCAGAGGAGAGGCTGGGCAAAGCGTGGCAGGTGATTGGGAGCAGATCTAGCTGATTAGTGTCCCACCAATTTGTTGCAGTCTGCGATGAAAATTGAAAAGAAAATAACCAACTTCATCTTTCATTTGTGCTTCAACGGACGTCTAACTTCACTCCTGAACGTCACATGTTGAAACAATTCTGTGTGTACAAAAGCATTAGAGGAATAGATTGGGTCGATGCAGAGTCTCTAGCCTAACATAGAACCAGAGGACATAGGTTTAAGGTGAGGGAGGAAAGATTTAATAGGAACCTGAGGGGTAACCTTTTCATATGAGGGGTGGTGGGTGTATGGAAAGAGCTGCCTCAGGAGGTAGTTAAGGCAGATAGCATCGCAATATTTAAGAAACATTTAAACAGGTACTTGGATAGGATAGGTTTAAAGGGATATGGGCCAGATGTAGGCAGGTGGGACTAGTATAGATGGGACATGTTGATCGGTGCGGGTAAGTTGGGCCGAAGTGCCTGTTTCCTCGCTGTATGACTATGAACTAATTCCTGTGATTTTGGAGCCGAAACGTAGAATTGATAATGTTCCATTAGTGCTAATATACTAAATGAATGTGTACTTAGTGTAGCCATTGCCTCTGACGCATCGACTGATTCCACTTACTAAGTGCAATTGTTTTTATTTCAGAAACTCACATTCAATTAAGGTTTGTCGTGATGATTTATAATCATATACTCAAGGAACCATGAAATATTCTTCAGAGCATGTCACTTAATTGAAGATACATACTATTATTCCTTAGTTCCACTTGATGTGGCAAGGGAAAAGATGATTTGCCAGTGTGAAGCTCCATGGTGACATAACTCTATGGTGGCACCGATTTTCACTTTGTGCAAAATTCTTCAAGTGTCTCTGTTCCAAAGAGATCACCGCCTGAACAGGGACTTGAACCCTGGACCCTCAGATTAAAAGTCTGATGCTCTACCGACTGAGCTATCCAGGCTCCCATTGGAATATTTTAAATCTAAAGCAGCTTCTGTCATCATGTAGTTGTTTGCTTAAAATTATCTAGTCTTATTGCATGTTTAAGAAAGAACTGCAGATGCTGGAAAAATCGAAGGTAGACAAAAATGCTGGAGAAACTCAGCGGGTGAGGCAGCATCCATGGAGGGAAGGAATAGGCCTTCGACCCGAAAATGTCGCTATTCCTTCTCTCCATAGATGCTGCCTCACCCGCTGAGTTTCTCCAGCATTTTTGTCCACCTAGTCTTATTGCATGGTATTTTGGAAATAATAATGGCTAATGATCCCTGCCAGTTCCCGAAACACTGACTGCCCTCCCATCTCTTCTCATCAGCCCTTTGTTCCCCCCATTAGGATCCCCAGACATACCCATTCGTTGCTGCTAGACACAAAAGGCTGGAGTAACTAGCGGGACAGGCAGCATCTTAGGTGGGTGACGTTTCGGGTCGAGTCCCTTCTTCAGATTGATGTGTCACAGTCCGAAGAAGGGTCTTGACCTGAAACGTCACCTATTTCTTCTCTCCAGGGATGCTGCCTGTCCTGCTGAGTTACTCCAGCTTTTTGTGTCTATCTTCGATTTAAACCAGCATCTGCAGATCTTTCCTATACCATTCAATGCTGCATTTACCAAAGAATATCAGCGGAGCTGGATCTTAAAATGGTGGAGTCATCCACCATGGTAAAGGTTGGGAGATTGCAACTCCCAGCAGCACTGTACATGTTGAGCAGACAATGGGAAGATGGTCGGCTTGGTGATGGGCAAGCAAATTGATGAATCTTCATTGGGAAACCCATACTGTTGAGAGTTAAATATGACCTTGTACCAGAGAGAGCTTCGCTCTGGTCATTTGCTTTCCCAATGCAGGCGGTAGAGGGGGTAACAGTAATAAGAGAGAATATAGAAAGGTAAATGATGCTATTACAGTCAGATGAATTTAACCCTTACTATCCCTACACAATTATAGGGGCATAAGTTCAAAGTAACTGGTTACGTAGGAGACACATAAAACTGCAGTTGCTGCAATCCTGAGCAAAACACAGTGCTGGAGAAACTCAGCAGGTCAGGCAGCATCTGAGGACGAAAAAGACTGGTGATGTTTCAAGTCGGGATTCTTCTTCAGACTGATTGGAGTAGAGGATAAAAAGCTGGCAAAGAGAAATGGGGGTGGGACAACGTCCAGCAAGTGATAGGTGGATACAGGTGAGGTGGGATTTGACCTGCAGATGGGTGGAGTACGTGACAAAGGCTAGAGGTGAAAAAGAGACAAAAATATGTGAGGTGAGTAGCGGAGGAATGAAATGGAAAGCTAGTGGAATGGACGGGGAGGGGGGTTAAAAGAGAAATGGAGGACTATGGGATGGGAGATGGGTACATGAAGGAGGGGGAAGGAGTGGGGCGACAGGGAACTTGGGAGATGGAGGGAGGAATGGGTACACACTGGGTTGGGGGAGAAGGGATAGAAGGTATTGTTTGAAGCTGGACAATTCAATGTTAATACTGTTGGTTGTAAGCCGCCCAAGTGGAATATTAGGTGCTGCATCTCCAGTTTGCGTGGCCCAGGCACATGCCGTGAGTAATTACTCAGGGTAGGCACTCAGTCCGCTTTAAAAAAAAATTAAACTGCGCATGTGCAGATTGTTCTCTCCGTTAAATAAATAAATAAATGGAAACAGTGACATTTCAATTTGCCCAAGGCTTCCTAGTGCTAGACCAATTGGGGGAACAGTTCCTTTCACAGCGTGTATAGAGTCTGTGCCAGGGGTAAAGTTTTGGGGAGGGCACGAGTGTTGAGAAGGAGGGTGTCGAGAATACTGCCAGTAACTCACTCACTCACCGCTACCGCAGCTCTCCGGGCGCGAAGCCACGCACTGTAGCTGGGGATAGAAGCAGCTTGGGGAGCTACGAGCGGCCACCGGGACCTGACAGCAGAACTGGCCGCCACTTCAGCGCCTTCTGCCGGCCCGCTCACCTTTGGCAGTGTTCTCCGTTGGAACACCTGTCACCTGCCACTCGCCGACTTCGCTCATGTCAGCGGCTTCCTGCAAATCCTTAAATTCCCACAGCCGAGTAACCTCAATCGCACTGTCGGAATTTAAGGACATGAGTGAGGCCAGCGAGCGGCAGGAGAGAGGTTTTTAGACGGAGAGCTGCCAGAGGTGAGCGGGGACCGGCAGAAGGAGCTAAGGTGGCGGCTGGTTCCGCTGTCCGGCCCGGCGGCCACTCAGCCACCCGAGTTACTTCTCTCTCTTCCCCCCCCCCCCCCCCCCCCCCCGGCCTCAGAGCGGTGGCATTGCACGCCTCCGTGCAAGGAGCGTCGCAAGTGGATGCTCCCGACCCCTCATTCATAACATTCGTACCCTCCCTGCAACTTTACCCCGGGCCAGACTCCCCAAACGCTGTGAAAGGAGCGCTCCCCCCCCACCCTCACACTCCGCGAAATACGGTATTTAAAAACAGAAACACAAAATGTACTTACCACATCATTGGTACACGACAAACCATAGTTGAAAACCCCACCAAGGAACTTGCGCTGCGCATGCGCAGTAGACTGTTGCGCATGCGCAGTACAGCAAAGGCAGAATTTCTGCTGCCTTCAGCCCAGCTTGAAACTGACAGCTTCAGGCAGCGCTGACGGCACGTGGGCTGCACAGACCTTCCCGTGTTACAAGCGCTGCGGCTGAAAGGCACGGATAATTATGCCTACCTAAGAGATCGGTCTCTTATATTGGCATAATTCTCCCATGCCTTTATTATTTATATTTAGCTATTACTATGTTATAATTTTAGTGAGGGTAGGCAGTGCCTGGTGTGGCCTCACTCTGGCAATGGAGGAGGCCCAGGACAGAAAGGCCATTATGGGAAAGGTGTTAAAATGGCTAGCAACTGGGAGATTCGGCCAACCTAGGTGGACTGAGCACATGTTCAGCAAAACGGTCGCCTATTTCGCACAGTCTCATTACTTCCATAGGTAGAAATTCACTGAAATTTCTGAATGTCAACTCAGCCACTCCCTGGCGGTAAGTTAATGGTCAGTGCCAGGAGGAGTACTGCAGTGGCTATTTGAGAGAAGGGCGATTGTTGTCCTGGTTGTGAGATTGCCAGGGCATGCTCCTTCCTCTGGGTAAACACTCAATATGTGCCAATTGTGGCGTCAGCTGATACACAGACCACATATGGTCGAACGGTCATCAGTAGTTACGAAGGCTGTCACGTGAAGTCATGGGCTAAGGGGAGTGTCCTGCTATATAAGCTTATCTCACCTTGAAATCGCCCCAGTCGAGACAACACCCTCACTCAGCTACAGCAGCAATGACAGTTATGTTAGTGGACCAAACTTACATGTAACACCTGAGTAAGGCAACTGTAAATTCACCACATTTGGTGCCGCTACATTGGTGACCCCGACTATCCAAATTGGGATTTTTGATTTCTCCCGACACACATACCTTTGGGAGAGCTGATGTCTGCAGCCTACAGCCCAGCCCTACAGAATGACGTTACCGGCACTACCGTAAGGTATGCCGCATGTCGCCCAGGTCAATGGGTGCGGTCCGCACATTGCTTGACAGCTGCCAATCTCTCCCACATGACCTGCCCAGAGCAGACCACCGGAGCTGTGAGGCCGCGGCTGCCATCACTTCCCCACCAGCTGCTGCTGCCCCACCAGCTGCTACAGGAGCTGCGAGTGTAGCAACCCCCTGCCCCCAGCATCACTGACGCACGCCCAACGGCACCGGGAGCAGGGAGAGAGCAGGCCCGCCCATTACCCCGCCAGCCACTGCCCAAGGCCTAGCCACCCGATAGGGCTGGCTTACCTAGGGCAACTGCCCAAAGACGTCCTTCTGCTCCTCACCGGCGCGGACCCGACGCTGGCTGCCTGTCTGGCCCAGCAGCGGGGTGGAGCCTCGGCCAATCGTGAGTCGGTGGTCCCGCGACGGATTCCCCGGCAGTTTCCAGCCTCCACCGAGGGTGCGGCAGCGTAGCCAGTCTCCATCGACACTGGCGGTGGTGAGTCGAGTCCCTACCTGCATCAGTGGGGCAAGGCCTGTCAATGCCGGCCGCCCCGCTCGCATCTTGAATCGCCTTTGAAAGCCGCCTCAGCCGGCCACCAAAATGGCCGCCGCGGCCAACTGGAACAAGCTGCCGCCCCAACTACAAAAATGACTGCCGCGGCCAGCCTGATGCCGACCTTCCCTGACCACCGTCCACTGTGCCACCTTCCGGCCAGATGCCATCCCTGCAGCCTGACCACCGGCAACAGCACCACCCTCAGATCAGCTGCCGTCACTGCAGCCTGACCGCCGTCCACAGCACCATCTTCCCGCCGGATGCCGTCCCTGCAGCCTGACCACCGGGAACGGTGCCACATCGAGGTCGAGGAGATGTGACTGTGTCTCTTCCATCCGGCGGTTTTTGCTTTGGTCTCCTCGCACCCCTCGGCATACCTCGGGATCGCCCACAGCTGGAGCGTCGACTGCCAGGGGCTGAGGGGAGTGTCCTGTTAGATAAGCATATCTCACCTTGAGATCACCCCAGTCAACAGGTAGCTGAGCTCGAGACAACACCGTCGCTCAGCTACAGCAGCAATGACAATTATGTCAGTGGACCAAACCTACATGTAACACCTGACTAAAGCAACTGGTTATTCACCATGTTTGCTGCCGCTACACATCTCATTTTAAAATGGAAGCTTGTATTTGATTAATGATAATAGGATCTGTCATCAAATTCTGAAGCTTATCTGATGCCTACACCTTTTATGTGGCACTCCTTCAACAGGCGTAGAGACTTAATTAACAAATGTAAAGGACCTTCTTGTTAGGCAGTGGCACAGAACACCTGAAAAATGGATGTGAACATTTTATCTGTGGCCCAGATCGAGTACAGAATTGTGACTGGTCTCACTTTACACCAGAGAATAATATGTCTGAGGAAGGGTCTTGACCCGAAATGTCACCCATTTCTTCTCTCCAGATATGCTGTCTGTCCCGCTGAGTTAAGGGCCTGTCCCACTTACGTGTCCTTGGCATGCAAATTACGTGACCTCGCGGTCGCGTTTGAGGCGTACGGGCATCGTATATAGCCGCACGGGGTCGGTCCCACTGAGAAGCGCGGAGGGGTATGTAGTCGTGCGCGACATCGCACGGGGCTCCGAAATGTTTGTAGCGAACGAAATCTTCGCGCGCCAACGGCCTGTCGCGGAACTGACGGCCAAAGTAGAACAGGCCCAAGACCCTGGCGCGACGCAACGTCTCACCTCTAACAGCAGCAGAAGCAGGCAAATGATCGCCGAGCTCGGCCTGGGGCTCACGGCCGTTGCGGTCCGGATCCGCCCCCACTTCTACTCCCAGAGCGGGGCCAAGAAAATTGAAGATAGACCCAAATTGCAGAAGTAACTCAGTGGGACCGGCAGCATCTCTGGAGAGAAGGAATGGATGACGTTTCTGGTCAAGACCCTTTTTTCAGACTGAAGAAGAGTCTCGACACGAAACATCACCCATTGCTTCTCTCCAGAGATACTGCCGGTCCCGGTGAATTACTCCGGCATTTTGCGTCCATCTTCAAATGACTTCACGCACTCCAGATGGCTGTGCGTAACGCATGTAATCGGGCCCAACCTTCGCGGGACCGTCGTGGCTCAACACGACCACGAGGTCACGCAATTTGCGTGCCAAGGACACGCAAGTGGGACAGGCCCTTTACTCCAGCTTTTTGTGCCTATCTTCAGTTTAAACCAGCAGCTGCAGTTCCTTCCTACACATAATGTGTATGTACAGCATCGGGCAGTTGGGACACAAAGTGCTGGATTAACTCAGAGGGCCACTGAGTAACTCCAACACTATTTACCTTTTTTTGGATCCAGTATCTGCAGTTACTTGTTTCTACATCGAACAACTTAGCGCAGGATCAGGTCCTTTAGCCCGACATGTGATGCCAAGATGAACTCATTTTCCTACATGTGATCCATATCCCTCCATTTCCTACATTTCCATGTGCCTATCTAACAGCTTCTTAAATGCCACTATCGTATCTGTCTCCACCGCCACCCTTGGCGGCACATTCCACGCACCACCTGTGGGAAAAAAAACCTGCTCCTTGCATCTCTTTTAAACTTTGCCCCTCTCGCCTTAAGACTGTGCCCTCTTGTTTTTAACATTTCCACCCTGGGGAAAATGACCCTGACTGTCTACCCAACCATGCCTCTCATAATTTTATAAGCTTCTCTCAGGTCTCCCCTCAGCCTCTGACGTGCCCTAGACAATCCAATATTGTCCAACCTCCTTATAACTAATCCCCCCTAATCCAGGCTGTAGTCCAGTTCAAAATTGCTGCAGTACCAGTTTCTTTATCGTTTTTAGGATGCAAGAGAAGCAGACAAAAAATATTTCCGTTGAGAATAGGACCCAACCCGGGGTCCGATCGCCGGCGTGGGAGAGCTGAGATTCCCCCCCAATGTAGGAACTGATTGCCCCGATGCGGAGGGCTTGACCACCGGCTACGGGAGTAAGATCGTCCTGTCAATGGAAGGCTCGAGCCCCCCGTCTGCGGGAGAACAAAGAAGGGAAGAGATTGAACTTTTTTTTTGCCTTTCATCACAGTGAGGAATGGGGAGTAGTCGGTGTGATGAATGTTTATGTTAAAATGTATTTTGTGTGTTCTGTTGCTTTTTATTTGTATGACTGACTTGGCAAATGAAATTCCTCGTATATTACAAAAATACTTGTCTAATAAAGTATTATTGTATTGCAGACTCTGAACCAAAAATAAATATGACTCGTACTGTGCATTAACTACCGAGCAATGAACATTTGACTGTAAGTGATCTATTTTTTGATTGAGAAGCTGTCTCTGAATGAGAATTCACAGCATGTTGGCACTGAATCATAGAATGGCATCAATCTCTTCTGGTTGTCTAATTAAGTGGCATCTAATTTCTGCTGAATGAAAACAAGTTTGGGAGAAATCTAGTACAGTCACACATTTATTTTATTGCATGTAAGAATGAGAAAGGAAATCTTGTATTTGTCATTGTTTATGGGGGTATTTTATTGAGATTTGATATTAAGATTCATTTACAGTATCTTGTCAAGACCGAGGAACCTCCTTTTGTTTATTTCTCTGAGATTCTGTTGGATATTTCAATGCAGCCAAATTCTGTCCTTGTGTTAATCAAAAAACTCACGATCCTCTTCAGATAAAGTTACATTGAATGATAAATCATCAGTTGGTCTGTTCTGAGACTGCCGCAAGATATCTGACTGAGCAATGGGAAATGCATTAAATAGTTTAAAGCCTCGGGTCCCTTTGGCAATGGTAGTTTATTATCTTTGTTGAAGTGATCCACTTTAACTCTTTCAAGTATGCTTTACTCAAGTCAAAAATAAAATTACCCCAGCTACATTTCTACCAAGCCAATGAACCTACAAACCTGTACGTAATTGGAGTGTGGGAGGAAACCGAAGATCTCGGAGAAAACCCACGCAGGTCACGGGGAGAACGTCCAAACTCTGTACAGACAGTGCCCATAGTCAGGATCGAACCCAGGGTTCTGGAGCTGTAAGGCAGCAACTCTATCGCTGTGCCACTGTGCCGCCGTATTCAGCAGTGCATTTCAGCAATGCTCCTGTCTTTCTGTCGATACTGTACATCAAAGAATGTCTTTTATCAAAGAAAAATTATGACTTTGTCCATTCTCAGCCCATACAAAAGTAAATAGGAGAGCATAATACTAATAAAATGCTGCCTTTTTATGTCATCAATAACTCTTTTAGAAAATGTGTGTCGACTCATTGCCTTCTTCCAGCAGGGAAACATACTTTGGATGAACTCATCTGTGCCGACAAAGATGCCCCGTCCAACTTTGTCCCAGATGCCTCTTCTATCCTTACCTCCTCATCTCACACTTTTTGCCTTTTTATTTCTGGTCTTGGTCCCACCATCTGTCAACTTAAAAAAACCCCAATTACTGCACATCCATCTATCACTTGCCAGTCTCTGTCATGTCACCACCCTTCTTCCAGCTTGCTCCTAACCCCCACCCTCTGCCCACTGAAGAAGCATCCCAAACCGAAATGTTGCATTTCCATCTTTTCCAAAGATGCTGTTTGACCTGCTGAGTTACTCCACCACTTTGTGTCTTTTTTAAACCAACAGGACGGCACGGTGGCACAGCGGTAGAGTTGCTGCCTTACAGTGCATGCGGCGCCAGAGATCCGGGTTCGATCCCGACTATGGGTGCTGTCTGTACGGAGTTTGTACGTTCTCCCCGTGACCTGCATGGGTTTTCTCCAGGATCATCGGTTTCCTCCCACACTCCAAAGACGTAATACTACTACCATATGCCTCCAAATCTTTCCTATCCATGTACTTGTTCAAATGTAGTTTTTTATGTTTTTAATAGTACCTGCCTAATCTATTTCATCTGGCAGCTCATTCCATATACCCATCACCCTCTGCATGGAAAAGTTGCTCCTCAGGTTCCTATGAAATCTTTCCCCTCAGTTTAAAACTGTGACCACTGGTTCTCCATTCCAGTACCTTGGGAAAAAGACTTTAAAAGTGATATGGGATGGTAATCAACCTTAGGGCAGCATGGTGGGCAGCAGAAGAATTGCTCCCTTACAGCGCCAGGGACCCAGGTTCGATCTTGACTATGGGTGCAGTTTGTTCGGAGTTTGTACGTTCTTCCTGTGACCGTATGAGTTTTCCCTGGGTTCTCCAGTTTCTTCCCACACTCCAAATATGTACAGGTTTGTAGGTTAATTTACTTTTGGTAAAAATTATAAATCGGCTCTAGTGTGTAGGGTAGTGCTAATGTACGTGAATCGCTGGTCAGTACGGACTTGGTGACCTGATGATCCTGTTTCTGCACTGTATCTTTAAACTAAACTAATAATAGTTAATGAGGTATTTTCCTTTATTTATTCTATTCCAAATACACTGCACGTGCAAGGTTATCCTGCCCCGAAGGTTATTATCTTTAGTATCTTAATCTCCGGGTAATGTTAACATCCATACATATTCTCAACCAAGAATGCTACTTCCGACTGCTTTTCTTTCCATGGTTGAGGGAAGTGTATAAATTATGGTGCTATCAATGAATTATACACTTCAGGAGAATGCAAGTCAGATAAGATAACAGTTTTTATTAGACAAATAAGATAAAAGATTGCATTTAACAGTGCCCCTTACAACTACAAGTGCTTTTTTTTGTTATCATTGTTGCAATGCAGAGTAAACAAGAACAAAGAGATCCAGATATGAAGATTGAAGTTAAAAGATCAGATTGAAAGCAACAGAAAAGATAAATATGTCTGCATTTTGTACATTATCTGAGGGAATGAGGTTAAAAAGATGTTTCCTTTATCTCGTGGGCTTTGTTAATTTCTGATTACTTATACAATATCTCTAACGGATTAAATACCTTTATGAGTGGCAATACAAGCAGATCGAGCATTGGATAATGCATATGGTATGCTTGCCATTATGGGTTGGGCATTGAGTGGACGAGTCAGGAAGTCATGTTGCAGCTTTGTAAGACTTTGGTCAGGCTGCATTTGGAGCATTTTGTGCAGTTCAGATTGTCCCAAAACAGAGTCTTTGGAGAGATTGCACCAACTTCTACAGATGCACCATAGAAAGCATTTTATCGGAATACATCACAGCATGGTTTGGAAACAGCTCCATCCAAGACCACAAGAAATTGCAGTGAATTGTGGACATAGTCCAGACCATCACACAAACCAACCTCCCTTTTATTGAGTCAATTTATCCCTCACGCTGCCTCGGCAAGGCCAGCAGCATAATCAAGGAGGAGTCACACCCTGGCCACTCCCTTTTCTCCCATCTCCCATCAGGCAAGAAGGTACAGAAGTGCAAAAACGCACACCTCCAGATTCAGGGACAGTTTCTTCCCAGCTGAGATCAGACAACTGAATCATCCTACCACACCCAGAGAGCAGTATTGACCTCATTGGTGACCCTTGGACTATCCTTGATCGGACTTTGGGGGAGGGGGTTGAGATTTCATAGGAAACAGAGGGGTGACTTTTTTACACAAAGGGTGGTAGGTGTATGGAACGACTTGTTGAGGCAGGTGCTATCATAACATTGAAGAGACAATTGAACAGGTAGATAGATAGACTCAACTCACTGAGTTACTCCAGCACTTTGTGTCTATCTCAGTTATAAACCAGCATCTGCAGTTTCTTTTTACGCATGGATAGGGTGGGTTTAGAAGGCTGTGGGCCAAGTGCAGGCAGGTGGAATTGGTGTAGACGGGGGCATGTTGGTTGGTGTGGGCAAATTGGGCCGAAGGGGCTGTTTCAATGCTGTATGACTCTGATGCTATATAAATTAAAAAGAACACTAAATATCACACAGTGCATTTAATTATGATAAAGCTTTGAATTGCTGAATTAATGCTAATGTATAAAACACTGGCAATGTCATTACATTTACTGTGAATATTAAGAGGATTAAGATAGGTTGGGCAGATTTCAGATTGTCACAGTGGAGCTAATTTATACATGGTTTCCACTGCAGCTGCTACAGACAGGTCTCATGTTGTGTGTCAGATTATCGTTAGTTTGTCATTTGCCGAGGCCTTATGTCAAAATGTCCTTGTCATTAATTAACACGGCTGGCTCAATATCTCAGGAGCTAAATGGGCACAACTGGCATCTACTCTGAACTGAATGCAGTTGGGTCCAGTATTGTCGCTGTCACAGTGTGAACACTTGAAGCATAGATCAGTGTTAGTACAATCGAACATAGACCTTAGAACAGTACAGCACATAAATGGGCACTACGGTCCACAATGTTTGTGCCAAATACGATGCCAAGTAAAACTGATCTAATCTGCCTGCACTTGGTCCATATCCCTCTATTCTCTGCACTTGCATGTGCCTATCTAAAAGCTTCAGATCGTCCCCCACTTCCAGGCAATGCGTTCCAAGCCTGTGTGTGTGTGTGCGTGTGTGCGTGTGTGCGTGTATGTGTGTGTGTACCTTGCCTCACACATCTCCTTTAAACTTTCCCCCTCTCATTTTATAGCTACGGCCTCTGGTGTTTTCACATCTTCTTAAACTTACATATCCAACCTGGGAATAAAGTTCTGACACTCTACCCTATCTATGCCTCTCATAATTTTATATACTTCCATCAGTTCCCCCCTCAACCTCACCAAGTGATGATAGGTGGTTCAGTCTGATGAAGGGTCCCATCCCGAAACACCATGTTCTCCAGAGATACTCAGGCATTTTGTGTCTTTTCTTGTAAATCCCCCTTCACCAGTATCCTATCGCTTGCCAGACTATGTCCCACCCCCACCTCTCTTCCAGCTTTCTCCCCTCCCTATTTCAATCAGTCTGAAGGTCGGCCCCAACTTGAAACATCACCTATCCCTTTTGTCAAGGGATGCTGCCTGACCTGCTTAGTTACTCCAGTATTTTGTGACTTTTCTAAAATTAACCATCATCTGCAGTTCCTTACTACACATGTTTGCATTGTTAAAGGTTGGAATAGTTTCCAGTTCAGACACAAGGCTTCTTACAAAAGAAAAATGCTTCCGGCAAGTACAAATAATCATTGTTGACTTACTTCTTCAATTAATGCAGACTCGATTCTAAGTACAAAATAAATTTACACAGAGGTGATTCTGAATTGTGAATTTAATTATACTGAAGGCATTCAATTACTAGCAAGATCTCTACCTATCTGCTTTACATCAAAACATAAACCTGGTTCCAAATTCAGTTCCAAAGTTAATTTTATCCGACAGATCTTGTTACTTGGGACGTGGAGCCATTAGTCGTTATTGACTAGAGAAGACACTTTTCTGTCAGCATCTCAAGCTCTGTCCAGTTTTAGATTTGGCAACAAGATGACAAGTTATTATTGAAGCAGGAACTTCTACTGAATAATTCAGAGTTCCTGACTATACACATAGATTAAACCAGGGCTACACACGACACTGATGGAATGGTGTCACATTAATTCCAGTAAGGAGCTGTTATTAAATGTGTTTAGATATCAGAGCTACAGCGCGGAAACAGGCCCTTTGCCCCACCAACCAGTGATCCCCATACACTAACACTATCCTACATACACTAGGGACAAGTTACAATTTTACCAAAGCCAATTAACCTACAAGCCTGTATATCTTTGGAGTGTGGGAGGAAACTGGAGCACCCGGAGAAAACCCAAGCATGTCATGGGGAGAACATACAAACTCTGTACAGACAGCACCTGTAGTCAAGATCGAACCCAGGTCTCTACCGCCATGCATTTATTTTTTCCTAACTCATGTAAAGTTAACACAATATTCAGTTTTTTTTCTAGATTTAATTTAAGAAGGCATTATTATCTTGCATACACATGCATCTTGTGAGCACATGCTTGACTCCAAGCAGTGATGTATCAGTACGATATATTAGTATCAGGACCATATATTAGTTCATCGGTCATGAAAAAATCCTCAGCGTGCGGCTTATTTTCAATGGCTTCACATGATTTAAATCATTTCAATAACACTGGGATCTCGCTCCATGCTGGATTTTCACAGTACATCCAATATCTCTGTTTTTCAAAGCTTAACTTTCATCTGATAACAAGAAAAAGGGAGATCTTCAAAATATTAACTTTGAAAATCAAGTGGATTATGGTTTCATACCTTTGTTATACACATGTCCATGCCTCATTTATCACAGCAACAGTGTAAATGCAGCGTGAAAGCTTTCTGAAGTAACTGCAAGCTGTACAAATGGGAATAAATGAATAAATACAGAATCAAGTGGCTTTGGAGCCCTCTAGTGGTCTTACCCAGCCTAGCGTTGAATGACAATGAAAATCTCCAAATACCACTATTCTTTATTAATACTTAATAAAATATTGATGCAGGAAAGAGACAAAATGCTGGAGTGACTGAACAGGTCAGGCAGCTCCCCTGGGGAACATGGATAGGTGATGTTTCGGGTTGTGACCCTTCTTTAAATTGGCGGAGGAGAACTTCTTCAAAGTAGGCAAACCATGAGGAGATTTCACAGTGGAGCAGTCAAAATTTAGAAACAAGGAACTGTAGATTGTGTTGTCAACGTCATCACATTCCAGTGCAAAATGATTTTTTTAAATACTAGGGCAGCACAGTGACCCAGCTGGTAGAGCTGCTACCTCACAGCACTGGAGAATCAGGTTCAAAATCAGACCAGGGGTACTGTCTGTGTGGAGTTTGCACATTCTCCCAAACTGCAGCAGATTTATTTTCCTAGATTAAAATTGCAAATTAAGATCGTCCACCATTCTTCATACCTGGTTTTGTAAAGAAATGCTGGTGGGTTTCCTCCAGGTGCTCTGGTCTCCACCAACATCCCAAAACCATGTGGGTTTGTAGGTTGAAGATAGTCACAAAAAGCTGGAGTAACTCAGCGGGCAAGCAGCATCTCTGGAGAGAAGGAATGGGTGACATTTCGGGTTGAATGGACAGAGAAAGAGAATTAAAGTGTCCAGCGAATGGAAAATAATTATGAATCATTGCAAAAGCATTTGGAAAATTCTTGGAAATATCATGAAGCTACTTGATCTGTGGTTTGAGGGTATTGCAGAACAAACTGACATTTTTTGTCTGTTGCTAAATACTATGTCTGACTCAACTTCCAGTGACTGGAGCTGAGACGTATACGTCATATCAAATAACCACAGCAGATTTTCGTCCCACATAAAAACAGTAGAATTAAGATAATCCACAATTCATCATAACTGGTTTTATAGACTAATACTGGAAAACCATATCTTCATACCGCAAGGTGAACTTCAGAATGACAGTCATAAGATCATAAGGCCATAAGTGATAGGAGCAGAATAACGACATTTGGCCCATCAAATCTACGCCGCCATTCAAACATGGCTGATCTAACTCTCCCTCCTAACCCTATTCTCCTGCCTTCTCCCCATAACGCTTGACAGTCCAGTTGATGGCATAATCAGAGTGGTATGTTGATCTCCTCTAAATCAATATGAAGATTTGGTTTGAGTTACAATGTAAAATGATGGAGAACAGTCTTGGTCGTATAGTTTGATTTAGTTCATTTTCACGTGCGTGAGGAGATGTGTGGGGCAGGTTCTTTGCACAGAGAATGGTGGGTGCTTGAAACATGATGGAAGCAGATATGATAGTGGCATTTAAAAGATAGTTACCTGCTGGATATGGAGCGATATGGATCACATGCAGGCAAAGGCGATTAGTTTAATTCGGCATAGATATTGTGGGCTGAAAGGCCGTTTCTGTGGTGTACTGTCCCATGTTCATGATGAGGCACAAGAGACTGCAGATGCTGAAATCTGGAGTAAAAAAACACAAATTGCTACAGGGACTCAGAAGACCACGCAGCATCTGAGAATGTAAAGAGATAGTTGGCACTCCAGGTTGACTAACCCTTTGTTTATGCACATTCTGCCCAAACTTCTGCGTTCATCAAGCAAGTATTGAGATTCCTTCTGAATTGCATGATAAGAGAAAGCAACATTTAGAATATTGTTATTTTTATTATTATACATTTTCCTTAAAAACATTAGCAATGTACCAAATTTGCAGAAAAAAGTATCAGATTAGTTGTCACATGACAAACTGTGCAGGCATTGAACTGACAACCAGAATGTAATGTGATTAAACATGTCAGAAGTGTTATTCTATTATTTGGCTTTTTGACAATAAAGTATAGAATGGTACTTTGTATTTAACGTTCCCTCCCGCAGGCATTTTGAGATAATAATACTGTATTGCAATACAAATTTACTATATCAAAATGCCTATGGAAGCTATTTTAGACAATAGACAATAGACAATAGGTGCAGGAGTAGGCCATTCGGCCCTTCGAGCCAGCACCGCCATTCAATGTGATCATGGCTGATCATCCCCAATCAGTACCCCGTTCCTGCCTTCTCCCCATATCCCCTGACTCCGCTATCTTCAAGAGCCCTATCTAGCTCTCTCTACAAAATGTATCCAGAGAACCGGCCTCTACTGCCCTCTGAGGCAGAGAATTCCACAGACTCACAACTCTTTGTGAGAAAAGGTGTTTCCCCATCTCCGTTCTAAATGCTTACCCCTTATTCTTAAACTGTGGCCCTGGTTCTGGACTCCCCCAACATCGGCAAATTGTTTTCTGCCTCTAGCGTGTCCAAACCTTTAACAATCTTATATGTTTCAATGATCCTCTCTCATCCTTCTAAACTCCAAAGTGTACAAGCCCAGCCGCTCCATTCTCTCAGCATATGACAGTCCCGCCATCCCGCGAATTAACCTTGTAAACCTACGCTGCACTCCCTCAATAGCAAGAAAGCCCTTCCTCAAATTAGGGAACCAAAACTGCACATAATACTCCAGGTATGGTCTCACTAGGGCCCTGCAGAAGGACCTCTTTGCTCCTATGCTCAACTCCTCTTGTTATAAAGGCCAACATGCCATTCACTTTCTTTGCTGCCTGCTGTATCTGCATGCTTACTTTCATAGACTGATGAACAAGGACACCCAGATCACATTGTACTTCCCCTTTTCCCAACTTGACACCATTTAGATAGTAATCTGCCTTCCTGTTTTTGTTACCAAAGTAGATAACCTCACATTTATCCACATTAAACTTCATCTGCCTTGCATCTGCCCACTCCCCCAACCTGTCCAAGTCACCCTACATTCTCATAGCATCCTCCTCACAGTTCACACTGTCACCCAGCTTTGTGTCAACTGCAAATTTGCTAATGTTACTTTATATCCCTTCATCCAAATCATTGATGTATATTGTAAATAGCTGCGGTCCTAGCAATGAGCCTTGTGGTACCCCACTAGTCACTGCCTGCCATTCTGAAAGGGACCCGTTAATCCCTACTCTTTGTGTCCTGTCTGCCAACCAATTTTCTATCCATGTCAGCACTGTACCCCCATACCATGTGCCCTAATTTTGCCTGCTAATCTCCTATGTGGGACCTCATCAAATGCTTTCTGAAAGTCCAGGTACACTACATCCACTGGCTCTCCCTTGTCCAATTTCCTAATTACATCCTCAAAAAGCTCCAGAAGATTGGTCAAGCATGATTTCCCCTTCATAAATCCATCCTGTTACTGCTATCCAAATGTGCGACTATTTCATCTTTTATATTTGACTCCAGAATCTTCCCCGCCACCGATGTCAGGCTAACTGGTCTATAATTCCCTGTTTTCTCTCTCCCGCCTTTCTTAAAAAGTGGGATAAAAAGCTACCCTCCAATCCACAGCAATTGATCCTGAGTTTATAGAACATTGGAAAACGATCACCAATGCATCCATGATTTCTAGAACCACTTCCTTAAGTACCCTGGGATGCAGACCATCAGGCCCTGGGGATTTATCAGCTTTCAGTCCCATCAGTCTACCCAACACCATTTCCTGCCTAATGCGGATTTCCTTCAGTTCCTCCGTCACTCCAGATCCTGTGGGCACTACTGTATCAGGAAGATTGTTTGTGTCCTCCTTAGTGAAGACGGATCCAAAGTACCTGTTCAACTCATCTGCCATTTCCTTGTTCCCCATAATAAATTCACCTTTTTCGGTCTTCAATGGTCCAACTTTGGTCTTAACTAATTTCTTCCTCTTCACATACCTAAAGAAGCTTTTACTATCTTCCTTTATATTCTTGGCTAACTTACCTTCGTACCTCATCTTTTCTCCCCGTATTGTCTTTTTAGTTATCTTCTGTTGCTCTTTAAACATTACCCAATCCTCTTGCTTCCCTCTCATCTTTGCTACGTTGTACTTCTTCTCTTTTATTTTTATATTGGCCCTGACGTCCCTTGTCAGCCACGGCCGCCCCTTACTCCACTGACACCTCCGATCTACCCTTCTCCCTCTCCAATTGTAGATTAAACCTGACCATATTATGGTCACTACCTCCTAATGGCTCATTAACCTCAAGTTCCTTTATCAAATCCGGTTCATTACATAACACTGAATCCAGAATTGCCTTCTCCCTAATAGGCTCCAGTACAAGCTGCTCTAAGAATCCATCACAAAGGCACTCTACAAAGTCCCTTTCTTGGGGTCCAGTACCAACCTGATTTTCCCAGTCTACCTGCATGTTGAAATCTCCCATAACAAACACAGCATTACTTTTGCAACATGCCAATTTTAACTCCTGATTCAACTTGCACCTTATGTCCACCTATCACTCACCAGGCTTTGTCCACCCTTCACCTCTCCTTTTCAGCGTTCTACTCCCTGCTTCTATCCGTCTGAAGAAGGGTTCAATCCCAAGACGTCACTTGCCCATTCCCTCCACAGACAGTGCCTGACCCATTGAGTTTCTCCAGAACTTCTTGTTTTGATCAAGATTCTTGCATCTGCAGTTTCTTGGAACTGCAGATGCTGGTTTATACTGAAGATAGACACAAAATGCTGGAGTAACTCAGCAGGTCAGGCAGCGTCGCTGGAGAAAAGGAATAGGGTCAGGTCGAAATGTTTCGGGTGGGAACCCTTCTTCAGACTGGAAGATAGAGAAGGCCAGAACAAAACGGGGCCAGCAACAGAGCTACCCCACCCCCTCTGCCCACCTGTCTGTCTTTTCGATAGGAGGTATACCCTTGGATATTCAGTTCTTGCAGTTCTTCCCTCTTGCAGCCATGTCTCTGTAATTCCCACAACATCATACTTGCCAGTTTTTAACTGAGCCTCAAGCTCATCCACATTATTTCTTATACTTTGCGCATTCATATACAACACTTTGACCTCCGTATTCACGTCCCCCCTCGCACCGCTCGCAATTTGCCCTGACCTTACTCTTTTATCCCTTCTCGAACTTTCCTTCCCATTAATTCGAGAATCTTTTGTAATTTTTCCTGTACTCATTTCCCCTTCAATTCCATCTTTATACTCCCAATTTGTCAATCCCTCCCCACCACTATTTAGTTTAAACCAAAGATACTAGATACTAGAGGATACTAGTATCTTTGGTTTAAACCCACACGTGTAGCCCTAGCAAACTTTTTGAAAAAGTAATGCTGTGTTACTGTATTAAAATATAGTAATGCTGTACAATATTAATACTAAACATTAATAATTGTGATCACTTTTGCATTTCAATTTTCACACAGTGGTACAGAGGAGAGTTGCTGCCTCAGAGCCAGAAACCCAGGCAGATATTGACCCGGGTGCTGTCTGTTTCCTCCGAGTGCTTCGGTTTCATCCCACATTGCAAAGATGTGCAGGTTTGTAGGTTAATTGGCTTCCGTAAATTAATCCTAATGTGTAGGATGAGAAACTAGGATAACATGGAACTAGTGTACGGGTGCTTCCTGTCAGCATTGACCTGGTGGGGTGAAGGGCTTGTTTCCATGTTGTACCTCAAAATTAAACTAAACCCATTCTCACATTTGTGGGCTATTTCTAATACTTTCCTCCCTTTCTGTATCTCTCTCTCGCTCCATCCCAGGAAGTGCACTAGCGACAGACATGAAGAGCGACCTTGAGTACACTTCCTCTCGCCCTGCTTTTCGCCAATACAGTTATTTGTGCACCTCCGTAATTGTCACCTTCCAATATCCATGTCTTCAGAGTAGGAACCCAAGCCAAGATCATGACTCTGTTGAGATAGTGCCTAGATGGGGCAACTTAGCGATAGAACCATCTTCCGCCACTGCGTGTTGTTCACATATATGTTCTTGCCCAATTCATAAAGTACTGTTGTTACTATGCATTGCACATTCTATAACTGTTACTATCAATGATTATGTGAAACCATTCTTTAACATTCACTGATTTCATAATTGACACCTCACACTGTCCATGATATCAAAGCAATTATGGAAATGTGACTGTATTAATGTGGAGAGCAAAACTGTTCAGAACACACTAGAGGCTGTCTCAACAGCATAATGTTTAGTTTAGAGATGCAGCGTGGAAACAGGGCCTTAGGCCCACCGAGTCCATGGTGACTATCAGTCACCTGTACAATTGTTCTATGTCCTGCATCCTAGGGCCAATTTGCAGAAGCCAATTAATGTACAAATCTGCACGTGTTTGGGATATGGGAGGAAATCAGAGCACCTGGAGAAAACCTACCAAGGCACAGTGAGAATCCTTACTGCTAAGAATAACATTTATTGTGTTAGCCTTTGTAATTACTTGCTTACCTGAATGCTGACGTTAAGCACTTCATGTACAAAGACCTAGACCACTTTTGCATTACAATATTTTCTATTTAAATAATTCACTATTTTAATCTTCCTTTCAATCTCTCCTTTCCCACAGTATATTTACTCTCCCAACCTCTTGCCCATTTACTTATGCTGTCCCTTGTCCTATATCTTTGCCGTCTTTTTGTTCTCTTCCACCCAAAGCAAATCACCTATCCACAAGCTTCTTTCCCCTTATTAAACTGGATGAGCTTTCTTCCTGAAGGCTGGCTGGACTGACCGTCCAGCCCTTATCTTCGAAGGTTGTATTATTTTATCTCCCTAAAGCTCATTAGTGAAGGCAATAGAAAGATACTGCGGCTCGCACAGTGGTGGAGCGGTAGAGTTGCTGCCTTACAGTGCCAGAGACCATTCTACCAGTGATTGTATGGGTTCTCTCTGGGTGCTCCAGTTTCCATCAACACTCCAAAGATGTGCAGGTTTGTAGGTTAATTGGCTTCTGTAATTGTAAATTGGCCCCAGTGTGTAGAATAGTGCTAGAATAAAGGGTGCCCACTGGTCTGCATGGGCTCGTTGGGTCGAAGCGTCTGTTTCCACGCTGTTTCTCTAAAGTCTAAAGTAAAGACTGCACCTTGAAGATACAAAGAACTGCAGACGCTGAAATTTTGAGAAAAAACACAAAATGCTGGAGTAACTGAGCAGGTCAGGGAGCATCGGTGGAGGGAATGGACAGGCAATGGTTTGGGTCGGGACCCTTCTTAGATATGTATACTGTAGTTTAGTTTTGTTTATTATTGTCATGTGTACCAAGGTATAGTGGAAAGCTTTTTCGTTGTATGCTATCAAGCTGACAGAAAGACTGTACACGATTACAATCAAGCCAGCCACAATGTACAGGTGCTGGACAGGTAATGTGTCCACACCTTCAGTGGCAATGCTATTAACTCATAAATAACATGAAAGATTTTGGGTGGCTGAAACATTGAGTCAGGTTAGTGACCTTTACCACACATAAATTATGACAGGAGGAAGAAATCGTTTGAAAGAGCAGGCTATGAGCTGACGGAAGTGCAAGTTATTACTCATATAGAAAGCAACTATACGGGAAGAAACAAAATTAATCCAAGGCATATGTCTGTTGGAATTTTCTTCCTAAATGTCTGTGGCAAGACCTATAAAATCCAGAGAAATAATTATGTGTGTCTGGATTTGTGCCATTAAAAATATTACAGGGGTAATATCCACTCATAAGGCTTTCCAAAAACTGATAGATTCAATTATTCTTTCTGATTTAAAACAACTTTGCATGAAATGGATTAATTCAACGAGACTGGATTGAACTATTTCAGAGACAAATACAATAGAGGCAAGATATATGCAAACAAATAAAGCTATGAAGCTTGGGAGGTGCATTGGCGCAGCGGTAGAGTTGCTGCCTTACAGCACAAGAAACCCAGGTTCGATCCTGACTATGGGTGCTGTCTGTACGAAGTTTCTACGTTCTCCCCATGACCGCGTGGGTTTTCTCCGGGTGCTCCGGTTTCCTCCCACACTCCAAAGACGTACAGGATTGTAGGTTAATTGGGTTTGGTTCAATTGTAAACTGTCCCTAGTGTGTAGAATAGTATTAGTGTATGGTGATCACTGGTCGGCGTGGACTTGGTGGGCCGAAGGGCTTGTTTCTGTGCTGTTTAAACTTGGTGGGTCAGGCTCTGAGGAATATGGGCTGAAGGTCCCAACAACAAAAGTCATCTCTCCATATATCCTTTTTTTCCATTTATATTTGGATAGTGCTTGTGTATGGGGATTGTGGTCAGCAGGGACTCGGTGGGCTGAAGGGTCTGTTTCCATGCGGTATCTCTAAAATGTAAAGTAAAATCTAAGTTTACATAGAAATGTAAATTTCCATAGAGCTTTACATCGAGAGTGCTGTGTGCCTGGAACATGCTGCCAGTGGGGGTGAAGCAGACGTGTTAGCAGCATTTAAGAAGTTATTAGAAAGGCATATTGTCATCGCATTGCATCGAATCCTCAGACAGTAGCTGAAGATGAGAGAAACTTTTTGTCTGGTAGAATTCAGAAAATGCTCCTTTAAACATTAGAGAATGACCTCTTTGGAAACTCAACCCCCTTTTGCTTTCCAATGAGAAATTATGCAGTTTTGTATCGTCTAACATAGACACATTCCTTGAGATTAATAAAACCGAGTCTGTATCATGCTCTTGACTTTGGGAAACTTTAAAAGCTTACTTGAGAGGTCAAACCACATCTTATACCTCATACGCCAATAAAGAACGTAAGAAGGAAATGCAAACCCTGTCACAATCCATCTTGGTTCTGGCCAGGCAATACTCTGAAGCACTCACTGTTGAATTATATAAAAGCCATGCTGATTTGCAAGCAAAATTCAATCTTCTATCTACTAACCAAACAGAACAACTAATTCTCAGGACTCGGGGTCTCTATTATGAATATGGTGATAAGGCGAGCCGGCTTATGGCTCACCAGCTGAAGCGTCAAGCCGCGTCACAACTAATTCCTCAGATAAGAGACATACACCAAAACATATCAAGCAATCCAAAATAAATAAACAATACTTTCACAGCCTTTTATTCTTCTCTTTACACCTCAAAATTCCCCTTAGATACAACGAATATGGATTTTTTTTCTGATGATTTGGAAATACTCTGGAATCAGAAAAGGCAGAAGATCTAAATCAGGCTCTTGGGCAGGAAGAGATTAAAAATGCCATTATGGCAATGCAGAGTGGTAAGACCCCAGGCCCTGACGGCTACCCATTAGAACTTTATAAGAGATTTAAGGATAAGCTCATACCAGTTCTTCTAGAAATGTTTCAAGAATGTTTCAATGGAAAATGGTTCACTACCCCCCAGACTTTCACAGGCATCTATTTCACTTCTTCTTAAAAAAGACAAGGATCCAACTCAATGTGGATCATACCGCCCCATCTCACTTTTGAATGTAGATGTAAACATTTTGGCGAAGGCGCTGGCTTGCCGTTTAGAATGCCAACTTCACAAAATAATCTCGGAAGATCAAACAGCTTTCATTAAAAATCGTCATTCCTTTTCTAATATCCGTCGACTGGCCAGTCCGGAGGTTGTTATCTCTTTGGACGCGGAGAAAGTGTTTGATCGAAGTGTTTGATCGAATGGAGTGACCATACTTATTCAGTCTTGGAGAGATTTGGATTTGGCAAAAAAATTGTAGCCTGGGTTAAGCTATTATATCATTCACCTTTAGCATGTATACAGACAAATTATTTGTGATCTGATTATTTTCCATTAACAAGTGGCACTTGCCAAGGCTGCCCATTGTTCCGCTTCTTTTTGAAATTGCATTTGAGCCTCTTTCTACTGCACTTAGGTCAACCACATTATTCCAGGGCATTAGTAGAGGAAACATGGAACATCGTGTGTCTCTATACGCCGATGACCTCCTTCTTTAAGTGAGTGACCCTACAGCCAGTGGTCCTGCAATTGTGTGCTTGTTAGATCAGTTTGGAACTTTCTCTGGCTATAAACTAAACCTCCAAAAAGCAAATGTTTTCCCATCAACCTAGCCCTACAGATCCAACAGGAATCCTTGCCTTTTCCCTTATCTCAAGATGGTTTTGTATATCTAGGAATACGCATTACCCGTTCTTTCACATCTCTGTTTGAAGCTAATTATACGCCTCAAGTTAGCCAAGTGAAGGCTGACTTTGAGAGATGGCGAGTCTGCCCCTTACTATGGCTGGGAGAGTGCAGTCGGTGGAGATGATTGTACTTACCAGATTTCTTTACTTGTTCCAATGCTTGCCAGTCTTCCTATCCAAATCATGTTTTAACTCAGTTAACCAATCTATAACCTCCTTTATATGGGGTAACAAGGTTCCAAGGGTCAATAGGTGCACTCTCCAAAGAGACTGGGCATTCCTAGCTATTTCATTTCGGAGTCACGTGAGTGACTTCGTGAAGAGCCCGCCGGCGCGCATGCTCGACATATCGTCGTACCGCGTTGCTGCGACGGCTGGCGGTGGAGCGCGCTCCTCGCCAGCCCTTCACAAGGGGCCACGGAGGTAAGTATCTTACCTTAAGTTGGTGGTTCTTGCTATGCGATGTTTTCTTGCAGCAAGAACATGGATGGGAGATCGATGGACCGGAGGATGTTTGGAGAAGTCCCCGGTCAACAGTTCCGACTGCAGCGCAGGCCGGGACTCAGGCGGAGACTGGGGTAAGCCCTGTTTTACAGGTCTGGATCCGCCAGCACACCACAGCTCGGAGGAGTTCCAGAGGAGGAGTGTGGTGTGCCACCAGAGCAGGGGGACCCTGCCATGGCAGTCAGGTCGTCAGCGGGCTCGCTGGCGACCTGGAGCAGGGTGCGTGCGGCTGCACGGCCCGTTCCACTCAGCCCTCCGAGAAGGGGGAGGGCAGGAGCCCAGAAGCCTAACCCTGTTAGGGCTAAGGCATTGCCTGACACGGAGGAGCGGTCAGGTTCCAGGGCGAGACCCGGGGCGGCTGTGAGGTCCAGCCGGCACACCCCGACTCTCGACGCCGGTACGGGTCGGTTGAGTCGGGTCTCGTCACGGTCGCCGAGCCCCCCATGGATGGGTGGGCGAGACCATGCGCTGGCAAGGTCCACGATGTGGGCAGCCGGCAAGACTGCGCGGGCCCCAGGCAGCCATGCTTCGGCTGGTGCCGACACCACGCCGCAAGTGTCCTTAGTGGCAGCGGCTTCAGCTCCCGCTAAACGGAGGCGGTTGAACACGCCCGCGCAGGAATCGCGCAGTTCGCCTCGGCGGCTGTCAGCGACAACTACCGGCACCGGCAGGGCCTCGACGAGGTGCGGGCCGATGACAGGAGCCCGGTTTTCTTTTCAGAGCCGGAGGACTCCGACCACCTGAGTGTTCAGGGTGAAGGGCGTATTGACCGTATGGAGCGGCTGCTGGAGCTCCTGCTTCAACGTCAACAACAGCAGGGCAGCAACAGGCACAGGGCGTCTTCACCAACATCTACTATCAGCCTGGAGCAGCAGGACGAGGAGATTCTGGTGGATCCCGTACCACCTCCGTTGGAGGTGCCAGCGGAGGAACTTTTGGATGTGGTGACCAAATTCGCGGCCCCACATACGGCTGGTCTTCCTCTCAATACAAAGCTGGCAGCCACAGTGGACTTTCTTAATAATCAGGTGCTGCAGGAAGAAGTCCTCATCCAGGCTATGAGCCGTCACAAGGCTCCATCAAACTGCAACTCCCTCAACGTGCCTGTGGTCAATACGCCAATATGGGGCAACATCAGTGCGGCTATCCGTCAACAAGAGCTACAATTGCAGCGGATCCTGAAACTCCTCACGGCCGGTATTACCGCCTTTGCGCGGTCGGTGGACGGGGACGAACTGAATTTGGACCAGGAAGATGCTCTGGCCTTATTGTGCGCGACCCAGCACGAAATCAACGGGTTTCGCAAAAACAGCATCCGCCCAGCACTCAACCCGAAGTTTGCAGGATTGTGCAAACCACCGCCGCCGCCGCCGCCGCCCCGTCAGCTCTTTGGTGAGGACCTCTCGAAGAGAGTCAAAGAGCTTGACGAACAAGCCAAAACGGTGGGGATCATGCGCTCTAAGAGTGCCCCCACACCGTCCGGCTCAAAAGCTCCATACATTCGCTCACGAGGGTCGGCCAGTGCCTCGACGAGGACTCACCCTCTAGCTCCACAACGACAACAACACCATAACCAGCACCAAGGGTCTTTTTTAGGACAGGGTCGGCAGAGACCTTTGTGGAAATCGAAGACGCCGCGCCCTCAAGCCAACCCAGCACCTCCACGGCCACCCACACGTGTCAAGGACCGCCGGTAACCACGGAGGTGAGGGGGTCTGGTTCTCTCTTTTCTCTCTGTTTAACTTCCCATGTTGGTGGTCGTTTACGGTTGTTTTTGGATGCATGGGGTAATTTTACTGGTGATGAGTATGTGTTGCGGAATATTCAGGGGCATAAAATTGAGTTTATTAATGGCGACATTCCTCCATCCCAGCACATGCCTGGTCGTACGTTCAAATTGTCTGCTGCAGAACAGGCAGCAGGTTATAAGGAAATTTTAAGTCTGGAGGGCGTGATTGAGAAAACGGTGCATGAGCCAATTGAATTTGTTTCGAACATATTTACTAGACCTAAGAAGGATGGAGGCTGTCGTGTCATTATTGATCTAACCCGTTTGAATACGTTTGTAACATATACTCATTTTAAAATGGATACGTTTGAAACAGCCAAATCATTGGTTTCTCATGGTTGCTTTATGGCATGCATCGATTTGAGGGATGCATATTATTCAGTATCCATCCAGAAATATGATAGAAGGTTTTGAAATTTATCTGGATGGGGCAACTTTGGCAGTATAAGGCTTTGCCTAATGGGCTCACTACAGCCCCTAGATTGTTCACTAAATTGGTGAAGCCAATCATGGCTTATTTGAGACAACGACATCATATAGTAATGGCCTATTTAGATGATATCTTTATTGTGGGCCACACCCTGGAATTGGCTGAACAGGGTGTTGCAGCTGCTGTCAATATATTTCAACAATTGGGATTCATTGTCCATCCAGAGAAATCGAAGTTCTGCCCTGCCCAGGTAATTAATTACCTAGGGTTCATGGTGAACTCAATGAGCATGAGGGAAACCATACCAATTAACAAAATTGAGGAGGTCACTCAGGTGTGCAGCGATTTAATTGGCACCAATATACCATCGATTCGGCATACAGCCACAGTAATTGGCAAGCTAGTGGCTTTGTTTCCGGCAGCACGATATGGACCTTTGCATTATCAGAATTTGCAAAGAGCTAAAATTACTGCGTTAAAATGGAACGCTGGTCATTATGATCGATCAATGCAGCTGCCGTCCGAAGCAATAAATGAGTTGCAATGGTGGGTGTGTCACATTAGCAGCTCATTCAAGCCCATCAGGGAGGCTAATCCGGTGGTATATTTGCAGACTGATGCAAGCTCCAATGGCTGGGGAGCTACAGATAATTGCTCTCGTTGTGGGGGCAGATGGGACACCCTTGAGTCAACGATGTTCTTGACTCAAGGGTTTAACTATTTGGAGTTGCTGGCAGCATTCCACGGACTTCGTGTGTATTGTTCCAAGCTTGTTGGAGCACACGTCCGTTTCCAAATAGACAACATCACAGCTGTGCCATATTTAAACCATATGGGTGGTACCAGGTCAGTTTCATGTGACAAATTGGCTAACTCAATTTGGCTCTGGTGTATTCAAAGAGATTTTGGATTTCAGCTACCTATCTGCCAGGTGAGCTTAATACTGTGGCGGACACCAGGTCACGCAAATTCAATGACAATATTGAATGGATGTTGCATCCTGAAATTTTTGCTAAAGTTACAGCCAAATTTGGTAAACTGGACATTGACCTTTTGCGTCACGGTTGAACCATCAGGTATCAACATACGTTTCATGGGAACCAGATCCTGGGGCAATAGCGCTAGATGCATTCTCGCTGGACTGGGGGAATTGGTTTTTCTATGCATTCCCCTCGTTTTGCCTCATCAGTCGGGTACTGCGAAAGATTCAGGCAGATGCTGCCAAGGGCATCCTTATTATACCCGACTGGCCTACACGGCCTTGGTGTCCGGTGGTCTTTGACATGCTCAATCGAACCTTGGGTCCTTTTGAAGGGTTGCCCACAATTGGTTACTCACCCTGTCTCAGGGGAGCCGCATCCCTGCCATGGCTATTTAATTTGTTGGCTTGCAGGTTCTGAACAGGCCGTTAGTCCAATACGGCCTCTCAACTCGGACCATTGGATACCATCAGGGCGTCATGTCGAGAGTCAACAAGGCGAAGATACCGCTCGCAGATTAAGAAGTGGGAGCCTACTGCAGCCGCTCTCGCATCATGTACGATGACGTGACAATAACTGACGTCCTGGAATTCCTCGCGGGGTTGTACCATGATCAACACTTAAGTTACAGTGCCATCAACAGCGCCAGGAGCGCGCTATCATTCTATCTCAAGATTGAGGTAGGATCCAACAGGCTAGTGTCCAGACTCATGCGGGGTATATTCAATATGAATCCGCCTACACCACGCTATGATATCACCTGGGATGTCAGGGACGTATTAAACCTGCTCAGGACGTGGTCTCCCATGGAAGGGATCCAACTGGACAAACTGATCATGAAACTGGTGATGTTACTAGCGCTGACTTCAGCAGAGGGTACAAACACTACACAAACGATGTGTTGACAGGATGATATCTACCCCTATGGAAGTAGTCTTCGTCGTTGATGAGCTACTAAAGCAGCATAGACCTGGGTGCACAGGGCTGCAGCTGAAGTTCCCGGCATACCCCGCAGATGCTAGGCTGTGTTCAGCCTCACGTATTCGTCACTATGTCAAGGTGACGGCACGCATCAGAGGAATGGAGAGATACCGGCTTGTCTCATCATCAAGTGACAGTCCAGACGATATCCAGGTGGCTTCGAGTCGTCTTGGGTAAGTCAGGTATCGACACTAATGTGTTCAAGTTTTACTCCACCAGGGCTGCATTGACATCAATGGCAAGGATTATGAAGGTGCCTATGGGCCAGATCCTCGCCATAGCAGGATGGGCTAATGAAGCTGTGTGTCAGCGATTTTATAACAAGCCTGTTGCTGCTCCTCTACAGTTCGCAGAAGCCGTGCTGAATGCAGGTCAAGAACGCGGAGATGTCCCCGCATGAGGGGATTTGATTTGTTATTAACAAATATGCTCTTGTTTTGCAGTATGATCTATTTGAGCAAGTTTGTTCCTCCCATCCATCCCTGGTAGTGGTGTGTCTGCATGGACGTGGTCCAGGGCGTGTAATCACAGAAGCTTTGAAGTCTTCACGAAGTCACTCACGTGACTCCGAAATGAAATAGTAGGATTGAACGAGAACTTACCAGTTCGAAGGTTGATCATTATTTCATGAGGAGTCGAAGTGAGGGATTTCGTGCCCTCCTCGCCCACCCTCAATCACCTTCATCTGGTAATCTTAGTCACTTCAATCTTACTATCCGAAGTCATTTCTTTTGTTGGTTTCTGTGATTCCACGCCGCTACTTTGAAGTATGTCGAGCATGCGCGCCGGCGGGCTCTTCACGAAATCCCTCACTTCGACTCCTCATGAAATAATGATCAACCTTCGAACTGGTAAGTTCTCGTTCAATCCTACTATTCATTATTACTGGGCATCCAATAGCCAAAATATATTATTCTCATTCCACTGACCAGATACAGACTGGTGTTTGCTTGAGTCACAGTCTTGTTACTCTCTTAGAATAAAGGGGAGGTCATTTAAGACTGAGGTGAGAAAAAACTTTTTTTACCCAGAGAGTTGTGAATTTATGGAATTCCCTGCCACAGAGTGCTGTGGAGGCCAAATCACTGGATGGATTTAAGAGAGAGTTGGATAGAGCTCTAGGGGTTAGTGGAGTCAAGGGATATGGGGAGAAGGCAGGCACGGGTTATTGATAGCGGACGATCAGCCATGATCACAATGAATGGCGGTGCTGGCTCGAAGGGCCGAATGGCCTCCTCCTGCACCTATTTTCTATGTTTCTATGTTTCTATGTTTCCTCGTCTCTCCCAGCTTTAATATACTCCTCCCTGCCATTGAAACCCTCTCGATTTACATTCAACCCTGTCGTACAATCCACAATCAACATTTTTAATCAATTCCATTGTCACTATAAGTTTACATCAGCTTCAGTTCTGGGTCCCATTCACAGTAACCATTTATTAGAGGGTCGCTTACATACTGTTGCACAATTATGTCCTGACTATCACTGTCTGTTATCATTGTATGTATGCAAATTGCTGTGAAATTCAAATAAAAAGATTTAATTAAAACCATCAGTGAAGTCCTTGGGATGACAGAGAGGCCTTGCTCGCTTGTAGCTGTATTCGGTGTAGCAGATGAAACTTTTACACTAATGTTGATTACCTCACAGGACGGTTGACGCATAGTGAATGAGTGTATTCTGAACCATCTGACATGTTATGGGCCAGCACCTTGGAAGAATGTAGAGGTATTGCGGTCAAAATGTGCATTTGTATTTGTGATATGTTGTATTGCAAACACATTAGCTGCCAAGGGGTGTTCAGGGAGGGTGGGTGAGGGTAACTTTGTTGTTATATATAAAGAACAAAATGGAGGGAAATGTAATGCATTACGTCAGCTGTATTATATCTTTCCTTCAATAAAAATATTGAAAAAAAAAAGAAATCAGAAAATGTGAGGTTCTGAACACTAGATGGTGAATACTATAGTGAATGCAGGAACATATCAATGTGGAGACACAAGGAACTGTAAAATCTTTAATCTTGTATAAAACATAATGTGCTGGAGGAGCTCTGTGGATCAGGTAGCATTCGTGGAGAAACATGGACAGACAATGTTAAAGGTGTGACTGATTGTAGTGAAGGGGAGGGAGGGGAAAGCTGGAATAGAAGTGAGGACGGGTCCCGACCCGAAACGTCGCCCACCTTTTTTTCTCCAGAGATACTGCCTGGCCCGTTGAGTTACTCCAGCACTTTGTGTCTGTTTTAGGATGGGAATGCCTGGCAAGTGATAGATGGACACAGGAGGGTTTGAGTGGCCGTTGAATGGATGGAGCAACCGACAAAGGCTGGAGATGAAATGGTGCCAACGTTATTGAACAATGTTTCAGATGAAAGTTTGCTAGAAGAGAATACAGTAATCGATGGATGAAAGAACTATTCAAGGCTAAACTGTTGCAGGAAAAAGATGGTAAAAGGATGGAGTCAAGTTGAATATACCGGGAAGTACAAGTTGTTGATTTGCCACATCAGTGCAGATAAATACAGGAAGAAGTGGACACAAAGAGGACGAAATCATAGCGTATGTCTGGATTGTGTGGGAAATAAAACTGTGTTAAGGGTTGCGAGAGCAGTAAAGGGAATTTGAAATGTGCTAGTCAGTCAGTGCTGAGGAAAAAAGTGAATGTCAGAGGGTGGTAAATCTGTGGGATTCATTGCCACATACGGCTGTCATTGGGTATTTTTAAAACGGAGCTTAACAAGTTCTTGATTAGTAAGGGTGTCAAAGGTTATGGGGAGGAGGCAGGAGAATGGGGTTAAGAGGAAAAGATAGACCAGCCATGATTGAATGGTAGAGTAGACTTGATGGACTGAAGAGCTTAATTCTGCTCCTATAATTTATGAATTTATGAATTTGTTCCCAACATCAAAACATAGTTGTTGCCGGAGGAGGAGAATGCGGAGGAAGGCAGAAGTGGAAATGTTGATAGTGAAATGAAAGCTGGTGGTATGTGGCAAGGAGCAACTTGTGCAGTACAGCTCATAAAAACCACACCTGAATTTGGCCGACATCCCGATGTATCAAATTACGATTAAGTTTACATTCTCCCATACTTGAGGAAAACAAGAGATTTTGGAAATAAGAAACAAACTGCTGGAGGAACTGCAGGTTGAGCAGCATTCGGAGTGGGGGAAGGATTGTCCGCATTTCACGTTAAGATTGCAGATCCCCAATTCAGGAACTGTTTCTTCCCAGCTGTTATCAGGCAACTGAACCATCCTGCCAACAACTAAAGAGTGGTCCTGAGCTACTATCTACCACATAGGAGACCCTCAGACTTTACTGGACTTTATCTTGCAGTAAACATTATTCCCTTTGTCATGTATCTGTAAACAGCGGAAGACTTGAGTGTAAACATGTGTAGTATTTCCGCTGAGTGGTTAGCACGCAACAAAAGCTTTTCACTGCTCCTCGGTACGTATCAACAAAGTATATTATACTTACAATCTAGGCTACTTAACATTTAAATTCTCAAAGCTCCAAACCTGTATAATCGACATATAAACAGAGAAGATAGACACAAAAAGTTAGAATAACTCTGCAGGACAGGCAGCATCTCTGAAGGGAAGGAGTGGGTGGCGTTCCGGGTTGAGATCCTACTTCTGACCCAAAACAACACCCATTCCTTCTCTCCAGAGATGCTGTCTGACCCGCCAAGTTACTCAGCTTTTTGTGTCTATCTTCTGCAGTTCCTTCTCACATATATAAAAAAAGATGAATTCTCAAAGCTCCAAATGTATAAGAGGGCCGATAAAAGAAGAAAATGAATGGTGCAAAAGGCTTGCAGATCATATCTCTTAATGATTTAAAGAAATCTCTGCACCGGGAACTTAGCCAAGTGGCATTAAGATGTCCTTTTATTTATAGAAGTGTAGGAGAGCAAATGATAAACCTTTGCGGTGGAAAGTAATCTAATGCTCAAACTAGGCTCCTTGTGCTGCATAGGACGGATTTTATGCATTTTGTGTTTTTAGTTTGAAGGGTATGATTTTTTTTTTCCAAGGTTAGTGGTTGTGCTTCCTTGGTTTCATCTGAAGCTTCCATAGTTGAATGTTTGCATGGATGAGCATAATCTGCTGACTCTTGGTTGGAGGGAATAGATGGAGTTTATGTCATTCACTAACTTTACACATATGGCGGTGAGTGTTTGGAACGAGCTGCTGGAGGAGGTGGTTGGACAGGTACATGGATAGGATAGGTTTTATAATGATATGGGCCAGACACCGGACGTTGGGACTAGTGAAGACTGGGCATATTGCTCAGTTGACTTGAGTTGAAGGGCCTGTTTCCATCCTATATGACTCTATCAGGCACGTGCCGTGAGTAATCACTCAGGGTAGGCAGTCAGCCGGCTTTCAAAAAATCTTAAAACCGCGCATGCGCAGATTGTTCTCTTCGTAAAAAAATAAAAATAAGTAACAATTCAAATTTCCCAAGGGTTCTAAATCTCCTTCATTTTTTAATTACTGAATGGGTGGGGGACGGAGGATGAAGGCAGGTGGAGAGATGGTGGGAAAAACGGGAGCACATCGGGACGTTGAATCAGTTGTCATCTTATGGAATGACAATACTAATTCAAGGGTCCAATTGGAGGGGGAGTTCCTTTCACAGCATGTGGGGAGCCTGCGGCAGGGGTTAAATATGCGAGAAGGGAGAAGTTTTGAGAAGGAGGGGGACAGAGATCATATCAAACTCACTCACTGCTGCCGCAGCGCTCCGGGCAAGGACAGCAGAACTGGCCGCCACTTCCGGGGATAGAAGCAGCTCGGGTGCGAGCGGCCACCGGGACCCAACACCAGAACCGACTGCTCTTCAGCGCCTTCTGATCACCTCTGGCAGTGCTCTTCGTCTGAACATCTCTCACCCTCCGTGTTAAAGAAGGAACTGCAGATGCTGGAGAATCGAGGGTTACACAAAGAGCTGGAGAAACTCAGCGGGTGCAGCAGCATCTAAGGGGCGAAGGAGATGGGCGACGTTTCGGGTCGAGACCCTTCTTGAGACTGAGACTGAGTCTGAAGAAGGGTCTTGACCCGAAACGTCGCCTATCTCCTTCGCCCCTTAGATGCTGCTGCACCCGCTGAGTTTCTCCAGCTTTTTGTGTAACCCCCATCTCTCACCTGCCGGACACGGACAGCAGAACTGGCCGCCACTTCCGCGGAAGGAAGCAGCTCGGGTGACTGCGAGTGGCCGCCGGGACCCTGCCACTTCAGCCCCTTCTGCTGGTCCCCACTCACCTCTGGCAGTGCTCTCCGTCTGAACATCTCTCACCTGCCGCTCGCCGGCCGGCTTCCCGCAAATCTTTAAATTCCGACAGCGCGTTCACGGGTCCAGTTTAGGTTACTTGGCTGTGGGAATTTAAGGATTTGCGGAACGCGGTTGACATGAGCGAAGCCGGCGAACGGCAGGTGAGAGATGGGGGGTTACACAAAAAGCTGGAGAAACTCAGCGGGTGTAGCAGCATCTAAGGGGCGAAGGAGATAGGCGACGTTTCGGGTCGAGACCCTTCTTCAGACCTGCTGACCTTCTTCATGCTGCAGCACCCACTGAGTTTCTCCAGCTTTGTGTAACCCTCGATTCTCCAGCATCTGCAGTTCCTTCTTTAACACGAACGGCTTTAGGACGCGGTTAAAGACCTGCTGGAGGGGCAAGTCTGGGCAGTGAGTGGGTTGTATCCACGTGTGATGCTCCATCCACCCCCCGGGGCCGAGAGTGTGGGATTGTGAAGGAACTGCAGATGCTGGTTTGCACCGAAGATAGACACACACAAGAGGGGTCTCGACCCGAAACGTCGCCTATCTCCTTCGCTCCTTAGATGCTGCTGCACCCACTGAGTTTCGCCAGCTTTTTGTGTAACCCATAGACACACACAATGCTGGAGTAACTCCGAGGGACTGGCAGCATCTCTGGAGAGATGGGATGGGTGAGATTTCGTGTCGAGACCCTACTTCAGACTTCTCCAGAGATCCCGCTGAGTTTACTCCAGTGGTGGTGTTTATCCCGGTGGCGGGGAGCCGGGCTTGACCGACCCGCCGCCTCTACTTGCCGGTCAGTCGGGTGATCATCGCCCTCCGCCCGGAATGCAGCGGAGTTTTGCACCCAGTGAGTTGTCCAGCGCTCACGGTGGACGAGGGAGGACAGCAACAGGCCAGGTCAATGAATAGGAGCACATAAATGTGTCTAGCATTTCTTGTTTTTATGTTTTAATTTACAAGCCGCTTCACGCGAGGCAAGTTTTATTTTCAGTCCGAAGAAGGGTCTCGACCCAAAACGTCACCCATTCAACGATAGACACACACAAGCTGGAGTAACTCAGTGGGACAGGCCGCATCTCTAGAGGGAAGGGATGGGTGATGTTTAGATCCAAATGCTGGAGAATTTCAGCAGGTCGAGACCCTCCTGTCACCCATCCCTTCGCTCTATAGATGCTGCTGCACCCGCTGAGTTTCTCCAGAATTTTGTGTACGCTCGATTTTGCTGCATCTGCAGTTCCTTCTTTAACACTGCTGGAGTAATTCAGCAGGTCGAGATCCCTCTTCAGAAGACGAGCCCCCCCCCCCCGCACCCCCAACCACCTTCCACCTCAACTTACGCCTGGGCACCAAAGCAGCTCAAGAGGCGAACCCTGAGCTCCGTCTCCCAACAATCTGAACAGCGGCTGCGGCCGGCCAGCACCCGGCATGGACTTCTCACCCCTCACACACTTTTACTCTCACCTAGTCCCATCTCACCTGCACTCAGACCGGAGCGTGGCAAGTGGGTTACTGACCCCGATCCCCTCCTTCACAACGCCAGACTGCCCAAACACTGTGAACGGAGCTCTCCCCCCACCCTGGGAACTACAGTATTTAAAAACATAAAGCACAAAGAAATGCACTTACCACATTATTGGTACATTAAGTCCATTCTCCATTTGTTTGCTAAGATACTATTAAAATAATGGCAATCCATATTTGAACATCCCGCCAAGAAACTCGCGATGCGCATGCGCAGAAAGATGATGCACATGCGCAGTGCTGCAAAGGCAGAATTTCTGCTGCCTTCAGCTCCCATTGAATCTGACGGCTCAGGCAGCGCTGACGGCACGGGGGCTGCACAGAGCTTCCCGTGTTACAAGTGCTGCGGGTGAAAGGCACGGAGAATTATGCCTACCTAAGAGATCGATCTCTTAGACAGGCATAATTCTCCCATGCCTTTACTATTTATATTTAATAATTGCCATTTCATAATTTTAGTCAGGGTAGGCAGTGCCTACCTTGCCTACCCTGACGGCACGTGCCTGGACTCTATGACTCTAGTTCTGCCAGTCAGAGTTATCAAGATACCGAACTAGGTTTAGGTTTATGATTATCAGATGTACTGAGGTACCATGAAAAGCTTTGTTTTGCATGCTATTCAAACAAGTCAGATAATATATATCAATACGATCAAGCCAAACTGAAGCACAATAGGTAGAGCAAAGGGAAAAATACAGAGAACAGAATATAATTCACAGCATTGTGGTGCAACAGTTCCAGAGACAAATTCCAATGTTCACAATGAGGTAAAGGAGAATTAGACAATGGCCTAGATTATAGAAGTACCATTCAAAGGTATGATAACTGGAGGGAAGAAGCTGTTATCTTCCATTTGGTCCTGCGCGCTTTCAAGCTTCTGTCACTTTTGCCCAATGTGTGTGGAGAAAAGGGAATGATCTGGGCAGGAAAGGTCTTTGATTATATTGGCTGCTTTCCTGAGGCAGTGCGACGTGTAAATGGAGTCAGTGGTGGAGAGTCTGGTGTGAGTGAACTTTAGTTTAGAGATACAGCGCGGAAACAGGCCCTTCGGCCCACCGGGTCTGCGTCGACCAGCGATCCCCGCATACTAACACTTTCCTACACACACTAGGGACAACTTTTACATTTACCAAGCCAATTAACCTACAATCCTGTACGTCTTTGGAGTGTGGGAGGAAACCGCAGATCTCGGAGAAAACCCACACGGTCACGGGGAGAATGTACAAACTCTGTACAGACGGCACCCATAGTCGGGATTGAACCCGGGTCTCCGGCGCTGCATTCGCTTTAAGGCAGCAGCTCTACCGCTGCGCCGGTGATGCAACTGGGCCGGTGATGCTACATGTCCCAACCAGCAACAATGGTCATACCAACCTGTGATGCAACTCAATAGTATGCTTTTTATGTGTAATAAGGAACTGCAGATGCTGGTTTGCATTGAAGATAGACACAAAAAGCTGGAGTAACTTAACGGGTCAGGCAGCATCGCGGGAGAAAAGGAATAGGTGACATTTTAGGTCGAGACCTTTCTTCCGATTGAGAGTCAGGGGAAAGGGAAACAAGAATAAGTGAATGAAAGATATGCAAAGCAATGATGATCAAGGAAACGTGGAGCCCACAATGGTCTATTGTTGGCTGTGCGGTAGGTGATAATGAATTATACAGATAGTGAATCTCAACAGGATGATAGTGAAACTAGTACGGCGACTAGGGTGGGGGAGGGATGGACAGAGAGGGGATGCAAGGGTTACTTGAAGTTAGAGAAATCAATTTAATGTCTTTCCATGATCTATCTGTAGAAGTTTGTAATAGTCTTTGGAGACATGCTGAATTTCCTCATTCTCCCGAGGAAATAGAAGTGGTTGTCACTTCAACGTTAGTCCACAACAGATTGTTGGTAATATTTATTACACAATAATAAGCTCTCAACCATTTCCACTTCGGCACCATTGATGTTGATTGCGGCATGTGCTCCACCATGCTTCCTGAAGTCAATAACTAGCTCCTTCCTCTTGCTGACATTGAGGGAGAGGTTATTGTCCTGACACCACGTCGCTAAGTTCACTATCTCCTTCCTGCACTCTGTCTTGTCATTGTTCACGATTCGGCCCACCACAATGGTGTTGTCTGTAACCCTGTGAATGGAATGAGAACCGGATTTGGCTGCACAGTCGTGAATGTAAAGGGTGGATAGTAGGGGAACTGAGAACGCATCCTTGCAGGGCATGGCATTTGAAAGTTACTGTGGAAGGGATGTTACCTATTGAAGTGTGTGTAGCCTGCACTATTTGAGTACACTTGGCTTGATTGAAATCATGTTTAGTTATCTTTGACTGGATAGTACACAAACAGAGGTTTTCCCCTTGATCTTGGTGCACGTGACAATAATAAACTAAACTATACTGTGCGTCATAAAGCCAAGGATCAAGTGGTAAACAGGAAGAGCTTATTACTAGGTCAATGAGTTTGGATGGGATTATGTGTTGAAGGCTGCTGTATAGTCAATAAAAAGTCTAACTCTTGGGAATGCCCACGAGGATCCTAACATTTCAGGTCCCAAATTTCATATAGAATGGTTGTTGCTTCTGCATTACTTTTTTCAACATGACGTAACTATTGCACATGAGTATTATGCAGGCTTCGCACATATGATTGCAATGTTAAAACACTGTTAAAGGTATTATGCTGAGAATTGATAGCAAACTTCATTGCTGACTCTGCAAGAAAGTAAATTAGTTGCTCTTGATAACACAAACTGCCCGATAACATGGAATTTAGACCTGGTGTTCCCCCATTATGTAAATAAACGGCTTTATTGCCTCACATTGACCTGTGCTGCATTAAAAACACTCTGTTGTTATATAACCCAACCTTCAATCTGATGGTCCCTATTTAATTTGTCTGCTGATTGCAAGTCTCATGGTTCAGTTAGAATGTTCTGTTCCCTTATTGTATTGTGGTAGTTCATTTTAATGATCCATGGAACAATTTAGTGTTGACTGTGGGTGGCACAGTGGCACAGCTGGTAGAGCTCCTGTCACTCAGTGCCAGAGACCTAGGTTTGATCATGACCTTGGGTGCTGCTTGTGTGGAGTTTGCATGTTCTCCCTGTGACCATGTTGGTTTCCTCCCATATCCCAAAGACGCATGGGTTTGTCGCTTAATTGGCCTCTGTAAATTGCCCTCGTGTGTAGGGAGTGGATGAGAAAGTGGGATAACATGGAACTGGTATGAATGGGTGATCGAAAGTCGGCATGGACTCAGATGGCCGAACGGCCTGTTTCCATGCTGTACCTGAAATATTTCCTCAAAATTGATTGAATCTATGTTGTATCTTTCATATTTTCCATACTGAATCTTTCATATTTCCCCCCAAAATTGTATGAATCAATCAATTTTAGCCTTGAGTGGAAAATAACTTTTGATTGCAGAGGATCTGAGGTCTGAAAATGTAGTTATTTGTGACACGGAACCCAAAGATTTGTCAAAATCAAAATCCAAAATTCAAAGTATATTGAGACTTGAAAACTAATTAAATTGGCCAGAACATTTTACCAACTCATTGCTGACCTTTGGTATAAGAACAGGAATGATCAGCTATGCAGATGTTGGCCTGTTGTGCATAGACGTCCTCATCCTACTGGAAATAGTTTGGCATGGTGACAAACCCTTGCACAATGTAATTGAGCAGAATAGATAGCCAGAACAAGCCACGCTCACAAGAGCATTGAAAAGCTTTGACAGTCAACCTGCACTATTCCTCTGGGCAATGCGTCCTGTCATGCTCACCATTCCTTGGCATTGAATCAACAAAGAAAATTAGATTTGCCCAAACTCTAAACAGTAACTATAAATTAAGTAGAAACAAAGGAATGCAGAAAAAGAAACAAAGTGCAGAAGTAAATTAGTGCGTCAGGCAGCATGTCTGGAGAGTGTGGATAGGTGACGTTTCAGGCAGGGCCGCTCTTCAGAAGTCTAAAGAGTCCAGACCCAAAATGTCACCAATCAATTTTCCCCAGAGATTCTACCTGACACGTTGAGTTGCTGCTGGATCTTATGTCTTTTAAAAAAAATAATTAATGAAAACAATTTAAAACATTTAAATTCTCCTGAGGATAGTGTTAGTGGTAACCGGACGTGGCACTGACAGATGAGACGCCGAAGTAAAGAAGTGGAAGCCAAATAACCGAATGGAAACTAAGCCGAAACACCAACTAACCAAAATGGTGGGGCACCTAAATGCAAACTGACCGAAAGGGCGGGACATCTAAAAGCCAACTAACCGAAAGGCTGCATCACCTAAAAGCAAACTCACCGTTTGGCTGCTCTGCCGAAACGCCACCTACCCGAAAGGCGGCGTCGCCTTCACGGCAACAGAAAGAAGGCCGCTCAGCAGAAGAGTCAAATAACGGACATGACGTTGCCGGAGGGCGGGACTTGTCAGCGATTGGTCCAGACCCCCTCATCCATCACATCACTGTGGAGGGATGAACATTGTCCCACTCCTCTGCTCCACCCGACCCGCAGCCCACGGAGGGTGGCCGTGGGAGAGTGGGGGCTGTCCCGAGCGATACGCACCTTCGGCCGCTTTCAACTTGGTGCTTGGGTTCAGATTGCTCAGTCACCTTTGGCCTGTGTGGGAAAATGAACCCCACGCTCCCGTCTCCCCCTTCTCTCTCCCCTCTTCTCTCTCTCCCCCTCTCTCTCTCCCTTCTCTCTCTCCCTTCTCTTTCCTCCTCTCTCTCCCCTCTTCTCTCTCCTCCTTTCTCTCCCCTCGTCTCTTTCTCCTCCTCTCTCTCCACTCTTCTCCTCTCTCTTCCCCTCCTCTCTTTCCCCCCCCTCTCTCCCTTCTCTCTCCCGCCCTTATCTCTCTCCCCCTTCTCGCCCCCCCCCCCCCCCCTTCTCTCTCTCCTCCGTCTCCAACCGTCAGTCACTGATCACAATGCACCACCACCGGACCCCAACCACCAAGCCAAGGTGATTTTCCCCCTCCGACCCCCGGACCCCGACAACCACACCGGGTGCAGGGACAGATGCACCCAAGCTCCCACACACAAAACAGAGAGCATCTCTGGAGAGAAGGACGTTTCGTGCCGAGACCATTCTTCAGAGTGCTTCCGAAAGGTCTCGACCCGAAACGCCACCCATTCCTTCTCTCCAGAGATGCTGCCCAGTGAGGCTGCTGTCACACAGTGACCCAGCCAGTGAGACTGCTGTCACACAGTGACCCAGCCAGTGAGACCACTGTCACACAGAGACCCGGCCAGTGAGACCACTGTCACACAGTGACCCAGCCAGTGAGACCACTGTCACACAGAGACCCAGCCAGTGAGACCACTGTCACACAGTGACCCAGCCGGTGGGACAATGTTCATGCATTCACAGTGATGTGATGAACGTGGGGGTCTGGACCAATCGCTGACAAGACGGTAATAAATAAAACGTGCTTCTTGTTGTCAAGGGGGGGGGGGGGGGAGTGGGAGGAGATAACATTGTTTGTTGTCATACACACTTGTCATCAGCCCGCCAGGGAATGTGTCCCCCCCTCCCCCCCCCCCCCCCATGTTTTAAAAGCGGTTTACCATGCCCTGAGCCGTCTGTCCCCGCGGCCGGGGTGGGGGGTGAATCACCCGGTGTGGGTGTCAGGTTCCGGGTTCGGAGGGGGCGGGGGGGGGGGGGAATCACCCTGGTGTGGGGGTTGGGGTCTGATGGCGGTGCATCGTGGTCAGTGACTCTGGGTGGGCGGAGGGACCAGCCTGTCCCACACCTCCGTTCCACCCGACCCACAGCACGTTACAGAGCGGCCGCACGGGTGAGATGATGGCCGTGGGAGAGTGGGGGCTGTCTCGAAGGATGCGCACCTTCGGCCACTTACAACTTGGTGCTTGGGTTCAGATTGCCCAGTCACCTATGGCTTGTGTGGGAAAATGACCCCCACCCTCCCGCCAGTGGTGACGTAGGAGAGAGAAAAGGGGGAGCGAAAGATAGGGGAGAGAGAGAAGGGAAGGGGGGGGGGGAGGGAAGGAGGGGGAGAGAGAGGAGGAGAGAGAGAAGGGAGAGAGAGAAGGGAGAGAGAGGGGAGGGAGAAAGAGAGAAGGGAGAGAGGGGGGGAGAGAGAGGGAGGGGGAGAGAGAGAGGGGGAGAGGGAGAGAAGAGGGGAGGGAAAGAGAGAAGGGGAAATAGAGGAGGGAGAGAGAGGGGGTAGAGAGAGGAGGGGAGAGAAAAGGGAGAGAGGGAAGATATAGAGGGAGGAGAGAGAGAAGGGAGAGAGAGAGAGGGGGGGAGAGGGGAGCGTGGGGATCATTCTTTCCACACAAGCCATAGGAGACTTGGCAATCTGAACCCAAGCACCAAGTTGAAAGTGGCCAAGGTGCGCATCCCTCGGGACAGCCCCCACTCTCCCACGACTGTGGGTCGGGCGGAGAGGAGGTGTGGGACAATGTTCTTCCCTCCACAGTGATGTGATGGACGCGGGTGTCTGGACCAATCGCTGACAAGTCCCGCCCCTCCGGCAAGGTCATGTCCGTTATTTGACTTTTCTGTTGAGCGGCATTCGGTCCGTTGGCTTGTAGGCGACGACGCCTTTCAGGTAGGTGGCATTACGGCAGAGCGGTCATTTGGTGAGTTTGCTTTTAGGCGTCCCACCCTTTCGGTTAGTTGACTTTTCACCATTGTTTCCATTCGGTTATTTGGCTTCCACTTCTTGGCTTCGGCTTCGATGTATCTCTAAAATCTAAAGTGAATTCTAAAGTCTAAATTAAAAATCTTGTTCTCGGCATTTTCTATGCAATGTTCTGTACAAGGGCTTTCTCCTTTGAGTAAAAACAACATCATGGATTTGTCTGTTGAATGTTGGGGGAGTCCAGATCCAGGGATTATAGTTTAAGAATAAGGAGTAGGCCATTTAGGACTGAGATGAGGAAAAACATTTTCACCCAGAGAGTTATGAATCTGTGCAATTATCTGCCACAGAAGGCAGTTGGGGGGAATTCGCTGGTTGTATTCAATGGAGAGTTGGATATAGCTCTTAGGGCCAACGGAATCAAGGGTTGTGGGGAGAAAACAGGAACGGGGTACTGATTCTGGATGATCAGCCATGATTATATTGACTGTCAGTGCTGGCTCAAAGGGTCGAATGGCCAACTCCTGCACCTATTTTTTGTTTCTATGTTTCTAAATAATTGGCTGTGATGAAAGTTTGAGTTACGTCTTTTACTTGCAGGTGTGGGTCAGAAAAACAAAATCCCTGGTGGAAATTCCCAGCCAGATTTGGTTCAGCTTCCTGGTGTGGTTTGTTACACGTTATCACAGACCTGTTAGTCTGGGGATTGGTGATAGTGCAACCCACAACCAAAACAACTTAGATTAGCATTAAGCCTTTAAAATAATTATGCGCTCATTCACAAAGGCATAATTAAAAGCAGCTTAAGATTCCTGGCCATTATAGTGTACACTGCAAGTAACATGAATAAGCATTTCTCACCACAAATGTATGATTTACAAACTGATTCATTTGGCAGTATATTCAAATATTTCCTGGGAAAACCAAGATCTCTTGACTTTGGCCGACAAACAATTTAGAAAGCAAATCCGATGAACCGCATGATACAAATCAAGAATTCTCTCTAGTCATTTTTTGTCAATTCAAATACTTCAGCCAAAGTCAACATTTCTCTAGATTAAAGACAGACAAGTATTGCTGGAGTACCTCAGCGGGTCAGGCAGTAACTTGTAGTTTAGTTTTGAGATGCAGCTCCACGCACACCAGCAATCAGCCTGTAATCTAGTTCTGTCCTACACATTAGGGACAATTTACAAAAGCCAATTAACCTACCAACCTGCATGTCTTTGGAATGTGGGAGGAAACCGGAGCACCCTGATAAAAATCATGTGATCACAGGGAGATCTTACAAACTCCACACAGACAGCACTCGCAGTCAGGATCGAACCTGGGTCTCTAGCTTGTAATGCCCGATTGGTGTCCTGTCCATTTTCTCCAGAAATGATGCCTGATCTGCTGAGCTATTCCAGCATTTCGTGTCTATCTCTGGTATCTCTGACATATGATGAAATAATGGATCGACTGGGCTTATATTCACTGGAATTTAGAAGGATGAGAGAGGATCTTATAAAAACATACAAAATTCTTAAGGAATTGGACAATCTGGATGCAGGAAATATGTTCCCAAAGTTGGGGGCGTCCAGAACAATGGGTCATAGTTCAAGAATAATGGGTGGGCCATTTAGGACTGAGATGGGAACTAGTTGCGACCTCATTATGGTCGCTGCAAATTTTTCAACAAATTAGCAGCGACTAGAATGAAGCCGCCATGGAGGATAGCGAGAATTCCCGCGCCGTAGGTGGGTCGCCAGGAGGTCCTAGTGGGTTGCCAGGAGGTCGAAGGTTCTAGTAGGTTCTTGTAGGTTGTAACTGTTGCTGACCGGTGAATTTCATTGGCTCAATGGGGGAAAAAAAACAGAACCAAGGATAACCAACCGGTAAGCTTCACAGCCGTGTGTCTCTGGCTTCTTAAAAATTGTCTGCACTCCTCTTCCTTCCTTCTCACCCACCTCCCCCCTTCCCCACGCCTCTCCCCCCTCCTCTTTTAAAGGACTTACCATACACTGTGGTAGCCATCTTAATTACAGCGCCAACCTTCCTGTTCATCGCGGTGTGTGTCTGTATCACCTTGGATTGGCACTGTGTGAATTTCATGTGTGTGAAATTCAACAGTCGCCGTTCCAGTTGCCAGTTTTTCAGGGGACTGCCGGCAACTTGACAGCCTGAAAAATCGCCTAAGTGGGACAGACCCACCAAGTTTATGTTCACGAGTTTAGTCGAGTTTCCTCGTGTATGTCTAAGTTTGCTGTTTACTTCTCATTTCTACGATGCACCAAGTTCCTCTCCCGAGTTACTCTTGAGCCAACCGTGAATGAAGGCCTGTTTTAAGTATCAAATAGAGGAGCTGGACAGCATCTCATACAGTAAGTATATTCTGATTCAGTATTGAAAGTTATTCAATTTCAGAACTTAAAAAAACTAGGCAGGATCTCGGCCCCGCACTCGCTGCCATTGTGGAGCAAGAAGGCAGCTCCATCCTGCGTCTTTGAGTTAAAGGGCACGGCCGCGTCTATTGATATGATCTACAAAGGGAAAATGCGCACCGTCCAGTGCCAGAGCTAGGCTGGGGTCATTCTCTGCTCTCATCTCTCTCTTTCTGTGTGTGCATTAGCAGGGGGAAGAGCGGTCTACCTCGCTGGGGCACAAGACCTTGCAGCCATCAACTTGTTTGTTCCTTTGGTGCGCCTCATCTGCCCTGCTCCCATCCCAGCGCTGCCCCAGCTCTCTGCCCCATTCTCTTGGAAATGTCGCTTCAACCGCTGTAACGAGGAGGGGTCCGGTTGGCTGGCTTGGTGGGTGGGTGGGTGGGCAGGGAGGGGGAGTAGGTACAAACCACCAAATCCATTCTCAAAAGTCCGGCAGAGCCGTGTTGAACTCACGTTTCTCTCTGCTTCATATACGTGGGAATTCCCTCAGTATGGTCACTCAGCAGGCAGGCAGCATCTCTGGAGAGAAGGAATGGGTGACGGGATGACGTTTCCAAAATTCTGCTGCGTCTTTGTGTTACGCCAGCACCACAAAGTGCTGTTCACTTTTTGCCAACCAGCTTCTGCCCTTTCCTGTGTAAGACATTATTTGTATCCATGGCAGTTGATTGTCGTTCCCTTCAGTTTCCCAGGGGGTCGGGACGGGACTGGAGTTGGGAGGGAGAGGTGGGGGGGAGGGGAATGGGGGGAGGAGGGGGGGGGGGTAAAATTCTTACAAAATTCTTAAGGGGTTGGACAGGCTAGATGCAGGAAGATTGTTCCCGATGTTGGGGAGGTCCAGGACAAGGGGTCACAGCTTAAGGATAAGGGGGAAATCCTTTAGGACCGAGATGAGAAGGACTTTTTTCACACAGAGAGTGGTGGATATCTCGAACTCTCTGCCACAGAGGGTAGTTGAGGCCAGTTCATTGTTTATATTTAAGAGGGAGTTAGATGTGGCCCTTGTGGCTAAGGGGATCAGAGGGTATGGAGAGAAGGCAGGTACAGGATACTGAGTTGGATGATCAGCCATGATCATATTGAATGGCGGTGCAGGCTCGAAGGGCCGAATGGCCTACTCCTGCACCTAATTTCTATGTTTCTATATTTCTATGTAACTTAGTACGGGAGACAAGTGTAGGAGAGGTGTACTGACTGTGTGGGCAGACACTTTGGTAGTAATTGCCCACCAGTCTCAAAAGCCGCTGTGTCTCCCTGTCCCTGGGATAGCAGGGGGGCAATCAAACAGCACAATACCTCCCTGCACCCTCCACGCCAACACAAAGGGCAATGATCCAAAGGCTTTAGCGTCAGAAACAGCGGGCAGGCGACAATCACCTGCCATAGAGCGAGAGAGATCAAGCGCTATTGTAGGTCTCCTTTGCACGTTGGTGTTTCTGTCTTTCTCCATCTCATTGTTGGCCCTGTCTGTCGTCATCCCCATCCCCACCCCTCTGCTTCCCGGCCATGTGTGTGACCCCTTCCCTCCCCTCTTCAGCTCCCCGCCCATTGCACCGGGCGAGGGGGCTTCGCACCGTCTTCACGTCGGCGACGCCAGCAGGTCAGTGCCAGTCACCCCGGGGCAGGTGCTCGGGGGCTCTCTCCCAGCGTGGCCCCTTGATCGGGCGGGGGGGGGGGGGGGATGGGAGTCAGCGGACACGCCGGCTCTGCCACACCATGGGCCGCCGCCAACCAAGCCACCCGTCCACGTCCATGTCCACATGCTCGGTAGAACAGGAGCTGAGACTGGGAACTGCACCACCCTTGCCCTCTCCCTCTGCAACTGCAAACAACCCCACTCTCCTGCTCAACTAACCCACCCATCCCTTCTCTCTGGGTATTGAAGGTGCTTCTGCATCTTTAGAAAGGAAAAATACAAAGCATGTCAATCCTACTGGGTAGGCCTTAGTCATGTGCTGTACAACACGGGAACAGGTCCTTCGGCCCAGCTTGCCCGTGCCGTCCAAGTTGGCATCTTGGGGTAGTCTTATTTGGCTGCATGTGGCCCATAGGCCTCTAAACCCTTCCCATCCATTTATCTGTCGTTAATAACCTCAAGAAAATTCCTGGTTCAGTTTCCCAGGTCCAACTCAGAGAGAAGCCTCCCCCCTTACCAGGGTTAATCACTCCACTGTTTACAATGCTCTCTGCATTATGAAGTCCTAGACAGTGAACCCCATGGGCAATCACTACCAAAGTGTCTGCCCACACATTTAGTACACTTGTCTCCTGCTCCAAGTCCCCCCCTCCACTCCCCTCCCGTCCCCTCCCTCATCCCCCACAACCCCCCCCCCCCCCCACCCCCCCCACCTTTCCCTCCCAACCCCAGTCCCGTCCCGACCCCCTGGGAAACTGAAGGGAGCGACAATCAACTGCCACGGATACAAATAATGTCATTCACAAGAAGGGGCAGATGCTGGTTGACAAAAAGTGAACACACGGTGCTGGAGTAACACAAAGACGCAGCAGAAATTTGGAAACGTCATCCCGTCACCCATTCCTTCTCTCCAGAGATGCTGCCTGCCCGCTGAGTTAAAGAGTGCCCACGGTAGACTCACGAATCACTACGGTAAACTCACGGGCTACTACGTTCTTACAACGAGTTTAAATGTTTCAAATTTTAACTTCAAGAGTAAATTTGACTTGTGGAAATCTTTAAACATGTTTAAAAATTTTCAAGAGTTAACAAGTTTCCCGGGGACCTGCCGTTAGCGCCACGAGTCGCTAAGTTGCGTCCATGAGTTCCGACGTTCCCGCTACGTTAATTGTACGTGATTACCACGAGTTTAATTTGTTTTATACTCGGGGTCACTCGTGGGTCGACTCGCACCGTGAGACAGGGGTTTAACACACAAACAGCTTCTTCACGAAGAATGAAAGGCCTGGGTAGAGTGAACGTGGAGAGGATGGTTCCACTAGTGGGAGAGTCTGGGACAAGAGGCCACAGCGTCAGAATAAAAGGATGTACCTTTAGAAAGGAGATGAGGAGGAATTCTGCTAGTGAGAAGGAGGTGAATCTCTGGAATTCATTGTGGACACCAAGTCAATGGATATTTTAAGGCAGAAATTGCAGGTTCTTGGTAAGGGTGTCATGGCTTATGGGGTGAAGGCAGGAGAATAGGGTTGAGAGAGAAAGATAGATCAGCCATGATTGAATGGTGGAGTAGACTTGATGGGCCAAATGGTCTAACTCTGTTCCTAGAACTCATGAACCTTTCACCATCCACTTTCTACCCCAAGAAACCCCCCCCCCCTTCCATTTCATTATCCCCCCCCACTCACTCCTCCCATGAACCTTGGCTGACCTTGCACTAGTTTCCCCTCTCTCCCTCCCCCCTGCATCCCTTCCAATGGCTGCACAATTCACAACACTTCTACACTTGAGTTTCACAATTCACTAGTCTTTATCCTCTTCAGGCCTCACACCTGCCTTTTCATCTCCGGCCTTTGTCCAACAATCTGCCTATCGCCTGCATTCACCTATTACCAGCCACTCTCTGTCCTGCCCCTCTTCTCTTCCACTTTTCTTTCCTGCATCCCCTGCAATGAGGCTGAAGAAGGGTTCCAACCCAAAGCGTCACCCATCCATGTTCTCCAGAGATGCTGACTGACCCGCCGAGTTACTCCAGCACTTTGTGTCTTTCAGGGGAGTTTAGCTTGTCTAAGGTGTGGGACAGTTCATTAGCATTTGGGGGCTGAGGGTGGGGTGTGGTGACTTGTTGGTAAATAAGGGTGGTGTGGGTTCTGGTGGCTGTTTAGGGTAGTGAGGGGTAAGAGGAGTAAAGGGTGTGTCGGGATGGATTAATTGTTTTTGAGCTATTCTGACCATTGGGATGGTGGGGAATCTAGTGGTGCCAACATGAAGGGTTACAGATGGTGTTCAGCGGGAGAGCAAATGTCCAGTGTGTGAACATTATGCTTAGGAGAGCTATACAATAAGTGCTGGAGTCACTTAGTGAGTCAGGCAGCATCTGTGGATGAAATGGACAAGTGGCATTTTGGGTCAGAACCTTCTTCAGAATCTTTGGAGGACTTTAGACTTCGGGATTTAGAGATACAGCATGGCAACAGGCCCTTCCGCCCACAAAGTCAATGCTGACCAGTGAAGTCACCTACACTAACATTATCCTACACACTAGGGACAATTTTGCAATTTTACCGAAGCCAATGAATCTACAGACCTGTGTGTCTTTGACGTATGGGAGAAAACACACAAGGTCACTAGGGGAACGTACAGGGTATGAGGGGTTATGGGGGGGGGGGGGAGGAAGGCGAATGGGGTTGAGAGGGAAAGATAGATCAGACATAATTGAATGGCGGAGTAGACTTGATGGGCCAAGTGGCCTATTTCTGCTCCCAGAACCTATGAACTAATGAACTCCGTTCATACAGCACCCATAGTCAGGAGCAATCTATGGGTCTCTGGTGCTGTAAGGCAGCAACTCTACCGCTGCATCACTGTGCCACCCAATTTTGGGGAAGAATCAGGACTCCTATTTGAAGGAAGCAGCTGGCGTATTTAATGCAATTTCAACCAGCACTTATGCTAACTACTTCGCAAACAGACTTGCTGACCCCACTCAGTGTTACTGAAGCGAGTTGCTAGACAACTGTCACCATGAGCACTCCTGGTGTAAACGAAAGACATTCTACACCAGAATGCTTAGAAATGAAAGCAAATAAAAAAACCCCAATACCTGCTCCGTGCCAACTGAAAATCTTGCCATAATAATTAGAAATAATTGTGGGTTTGCTACAACTTAGCCTTTGTGCATATTTAGTTTAGTTTATGTCACGTGTACTGAGGTATAGCGAAAAGCTTTTGTTGCGTGCTAACCAGTCAACGGAAGGACTATACATGATTACAATTGAGCCATCAACTGTGCACAGATACACGATAAACAGATAAAGTCCAGTAAAGTCCAATTAAAGTTAGTCAGAGGGTCTCCAATGGGATATATGGTAGCTCAAGCCTGCTCTTTAGTTGGTGAGAGAATAGTTCAACAACTAGAAAGCGGTCCTGAGCTATTATCTACCTAATTGGAGACGTTTTTAGATTCCTCTGCGTAATAACTGAATGTTTGACAGCAAACTGGATGTGATGAGGGTCACCCATTATTGGTAAATAATTTTGATCAAGACATTCATGCAAATTAAGTATGAAGGATAGTTTTAAAATATAAACATTCACAACACAGAAAACACGAATTGGAAGAGAAATTGCAAAATAAAAATGCCACAACAGATCTGTTAGCATGTGTGAAAAATTGAAGACAGGTTGCCAAATGATCTAACTATATGATATGATTTTTGTGATCTTCCTTTATCCCATAATTCTCTGGGGAGATTTTTGTGAAGTGATTTCAACCAGAGAGGTCAGTATATAATTCTGCAACGTAAATTTAAACTCAGAGTGGAGTTGAATAAGTTACATTTTATGAAACATTTAGACAGGTACGTGGATAGGGTAGGTTTAAAGGGATATGGGCCAAAACCAGGCAGGTTGGACTAGTGTAGATGGGGCATGTTAGTCGGTGTGGGCAAGTTGGGCCCAAGGGCTTGTTTCCACACTGTAAGACGCGATGACTCTATGGCCCAGGTTAAGGCTTATGATCCTTTTCCTTTGCTTTTCCTTTCAAAAACAATGTAATTCTATGCAAAATATGTCATGAATCGCACCTTTTAAAATGAAATCATTTATTCGTTTTTGTTACGAAACCATTCCTGTAGCATCATTGTGGCAAACATTACTAGTTGAATGTTTAGCGTCTCCATGGACATGCATTGGGCTGGATATTGGTGGCGACAGAAGAAACTGGAGATGCTGAAATCTTGAGCAAAATACAAAGTGCTGGAGTGATGCAACAGTTCAGGTAACATCTGTGGAGTGAATGGACAGTTGATTCACGTTGGGACTCTTATCTTGGTAATCTTGTCCTGAGGGAGACAAGGTGGTGCAACATTAGAGTTGCTGCCTCACAGTGCCCGAGACCCGGGTTCAATCCTGATCACGAATCTTGTCTGTACGGAATTTGTACGTTCTCCCCGTGACCGCATTGGATTTCTCCCACACTCCAAAGTCTTGCAGGTTTGTAGGCTAATTGGCTTCAGTAAATTGTCCCTAATGTGTAGGATAGTGCTGGTGTAAGGGGTGGTTGCTGGGCAGCATGGACTCGGTAGGCCAGAGGGCCTGGTTCTGTGCTGTATGTCTCTACTGTAACATTAATAATCTTTAATAAATCTACCTCTGTGCCACTGTTGGGCAAGAGTGACCATAATATGGTGGAGTTCTTCATTAGGATAGAGAGTGACATAGTTAATTCAGAAACAAGGGTTCCGAACTTAAAGAAAGGTAGCTTTGAGGGTATGAGACGTGAATTGGCCAAGATAGACTGGAAATTGATTCTTAAAAGGTTGACAGTGGATATTAAATGGAAGGCATTTAAAGACTGCATGGATGAACTACAACAATTGTTCATCCCAGTTTGGCAAAAGAATAAATCAGGGAAGATAGTGCATCCGTGGATAACAAAGGAAACCAGGGATATTATCAAAAGATGAAGCATACAAACTAGTCAGAAAAAGCAGCCTACCAGAGGACGGGGAGAAATTCAGAGTCCAGCAGAGGAGGACAATGGGCTTAATTAAGAAAGGGAAAATAGATTATGAAAGAAAACTGGCAGGGAACATAAAAACTGACTGCAAAAGTTTTATAGATATGTGAAGAGAAAAAGATTAGTTAAAACAAATGTAGACCCTTGCAGTCAGAAACAGATGAATTGATCATGGGGAACAAGGACATGGCAGACCAATTGAATAACTACTTTGGTTCTGCCTTCACTAAGGAAGACATAAATAATCTGCCAGAAATAGCAGGAGACCGGGGATCAAATGAGATGGAGGAACTGAGTGAAATCCATGTTAGCCGGGAAGTGGTGTTGGGTAAATTGAATGGATTAAAGGCCAATAAGTCCCCAGGGCCAGATAGGCTGCATTCCAGAGTACTTAAGGAAGTAGCCCCAGAAATAGTGAATGCATTAGTGATAATTTTTCAAAAATCTTTAGATTCTGGAGTGGTTCCTGAGGATTGGAGGGTAGCTAATGCAACCCCACTTTTTAAAAAGGAAGGGAGAGAGAAAATGGGGAATTACAGACCAGTTAGTCTTACATCGGTAGTGGGGAAAATGCTAGAGTCAGTTATTAAAGATGGGATAGCAGCACATTTGGAAAGTGGTGAAATCATTGGACAAAGTCAGCATGGATTTATGAAAGGTAAATCATGTCTGATGAATCTTATAGAATTTTTCGAGGATGTAACTAGTAGAGTGGATAAGGGAGAACCAGTGGATGTGTTATATCTGGACTTTCAGAAGGCTTTCGACAAGGTCCCACACAAGAGATTAGTATGCAAACTTAAAGCACACGGTATTGGGGGTTCAGTATTGATGTGGATAAAGAACTGGCTGGCAGACAGGAAGCAAAGAGCAGAGTAAACGGGTCCTTTTCAGAATGTCAGACAGTGACTAGTGGGGTACCGCAAGGCTCAGAAAAGGCTTTCAAAAAAATCTTAAACCGCGCATGCGCAGATTGTTTCCTTCGTAAAAAATAAAAAATAAAAAATTCAATTTTCCCAAGGCTTCTCAATCTCCTTCATTTTTTAATTACTGATTGGTTGGGGGACGGAGGATGAAGGCAGGTGGAGAGATGGTGGGAAGAACAGGAGCATACCGGGACATTGAATCAGTTGTCATCTTATTGAACGACAATACTAATTCAAGGGTCCAATGGAGGGAGAGTTCCTTTCACAGCATGTGGAGAGTCTGTGCCAGGGGTTAAAGATGCGGGGAGGGCAGGAGTGTTGAGAAGGAGGGGGTCGGAGATCATGTCAGACTCACTCACCGCTGCCACAACGCTCCGGACACGGACAGCAGAACTGGCCACCACTTCCAGGGATAGAAGCAGCTTGGGTGACTGCGAGCGGCTGCCAGGACCCGACACCAGAACCGACTGCCACTTCTGCCGGCCTGCTCACCTCTGGCAGTGCTCTTCGTCTGAACATTTCTCACCTGCCGCTTGCCGGCTTCACTCATGTCAACCGCGTCCCGTAAATCCTTAAATTCCCACAGCCAAGTAACCTCAACTGGTGCCGTGAACGCGCTGTCGGAATTTAAAGATTTGTGGGAAGCCGGCCGGCGAGCGGCAGGTGAGAGATATTCAGACGGAGAGCACTGCCAGAGGTGAGTGGGGACAAGCAGAAGTGGCTGGGTCCTGGCGGCCACTTGCAGTCACCCGAGCTGCTTCCTTCCTCGGAAGTGGCAGCCAGTTCTGCTATCCGTGCCCGGGGTGCTGCGGCAGCCACCCAAGCTAATTCACTCCCCGGCCACAATAAAACCATATAGCAATTACAGCACGGAAACAGGCCACCTCAGCCCTTTCGGTCCGTGCCGAACACTTACTCTCACCTAGTCCCATTTACCTGCACTCAGACCGGAGCGTGGCAAGTGGGTTACTGGCTCCAATCCCCTCCTTCACAACGCCAGACTCCCCAAACACTGTGAATGGAGCTCTCCCCCCACCCCGGGAAATACAGTATTTAAAACCATAAAGCATCAGGAAATGCACTTACCATGTTATTGGTACATTAATTCCATTCTTCACTCTTCGTTTCCTAAGATACTATTTAAATAATGGCAATCCATATTTGAAAATCCCGCCAAGAAACGCACTGAAATCTCATTAAATGCAGACGACATATTATTATATATTGCAAATTCGCAAATTAGCATACCAAATATACTAAATTGAATAGAGGAATTTGGTTCTTTTTCAGAATATAGAATAAACTGGAACAAAAGTGAAATTATGACGATAAAACCTCAAGAGCCGACACATCTGTTGAAATTCCCTTTTAGAATTGCAACAGAAAAATTTAAGTATTTGGGCATCCAAATCCCTAGGAAATATAAATCATTGCTCAACGCAAACTATATGCCTTTATTAACTAAATTAAATGGGTTCATTAAATGATGGGAGATATGTATGAAATGGGAAAACTTTTATCATTCCAACAATTACAACTAAAATATAATTTGAAAAGTAATCAATATTTCAAATATCTTCAAATTCAAGATTATTTGAAAAAATATATACAAGGATATCAAACTCTAACCCCAGATTTTACTTCGTAGTCACGTGAGTGTCTAAATTCATCTTATGTGGGAGGCCGGTTGCACTTGTTTTATGAAGTATGGCGCACTTTTACCTCTGATCCTTACATACTCGGAAGTATTCAGGGCTATAAAATTGAATTCATTTACGAACTCCCTACCCCGGTCCAGCATTCGCCTAGCCGAAAGTTTATACTTTCACAAAAAGAAAGAACGGCAGGCCATGCTGAACTATTAAGACTAATTAGTAAAGGGGTAATTGAGAGAACCACCAGAGAATCTCAGGAGTTCGTATCTAATATATTTACCAAAAATAAAAAAGATGGCGGGTGCCGCATAATCATAGATCTGACCGAACTGAATACTTCTGTTCAGTATGTTCATTTCAAAATGGACACTTTTGACACAGCTAGACAGCGAATAGCTAATGGGTACTACATGGCATGCATTGATCTTAAAGATGCATACTATTCAGTGCCAATACACAAGGATCATAGGAAATACCTTAAATTTATCTGGATGGGACAATTATGGCAATATAAAGCCTTACCCAATGGGTTATCATCAGCACCCAGGCTGTTCACCAAAATATTGAAACCAGCTTTGGCCTATTTAAGGAAACAAAACCATACTGTTATGGCCTACCTTGATGATATCCTCATTGTCGGGGAGAATTTGGAAACGGCTACATTGGCAGTTTTAGCCACAAAACATCTTTCAAAAGCTGGGGTTCATCATACACCCAGATAAATCAAAGTTGGAACCCTCTACTACCATGGATTACTTGGGGTTCACCATTGACTCGGTGCAAATGTCTATCACCTTACCACCGAACAAGGTGGTGGACTTGATAGAAGCTTGCAGGAGCCTTACTGGCATCAGGGATCCATCCATACGGCAGGTGGCCAGGGTAATTGGGAAGATAGTGGCTGCTTTTCCCGCAGCACAATTCGGACCACTACATTATCAAAACCTACAAAGAGCTAAAATTATAGCTCTCAAAAGTCATGCAGGCCATTTCGACAGGCCTATGAAGTTACCAGAAAAGGCAAGAATTGAATTAAATTGGTGGATGGAAAATGCTCAATTCCGTTCCAAACCCATCACTATCATAAATCCCTCGGTCATCTTACAAACTGATGCCAGTGCCAAAGGTTGGGGAGCAACTAATACCACCACTAGTTGTGGAGGCAGATGGAGTGCACAAGAGCTAACCCTATTTGAAACATTGGGGATTAATTATTCAGAAATGCTGGGAGCATTTCATGGCCTTAGGGCATACTGCTCAGACATGCACCAAGTACATGTTAGATTACAAATTGACAACACCACAGTGGTGGCTTATATTAATCATATGGGTGGAATAAAGTCGATATCATGTGATGAATTGGCTAATAATATCTGGCACTGGTGTCTGCAAAGGGAAATTTGGATTTCAGCCACTTACCTTCCAGGTAAGCTAAACACAGTGGCAGACACCAGGTCGCGCAAATTCAACGACAACATAGAATGGATGTTGGATCGGAAAGTGTTCACAGATATTGTAGAACGTTATGGGACACCAGATATCGACCTTTTTGCATCCAGATTAAATCACCAACTGCCAACATGTTGCTTGGGAACCAGACCCAGGGGCAGTAGCAATGGACGCTTTCACGCTACATTGGGGGGATTTGTTCTGTTATGCCTTTCCCCCCTTCTGCCTCATCAGTTGGGTCTTGCAAAAAATCAGACAAGACTCCGCATCGGGTATTTTGGTTGTGCCCGACTGGCCTACCCAACCATGGTTCCCAGCGGTACAGAAGATGGCCACAGAACCTTGTATTCGGGTCAACAAACGACCTAGCCTATTAATACATCCGGTCACAGGGGAACACCATCCATGTCATGACCGCATGGACCTGTTGATTTGCAGATTCTGAAATGGCCACTTCTGGGATACGGACTCACCAACAGAACAATAGATACCATCTCAGCGTCATGCAGGGAGTCCACTAGGAAACAGTACCTGACATACATCAGGAAGTGGGAAGTGTTCTGCTCTACAACAAACACAACCTACGAATTGGCTACCATCACGGAAGTTCTGGAATTCCTGGCTACCCTTCACTACGATGAAGGATTAAGCTACAGTGCCATTAATTGTGCCAGGAGTGCCCTATCAACCTATCTGGGCAAGGGGAGTGATCAACTGGGCATTGGATCACATCCATTAGTGTCTAAGCTAATGAGAGGAATATTTAATTCCAATCCCCCCAGGCCCAGATACAACCACATGTGGGATATCAGCATAGTATTGACTATGTTGCGAGGATGGACACCAAACCCGGGGCTCACCTTGGACAAACTCACCTACAAAATGGTAATGATTATGGCACTTGTCAAGGCACAACGGGTCCAGTCCCTGCACAAGTTAAATCTGGATGCCATGACTATCTCCAATGGCAAAATCACTTTTCATATGCAGGGGCTGTTAAAACAAGATCGACCCGGATCGTCTGGACATACATTAGAGTTTCTAGCCTATCCAGCAGATACTCGAATCTGCATCGTCACTTTGATATTACGTTACATTTCAGTCACCAAGTCTCTCAGGGGCACGGAGAAAGCTTTGCTTATAAGCCACAAAAAGCCCCACCACAAAGTCACGGTGCAAACCATATCTAGATGGTTAAGGGTGGTACTGGATGCGGCGGGGGTGGACACTAATATTTTTAAATCTCACTCCACCAGGGCAGCATCCACTTCGGCGGCTAGGATGATGGAAGTACCCATGGACCACATCCTGGCCACAGCGGGTTGGAGCAATGAGAAGACGTTTCAACGCTTTTATAACAAACCCGTGGCCTCTCCTGACTCTTTTGCAGGAAGAATTTTGAGTTCTGCTAAATAATTACCCTATATGGGATATATATTTTGTTTTGGTATGAATCAATACCTATTTTGTTTTTCAGCCAGTGTCATGTCTGAAATACGTTCATCCTCTTATCCCAGCATAGCAGTGTGTGAGCATGGGGTGTTCCAGGGCATGAAATCACAGAGCTTTGAAATCTTCACGTAGTCACTCACGTGACTCCGAAGTAAAATAGTAAGATTAAATGAGAACTTACCAGTTTGAAGTTTGTCCTTTATTTTATGAGGAGTTACGATAAGGGATTACATGCCCTCCGCTCCCAAACCCTCTATTATAAAGATCAACTGGTATGAAAGTTCTCTCTTATCTTACTATATTAGTCTACGTTGCTGTCTGTGATTTCACACCATTGCTTTGAAGAATGTCGCGCATGCGTGCTGGCGGGGTCTTCACGTAATCCCTCATCGTAACTCCTCATAAAATAAAGATCAAACTTCAAACTGGTAAGTTCTCATTTAATCTTACTATTTATTAGAGGAAGGATTGAATAGAAAGGCAGAATCAAGCTATTTAATATCATACTTATATAATATAATTCTAAATATAGAAACACCAACGACAGAGGCAATTAGAAGGGACTGGAAGCAAGAGTTATTGATAAAAATTCCGAATGGTATGTTAGCATTCATAGCAAAAGGATTTGAGTATAGGAGCAGGGAGGTTCTACTGCAGTTGTACAGGGTCTTGGTGAGACCACACCTGGAGTATTGCGTACAGTTTTGGTCTCCTAATCTGAGGAAAGACATTCTTCCCATAGAGGGAGTACAGAGAAGGTTCACCAGACTGATTCCTGGGATGTCAGGACTTTTATATGAAGAAAGACTGGATAGACTCGGCTTGTACTGGCTAGAATTTAGAAGATTGAGGGGGAATCTTATAGAAACTTACAAAATTCTTAAGGGGTTGGACAGGCTAGATGCAGGAAGATTGTTCCCGATGTTGAGGAAGTCCAGAACATGGGGTCACAGTTTAAGGATAAAGGGGAAGTCTTTTAGGACCATGATGAGAAAAACATTTTTCACACAGAGAGTGGTGAATCTGTGGAATTCTCTGCCACAGAAGGTAGTTGTGGCCAGTTCATTGGCTATATTTAAGAGGGAGTTAGATGTGGCTAAAGGAATCGGGGAGTATGGAGAGAAGGCAGGTACAGGATACTGAGTTGGATGATCAGCCATGATCATATTGAATGGTGGTGCAGGCTCGAGGGGCCGAATGGCCTACTCCTGCACCTATTTTCTATGTTTCTGTCTCTATGTTCTGCCCTGAGCCAACTATGCCTCCATACCATTAAAATCACACCTATTTAAGTTGAAGACAATGTTTAAGGTCTGGATTCAAACTGTATCAGGAAATTTCTCATGTTGTGGTCACTACCTCCTTAGGGATCTATGACCGCAATATCTCCTTCCCCATTCCTTAAGACCAGATTTGAAACAAATGGGTTGCTGTGAAAATTTTGTAACATGCTGTTCTAATAAACAATCCCTGCCGCACTTTCCAAACTGCAATACCCTTGCCAGTTTGGTTCATCCAGTCAATATGTAATTATATTCTCCCATGACGTTTACAAGAAGCTGTTTCTGAGTCTGGTGGGGAATGCTTTCAAGCTTCCGTACCTTCTGATGGACGGGAGCAGGGAGAAGGAGGAATGCCAAGGTGGGAGGTCCTTGATTAATTTGGCTGCTTTTCCAAGGCAGCATGAAATGTAGATGAAGTCAAAGGTGTGAAGTTTAGTCTGTGTGTGGGACTGGGCTACATCCACAACTCTGCAATTTCTCCTGATCTTGGGCAGAACTATCCCCAGAGCGGTGTATCCACCTATCATTTGTTAGAATGTCCAGAGGATCTGGGGTGATGGAGAAACTGAAGGAAATCCACATGAGGCAGGAAATGGTGTTGGGTACACTGATGGGACTGAAGGCTGATAAAACCCCAGGGCCTGATGGTCTGCATCCCAGGATACTCTAGAAATTGTGGATGTATTGATGATAATTTTCTAATGTTTTATAGACTCAGGATCAGTTCCTGCGGATTGGAAGTTAGCTAATGTTATCCCACTTTTTAAGAAAGGCGGGAGAGAGAAAACAGGGAATTATGGACCAGTTAGCCGAACATCAGTGGTGGGGAAGATGCTGGAGTCAATTACAAAATATGAAATAGCCACACATTTGAATAGCTGTAACAGGATCGTTCCGAGTCAGCAAGGATTTACAAAGGGGAAATCATGCTTGACCAATCTTCCGGAATTATTTAAGGATGTAACTAGGAAAATGGACAAAGGAGAGTCAGTGGATGTAGTCTACCTGGACTTTCAGAAAGCATTTGATAGGGGATATGAGGGGAAGGCAGGAACGGGGCACTGATTGGGGATGATCAGCCATGATCACATTCAATGGCTGTGCATGCTCGAAGGGCCGAATGGCCTACTCCTGCACCTACTGTCCATTGTCTATTGTCTATTATCTATTGTCCCTCCCCCTCCTACCTTCCAGTTTTCTTCCCCCACTACTGCAATCAGTCTGAAGAAGGGTCCCAATCTGAAACAACACCTATCCATGTTCTTCAAAGATGCGGCCTGATCTGCTGAGTTACTACAGTGTTTTGTGTCTTTCTTTGGATCCCTTTACCTGCCTCCTCTATGTTCATACCATTCTGCTCCTGGCCCTTTGCCAATTTAGCGCTTGTTAATCTCTGTAGATTGGTTACGTTACATACTAACCAATGTAGTGCTTTATTATCAGAAGCTCTGCCTACTCCCACACTATTCATATTATCGCAACCCGACATGTGCAATCAGTCTATGCTGCTGTACAATAGAAGTAACATGCTATACTGTGTTATATGTGTTTACCAATAAATACCGAGTGCCATGTTTGTGAGTATGTGTGAGTTACTCGACATGGTGTCAGAAGTGGTTTACGAACCCACGCCTCCAGTTGGAGACCAGAGTGGGTTCATATTGAGTTTGAGTGTTTCTACCCTTGTGTGAGTTACTCGACAATCTCCTGGAATACAGTGTGGGAATGAATAACTGGCACGCCACAGATTAGTAAGAGATTAAGCTAATTGTATCTTCCACTTCAAAGATTGTTTTCCAAGAAAGTGTAAGTGAACGTAAGATTTGTCACAATCAAGACAACAACAAAGCTAAGCAGATTCACCAGCAGATGGTACTACCTGCAAGGAAGAGTAAGCTGATATGCCTAAATCGTCTGTCCCACTACGGCAACCTAATTGGCGAGTTTAGAAGAGTTTAGGAGAGTTTGAAAAAGTGTCATGTTGAAGACCTCCTTCGACCGGACTTGAAGACTAGCTTCGACTAGCTTCGGGAAACTTGGACACCGAATAGTGGAGAGTAAAGTCGACCTCCTTCGACCTCCCTTCGACCATGTTGAAGACTAACTACGACTACCTTCGACTACCCTTCGACTACCCTTGATACCTACGAATAATATGCTGACCTACTACAACCTACCTCGACTAAACCTGCAAGTAAAATAAATATTGATTTTTTCCATGGCAACCTTTTTTTATTTGCGGGCTTTTTTCAGCGTGTTGAAAAATATGCCGCGACCTAGCAGAGGCCTCAAGTACGCTGGGAATACTGTCGAGCATGAAGGAGAGTTACAAAGACCTCCTAGGACCTCGTGTCGACCATGCTGCGAGTATGAGTCGAGGGCAAACTCTTCGGAACTCGTGCATTAGGTCGCCGCAGTGGGCCAACCCCTTTAGTTCCCAAGATGTGGGAAATGTTGACAAGGCAAGATAATGTCTGTTTCAAAAAACACGGTTTAGGGTTCGAGCTATTAGGAGAGGTTGGACAAACTTAGATTGTTTTCTCTTGAGCACCAGCGCCTGCAGAAGTGTATAAAATTATGAGAGGCATAGACAATGTAAACAGTCAGAATCTTTTCCCTATGGCGGAAATGTAAGATGAGAGGGTATAGCTTTAATGTGTGAGGGGCAACATTCAAAGGAGATGTGCAATATTTATTTTTACACATATGGAGGTGAATGCCAGGAATGCTGCCAGTGATGGTGGTGGAGGCAGATACAATAGGGGTGTTTTACAATACAATAGAGGCTTTTAGATAGGGATATGTTTCGTTTATTTTGGCATCATGTTCGGCACGGACATTATGGACCGAAGGACCTGTTCTTGTGCTGTGCTGTTCTATGTTCTATGGTTGTTGGTGATCCCAGAATTGATGAGACTGGGGAATGCAGGGGACTGAGAAAGGATTCTGAGGACTATTATTCCACTTCCCGTTACTGCATGCAGTTCTGCAACATACAGTATTAAAAATAGAACCGCAAGATCTTCCAAATTTCCCATGTAAGTAATTTAAAATTTCAATATAGAATGTTGTTTTTCTTGCCTTTTATTCAGTTATGGAAACTTTGACATTAATGTTTAAAAGTGAAACTGACGGAATTTACCAGTTCACTTTTCATGCCAACTTGGACTTTGCAAAATATATTGAACTGACCCGAACAGAACTTATCAACCTCAAATTTCAACACAGGAACAGTGAATAAAGATTATTGCAATCTCAGCCACTGTCTGAGCTTTTTATTCACTTTTTTTGTTATTTCAATTAAAAAATGTTCTTATTTCTCACTAAATTATGGCAATTAGCAATTGGACTTAAAATGCCATCATATAACATAACATTATGCAACATTAATGTTCTAAATGATCGACTGTTTGAAAGATACAGCAAGGAAATATGCCCTTTGACCCAATATGTCTATGTCAACCATTGATCAAGACCCTTCTTCAGAGTCTGAAGAGCACTTATCCTGTGCAGGGAAGAACTGCAGTTGCTGATTTAAATCAAAGGTAGACACAAAATGCTGGAGTAACTCAGTGGGTCTGGCAGCATCTCTGGAGAGAAGGAATAGGTTAGGTTCCGGGTCGAGACCCTTCTTCAATCTGATGTCAGGAAAGTGTGCGGTACACAGTGAGATAAGATGTAGTCTGCAACAGTAAAACTGATGGGAGAACTGGGAAGGGGGACGGGATGGAGAGAGGGGCAAATCAAGGGCTACTAAAAGTTAGAGAAATCAATGTTCATACCGCTGGGGTGTAAGCTACGCAAGCGAAATATGAGGTGCTGTTCCTCCAACTTGCGCTAGGCCTCACTCTGGCAATGGAGGAGGCCCAGGACAGAAAGGTCAGTGTGGGAATGGGAGGGGGATTTAAAGTGTTGAGCAACCGGGAGATCGGGTAGGTTTAGGTGGACTGAGTTGGAACAGAAGATACAGTAGGTGAGATTGGAGGAGGTGCAAGGGAACCTCTGCCTGACCTGAAAAGACTTTTGGGGTCCTTGGACAGAGCCAAGGGGGGAGGTATAGGGATAGGTGCTGCATCTCCTGCGGTTGCATGTGAAAGTACCTGGGGAGGGGATGGTTTGGGTGGGAAGGAACGAGTTAACCAGGCAGTTGCGGAGGGAACGGACTCCAGAGAAAACAGAAAGGTGTGGAGATTGGAAGATGTGGCCAGAAGTGGGATCCCGTTGGAGCTGGCGAATATTTAGGAGGATTATGTGCTGATTGTGACGGCTGATGGGGTGGAAGATGAGGACGAGGGGGACTCTGTCCTGGTTATGAATCGGGGGAGGAGGAGCAAGAGCGGAGCAGCAGGATATCGAAGAGACCCTAGTGAGAGCCTCATCTATAATGGAAGAGGGGAACTACGTTCCTTAAAGGACTGAGGACATCTCTGATGACCTGATATGGAACACTTCATCCTGGGCGCAGATGTGGCGTCGACGGAGCAATTGTCAGTAGGGGATAGAGTCTTTACAGGAAGCACGGTGGGAAGAAGTCTCAGCTGACCAGTTATCCTGCCCATCTTCTCCTCCAACTTTCTCCCCCTCCCCACAACATCCCCAAGCACAATCAGTCTGAAGTAGAGTCTCGACCCAAAACATCACCTATCCATGTACTCCAGAGATCCTGCCTGACCCACTGAGTTATTCCAACACTATGGGAGACTTGCTAGAAGTATATAAAATTATGAGAGGTATAGATAGGATAGACAGTCAGAACCAGAGATTCCCAGAGGAGAAATGTTAAAGAGTAGAGGGCTTAGCTTTAAGATGAGCGGAGCAAATGAGATGAGCGGGGCGTGTTTTTTTTATATAGAGGGTGGTGAGTCCCTGAAAGGTGCTGCTAGGGGTGGTGGAGGAGACAGATAAGAGCCTTTCAGATAGGAACATGGGTGTGCAGTTCAGTTTAGTTTAGTTTATTTTATTGTCACATGTACCGAGGTACAGTGAAAAGTTTTGTTGCATGCTAACCAGTCAACGGAAAGACAATACGTGATTATAATCAAGCCGTCCACAGTGTACGGATACATGGTAAAGGGAATAACATTTAGTGCAAGGTAAAGTCCTGTAAAGACTGATCAAAGCTGGTCAGAGGGTCACCAAGGTGGTAGGTAGCAGTATAGGACTGTTCTCTAGTTGTGGGAGGATGGTTCAGTTGTCTGACAGCAGCTGGGAAGAAACTGTCCCTGAATCTGGAGGTTTTCGTTTTCATACTTCTATTCTTTTTATCCAGTGGGAGAGGGGATAAGAGGGAGTAGCCGGGGTCCTTGCTTATGCTGCTGGCCTTGCCGAGGCAGCGTGAGGTATAAATGGAGCCAAAGTAACCTCCTTTGGAGGGGGGGATTCCCACAGGATTTGGATCGCAGAGATTAGTTCAACAGCACCATGTTGCGTGCAGACTTGCCAAAGGGCCTGTTTGCTGTGTTTACTGTTCTATTTATGATTTACCTTCACATGTCAATATCCCATGGCTCCATGCTCCTTCCCATTTGGGCAAATATTTACTTTACTTTAGACTTTAGAGATACAGCGTGGAAGCGGGCCCTTCAGACCCTTCAGCCCACCGGGTCCATGCTGTCCAGCAATCACCCCGTACACTAGCACCACCCTACACACGAGAGACAATTTACAATGTTTTAACCGAAGCCAATTAATCGACAAATCTGCATATCTTTGGAGTGTGGGAGGAAATTGAAGCACCCAGAGAAATCCTAAGTGGTCATTGGGAGAATATACAACACTATATAGGCAGCACCCGTAGTCAGGATCAAACCCAGGTCTCTGGTGCTGTAAGGCAGCATCTCTACCGCTACACCACTGTGCCCAAAATCTGCTCACTTGATTAAATATCAGTTCCGTGACCACTGGTTTAAGTGGTTCTACACTTGTCATTTTGCTAGTTTCACTGTTTGTATTCCTTTGTTATCACCTCATCCACAGTCAAAAATGGACTATTGTGGGCTCCACCTTTCCTGAGTCGTCGGTGCCAGATGTGATTTGTTCTGTATCTTTTCATATCTCTAGTTTCCCTTTCCCCTGACTATCAGTCTGAAGAAGGGCCTCGACCGGAAAAGTCACCTATTCCTTTTCTTCAGAGATGCTGCTTCAGCTGCTGAGTTACTCCAGCACTAATGTCTAGCAGTGTCCATAATGTCCATAAGGTAGACAGAAATGCTGGAGAAACTCAGCGGGTGAGGCAGCATCTATGGAGAGAAGGAAATAGGCAACGTTTCAGGTCGAAACCTTTCTTCAGACTCCATAAGTTCATACGTTATACGAGCAGAATTAGGCCGTTTCGGTCCATCAAGTCTACTCTGCCATTTCGTCATGGCCGATCTATCTTTCCCTCTCAGCCCCATTCTGCTACCTTCGCCCCATGACCCCTGACACCCTTACTAATCAAGAATCTGTCAATCTCCGCCTTAAAAATATCCATTGACTTGTCCTCCACAGCCTTCTGTCCCAATGAATTCAACAGATTCATCACCCTCTGTCTGAAGTAATTCTTTTCCCTCCTTTCTAAAGGTAGGTCCCTTTATATTGAGGCTATGGCCTCTGGTCCTAGACTCTCTCATTAGTGGAAACATCCTCTCCAAATCCACTCTATCCAGGCCTATTGCCAAGTCCAGCATAACCCACAGAAGAACACCCATACAGTAGCTATGCACGTTAACCTGAACCTTGCTGACAGATCTACCAGGTTTTGAAGCCTGGAATTTTTGCAGCCTGCTGCTCTACCGCTCTACCTCTTGCATTACAGATAGTGTGGTCTTTGTCACTGAACTCCATTGCTGAACTGCACGTGGATTCCCCTGTAGATTTCCCTGTTTCATCCCACATTGATATGGTCTGATGGAAACTTGGAGTCCCTTTTCAATTAAAAGGGGGAAATACCCAGGCTGGGGATTAGAAGAGGAAGCAGTGAGTTTACTTTCATTTTTAATTTTATTTTAAAGTTTCTATTTATTTAAAACATAGAACAGTACGGCACAGGAACAGGCTCCTCACAAAGTCATAAGTGATAGTAGAATTAGGCCTATCGGCCTATCAAGTCTACTCCGCCATTCAATCATAGCTGATCGCCCTCCTAACCCCACTCTACTGCGCTCTCCCCATATCCTCTGACACCAGTACTAATCAAGAATCTATCTATCTCGGCCCACAATGTCCATGTTGAACATGTAGCCAAGTTAAACTAATCTCCTCTGCCTGCACGTGATCCATATCCCTCCACCCCCTGCATATTCATGTACCTCTCTAAAAGCCTCTTAAATGCCGATATTATATCTGCCTCCGCCACCACTACGGGCAGCGTATTCCAGGCACCCACCAGCCTCTGTAGAAGGAAAAATAATTGGCCCAAAATCTCCCTCAAAGTTTGCCCCTCTTACATTAAAGTTACGCTTTTTGGTCTTTGACATTTTCACCCAAGGAAAATGGTTTTGACCCTAACCTATCTATGCCCCTCACAATTCTATCAGGTCTCCCCTCAGACTTCAATGCTCCAGATAAAACAATCCAAGTTTGTCCAACCTCCCTTTACAGCTCGTATCCAGACCTCCTCTGCACCTTCTCCAAAGCCTCCACGTTCTTCCTGTAATGGGGCGGCCAAAATGGACACAATACTTCAAGTGTTTCTTGCTCCCAATCTATGCCATGCTCCTGCTCCCAATCCCAGCCGCACCCTTGACCTCCATTCCCAGCCACACTCCTGCTCCAACTCCAAGGTTATGAAGGGGCTCAAGGAAAATCTTCCTGAAGGTGAACCGTTGTTCTGAAAAAATAAATTCTTCACACACCGCTCTTTATTGTGTTATGAAACTTTCAGTTTTGATGAAATGGCCAGTTGATATTTTTATGAATGAATAAATTGCTACTATATCTTCGGTTTCAGGTTTAATGAATTTTCCTTCCTTGTTTTAGATGGGTTGTGATGATTATGATTTGTTCTAGTTCAATGAAGATGTGATAAGGTTAGGAGGCTGAGGAGAATGTGGAGGCTTTGGAAATGGTCCAAACGAGGTGGACTAGAATGGTGCCTGGATTCGGGCCATTAGATGTAAGGAGAGGTCGGACAAACTAAGATTGTTTTCTCCAGAATGCCGAAAGTTCAGTGGAGACCTCGAAGATCTCGGAGAAAACCTACACGGTCACGGGGAGAATGTACAAACTCTGTACAGACTGCACCCGTAATCAGGCCCCGTAATTAGAGTACGGGGTGATCGTTGGTCGGCGCGGATTCAGAGGACTGTTTCCTGCTGTATATCTAAACTTAGTGGGTCAGGCAGCATATTCTCTCTAGACTGTATGGGCTGAAGTGTCCCAACCAAAGGGGTGGCGTGGGGAAAGGGGGGTTGGGGGGAGGGGGGTGGTGGGTGGGATGGGGAAGGGGGGGTGGGGTGGAGGGGGAAGGGGGAGGGGGAAGGGGGAGGGGGGGTTGGGGGGGAGGGGGAAGGGGTGTGCGGGGAGGGTGGACTCTCACTCTGCTCACCTCGCACTTTCAGCTTTCACGCAGCAGATCCCTGAACAAAACTTATTTGACTTGCAGCAGAGGAGAATGGTGAGTAAGGTGGCGAAAAATCGTAGCATTTAGGGGATCGATTTTGCGCATATTTAAAAGCAACACAGAATCGAAGTGGTCAAGATGAGAGTTTTAGTAATAGTATAGATGGGCTAAAAGCAGGCAGGTGGGACTACTGTAGATGGAGCATGTTGGTTGGCATAGGTAAATTGGGCTGAAGGGCTTTATTCCACGCTGTATGACCCTAAATCCTTTTAAGTCATAAACCTGAACCTAATTTTGCATCTCAACTTTTCCATCGATGGGACTTGATGGATGTATTGCTCCCATCCATCTGATCTCTGGTCATTTAACTGACCTTCGAGGAAGCATCAAAAATAAAAACACAGTTTCAGTTTGGCTTGCTGGGAATTCAAGACCCTCCTTGAATTGCCAGAGCTGGTTGCAGTTTCGCCAATCTACCTTGAACTATCGTTTAGAACCATCATAATAGACATTCCCTTAATAAGTTGCAAGTTTATTTTTGTTTCCGGCCATTGATTTTATAACAAAGCAGATGCCATGAGAAACAATTAATCATACATCCTGATGTTTCAGTTTGTGATTTCTGGGCAGTAAGTCAGCATTTATGATCCCTATAGACCTTGGCAGTAGATAAATATTTCCCGGCACTACTAAACTTATAAAGTTCTGTGGGAAAACCCTATGGGGAATACTGTGTGCTTGTTAACGCACAGAGAAGATATCTGTGTATGAGCGACAGTGAGATTAGGGGGCATTAACTGCAGGGAGAGGTTGGACAGTCTTGGATAGTTTTCTCTGAAACACCAGAGCTTGCTGGGGGACCTGATAGAAGTATATAAAAGTATGAGAGGCAGAGATAATCTCTGAACTTTTTTCCCAGGATGGAAAATCAAATATTAGAGGGCATAGGTAAAAGGGGCAAAGTTTAAAGGAGATGTGTGGGGCAAGTTATTTTTAAACAGAGAGTGGTGGAGGCTTGGAACTCATTGCCATGGGTGGTGGTGGAGGCAGATACGATAGTGGAATTTAAGAGACTTTGTGGTAGCTACATAGATATATGGGGAATGGAGGGATATGGATTATGTTCAGGCAGATAAAAGTTGGTCTTGGCATCGTGTTCAGCATAGTCATTGTGGGCCGAAGGGCCTTTTCTTGTGCTGCACTGTTCTGCATTCCATGGTATTCATATTCTGGCAGAAGTACAATCATATTAAAGGTTTTGGATTAAAAATTAGCTAAATTAAGTCTGCAGTTGTAGGTGCAGGTATAGATGTATTATTGTCATACATACTGTGGTACAGTGAAAATATTTGGTTTGCGTGATATCCCACCAAATCAGGTAATACTGTACATGAATACAATCATGTGAAGTACAATCAAATGCAAATACAAAAATAGAGAGCAGAGACCAGAGTGCAGAGTATAGTTGCTCAGCATTGTGGAGTAACAGTTCCAGAGAAAAAAAATCCAAATGTCCAAGTACACCTGAAAAAAGCAATAGATTTAGTTTAGTTTATAGTTTAGTTTAGAGATACTGCACGGAAACACGGAAATGAAAGGCCGGGCATTGTTTTCTTTAAATTCCTGGTGTTATCCAGACTATACATTCATAATGTTATTTGTCTATATGTTTGTAGTTTTAGTTAATTCTGATATAAAATGCCTTTTACCAATATGAACTACTTGCAAGCTCTGCAGCAATACACAGTCAACAAACACATCATTCCTTCGTACGTGGGCGTAAGAGTTGTCTTTAGAGGGGAATTTTGGCAGGTATTTACCAACTTTATTCTTCCACAATACCCAAACTATGTGATCTTGATATTTATTTAATGTTCACCATCCATAAACTAATTGCTATCCTCAACCATAAGAAAGTAATTCACATATGAGATCATCCAACAATATGAAAGTATGAAAGTTGTGAAATAATTGCAGGCAATGTGAAATTGAACTCATTCATGCCCAGGAGCTTGTTGGGGGAGACTTCATTAGAGGAGAAGAGTACCATGGAGAAACAAGATGTAGGAATCTTGAGCGAAGCACAAAGTGCTAGAGTAATGCAGCGAGTCGGGCAGCATCTATGGTAGGTATGGATAGGCGACTTTTTGGCAGCAGGGCCCTTCTTCAAATCCCTTAATCATGGGAGATTAACACTGTGCCACAGCGGTAGAGTAGTTGCCTTACAGTACCAGAGACCCGGATTTGATCCTGTACGGAGTTTGTACATTCTCCCTGTGACCTATGTGGGTTTTCTCCGGAAGCTCCGGTTTCCTCTCACACTCCAAAGACGTACAGGGTTGTATGTTAATTGTCTTGGTAAAATTGTAACTTGTCTCTAGTATGTGCGGGATAGTGTCAGTGTGCGGGGATCGCTGGTCGGCCTGTACTCGGTGAGCCAAAGAGCCTGTTTCCGCATTGTATCACTAAACTAAATTAAGCAAACATTGGCAGGGTGTATGCAGATCAGAGTGGGCAGATTAGCACATCTGAAGGAAGTAGCTGGATGGGACATCGAAGGATGAGAAGCTGAAGCCACGAAGTGGAAGCCAAGATGCTGTTCGGACTCAACGCTGAAAAGCCAAGATACTGAACGGACACAACACCGAAAAGCCAAGATACCGAATGGGCACAACGCCTAAAGGATACGAAGCCAAACGAGCATGACGCCGAAAGGATATGAAGCCGAACGGACACCACTCCGGACGGACAAAATGCAGAACAGACATGACATTGAAAAGCCGCCGAATGGACATGTCGTCTCCAGGGACAGGATTTGTCCGAGACCTTGTCAGCGATTGGTCTAGACCCATCACGTCAATGGCCGGGGGGGGGGGATACGGGAAGGTGGGGGGGAGCTTGAGCTTGCATTTGTAAATTGGTGGCAGTGACTTCAAGCTGCTGCGCTTGCCACATAGGCTTTTCAACGTCATGTTCATTCCCTGTCAGATTTTAAGCCGAAAAGCAATCTGACGCTGAACGCCCAAGAATGTGAAGTACGGACACAACGCCGAACGCACAAGAAGCCGAAATAATAAATAGGAATGAAGCACTGAAACATTTTAAAAAATCTATATTTGCTGCAAGAATACACAAACAAATTTATATTTTAACTATTTTTAAATGTAACAAGGCACAACAATGTAACTTTTGAAATGTAACAAGGTACAACAATTTAACTATTTACGAACATGACGTTGAAAATCCTCTATGGCTATCGCTGCAGCTTGGAATCACTGCCACCATTTTACAAATGCAAGCTCAAGCTCCCCCCCACCCTCCCGTCTCCCCCCCCCCCCCCCCCCCCCCCCCCCGGCCAGTGATGTACATTACTGCCTTTGTGGCAATCGCAGCAGCTTGGAGTTGTTAATCCTGGCCAAATTGGAGCAGCCAGGACATTAACATTGAGTAAAGGCTTGTGTGCTGCTAGGTCAAGTAAAATGTGCCTTTTGCAGAACTGGGATAAGCTGCTGAATGCTGCCAGTTTGTCTGTGGCCTGCAGGGAAAGACTGGGACATCTGCAGTATCTTACAATAAGGTGTAAATTGCATGGAACTGATTGGGTCATTGCAAACCAGATATACATAGTGTAAATAATGTTGCAAAGCCTTATTTGGATAGTTGTTGATTGGTTAAGATGTTGAGCTTTGTTTGGGTTGTCCGAATCCCCGGGCACATGTTGCATAATTCATCTCTGTTAACTTCCATCTAGAAGCTTCAGCAGATACATTGTATTATTACTGTATTATTGGGTTAGAGAACTGTCTATCATGTACTGTGTTAATCGATATGTGTTATTGGACTATATAGAGACCACCACCATTTGGTTCGGCCACTCAAAGTTCGGGGACCTATAAAAGTAGTTCCCACGAGGTCCGATGTCGATCTTCCGGAAGAATGCTCGGGACTGCGTAACCTTTTGGTGTGTCTCTGCTTGCACGAGGCTAGAAGGATCGAACCCACGGTGGTTAGGTATTGTATAGGGGTTGTGTTATCCAAAATAAAGTTTAGTTGCTCAAATGCTTGATTCAGTATTTTATTGACTGAAACTAGACTGTGGGGAGCTTAGAATGAGCTATTTACAGAGTCACTGCCACCATTTTACAAACACAAGCTCAAGCTCCCCCACACCCTCCCGTCTCCCCCCGGCCAGTGATGCACATCACTGCCTCCGTGACAATTGCAGCAGCTTGGAGTTACTGCCACCATTTTACAAAAGCAAGCTCAAGCTCCCCCCCCACCCTTCCGTCTCCCCTCCTCCAGCCAGTGATGTGATGGACGTGGGGGTCTGGACCAATCACTGACAAGGTCTCGGACAAATCACGTCCCCGGAGACGTCATGTCCATTCGGCGGCTTTTCGCCATCATGTCCATTCTGCGTCTTGTCCTTGTGGCTTCGTATACTTTTGGTGTGGTGTCCGTTCGGTATCTTGGCTTTTCGGCGTGATGTTCGTTCGGCATCTAGGCTTCCACTTCTTGGCTTCGGCTTCTCGTCCTTCAGCGTCCAGTCCGCACACATCGAAGGGATCAAAGTCTGAAGAAGGGTCTCGACCCGAAACGTCGCCTATCTCCTTCGCTCCTTAGATGCTGCTGCACCCGCTGAGTTTCTCCAGCCTTTTGTGTACCCCTGAAGGAATCAATGCTGATTTGAATCTTTGACTCGAGACAATGTCAATATTCTAGTTTATGCCACTGGATGCTATGCATGAGTCACCTTCACCAAGATGTCTAGCCACTTACATGTGGCATGCAATCAGAGACATAGACTTATACAGCATGGGAAACAGGCCCTTTGGTCCTACTTTCCCAAGCTGACTAAGATGTCCCATCTACACTCATCCCACCTGCCCACATTTAGCCCATATCCATCCCAACCTTTCCTAACCATATACATGTTCAAAGGTTTTTTAAATGTTGTTATAGTACCAGTTTAGTTTACTTTAGTTTAGTTCAGGGATACAATGTGGAAACAGGCCCTCCGGCTCACCGAGTCTGTCGACCAGCGATCCCCGTACACTAATACTATCCTACACACTAGGGCCGAATTAATTTTTTTGCCGAAGTCAATTAATCAACAAACCTGTATGTCTTTGAAGTGTGGGAGGAAACCGGAGCACCCGGAGAAAACCCACGTGGTCATGGGACGAATGTGCAAACTCCATACAGACAGCACCTGTAGTCAGGATCAAACCTGGGTCCCTGGCGCTATAAGGCAACAATTTTACCACTGTGCCACCCAAAACTGTATCAACATTATCAAGTACTTCACCAATGATATAATGATGAGGGACAGTTAAGACCCATATTCATTTACTGCCTTCCCCTATTCAGTTACCGTGGTACAGATTCAAAATGTTCCACATTCGATAATTGGCTTCAATGTCCTTATTGTATTGGCAGAATTTAAATTGTGACCTATTTTTCTTTGAGGACAGTGTTTTGCTTGGATTAACTTGCTACTTCCTGTGGAAGAGATGAGCCATGCCCAGGGAAGGAGACAAGTTGAAAACCCACTTGTTGTCTGTAATACAGACTTCCATAGATTCCTACACACCCTAATTCCCGGCCTGGGAGTAAAATGACCTAGAGAAAGCAATCATCAACATTTCAGCCACCATGGAACAAATAGAGACCAGGATGGTTGACCTGATTTTGACCCTTCACTCCGAAGTCCGGTCTCTGTCCAAGATGATTATTCAAAGTTGGATGGCTCTGGACTTTCTCCTGGTGGCCCAGGGGGGAGTGTGCGCAATCCTCAACGAATCCTGCAGTTTCCTGCTCTAACCAAGACATACAAATTGAAGCTGATGGAAGGATTATTCAAGACGGTATCCACACCTTGCTTCAGATCTCAGAAATTAAACCCTTTGACTGGTGGGGGTGGCTCCCTGACCTATGAAACTGGGCTGGAGGGCTCTTTCAGACCATTTTAAAATATGCTATTACTATTTTAGCCGCTGTTGTCACCATTTCTGTGCTGTTCCAGCTATCACTCATTCGAGCTTTCTGCTTATCAAAACAGCACTCCTGTCACAGTGCTGAACCACAACACATCATGCTTCAATATGATGCCAATCACACTATCATGCAACTCATGAATATCTCACTGTATGATGATACTGATATTACTGACTAACATTTTTTTCTTATTGTCCTGTCAGGACAAAAGGGGGAACTGTGGAAGAAATGAGCTGTTCTTCCATATTGTCTGTCACCATGGCCAGCACTTCACTATGTGGGAATGGAACTTTACTCCATTGAATTTACCCTCTGAGAGCTAGGCTAAACAGGCCTGGTACAGGTGTGGTCCAGAGCGATAACAAACCAAGTTAGCTAAACACAAAGATCTTGTGAACTCATCTACACTGAGACATCGTAATCTTCCTACATAGATAAGGAAGCTTGTTTTTCAGTGAAAAGTTACTGTTAGGTGGATCACAATAGTTAACCCTGTAAACACAAGAGCAATAGTTGGGTAGACTACCCGCGCCCCCTGCCACTAGTAGTGCATAAACATTGCAGTAAATGAGAGCTTATGATTGGCTCGGAGAGGTGTCAGTGGCATAGTCTGCTTGAAAGATGATAGAATAATGTCAAGATGTATTATGGTTGACTTGTATTCATCATCGGTTGTTGAATAAGATTAACATAAACAAAAAGTATATTATGACTAATGAAATAATTGATACCCATGTAGTAGATAGAAACATAGAAACATAGAAAAATAGGTGCAGGAGTAGGCCATTCGGCCCTTCGAGCCTGCACCGCCATTCAATGTGATCATGGCTGATCATCCAACTCAGTATCCCGTACCTGCCTTCTCTCCATACCCCCTGATCCCTTTAGCCACAAGTGCCACATCTAACACCCTCTTAAATATAGCCAATGAACTGGCCTCAACTACCTTCTGTGGCAGAGAATTCCAGAGACTCACCACTCTCTGTGTAAAGAATGTTTTCCTCATCTCGGTCCTAAAGGAATTCCCCCTTATCCTTAGACTGTGACCCCTTGTTCTGGACTCCCCCAACATCGGGAACAATCTTCCAGCATCTAGCTTGTCCAACCCCTTAAGAATTTTGTAATTTTCTATAAGATCCCCCCTCAATCTTCTAAATTCCAGCGAGTACAAGCCGAGTCTATCCAATCTTTCCTCATATGAAAGTCCTGACATCCCAGGAATCAGTCTGGTGAATCTTCTCTGTACCCCCTCTATGGCAAGGATGTCTTTCCTCAGATTTGGAGAAAGTATAGTAGTTGATAGATAGTAGTAACAGGAAAACATATAGCCAAAGATGATGTATTTTCCGTAAAGTTGTATTTACTGTATTACAAAAAAAAAGTTGCTTACTGCACTAACTGTCTGCTAATTTTGCTGCAAAGCAGAGAACTGGTGAGCAGTTAACCACTACCATTTCTCCATGATATCATGCAATAAAGCCTCTTAAAGCAAACCTCGAAGTCTCCGCTTTTCCTTTAATTTCCCTCCGTCAATTTCTTCAACAGTTCCCCTAGTCTACAACTTCTGAAAATATCCCAAATAATCCCTAACAAACCAGACAGTCCATTTCACTGTCACTTCATTTCCCCTTGTGAAATGTCCATGACTTGAGTCATACCTAAATTCAGCAATCACTTCCTTTTTTGTTTTCCCTAATCAGCTTTCTTCCTCATATGATCATGGATTTCCAGTGAGAAGGTAAAGCTCTTCCGTCACATACAAAGCAGTTTGGAAAACACCATGTATTTTTATTGCGTTTTATCACACACAGAGTATACCATTAATATGGTATCAACATTTGTCCATTCTTACACAATAGGCATCACAATGCAAAACATCAACAATGGCCAATTCATGTTCGTCTGCATTTCTGTTTTATGTATATTTCGAGGACATCATCATTGATCTTAAGTCCGACATATAACCTTATATTCAACATGTCTCCACCAATAAGGGAATCACGGTGGTGCAATGGTAGAGTTGCTGCCTTCGAGCGCCAGAGACCCAGATTCAATCCTGACTATGGGGGCTGTCTATATGGAGTGTGTACGTTCTCCCCATGACCTGCGTGGGTTTCCTCCGGGATCTCCGATTTCCTCCCACACTCCAAACCCATACAGGTTTATAGGCTAATTGGCTCCTCGAATCCGTAGCAATCCATGTGATACCTACTGCTCAATCATGTTCCGCCCCAGACTTGCTACTACAGTCAGGTAGTGCTGTTCCACTACGCTTGCCTCCACCAACATCTTGTTTCACCTGGCCTCCTGCTCTGTTTCCATGCCTCCCAATTTGGGCCCAACTGCACCCATCTATCCATCAAAGCCGCGGTCACCTGTATCCACCTGTCACTTGCCTGCCTTTGTCAGTCTGAAGAAGGGTTTCAGCCCGAAACGTTGCCTATTTCCTTCGCTCCATAGATGCTGCCTCACCCTCTCCAGCATTTTGTCTACCTTCGATTTTCCAGCATCTGCAGTTCCTTCATTTTGTCCTGCCCCCACCTCTTGACAAGCTCTCTCCCCCACAACTGCAAATCAGTCTAAAGATGAGTCCCAACCCGAAACATCACCTGTCCATTTCCCTGCCTGAGTTACTCCAGCACTTTGTGTCTTGCTCAAGATTCCATTTGTCTGATTTGAAGCCTCAATACATACTGGAGTTTCTTCATTACTCCAATACCACCACCCCGCTACCCATCTTTAGGACCACTGCAAACGTGGAAATGTGATGCTTTGTTCCCTCGTTCGTAACACTGACATGTAATAGGAATATCTAGGGCCCTGGTTTTGTCCCCTCGGCACCCGACTGCTATTGATTAAAGCCCAGATTAAGAGTTGGGCAGCATCGGTAGAGTTGCTGCCTTACAATGCCAGAGACCCGGGTTCGATCCTGCCTACGGGTGCTGTCTGTGCGGAGTTTGTACGTTCTCGTTTGTACGTTTGTGCATTGAAAAGTGATCACAGTGAATGGTGGTGCTGGCTCGAAGGCCCACTCCTGCAACTATTGTCTATTGTCACCCTGTGTATACCTCGTCTTCCTCCCACACTCCAAAGACATACAAGATTGTAGATTAATTGGTTTGGTAAAATTGTAAATTGTCCCTAGTGTGTAGGATAATGTTAATGTACGGGGATCACTGGTCGGCATGGACTTGGTGGGCCGAAGAGCCGGTTTCCACACTGTATCTCTAAACTAAGGTGCGAAAGGTAGAGTGAAGAGAAAGATACAGTGCAGTATATAATTTCCATCAATGAAGCATAGCAGTTCCACTGTCTACAAATACATAAGTTGGGTAATCTGGTTGGAACCCTAGCTTATGGAAGGACTGCTCACAAACCTGATAACAGTGGGAAATAAGTGGTTCCTGGGTCTGGTGGGTGTGCGTTTTCAAACTTCGGTATGTTCTGCCTGATGGGTGCAGGGAGATAGAGAAACAATGGGGGTGGGAAAAATGTTTGATTATGTTGGTTGCTTTCTCGAGGTAAGGTGAAGTAGACGCAATGATAGGGGACGAAAACTACACTAAATGCTGGAGTAACTCAGTTGTTCAGGTAGCATCTATGGAGAACCTGGATAGGCGATGTTTTGGGTAAGGACCCTTCTTCAGAAGAAGGGTTTGACAAAGAATCCTAACTCGAAACAATACCTATACCGTCCCCCACCCCCCCAAACAACACTGCATTTGAAGGAGCCCTCACCCACATCTCCTCCATTTCCACACCTCTGTTGTCACCCCACTTCCCCGCTGACAGATCAGGGATAGAGGCGCAAGAAATTGCAGATGGTGGAAACTTGAGCAAAATACAAAATGCTGGAGGAGCCCGGTGGGTACAACAGTATCTATGGAGGGTAGACACAAAATGTAACTCAGCAGGAGAAAGAATGGGTGCAGACTGGAGATGGGTCTTGACCGAAAATGTTATCCTTTCCTTCTCTCCAAAGATGTTGCCTGTCCCGCTGAATTACCCCAGCATTTTGGGGCTATCTTCAGTGCAAATTAACATCTGCAGTGGGGTGGGAAATTGCAACCTTCATGTGTTCCGCCCTGTTTCGACGAACGCAATCAACCTGACGTGCACATTCAAATAAGATCAAATAGAACAAGTTGTCCTACAACTTTAGGCCGTGCACGCCATACGTAAGAAGAAGAACATCTGTAGTTCCTTCCTACACACAGCATCTATGGAGGGAATCGACAGATGATGTTTCAGGTCAGGATCCTTCTTCTTCAGAGTCCCGACCCGAAACATCATCTGTCCATTCTCTCTGCAGATACTGCCCAACCCATTGAGTTCCTCCTACACTTTGTGGTTTGATCAGGGACAGGGGTTCCCCTCATCCTTGACTTCACCCCACCATCCTCCGCATCACTCTTCAACATTTCCTTCAGCCACTGATCCCACATACAGTCACAGTTTCCCCACACCCTTCCTCTCTGTTGCAGGATTAGTTATTTTAGCCTGTGAATAAAACCTGTAGTTCCTTACTGTGGATAGAAACAAAGAGTTTCCGGCAGGTTTGCTTGAATGCTTATGGATTTGTGCACCACCTTGCCCTTGAGCATGCAATCCATCAGATCAGTTATCTCCCGCCCCTTTAATGATGAATTTTCCCAGGTGCAGCCTTCACATTGACGTGAAACCAAATAAGACATGATTTGTAATGAAATTAAACAATAACATGTCTGCTTTTGGTACTGAATCTGGTGCATTTGTATTCACCAGATGTTTGAATTACATAGCTCATCTTCAATTTCTTTAGTCAGAGGGTGGTGGTGGAATTCTTTACCACAGATGGCTGTAGAATCAATGGATATTTTTAAGGCAAAGATAGAGAGATTCTTGATTAGTACAGGTGTCGGGAGTTATGGGGAGAAGGCAGGAGAATGGGGTTAGGAGGGAGAGATAGACCAGCCATGATTGAATGGTGTAGATATGATGGGCTGTATGGCCTAATTCTGCTCCTATCACTTATGACCTTATGACCTAAACAACTTAATCCAACACTGCCTCATGCATTGTACTGCAATGGGAGCAAAAATGTCAGAAATCAAAACATGTGCTGGAAGAACTCAGCGGATCAGGCAGCATCTGTGGAAGGAAGTGGACAGACGACGTTTTGAGTTGGGATCTTTCTTCAGATGTAAAACAGATTTTTGGAAATGCTGGCAGAAAGTATCAGGTCAGGCAGCATCGGTGGGGGGGAAATGGACAGATTATGTTTCTGGTTCCTCCAGAAGTTTGATTTTTTTTTAACTCAAGATTCCAGAATTGGCCAATCTCTCATGTCTGCACAAATGGAACGTGGTTCTCTGGTTCAGAATTAAATATAGGCGAAAGAAAAAAAATTTGCGAGGTTGCCAAAAATGCTTTTTAACTTGTATTTCACTAAAACAAAGCAAGGTCAGAATGCAGGCAAGGAGCTATGCAATAAAGAAGCAAAGAAGAATGCAGAACTGCTGATGCATGCAGAGCTGAATTGCATTATGATTTTTTTCCAATGTATTTATTTTGAAGGATGGGACAAATTGTTAAGCCAGCATTTATCACCGACCTCCTAGGAAGTGTCGGCTGTTATACCTTTGTGAACCACTTTGCGAATGGCACGGTGGGACAGCAGTAGAGTTACTGCCTTACAATGCCAAAGACCCAGGTTCGATCCTGGCTACGGGTGCTGTCTGTATGGAGTTTGCACGTTCTCTCTGTGACTGCGTGGGTTTTCTCTGGGTGCTCTGGTTTCCTCCCACATTCTAAAGTCGTGCAGGTCTATAGGGCAATTGGCTTCTGTCAATTGTCCTTAGTGTGTGGGATAGAACTAGTGTAAGGGTTGGTCACTGGTTGGTGTGGACTCTGTGGGCCAAAGGGCCTGTTTTCACATTGTATCTCTAAAACTGAAATATTTGCTGATGGTGCTGGGCATGGAGCTGCAGATTTAGGGGAGATAGTCAGAACCTTTTACCCAGGATGGAAACATCAAACAATACACCGATGAGGGAACCAGCTAAGAGGCTGTGGGGAAACCCTGGTCCAACCGCGGAAGCGGGGAGCTGGCAAATGTCGGGTTTCGCGATCGGAGTCACTGATAAAACAATCAATGACTCTAGACGTTGGGTTCCCAGGGAGGGGAAAGCCAATAATATGTGGTTCCCAGACCACAGTAGTCCCCAGGATATGGGGTTAAACTGACCTAAACGGTGGGCCCGGGTTCCCGGGGAGGGGAAATCCAATAATATGCAGTTTCCAGACCGCAGTAGTCCCCAGGATATGGGGTTAAGCTGATCTGAACAGGAGGGTTACCGCGGGTAGGTATATGGATTCCCTGGGAGGGGAAATCCAGCAGTAATGAGGTTCCCAAACTGCAGTCATCCCCAGGATATGGGGACAACTGACAAAAATGGTCAGCCCGGATGTTGGGAGGGTTCCCCTCCGGGAATGTGAATCTAGATACATTCCTACAGCAGGAGTTGGGCCAGCGTGGGTCAATGTGAGAGCCCGCGCCAGCAGCACCTTTTCACAGGGCTGCTTCATGGGGATGGCAAATCTATGGCAGTGCCAGGCTATGTGAAAGGCCATGCCAGCAGCACCTTTGCTCAGGGCTGCTTCATGGCCGCCAACAGTACCTTTGCTCAGGGCTGCTTCATGGGGATACCGAGTCTATTGCAGTACTGGCCTATGAGAAAGGCCCCGCTAGCAGCACCTTAGTCGGGGCTGCTTAGTGGGGATGCCAAGTCTGGGGCAGTGTGGCAAATGATGCCAGGCGTGGCCTGTGCATTATGAAAGATGGCAGATTAACAATTGATTTTATAGTGTATTCCCATTTACAGTGATCATGGGGGATATTTGAGGAGGCATTGCTTGGATAAGGCAATATAACAGAATAGTGACAAGAAAGCATTCAAAGTGGAGTTCAAAAACACTGGTTATGTATTAGCTTGATGATATTTTAATGCTGTAATTTGCTAAAATCCACTGTTTAAATCTCAAACTATATTTGAGAAATTGGGCTCCTTTATCCAGTTAAGATTAAGTTATCAAATAAACATGTTGGACATTGGGATTTACCTTTAGCTATTCAATTGGCCGTTGACGCCGGCCTGGGCAGCAGATTGCAGTCAATAGACTCCTGTAACAGCCTTGTTGCTATAAAGCAGCCTTCTGTTCATTAATACTAATTGGCAATATTATAGATGTGATTCAGCTGTGCAAGTAGGAGAACTGTCATCCTGTTAAATGGTAAACTGTAAAGTGCCATGTAGGTCATTGTTAACACAACTTTGTTATTACCAGCTGAAGCTACCAAAGTCACAATGATGGACAAACAGTATTCATTACTGCTCCAGTAGTTGTTAGGTAAATATTTCATTATGTTGCAAAAGGATGCTATTGGCCCTAAAATGGGAAATTGCGCCAGCAGCGCCTTGTAGCTGGCCTGCTTAGTGTCCCCCTCATGTAAGAGGAGAGCATGCCACGTCAGTATTAGTCTGACGCCGGGTCCATGGCAAAGTCGGCATATTGCTGAAGCTGCACCAGCAGCGCCTTGTAGCAGGGCTGCTTAAATGTCTCCCTCATGTAAGAGGGGAGCATGCCATCAGTGTAATCTAACGCCGAGTCTGCGGGTATAGCCGTGGAGCATGCCCAAGGGATGAAGGGCACATGCCAGACGTGCCATGCCTGGCAGCAAGGTTGACATCCAAACACATATGCAGTGAACACCGCTATCAGCTGGACAATAGAGCCGGCCACCGAATCTTCTATTCAGGTAAGACCTGTTTCATAGGTGATACCTGGAGGATGAAGCACAAGCTCTTGAACGAGTAAGGCTTCATAGTTTCATTGACAATGCACCCCTCATCTTCATCGGCAGTAAGCTGTTCACTGAAGCTGGTGGCAGCATGAAAGCTGATCAGAGGTTCCACGCACTCTACCTGTGCTACTCTACAACTAAGGGACCACTTACAACTTGGTAAGATGTACACTTGGTTGTACAATACAAATGATTGAGACATTATCATCTACTTTGAGGGGTCTAACCATGTGAAACTGGACAATACTAGCATTCGAAGCAGGTTAGAATTGGGCAGGCTCAGTATATTGGCCAGGATTGTCTTGCAAGACTGACTCAGAAATCGGGCCACAGTTGCCGTTCATGGCAGACACAAAATTGAGAATATCATCTTGAGTTTGGAGGTGGAGCAGATTTGCATGACTTACCAATTCTTCACTTATCGGTATCAACTATCTATCAACCCTCCGGGCATTGTATGGGTTAAAGAGTGATTGAGCAAATATGCATATCTGCATGCTCAACTTCATGTTGATACATTATGATGGTGGTATATGTTAGTCACGTGGGTGCAATCCATTAAAGACTCCTGTAATGGTTACATAATCTTGTTTGCCATATGAGAATCATCAAGTATAGGTCAATGGCAACAAGTAAATGTCATTAAGAGTCAGCTTTAGGTTCCTATTGTGTGATTGGCGTATGCAACTTTGATTCCCGATTTGTCGGGAATAATAATACAACCTTATATGGTTATTTTAAACGTAACTTTGCTGGTTCAGCCTGAGGCTTGGGAAATCAGCCGTTGCATGATAAAATCAAATTATGTTCTGCAGATTAAATAAACTGCCTTACGGCTTGGGTTGTTACATCAATCCTTCTATGTGTTCAGAGTGCTTGGATAGCACCAAAAAGCAGGACTTTTCTTTTCCAGGAGATGAAAAGAGTTTGTTTAATGCTCATATTACATTGAAAACAGTATAGATGACTGACGTTTGGAGTTCATGTTAAATGATATTTTGTCAATAATTGAGTTGTACGGCCATTAACTGTGCCAACGTGCCTTCTCATTGAATTGGCATTAGGGTCTACATGCACTCCGCTCCCAACCCTCATAAATGTCATCTGATAGTTCTAGTCTTCTCTTATCTTACTATTATACTTCAGTCACTATTACCTGAGATTTCACACCGCTGCTTTGAAGATTGACGCACGTGTGGCTGGACGGGGTTCTTCACGTAGTCCCTCATCGTAACTCCTCATAAAATAAAGATCAAACTTCAAACTGGTAAGTTCTCATTTAATCTTACTAGTTTAATTTATTATTGCCACATGTAGAGGTAGAGTGAAAAGCATTTTTGTTGCATGCTGTCCAGTCAGCGAATAGGCTGCACATGATTACAATCAAGCCCTCCACAGTTACAGATCCAGGATATGGGATATAATGTTTAGTGCAAGATAAATGTCTGTAAAATCTGATTAAGGACAGTCAAAGGTCTCCGGTTGGATAGATGGAAGGTCAGGGCCACTCTCCAGATGGTGAGAGGACGGTTCAGTTGCCTGATAACAATGGAAGGAAATGGATCAGCACACAGATGTGCATGGCATGGAGAGATATAGATTATGTGTAGACAGATAAGACATGGTCCTGCATCATGTTTAGCACAGAAATTGTGGCTCGAAGGGCCTGTTCCTGTGCTGTTCTGTTCTGTGTTCTATTTAGACCATAGAAAGGACTGACAATATGTCCCCAAGGAACAATGATAGAGTTATAAAGTCGTATAGCATGGAACCAGGATCTTTGGCCCAACTTGCCCTTGCCACCCCGATGCCTCATATAAGTTAGTGCCTTCTGCCCACGTTTGGCCGATACCCCACAAAACCTTTCCTATCCATGTACCTGTCTAAATGCCTGTTAAATGTTGTTATAGTACCTTCCTTAACTACCTTCCCTGGCCACTTGTTCCATATATCCAGCAACCTCCGTGTGAAAAAGTTTTTCCTCAGGAAATCTTTAAATCTTTCCCCTCTCACCTTAAACCTGCCCCCTTGTTTTTGATCCCCCTATTCTGGATGAAAGACTCTCCTATGCACCCTATTTATTATCACACGATCTTATGCATCTTTATAAAATCATCCCTCATCCCCTCACCTCTCAAGACATTTAATGTTAGTTTAGTTTAATTTACTAATATCATGTGTGCCGAGAAACAGTTAAAAGCTTTTGTTTGTTTGCTATCCAGTTGAAGAAAAGACTATACATGATTACAATCAAGCTGCCCACAGTGCAGACAAAGGATGGGGTGGAAGATTGCAACCTTCACGTGGTCCGCCCTGTTTCGATGAATGCAATCAACCCGGCATGCAGAATCAAAGAAGATCAAATGGAACAAATTGTCCTACAACTTTAGGCTGTGCACGCCAAGAAGAAGAAGAAGAAGAAGGAGAAGGAGGAGGAGAACATTTAGTGCAAGACAAAGTCTGATGATAGATAACTCAGAGGTCTCCAATGTGGTAGATGGGAAGTCAGGACTGTACTCTAGCTGGTGAGAGGATGGTTCAGTTATCTGATAACAACTGGAAAGAAACTGTCCCTGACTCTGGAGGTGTGTGATTTAAAACTTCTGTTGCCTGATGGAAGATGGGAGAAGAGGGAGTGAGACTGGTCCTTGATTATGCTGGTAGCCTTGCTGAGGCAGCATGGTGTAGATGTAGGCAATAGTAGGGAGGTTTTTTGTGATGGCCTTGGCTGTGTCCACAACTCTCTGTATTGGTGTCTTGGGTGGAGCTGTTCCCACACCAGGCTGTGATGAGAGTTGGTGAGAGTTGTTGAAGACATGCCGAACATCCAAAGCCTTCCGAGGAAGTAGTTGCGTCGGTGTGCTGTCTTGGCCATAGCTTTGATGTGGCTGGTCCAGGTCAAATTGCTGGTGATATTTATTCCCAAGAGCTTTTGGCCATCTCTGCTTAGATGCCATTCATGTATCTAGGCACAAGGCATCCCTTAACATTGAATTCAACAATTTCTGATTGGCACTCCTTCCTGACCAAAAAAACAAGCTTCTGGGTGATCTCAGCACTTCAGGACCCTTCATCTGTCCATTTCCCTCCACAGATGCTGCTTGGCCCATTAAATTCCACCAGCAAATAGTTTTCCCTCAAGGTCCCAGCGTCTGCGGTCTCTTGTGTCCCTAATCTTTTCCTTGTGTCACAACTGACCAGTTCAAACATAAGATCATTAACTTGTAAAGTTTGATCAATTTTTCCCTCTCCACAGATGACCTTATCTCTTGGGTATTTCCATTATTCCATTTAATTCATACTTCCATCAACTACTGTGTTCTGCATCTCACAGTTCCTTTTGTTTCCCCTTTTCTGCCCTCGTCATTTCCCCTATTTTTATTCCATCCATGCTTAACTTACAAAGTTTGTACATTTCCCCCGTGACCTGCGTGGGTTTTCTCAGAGATCTTTGGTTTCCTCCCACGCACCAAAGACGTAATTGTCTTGGTAAATTTGTTCCTTGTGTGTGTAGAATAGTGTTAATATGCAGGGATCGCTGGTTGGCGTGGACCCAGTGGGCCAAAGGGCCTGTTTCCGCACTGTATCTATAAACTTAACTAAACTGGCATTTACCACCCTGAGGCGGCAGCTATGACATATGAGTCACATGATTCATTTGTTCTCTCCCCCTCAGAAACATTCCTTTTGTTTCCTCCATCCTTCTCCCCCTCCCATCCCCAGTTTTGAAATTGTAATGAAATGTAACTTTAGTTTAGTTTAGAGAAAGCGCAGAAACAGGCCCTTCGGCCCACTGAGTACACGCCGACCAGCAATCCCCGCACATTAGAGATGATTGGACAATTTACTCTCATACCAAACCAATTAACCTACAAACCTGTACGTCTTTGGAGTGTGGGGGGAAACCAAAGATCTTGGAGAACACCCATGCGGTCATGGGGAGAAGGTACAAACTCCATGCAGAATCGAACCCGGGTTTTTGGCACTTCAAGCGCTGTAATGCAGAAACTCTACTGCTGTGCCCCTTAACTAACCTGAAAGAATAACTTTAGAGGCATAAGCAGTCCTGACCTCCCAGCTACCTCATTGGAGACCTTTGGACTCTTTAATTGGACTTAACTGAACTTTATCTTGTTTGTTATCTTATATCTTATCTTATAACCACCAGGGGCGCCGGGGCGATGGCTGCCCTGCCGGCAGTCTGTTTGTTTTTCCATTCTTTTTGTTATTTTTTAGTGTGTTAAAAGTTTGTTTGAATGTTCTTCGGTTTGTTTTATGTGGTGGAGGGAAGAGGGGATCGGGGGAAACTTTATTTCAAGTTCCTACCTTGCCGGAGATGTGATTATTTTTCGGATCACATCCTCCGGCATGCTCTGCAGCCTTCCATCGCTGGAGCTGGAAGCCTCCTCGGACTGTCGTGAGCCCCACCGCGGGGCACGGACTTAACATGGAAGCTGATCTCTTGCCTGGGAAAGCTCCCACCGCGACCACCGTGGACATTACCATCAAGAGCTCGCTCTCGGGAGAGGCCGAGGTTCGATCGCATGGCTCGGGGTAGCTGGCATCCCTCCGATGCGGGAGAGGATCGCCTCGACGCGGAGGGCCCGAACGCCACCGGCTACGGGAGTCAAGATCGTCCCCTCAACGGGGGCTCGAGGCCCACGACCGAGAAAGAACTAAGGGAAGGGACTTGAACTTTATTTCGCCTTCCATCACAGTAAGGAATGTGTAGGAGTCACTGTGGTGGATGTTCATGTTAAAATATGTTTTTGAGTGACCTGTTGCTTTTAATTGTATGACTGACCTGGCCAATGAAATTCCTTCTATGTTGCAAAACATACTTGGCGAATAAAGTGTGATTCTGATTCTGATCTTATAAACTTATCCTATATCGTTTATATTGTATCTACACTGTGGACGGCTTGATTGTAATAATTTATAATTTTTTCACTGACAGGTTAGTACTCAACAAAAAGCTTTTCACTGTACCTCGGTAAACATGACAATAATATACAAAAAATAAACTAAATAAGAAACTGCAGATGCTGGAATCCTGAGCAAGACACAACATGCTAGAAGAACTCAGTGGGTCAGGCAGCATCTGTGGAGGAAATGGATAAAGTATGTTTCATTCTGAAGAAAGGTCCTGACCCGATACGTCATCTGTCCATTCCTATCACAGATCCTAACCCACTGAGTTCATCCAGCAATTTGTGTTTTACTGAAACATTCATGTTATTTCTCTCTCCTCAAATACTTGCCTGACCTAGTGAATATTTCCAGTAATTTCTGGCTTCATTTTGGATTTCCCGCATCTAGTATTTATTTGCCTTTCGTGCCATTCACTAATGCTTTGTATATTCTCCCCTTCAAAAAAGTACAAACTGCCATTGGTAGTCAATCCGGCCCATCCCCCCCCCTTCCTGTCTCTCCCCCCCCCTCCCCCCTTCAGATACAAAACCATGACTCAAAACATTGGCCTTTCATTTGCCACCAGAGATGCTGTTTGCCCTACTTTAGTTCTTCCAACAGCTTTTATGCTCCGGATTCCATCACCTTCAGTCTGTTGTGTGTCTTTACCCTCATCTCGTGCCTTTTTTTTCCCTTTTGACTCTAACTTCTCCCGTTAACACATTGACTGATTGGCCTTCACAACCTCCGATCATGTCATCCTTTTTTTAACAAAAAGAATACACCTGAGAGGGTGAAGTGAGGATAGGTTGTAGAAATCAATGGGTGGTCATGGCCTTGTAAGAGAAGGGAGAGGGAGAGAAGGGGAGAGGGGAAAGAGGTTATAGGGGAGGGGAAGGGGGGGGTGAGGTAAGGAGATGGAAGGAGAAGGGAAAGGGAAAGTGGGAGGGGAAAGGTGAGGGGGAGAGGGGCGAAAAGAATATTTCTGATTTATCTCTTCCCCACCATATCTCCGACTTACAAGTGATTTGTTTCTTTATTTCCCAGTGCTGGCAAATGGCCATTGACCTGAAATGTTAACTTGTTCTTCTTTCCACTGATGATGCTTGATTGGATGATTGTAAATTGGCCCTGGTGTGTAGGATAGTGCTGGTTTATGGGGATTGCTGGTTGGCGCAGATCAGTGGGTCTGTTTCCACGCTGTATCTCTAAACTAAATTAAACTAAACCAAACTAAATTAAACTAAACTAAACTAAAAACCCAATTTCCTAACGTTGTTTCAATTATCTTTTTGGCTTGATTGCATAATGTTTAGTTCCATGCCAAGTTCCGCAGTGAATCTCACGGTGCACATCGTCATGAGTTTCAGACAACCTTTTGATCTGGGCTGTTGAGTAATAAGAAAGATTCCTGTCAAAGAGCTGTCTGACTAGCTCCGAGCCACGCCTAATCACCTGCTATTGACATTTGATATTATCAGCAATACTGCAATTAAAACCGAAAACAGTCAAAAACAGTTTTAGTTTAGATAGACACAAGTGCTGGAGTCGGGCAGCATCTCTGGAGAAAAGGAATAGTTGACGTTTCAGGTTGAGAGCCTTATTCAGACATAGTTTAATTTAATTTAGAGATATAGCCCTTCGGCCCACCGAGTCCCCACCGACCAGTGATCACCTGTACACTGGTCTTTCCTACACACTAGGGACAATTTACAATTTACCAAAGCCAATTAACCTATATGCACCTTGTACATCTTTGGAGTGTGGGTGGAAACTGGAGCACCCGGAGAAAACCCAGGCAGTAATTCGGAGTGGCGGCGCTGCTTGTCAGGTGCTCCAGCGGCGGCCTGGCTCCCCCTGAGCTGCGGTGCTCCAGCGGCGGCTTGGGTTTCGGGAGCTGCGGTGCTCCAGCGGCGGCCTGCCTCCCTCTGGGCTGCGGTGCTCCAGCGGCGGCTTGGGTGTCGGGAGCTGCGGTGCTCCAGCGGCGGCCTGGGTGTCGGGAGCTGCGGTGCTCCAGCGGCGGCCTGGGTTTCGGGAGCTGCGGTGCTCCAGCGGCGGCCTGGCTCCCTCTGAGCTGCGGTGCTCCAGCGGCGGCTTGGGTTTCGGGAGCTGCGGTGCTCCAGCGGCGGCTTGGGTTTCGGGAGCTGCGGTGCTCCAGCGGCGGCTTGGGTTTCGGGAGCTGCAGTGCTCCAGCGGTGGCCTGGCTTTCGGGAGCTGCGGTGCTCCAGCGACGTAACGGCGGCGGGCCCTGTGGCGGTGTTCCGGCGTTCCGGCGTCAGCGGCCTGGATCCCCTCAGCGCAGAGGGAGAATAAGGAGGGGAGAAAAGACAGAGATCCTAAGACTTTTGCCTTCCACCACAGTGAGGAGGTGTTTGGTGAACTCACTGTGGTGGATGTTAATTTTGTGTTTATTGTATGGTATTGTTATTTTTATATATGTATGACTGCAGGCACGAAATTTCGTTCAGACCGAAAGGTCTGAATGACAATAAAGGAATTCAATTCAATTCAATTCAATTCAGTACAAATTCCGTACCGACAACCCAGAGTGAAGATCAACGGTGCATCTCCGGTGCTATAAGGCAGCAACACTACCGCTGCAGCACCGTGCTGTTCCATAGGCAGGCAGCTTCTATGGAAAATGAAACTAAATCTGGGTGGCACTGTGACACAGCAGCTAGAGCTGCGACATCACAGCATCAGATACCCGGGTTCAGTCCTAACCTCAGGCGATGTCTGTCCCTAGGTGCACATCCCAAAGACCAGTGGAATTTGCATATTCTCCTTGTGACTGTGTGGGTTTCGCCTGGGTGTACATCCCAAAGACCAGTGGGTTTGTAGAATAATTGGCTCAGACGTGGGGGTTTGTAGGTCGACCTTGGAGCTCCAACTGCGGGAGCCTCTGACGTTAACATCGTGGAGCTCATGGTCACTGGTTAGAGATTGACTTCGGGAGCTCCAAGCCGCAGGAGCTTCGAACCCCCCGATGCAGGAGCTTCGATTGTCCCGTCGCGGGGGCTTTGATCTCCAGTTGCGGGAGCTTCGATCGCCCTGTCTGCAGATGGTTCGACTGCCCCGACTGCAGTAGTTGTGTCTTGTTGCTTTTTTAGTATGGCTTTATGGTAAATTGAATATGACTGTACCTTAATTGGTATGCGTGATGATAAAAGACCTTTGAACCTTTAATTGGCCCAGACATGCGGGTTTATAGGTTAATTGGCATTCTGTAAATTTTCCCTAGTGTCTAAAGCCAATGTCCCACTTACGTGTCCTTGGCACGCTAATTACACGACCTTGTGGTCGCGTTAAGGCGCGACGGTCCCACGAAGGTCGCGTGCGATTTCACGTGCCCGCACAGCCGTCTGGAGCGAATGACGTCATTTGAAGATGGACACAAAATAACTCAGCGGGACCGGCAGCATCTCTGGAGAGAAGGAATGGGTGACGTTTCGTGTCGAGACTCTTCTTCAGTCTGAAAGAAGGGTCTTGACCCGAAACATCACCCATTGCATCTCTCCAGAGATGCTGCCGGTCCCGCTGAGTTACTCCAGCATTTTGTATCTATCTTTAATTTTCTTGGCCCCGCTCTGGGAGTAGAAGTGGGGGCGGATCTGGACCGCAATGGCCGTGAGCCCCAGGCTGAGTTCGGCGATCGTTAGCTACAAACATTTCAGAGCGCCGCACGATGTCGCACACAACTACATACCCCTGCGTGCTTCTCAGTGGGACCGGCCCCACGCGGCTATTCGATGCCCGTGCGCCTCAAAAAGACGACAAGGTCGCGTAATTTGCTTGCCAAGGACACGTAAGTGGGACAGGCCCTTTAAGAGTGGATGTGAAATTGTGATCACATAGAAATAGTGTGACCGGGTGACCAATGGTCGACGTGCCTGTTTCCATGCTGCATCTTCCAATCAATAAATAACATCTCATGTTAAATGCGCCTCATCAGAACTGGTATAAAGAGAAAACAACTAATATTAAATTGCAGAGCGGGTGGGGGAGAAATGAATTGAACGACTCTGATAAGATGACACAGGATGGGGTGTCAATGAGGTTGGCTGGTTGATGGGTTCATGATGACCATTGTAAAGTGAGCATAAACAAGGGAACAGGAAAACTATAACATCTTGAGGTGCTGGACATGTCCAAGAAGTGAGACTATGCCAGTGAAGAGATAAAACAAAGCCACTTTCGCAGCAGAACATTAGTTACCTGAAATCACAGAACATGAATCTCAAGGAAAATAAGAGTAGAGAAATAAATGCTGGCCTTGCCAGTCATGAGTAGGCCATGAAAAATGAATAACTCCAATAAACAGCAACTTTAAATATCGTGAAAAGTACGTTGGTACACGCGACAATAAACTAAACTCAAAAGAAATGCTGCATCATCAATTTTGATAGTCGGGAGTAAAAGAGGAGGCATGCCAATAGGAAAAGTAGCAAGGCAGAGACCAATAAATTTTCAATTATTCAAACCTATCTTTATTTTAATTTTTTTACATTACTTTAGAGAAACAGGCCATTTGGTCCACCGAGTCCGCGCCAACCACGTACACTAGCACTATCCTACACACACTAGGGACAATTTACAATTTTACCAAGCTAATTAGCCTACATGCCTGTACGTCTTCAGAGTGTAGGTGCAAACCCACGCAGGTTACGGAGAGAACGTACAAACTCTGAATAGACAGCACACGTGGTCAGCATTGAATATCTCTGGTGCTGTAAGGCAACAACTCTACCGCCATGTATTTATTTCTTCCTAACCCAATGTAAAGTTTATACAATATTCTGTATTCTTCTAGATTTAAGAATGTCAGGCATTATTATCTTGCATACACATGCATCCTGTGAATACATGCATGGATCCAAGCAGTGATGTATCAGTAGAACATATTAATGCTTCGGACCCAGGCCTCTGGCGCTGTAGGTCAACAATGTGCCATTGTGCTGCCCCTAAAAATTGAAAGTTATATTAAGAGAATTAGGAGTTAATGCAGGCAAGAAGCTCTTAGATAAACAATAATTCAACGGATGATAGTGGTCGTGATCTAAATGAATGGTAGAGTAGGCTTGAGTGTCTGAATGCCTTCTGTTTCTGTTTTCCTTTTGCATATATCTTATAAAAGCTTTGTCAACATGAAGGGGTTTGAGATGATTGAATTTCAATCATCGTTGGATTCGTTTTCCTTAATTGCTTCATCCCTCACACATTGGAGGAGATGAAACAATAGACAATAGGTGCAGGTGTAGGCCATTCGACATTCAATGTGATCATGGGTGATCATCCCCAATCAGTACCCCATTCCTGCCTTCTCCCCATATCCCCTGACACCGCTATTTTTAAGAGCTCTATCTAGCTCTTGAAAGCATCCAGAGAACCTGCTTCCACTGCCCTCTGAGGCAGAGAATTCCACACTCACCACTCTCTGTGAGAAAAAGTGTTTCCTCTTCTCCGTTCTAAATGGCTTATTCCTTATTCTTAAACTGTGGCAAGGTTTGGAAAGGTTTGAATGGAATTAATTGAATTGAACAATGGAAAGGTTTGAAGTGGGTGGAAGAAAAATGTACATGCAAGTTGCTGCTAAACAAGAAATTACTGGAGCATAAGAGATAGGAGCAGAATTACGCCATTCTTCCCATCGAGTCTACTCTGACATTCAATCATGGCTGATCTACTTTTCCCTCTCAAACCCATTCTCCTGTCTTCTCCCCATAACCTTTGACATCCTTTACTGATCACGAACCTACCAATCTCCACTTTGAAAATACTCAAAGACTTGGCCTCCACTGCCGTCCGTGGCAATTGCAGGCGAGTAATAGAACGGAGCAATTTTGAACGCAGGCAGAAGAGGAATTGTCAATTCTGGAGAAAGTGTGGGTATGAATGTGGAATTCAGCGAAGAATTCCTGACAAACATATTTTAGTGAAATATCATATGTGATAATTCTTTTAGACATTTTTTTTCTGTGAAATTTACATTTTCTCTGCAGATAGATGCAAAATGCTTGAGTTACTCAGCGGGTTAGGCAGCATCTCTGGAGAAAAAGAATGCATGACATTTCGGGTTGAGACTCTTCTTCGGATTCTTGATCCGAAGGGGCTTGACCCGAAGCATCACCTATTCCTATTCATCAGAGATGCTGCCGGCCCGCTGTTACACCAGAATTGTGTGTCTGTCTTCGATGTAAATCAGCATCCGCAGTCACTCCTTACAATTTCTCTGGTTCTGCATTGACTAATGACTTAATATAAAGTTCCTTGGTGCGTTGTTATTTTTATTGCTTTTATTGCACAGTCCAATTGTAGATGATTAAACCAATTAGAGATATAAAACTCATTAACTAGTAGACATTTGCACTCTTGAATGCAAGTCAGAAGTCAATTGAAATCTAAAGCAATGATATCATAAAGCCCTTGATAGATTATTTAACAATTGCGTCAAATGTATTGATTATAATTGAACTTAAGGTGATCATGTGAATTGTGAAACTTGCTGAAAACTTTCCTTTCTCTTATTCAGTTATTTATAAACTTCCTCGTTTAAATTTCCATGCTAAAATGTTCAATATTATTTACTGTTTTATGGGTGGCTCGAACAACAGGGACTTTCCTGACTTCGAGATTTTAGTCTGATGATCATATGTTAATAATGAAAAAAAATGTATCTGTGAAAGGTTTTCCCATCAGTGTTATCTTGATCACCGAGTTAAACTTGTTGGTCGAGTCTGACTTCACGATATACATGTCGCAAGATATTAGGGCCAAGCTTGGTTGATGTAAAGCTGAACTTGTGGCTTTTTTTGAATTGTTAGACAAAGACTGTAAGTACTAAATAATAAACAAACTATATTTGAAACAAAAGCAGTAAATGCTTGAGGCACATATTAAGTCAAGCAGCATCGGAATCAAAGTTTCAAGTCAACGTGGGGTGGCATAGTGGCACAGCGGTAGAGTTGCTGCCTTACAGCGCCTGGGTCCTGTCTATGGGTGCTGTCTGTACGGAGTTTGAACCTTCTCCCTGTGGCCGCGTGGGGTTTCTCCAGGTGCTCTGGTTTCCTCCCACACTATAAAGACGTAGAGGTTTGTAGGTTAATAGGCTTTGGTAAAATTGTAATTTGTCCCTAGTGTGTAGGTTGGTACTGGTATACGAGTCTTTGGTCAGCGTGAACGTGGTGGGCCGAAGGGCCTGTTTCCGTGATGTATCCCTGAAGTCTGTTCAACAGACCTTGAAAAGTGAGGAAGCAAACTTGCATTATGTTGCAGAGAGGGAGAGAGGTTGAGTGGACAGTAATGTCTGGGATCAGGGGCAGACTACAGTTGGAAATGGTGCCGCCTGCATGCATAAATATGCAAAAAGAATTTCACTGTGCAGTTGCACATGTGACAAATAAAACACCCTTGAACCATTGAAAAGACAGGAGTAACTGGGGTTCAGTACCCACAGCTCCACCTTTCATTCATACAGGTTTTACTAAGGATTGCAGCATCTGCTGTTTCTTAGGTTTTCAGTAACAGTTGCAGCAGGGGTGATGCATATATCCTTGCCGTCTCTTGTTTTCACATAATGTAACGAGTGCTGGTTCCTGGATTTCAGATGTTGGCACGGGGGAGGGTCTTGCACAAGTCTCTCTGACAAAATAGGCTGTTGGTTGTGAATAATATTTTACCAGAAGGCGCTGTCGTCAGAGTTTGCTTTCTCTTCTCACTCCTTACCAATCACATCTTTCCAGAAGTTAAAAATAAATTATGAGCCTTCAAGTGGACACAACATACCTTTTACAGGGTAAAAGAGAAAAAAAACATTCAACATCAGAAAAATCTTCAATAATAGCATAAATAGGATGAACTAAATGGGATTCCACAAGCTGACATTTTTTTATTTTCCTCTCGCGAAATTAAGTTTGCAATGCAATGTATCAAATGTCAATAAAACGAGGGTGAATAGTGAAAGTCTTAAATCAAGGTCAAGAAAACATCTTTCAAGAGTTGTTGGTTATGGCATAAAATACTGATGCATCAGTCATGACATAAAATACTGAAATGCTGGTGATTTTAGGAACTCGCCACTTCATTGTCCATGGTAGGAAATGATATATTGGAATAAGCATAAAAGTGGTCTGCAAGTGTTTCATAGAATTTAAATCGATAATTCATTAATATAAGAAAATTTGAAAGGATAGACACAAAATACGGGAATAACTTAACGAGCATCTCTGGAGAAAAAGATTAGGTGATGTTTCAGGTCAGGATCCTTCTTCAGAAGGTCTGAAGAGATCTGACATGAAGAAATGATTAGGGCGGCACGGTAGTGCAGCGGTAGAGTTGTAGCCTTATGGTGCCAAAGACCCAGATTCGATCCTGACGACGGAGTTTGTACGTTCCATCCGTGACCTGCGTGGGATTTTTTCCAGGTTCTCCAGTTTCCTCCCTCACTCCAAAGACATACAGATTTGCAGGTTAATTGGCTTCAGTAAATATTGTAAATGGTCCTTATGGGCCTGTCCCACTTAGACGATTTTTCAGGTGACTGCCAGTGACTGTCAAGTACGGGACGAGAATTCTCGCTACTCTCCATGGCGGCTTCATTCTGGTCGCCGCTAAATTTTCAATATGTTGAAAAATTTGCGGTAACCCTAATGAGGCCGCGACTAGTTCCCAGAATGTCGGAACTCCTCACGACCATTAAGGCGACTCATGCGACTCCCCGGCAACCACCCGCGAACATGTGGCGACCATGTGGCGACCGCATAGTCTCCTGCAGTCCCGTATAAATTCATCTAAGTGGGACATGCCCATAAGTGTGTTGGGTAGTGTTTGTGTGGGGGAGACCATCGGTCGGCGCATAATCGATGGGCCGAAGGGCCTGTTTCCGTGCTGCATCTCTAAACTAAACTAAAAATCTGAAGAAAAAGATTTGAAGAAGGAACCCGATTGAAACGTCACCTGATCTTTTTCTCCAGAGCATTATAAAGGAGTGAAGCTGAATATTTTGTACTAAATTATGCCTTCAGCATGTGCACCAGAAGGGGAAAAGAGTTGTGTCTGGTGATGACATCAAATTGAAAATTTCATAAGCATTCGTAATGTTGAATGTGAAGAGCGAGGCCAAAGAAGGGGTGGGAAGAACTGGAGATGAGTTGTGCAAAGGTGAAGGAAGGTTGGGAACTGACTGTAGAATTAATAACGCTTGCCTGTTGAGTAAAAGAGTGAGATGATAAGAATACCATGATTGCTACAATGGAGGAGAGAAAAAAGGGGAACTGCAATGGGACTGAAGCAAAGAATGTTCCACATAGGCCAAGGTGTCTTATGCATGATGAGGAACCAAATGGTTTCCCAGAGCTACCAATCCTTCCAATGTGGAGGAAGTGAATGGAGAAAAAAGAGAAGTTGTTCGATATGTTTTCTAGCTTATCACTGGCTTTCCTTTTAGTTCCCACTTCTACTTCCATCGTATATACCTACTTTGTTTACAAAAGGACACAGAGAAGCTGAGTCAATGGGTGAGGAGAGGGCAGAACCTAAGAAAGAAATCAGGACGGGGCCAAATGTGGGTTAAAATGTACTTGGTGAATGGCCTTTTTATACATTTAGTTTAGTTTAGTTTATTGTCACGTGTATCAAGGTACAGTGAAAAGATTTTTTGCAGCGTGCTATCCAGTTGGCAGAAAGACTATGCATGATTACAATCAAGCCACAGTGTACATATATAGGATAAAGGGAATAATACAGGTCAAATGGAATATATTAAAAACAACAAGAGGGTGTTGTGGGAGAGGATAGGACCACTTGAGGAAAAAAGAAGGAAATTATGGAGGAAGGTGGGCATAGTAATAAATGAGTAAAATGCTGGAGGAACTTAGCGGGTGAAGCAGCATCTCTGGAGAGAAGGAATGGGCGACATTTCGGGTCGAAACCCTTCTTCAGACTGATGTTAGGTCTCGAAGAACATGAAATTGGATAAGACCCCAGGGCCTGATAGGATCTATCCCTGGTAATAGGGAAGGGCAGGAGAGGAGATTGCTGGGGCTTTGATGGTGATCTTTGCATTCTCCTTAGTCACATGCAAGTTCCCAAAGGTCTGGAGAATTGTAAATGTTGTTCCTTTGTTTAAGAAGAACAATAATTGCCAACCGATATACTATGCCAGAGAGCCTTACATCGATCATAGGGAAATAAGTAGGAATGATTCGTAGGGATAAGATCAACTCACATGAGGAAAGGTATGGACTTTTAGGAATAGTTAGAATGGCTTTGTGCAGGGGAGATCACGTCTTGCAAACTAGCTTGACTTTTTTGAGAAGGTTACGAAGATGATTGATGAGGGTACAGGAATGATGGCTTGGCGTAATTAAATACAATACGACATTGGTGAGATGATACCTGAATATTGTGTAACGTTTTGTCTCCTGACTTAAAAAGTGCTCACTAGAGAGCGACGAGAAGGAATATTCAACGGAGGCTTAACTTAGCTTAGTTCAGTTTAGTTTAGAGATACAGTGTAGAAACAGGCCAACCAGTGATCCCTGTACACTAACACTATCCTACACACACTAGCAACAATTTACAATTTTACCAAAGCCAATTAGCCTGCTAACTTGTGCGTCTTCGGCGTGCGAGAGGAAACCGGAGCACCTCGGGAAAACCCACGCAGGTCACGGGGAGGCGTACAAATTCCGCCACAGACAGCAGCCTAGTTGTTCCGAGGATGGTAACTTTGCGTGAAGGCATTGAGTAGGCATTGTGTATTGTTTTGAAACAAGCAGCACATACTGGAAATATTCAGCAGGTCAGGCTGTGGATCTGTGAGAGAGGGAAACAGGATTAACATTTCACATCACAGATTCTTCACCAGAAACAGAAATACGAGAGACGCAAGTGTGTTTTAAGTTGTAAGGTGGGTGAAGAAAAGGGAAATCAAAGCTAGCACGTTGGGGGTTCTGGATCCCACTGTCAGTTCTATGATGTAGTTGGCAATTGGCACATTATTCCCAGCTAGTGAAAGTTGCTTTTGCATTTCATGTGTGCATGTAGTGTTCTCCCTGTGACCATGTGGGTTTTCTCTGGGTGCTCCAGTTTCTTCCCACTTTCCAAAGATGTGCAGGTTTGTCAGTTAATTGGTTTTCTGTAACTTGTCCCTGGTGTGTAGGATGTGACTGATGTATGGGTGAACATCGGTTGGCACGGACTCGGTGGGCCGAAGGGCCTGTTTTCATGAAGTATCTCTAAACTAAATACAGAGTCGAAATAGTGACCATCAGTCTGCCTCCACAGATGCTGCCTGACACGTTGAGTATCTCAAGCAGATTGCTTTTGACCATTTCGACCATTTTGTGACTTAATTTTTATTTTGGAAACCTCAAGTTTGGCTTATTGCCCCAAACTCTCACCAACCTCTACAGATGCGCCGTAGAAAGCATTTTATCGGGATGCATCAGAGCATGGTTTGGGAAAAGCTCCATCCAAGACCCCAAGAAATTGCAGAGTATCGTGGACGCAGCACAGACCATCACACAAACTAACCTCTCTGCCATTGACTCTATTTGCACCTCTCGCTGCCTCGGCAAAGCCACCAGCATAATCAAGGATGAGTCTCACCCTGGCCACTCCCTCGTCTCCCATTTCCCATCGGGCAAAAGGTATAAAAGTGTGAAAATGCATAGCTCCAGATTCAGGGGCAATTTCTTCCCAACTGTTATCAGGCAACTGAACCATCCAACCAACAACTAGAGAGTAGTCCTGGACTATCTAACTCATTGAAGACCCTCGGACTATCTTTGATGTATCATGTATCTCTACACTGTGGATGGCTCGATTGCAAGCATGTATTGTCTTTCCACTGACCGGTTTGCAAGCAACTAAAGCTTTTCATTGTACACTTGACAATAAACTAAACTCAAACTAAAGTCAAAATTCTTTCTCATCCAACTTTAGAGGCTTTGAGGAAAATTATTCCACTCCACTTGCCCTGTTGGTTGTCATCAGCTGACTGAAGACTCTTATATGAAGCATATGGAAAGCAGATACATTAAAACTAACAGGAAGAAGAAGTAAAATCCTGCTCATGATAGACCTCAAAAACCACTGCAGAGGCTCAGTGGTTCCGACAGCTTTTGTCAAAAGGTCATGGGTGAGTCACATGCAGGATTCTACCTTGTCTATACAATACGTTTTTCATTTGAAATGACACTGCACAAAGAGTCTTAGCAAACCTTAGCACTAACCTTAGTATTATTAGATGAGAGGGGCAAAGTTTAAAGAAGATGCGCAGGGCAAGTATTTTACACAGAGGGTGGTGGGTGCCTTAAAATGTGCTGCAAGGTGTGGTGGTGGAAGCAAATACAATAATGGTCATAGAGTCATAGAGTCATACATTGTGGAAACAGACCCTATGGCCCAACTTCCCTACACCGACCGCCATGTCCCATCTACACTAATCCCACCTGCCTACGAATGGCCCATGTCCCTCTAAACCTATCCTATCCATGTACCTGTCTAATTGATTCTTAAACATTGCGATAGTCCCGGACTCAACTACCTCCTCTGCAACTCGTTCCATACATCTACCACCCTTTGGATGAAAACGTTATGCTTCAAATTCCTATAAAATATTTTCCCCTTCACTTTAAACCTATGGCCTCTGGTTCTCAATTCCCCTACTCTGGGCAAGGGACTCTGTGCATCCAGCCGATCTATTCCTCTCATGATTTTATACACTATTAGATCAAAGATATAAGAGCTCTATGTGGTGTTTAAGAGGTTTACCGATAGGCACATGGATATGTAGTAAATTGGAAAGATATGGATTTTGTGCAGGCAAATGAGATTAATTTATCTCAGCATCCTGTTCGGCACAGATAATGTGGGCTGAAGGGCCTGTTCCTGCACCGTACTATTCCACATTCTATGTTCCACATTCTATTTTCCAAGATTTTGAAATTACAATCTCAGGCTAATTATTATACCAGGGATCTTCACTCTGAGTCTGAAGTTTGTCTGAGTCCAGTTTGAAGAATGGTTCTGACCCAAAATGTCACATATCCATGTTCTCCAGTGATGCTACCTGACCCGCTGAGTAACTCCAGCACTTTATGTCTTTCATCGGTAAAGCGGCATCTGCAGAACCTTATTTCTACATCTTATGTCTAAACTTCACCTGTGTTAGGATTAGTTAGAGAGTGTTGGATGAAAACTGTAGCAACAATTGTTCTGCTTATTTATGAATTTAAGCACGTGAAGTTCAAACCACATTTTATTTTTAAAAAGCTGTACTAATTTAGCAACAAATTCACACGGAATTGAAACCCTCAATGTGGATGTGAGAACTCTGAATGACAATTTATCTACCTCTTTGTAGACCCTCGGACAATCTTAGATCGTTCTTTATTGGCTTTGTCTGGCACTAAATGCGATTCACATTTTTCCCTTTATCCTGTATCTGTACACTCTGGATGGCTTGATTGTAATCACGTGTTGTCTTTCCGCTGACCGGTTAGTACACAACAAAAGCTTTTCCCTGTCCCTCGGTACAGGCGACAATAAACTCGACTAAATTATTTGCAAACTCAGTTGTGCTTTTGTGATACACGAGTGTGTGCAGCAAAAGACTAAGGATTGTTCAGAGAATCGTAGTAACAATGAGCTTCAAAGAGCAGTTGACAGAACCTTTGCTGCTCCCTGTAATTATTGGGAGGCAACAAAGGGATGTAAGGACTCAGGTGGTGGTTAAATTTGATTAAATAATTGCACATTTACAAATTGAAACCGAGTAAAGAACAATGTGGGTTATTAATCTCTCAATTGATAACAATAAATCACTTTGAACAAAATGTTCCAGGCAATGGTACCGTGAACTTTGCCATGAACCACAGTCTCTGAGCAGTCGACAATTAGTTTTCCTTCTGATTTTCTTCTTTAATTATGTGTGCTTTACTCTTTCTGAACAGATTGTACTTCGAGCAAACAGAAGAATGAGATTTAGACTTTAAGCTTTAGAGATATAGCGTGGAAACAGGCCCTTCGGCTCACTGAGTCCACGCCGACCAGCGATCACCCCACATGCTAGCATTATCCTGCACACTAGGGACAATTTACAATTCACAACTCTATTGTTGCGCCACTGCATGGGGAATTTTAAATAAAAAATGAAAAGGGTGAGGAAGCTCAGCATGTAATTACCATTTTGGGTCTGACCTTTTATTAGAAAAATCAAAGGTCCTTTACCTGAAAAATAACCGTGTTTCTCTTTCCACAGATGCTGCTTGATCATTTTAGTATTTCCAGCATTTTTCATTTTTATTCGGCTTTAGAATTTGTTGTACCATCTGAATGCAATGTAAACAAACTGAACATTGACTACTTGGCTAGTAATTCTGTCCTGGGTCTCCTCCACTGTAAGAGTGAAGCCCAATACAAATTGAAGGAACAGCACCTCATATTTTGCTTGGGCAGCTTACAACCCAGCAGTATGAATATTGATTTATTTAACTTCATAACCCTTGTGTTCCCTGTCTCTGTGCCTCCCCCACCCTAGTTCTCTGACGTTTACTGTCCTCTTGATTAATTTTGCTGATTGTATGTGTCATTGTCACCTTCCCCTCAGATAACAATGAATCAGTGTACATTTCCTTAATCACCGTCTGATTTGAGCTGTCATCTTCACACCTTATCCTTCCATATCTCTAGTTCCCCCCTCCCCCCCTGACTCTCAGTCTGAAGAAGGGATTCCAACGCGAAAAGTCGTCTATTCCTCACATTTACTTAATTCCTGGGGTAAACCTCATTCATAAGCACACATTATTCCCTCTGCTACAAAACATTCCTCATCAGGCCAACTCACAGCACATAGCTCCGCACATCAGTACACCTTATCTATACACACATCTATTTGCACACTTCCTTATATCTGCAGCAATGCAGCCACCACGGATATTAACACATTCCCGAAGCTATGGCACACCCATTCCTGTTAATCACCTTGCAATCTGCAGGTCATGGACAAACTCAGCAGGTCAGGCGGCATCTCTGGAGAACATAGACAGGTGACGTTTCAATAGACAATCGACAATAGGTGCAGGAGTAAGCCATTTGGCCCTTCGAGCTAGCCCCGCTATTCACTATGATCATTGCTGATCATCCACAATCAGTACCCCATTCCTGCCTTCTCCCCATATCTCCCGACTCCACTAACTTTAAGAACCCTATATAACGTTTTGGGATGGGTCCCTTCTTCAGACTGATTGTGTGTCGTGGGTGTGAGGGGGAGAAATTTTGAAAAGAGATGAGGGGCGGACAAAGATTGTCGAGCGATAGGTGGATACAGGTAAGGGGCAAGGGGATGGGCAGGGTGGATTGATTGGAAGATGGGTGTACAAAGGCCAAAGTTGAAAAGATAAAAAGTATGATAGAGGGTGATAAGAATTTGAGACGCATGAGATGTGAAGCCAGAGGAAAGAATACGATTCAATGGAGTTTAATTTGTCACATATGCAGCTGCACAATGAAATATCTTATCGCATATACAGTATTACACACGCTGGCTCTGCCATTGTTGGCACCGTTATTCAAGGTCCAGAGCCCAGTCAGCCCATGCGCTCGATGTATTGGAGCACTTCCTGCAAACTGACATTCCTTTCCTCTCATTGCCCAGCCGTAATAGCGTCCCGGAGGCACCTGCTGCAGCCCAGTTTGAAGGCGCTGGAGGCATTATCCTATTTCACCCTGCTACTGGCCCTTGCTCCTCACATCCGACGTTCCCAGCTCCCTCACGGGTACAATGTCTGACGAGCCTTCAGCCGGGTACCCGAACCTGCCGTCCTTTGAGCTGGACAGGTTTCTGGTCCCACCAACTGATGAGCCTTTGAGTGGGTCCCGTCAACTGACAAGCCTTTGGGGAGGTTATTGGTTACGCTGTCTAGATGGAAGGAGGCGGAACTGGAGGGAGGGTGAAGGGTTGGCGTCATTGTATCTACAATGACTTTGCACAATTAGTCACCAGTTCATCAGGCAGGACTCACGTACATATATCTTAACTTTACCAGAAATAATCCTCCAGCTATTTATCACCGTGAAAGGGCTGACTCTGGAGATAATTAGCACATACAGTGCACATCTATCAGTAATCCCAAACTGGCTGTTGATAGAAATCCATTTCACATTACCTCATTATATGCACTAAAAACAACATCGAATATCATAAAAGACAGACACAGAGTGCTGGAGTAACTCAGCGGGTCAGGCAGCATCTCTGGAGAAAAGGAACAGGTTGAGACCCTTCTTCAGACCGAGTGTCAGTGGAGAGGGGAACTAATGTATTCCTTGGCCATCGGTGCCAGATCCAATTTTTTTTGTAACTTTTAATTCCTCTAGTTTCCCTCTCCCTTGACTCTCAGTCTGAAGAAGGATCTCGACCAGAAACGTCACTACCCTTTTTCTCCAGGAATGCTGCCTGGCCTGTTGAGTTATGCCATCACTTTGTGTCTACTTTTCTACAAAAATGTTTACCTAGTCAGTTTTAATGAATGACTTTAATCTTCCTTGTGGCTTTCATCCATCTTACTATATGTGCATTGGGCAATGGCATGTTATCTGATGCCTTGACCAATACTGACAAGACACTCGTACGTGTAAAAAGTAACCATTTTTTTCAAATCGAGTATTTTTTTACTCATGGACATTTTTCACAGTGTTGAAAAAGCGTCACGAGTTTACCGGATTTCCCGAGTACCTACCGTTAGCATTACGAGCCGCTACGAGACATCCACGAACTCCTACGGACCCGCTACGGACATTCTCCGAGTTCGAAACAGGGGAAAACTCGGGAGAACTCTTGAATTACCTCGTACAGTGGGACAGGCCCTTTATCTGACTCCATCTCTGCACCCCTTTGTCTCCATCTCACCCCTGACCTTTGCTACCATTACCCCTCCTCATCCGAATCCACTGACCACTTGCCAGTTTTTGCTCCCCCCCCCGCCTCATTCAACCAGCTTTCTCCCCACTGCTCCATCAGCCTGAGGAAGGGTTCCGACCCAAAACAACGTCTGCCCATTCCTCTCCGCAGATGCTGCCTGACGTGCTGAGTTATTCCAGCACTTTGTTTTTTGAGCAGGATAGCAGTCAGTCCTTTGCCATGAAGATCAGTGGGGCGGCCCATGGGCACAATGGTAGAGTCGTGCCTTGCAGCACCAGAGACAGGGTTCAATCCTGACCACAGGCGCTGTCTGTATGGAGGAAGTATGCTCTCCCCGAGACTGCGTGGGTTTTTTCCGGCTGCTCCGGTTTCCACCCATATCCTAAAGATGTACAGGTTTGTAGGGTTATTGGCTTTGATTAAAAAAAAGGTAAATTGTCCCTGGTGTGTAGGATAGTATTAGTGTACAGGGATCGCAAGTCAGCACGGACTCGGTGGGCCGAAAGGCCTTTTATCAGGCTGTATCACTACACTAAACAGAAAGGTACAAGTTCTAATTAGGATTGATGTGTGGGGACCATCGAGGAAGAGAACATTATTGGACCATCAGAAGTTAATGAACAGTTTACTGACAAACTTCCTGGTCACATTGTACACCTGTCTTGAACAAGAGAAACATAATGTCATAGGTATTTGCAAACCTGATTACAAGTTTCTGCACCAATAACTTCACGCACATAAAGAATACTCACCTGCTTGGAGAAATCACCAGTGTGCAAGAAGCTTTTCAGAGGGCTTGCATAGTTTAGTTTATTGTTGTGTGTTCCAAAGTACAATACAGGTGGCAGCTACAGCGTGATGATGGGTATCCTAGCCTTGGTGCTGGGTGCTGTGTTAATCTGTAGCAGAGTGTTACATGACTCATGCTTCGGAGAAACATCAAACTGTACAGGAACAGGCCCTCCATCCACAATGTCTGTGTTGAACATGATGCCAAGACCAACTCTTAAAATAGAACAATATATCAATATAGTGTGGGAAGACAATGTAAGAGATAGTGGAGACAGTACACATGGGGTAAGCCTTTCAACAAAGTTAAACCTAGTCACTAGGCTTTAGACTTTAGACTTCAGAGATACAGTGTGGACAACAGGCCCTTCGGCCCACTGAGTCCATGCCGACCAGCAATCCCCGTACACTTGCACTATCCTACACACTAGGGACAATTTACAATTTTACAAAAGTCAAATTAATCTACAAATCTGCACATCTTTGGTGTGTGGGAGGAAACCATGCAGGTCACATACAAACTCTGAACAGACAAAACCCGTAGACAGGATCGAAGCTGGGTCTCTGGCACAGTAAAGCAGCTGCTCTACTGCTTCGCCACTGTGCCACCCCGTGTTGATCCACACTCTACTCCAATAGAATCCAAAATTCCACCCTAACAAACATAGTCTGCCTTGCATGGATTTTCTGCATCCAGTGTTGCTTGGAAGCGATGGTCCTGATGTGTATCTACTTGCATTTCTATGGGGATGTGCCATGCCTTCAACCTGCTGGAGGTATTCACTTTGGCTATCCTGACAGTCCTTTACATCCCATCCCTTGTGGATGTGAAGCTTGTGCCGGATGATCTATGCACCACCACCACGTGTCTGGAAACAAAGTACTCATGACCACTGGTTCAATGGTTTAATTGTGTTTTCATTGTAATGTGCAAATGCACAATGAAATCCTTTTTTTTCCCGTACCTAAGAACATCCTTGATTAGCTAGTGTACAGAAACACAATAGTCTATTGAACCCTCATGCAAGAGGCACCTTGATTCAAAACCCAGTCCGTGCTTTAGTTCTTATGAACGGTGCCTGATCCAGGCAAGCCCCAGGCTGCTGCAGGGCCTCCAGCCATCACCTTCCTTGCACGTGATGTCCCTCTCCTCCCCCGCCGCAGCCAACCTTGAGTCAACCACTGCTAAACAACCATCAAAAATGCTTCACAAAAGGGTACAAAGTGCTGGAGTAACTGGAGTGCTGGAGTTATCAGGCAACTGGACCATTCTACCAACAACAAGAGAGCGGTCCTGAGCTACCATCTATCTCATAGGAGACCCTCGGACCATCGTTAATTGGACTGTACTCATCTTTATCTTGCACTAAACTGTTATTCCCTTTATCCTGTATCTGTACACTGTGGGCGGCTCGATTGTAATCATGTATATTCTCTCCGCTGACTGTATAACATGCAACGAAAAAGCTTTACACTGTACCGTGGTGCATGTGACAATAAACTAATCTAAACTAAACCAATCTAAACTAAATTAACTAAACTAAACTAAACTCAGCAGGTCGGGCAGCATTTCTGAAGAATATGGACAGGTGATGTTTCAGGCCATATATATATAAAATATATATATTTTACATTTAGAGCAGTGAAATATATATATATATATATATATATATATATATATATATATATATATATATATATATATATATATATATATATATATATATATATATATATATAATTGCATCTTTGGTACACGTGACAATAAAAGAACCAGTGAAACATTGAACAAGATACATCAAAATAAAACATGCGGTTCATGATTTGGTTCAGCAACAGCTCTGACCATGACTGTATGAAATTGCAGAGAGTTGTGGATGTTGGCCCATCTCTCACACAGTGCAATGTCCCCCACCAAACAATGGACTCTGTCTACATTTCACACTGCCTTAAGAAAGCAGCCAATGTAATCAAGGACAACTCACACCTCGGTCATTCTCTTTACTCCTATTGAGCATAAGATACAAAATGCTGATGACACTGTGGTGGTGGGCCTGATCTCCGATAACAATGAGAAGGCCTACAGGTGGAGGTAGCTGATCTGGCACACTGGTGTCAGGACAACGGCCTCCTCTTGAATGTCATAACAACTAAGGAGCTGATTGTGGACTTTTGAAGAACACAACATCTGAGGACGTATACACCACTGGAGATAATTAGGGCCGGGTGAGCTGCTTTAAATACCTGGGAGTCCACAGAGGATCTGACTAGGACATCACATGCTGCCGCACTGGTGAGTAAGACAAGGCAGCGCCTTTACCACCTCTGGCAGCTGAGGAAATTCAGAGTATCTCTGAGGATCCTTCAGTGCTTCTAATCAGGGACTGTAGGAAGCATCTTGTCCTGCAACATCACAATCTGGTTCGGGAACTGCTCTGCCCAGGACAAGAACGCTCTGCAGAGAGTAGTGCATTCGGCCGAACGCACTATGGGAACTACACTTGCCCCCCTGCAGGAACTATACATCAGAAGGTGCAGATCCAGAGCCAGCAACATTATGGGTGACCCCTACCACCCCAGCAATGGACTATTCCAGCTGCTAAGGTCAAGCAAACGCCTCCGCTGTCATGATGTGAAAACAGAGAGGATGAGGGAGTTTCTTCCCACAGGCCATTAGAATTGTAAACTCTTACCTCACTAGGGACTAATTTACTGTACCAATTTACTGTGTTGTGTCTTTTTAAATTGCTGGGGGGTTTTCTGATATGTAAATACTGATTCTGTTCTATTCTGTTCTAGTTTTTTGCACAATCTGCAGGCATTGCACTTTCATTTCACTGCCTATCTTGTATGTGTATGTGATAAATCAACTTGACGGGACTTGACTTGACTTGAAAGCCCATCACCGCTGGATTCAGGAACAGCTTCATCCCTGCAGTCATACGAATGATTAAACTGAGCCCTCATGAGCTAAAGGTGCGGCCCATATCATCCAACCCACATCATTGTGGCCGATACACTTTCATTTAACCTGTATTTTCCCTGTGATTGTAACACTCTATTCTGGACTGTATATTTTTCACTTTGCACTATCTGTTACACTTGTGTATGGTTTGATTGTACTCGTTTATGATTTGATTTGACTGCATAGCACTCAAAAATACATCATTCACTGTATTTCGGTTTCATAATGATTATATTGGTTTTGGACAATCATAAACCAATAAACTGATATCAACGCTGAGTGAAGTCCAATTCTACGCCAATTAAATTTGGTAATCTTGATCTGTACCAGAAATCTATAGAAGACAATCGCAAACACATTAAGGATGCCGGTAGAAAATTCAGGATCAGGCCCTTTTATCCCCCAAGTTTAATTGCCTATTTTTTTAAATGTTAAAAAATACTGTAAATCTATTAGCAGTACAAGTACACAACGTTATATCATGTCATCTTCTGCAGCTGAAAACAGTCCACAGGACCCCATCAAATAGCTTGGAGTATCAAAACGCTTCGCCAGGGCATGGTGCTGGGTAATTGCTGGCTGGGGACCTCGTCCCACCTGCCTGGATAACCCACTCCCGAGAGGACAGATTCCAAGGAGATTCCAAGGAGAATCTTGACTCAGAAATTAACAATATTCTCGAAGGGGCGAGAAGAGGAGAGGGCATTTGTGATACCAGGATGAGGAGGCAGCCATTTTATACTGAGCTGAGGGAGACCTCCTTTTATTCACACAGGGCAATGAAACTCTCGGTCATTGCACACCCTAATGCAATGTTTAGTTTCATTTGGTTTTGTTTCATTTCGGTTTTTTTTTTTTCCGTTCATGGTCACGTGTACTGAGGTACAGTGAAAAGCTTTTGTGTTTCGTGCTATCCAATCAGCGGTATGAAAGTTGATTTCTTTCATTTTTAGTAACCCCTGTGTTCCCTCTCTCCCCACGCTCGGCATCCCACTAGTTCCACTGTTCACATCAGTGAATCCTTTTGTTATCACCTGTTCCCCAGCCAGCAAGGGGCCATTATGGTCTCCACCCTTCCTTGGTCATCTGTTGCCGGCCCTGACTTGTTGCGTCCTTTACCTGCCTCCAATACCTGTTTCCCCCCCACCCCCACTTGGCCCACTCACACACCTACTTTCAGTGTGAAGAAGAGTTCTGACCTGAAACGTCACCCATCCCTTTTCTCCGGAGATGCTGTCTGACCCATTGAGTTACTCCAGCACTTTGTGTCTATCTTCAGTGGAAAGACTATACGTGATTATAATCAAGCTGTCAACAGTGTACAGATACAGGATACAGATATAGAAGTGTCTGTATAGAGAAAAAGTGTGGATACAGGCCTATCGGCCCACCGGGTCTGTGCTGACCAATGATCATCAGTGCTCTCGTTCTATCCTACACACCAAGGGGAATTTACTGGGGCAAGTTAACCTACAAACCCGCACATCTCTTGAATGTGGGAGGAAAGTGGAGCACCCGGAAAAGACACTTGCAGTCACAAAGAGATTATACACACACCCGTAGTCAGCACCCGTAGTCAGGATTGAACCAGAGCCTCTGGCACTGTAAGGCTACCGCTGCATCACTGTGCTGCCCCAGTGGGAAAGAGCTCATTCTATTCAGACTGGAGTCCCAGAATAAATACATGGACACCCGTCGATCATGACACTGCTTGCATGATACAACGGGCTTCAGAGTGAAGTCAGGCACTATCGCTGGCAACAATACATCCCTGCCTGATGAGCTCAGTGTATTCCACGCTCAATTTGAGCAGATGGTCAGTGAAATGTTGCCACCGGCCCCAACAGTCTTGGGGAAACATTAGATCAGCCTTTCTAAACCCGCAGAAAGCAACTAGCCCAGATGGAGTCTCCAGGGACATGTTGGCCAGGGTGGGGAAGATGGGACGAAGGCCCTGTTTCCAGGCTGTATGATTCGATGACTCTATGAGTCTTCAGCTGCAGCTTTGGCCTCAGAACCTATGCGGACCAGCTGGCAGATGTCTTTAACCTCTCCCTACTCCATTCTGAGTTTGCCACCTGCTTTAAGAAGACCACTATCATCCCGGTGGAGCAGCAGTAGAGTTGCTGCCTTACAGCGACAGAGACCCAGGCTTGATCCTGACTATGGGTGCAGTCTATACTGATTTTGTACATTCTCCCTGTGACCGCGTAGGTTTTCCCCGGGCGCTCCAGTTTCCTCCCACACTCCAAAGACGTGCAGGTTTGTAGGTTAATTTGACTTTGCTAAAAATTGGAAAATGTTCCAAGTGTGTAGGATAGTGGTGTGATTACTGGTCGGCACTAACTAAACTAAACTAAAATCAAGGTTGTGTGCTTTATTGAATACAGTCCAGTGTCTCTGACATCCACGATCATGAAGTGCTTTGACAGGCTGTTCATTATACACATCAACTCCAGCCGCCCAGACAGCCTTGATCCACAACTGTTCACCTTCCATTGCAACAGCTCCACAGTAAATGCCTTCTCCCTGGCCCTAAACTGATCGCTGGAACATCTGGATAATGAGGACACCTATATCAGAGCTCCATTTATTGACTATAATTCTGCACCGTAATTCAACACCATAATTCCGCATGACTCAAGGTTCAAGGTTCAAAGTTCAAGATTTTTTATTGTTATGTTTACCAATTAAGGTACAGGGTACATTCTATTTACCATACAGCCATATTTAAAAAACAGCCATACTAAAAAAAAAGCAACAAGAGAAGACACACAACTACATAAAAGTTAACATAAACATCCACCACAGCGGATTCCCACATTCCTCACTGTGAAGGAAGGCAATGAAATCCAAACTTCTTCCCTCTTTATTCTCCTGAGGCTGGGGCAGTCGAACCATCCGCAGTCGGGGCAATTGAAGCTCCCGCAGCCGGCGGTCGAAGTCTCCACATCGGGGCGATCGAAACTCTTGTGTTGGGACGATCGAAAAAATATTCCCCCAACCCTCCCCCCCCACACCCCCACATAAAACAAGCTGAAGAACACTAAAACATTCATTTAACACATACTATAAAAAACAAAGAAAGAATGGACGAGACAGACTGTTGGTGAGGCAGCCATTGCTGGCACCACTCGATGGACTGTAATGACTAATACCTATTTCTATGGATGCACCAGAGAAAACATCCTACCGGGATGCATCACGGCTAAATTTGGCAATTGCTCTGCCCAAGTTTGCAAGAATTAGCGGATGCAGAGGTTAGTGGATGCAACCCATGCAGGCCTGCCTCCCCTCTTCAAATCTAATGGCATTTCCTGCTGCTTTACCAAAGCACCCAACAGTTCAAGGACCATTCACACCCTATCATTCCCTCTTCCCCCCTCTCTTGTCGGACAGAAGCCTCAAAAGCCTGTTAGCTATTACCACCAGATTCAAGAACCACCACTTCCCCCCTTATTATCAGACTATTGAACGAAAAATGTATTCCCCAATTGACATAATTGTGGCCCTTGCACTTTTATTAACTGCACTTTCTCTGCAGCTGTCACACTATATTCCCTTGTTATTTTGCACTACCTTTTGTACTCATGTATGCCATTATTTGCCTGGAGATCACACAAATGATATCTCAGTGCACGTGACAATATTGCACTAATACAATAGAGGGAGTGGAAGAGGCTGCGGAGTTTAATGTTTACAAAACCAGCATCTAAGATGGCATTGAAGCCAGGCGGCACCTTATATGCTGGTCCCAGAGGTGGATCTGCTCTCATACAGTACAATCGCTCCACTCTTGTAAACCTTCATTTCAACAGCGGTATTTTTTAACACTAACTATGCGCTTCTTAATCTCCTCATGAAATGTTATCTCCCTTTATCCTACATCTGTACACTGCAGGCGCCTTGATTGTAATCATGTGTAGTGCTTCCGCTGACCAGATAGCAGGCAACAAAAAGCTTCTCGCTGTACCTCGCTACAAGTGTGACAATAATGAACGAAACAACGAGGTTGTTGGACAATACTAGTTCAGCTGTTCGGGCCTGTCTCTGCCACTTATGAAACTACAGGGGCACCAGGTTTGGGGAGAGGAAGACTCCTGACATGGTTTTCCAAGGGTGAACATATTAGGTGGCACAGTGGCAGAGCTAGTAGAGCTGCTACCTCGTGGCGCCAGAGACCCAGGTTCGGTCCTGACTACGGGTGCTGTAGCATGTGGTGTTTTACGTTCCCCCAGAGACCACGTGGCTTTTTGCACACAGTCAAAAGACGTACAGGTTTGTAAGTTAATTTGTTTCGGTAAATCGTCCTTATTATGTAGGGTAGAAAAAGTGTATGAGGTGATCGTTGGTCGGCATGGACTTGGTGGATCGAAATGCCCTTTTTCCACACTATCTCAGAAACTAAAAATCTAAAACTAGACGACAAATGACAATGGGCCCAGCACTGACTCCGAAGGCATTCCATTCATCACAGGCTTTCAGTGCGAGATACAACTTTCCACCAATACCCTCTGTTTCCTACGATAATGCCCATTCTGTAAACAGTCAGCCACCTCTCCATGGAGACCATGTTTTTAATCTTATTCCAGATATTTTTGTGGCTATTTGTTGCTCTGAAGGAGTTATCATTCACTATTTTGATGGCACGTATAGTTAATTATAATTTAGCTGACTCGATCAGTGTCAATACTCAGATTCCTTTGTGAAATGAGATTGGCATCAGATCTAAGGAAAGTACAGGTAATTTTTCAGGTTCATTGGGTTGAATGCCTGAAGCATTTATAATCAAGCTACTAAACCCAAATGGGTTGCAGCAGGAACAAACTCTGCAATAATAAGGTTGTTCCAAATGTAGTTCATCTCAATAACTAAAGGGCCTGTCCTACAAGCATGCAACTCTATGCGATTAGCGTGACCTAACGTGGTCGCTTGAGCCGTCCGGCGTCGCGGGGCCGGTTCCACTTCGATTGCCGGAGCCGTGCGGAATTGTGCGGAGTTCATCCCGAGTTCGTCCCGACACCGCGCGGGGCTCCGAAAAACTGACTATGTCCAAAAGTTCCGCGCGGCAACAGCTTGTCGGCTCGCAGTCGCCTCGACGCATTACACACCGCCTCGACATCGTGCCTCCGTGAAGTTATCTGTAGGTGCCTCCGTGACCCTCTATGTGTGTGGCTCCGTGGCCCTCTGTGTGTGTGTGCCTCTGTGCCCCTCTCTGTGTGCCCCTCTCTGTCCTGGCGAACTTACCTTAGACTTCGCTCCAAGTTCGCCTCACTTTGCGCCGCGTTGCGCCACTCACCCGACCTCCGCGCGACCCCTACTGCCGGTTTGGTTGCGCTTGCCGCATGCAGGCGCATGCTGGTGAGAACGGCCCTGTACAGGGGATCACCCGACCTCTGCGCGGCCCCCGCTTCTAGTTTGATTGCGTTCATCGCATAGAGTTGCATGCTTGTAGGACAGGCCCTTAAGAGTTAATTTTAACGTTAATTCAAACGTTCAGATGGGTCAGAATGATGATGAAGTGATGAAATGTTGTCTGGCAGAAAAGTAAAAAATATGTTTTAAAAATTGTGCACAAGTCACTCTGCCAGGTGTTTCACATTTCATTTCGGAGTCACGTGAGTGACTTCGTGAAGAACCCGCCAGCACGCATGCGCGACATATCGTCGCTCGCATTTGCAGTCGACGGCTGGAGGAGGAGCGCGGCTCACCACCAGCCCTCATAAGGACCAACTCAGGTAAGTATAATCAACCTTGAGCTGGTTGGTTTGTCTGTAAGTAATTTTTTCCTACAGAGAAACATGGACAGAAGAAGTAAGGGCCGCAGGACGTCCGGAAGGATCTGCAGGCCACCAAGCCCGGAGCTCCCTTCTACAGCGCCCGCTGGAAGGACCGGGAAAAAGGCGCGCAAATCGGGGAGCCCTGTTATCACAGGACCCGAATCACCGGCACAGCTGAGCTCTAGCGGGGTTCCCGCAGAGCAAGAAGTCGGAATAGCGCCGGAGCAGGTGGACCCTGACTCCATTTCCCTCTCGCCAACTGGATCATTGGCAGAGGCGAGCAAAAAGGGTTTACGTGCTGCTGCACGACCCTTCTCCCTGAGCCCTCTTAGTAGGGCCAGGGATAGAGCTCGAGAACCTAGCCCTTTTCGGGCAGAGGGTTCACCAGGTGCCGCTAGATTGCGGCCTGGTGTAGCAGCGAGACCTGAGTCCACTGGCAGACCAAGGAGGGCCAGTAGAGACTCACCACCTAGTCGGACCAGGAAGAGTCACACAGGTGGAGGCTCGCCACGGTCATCGCTTCCCCCGCGGGGGGATGGACGGGACCGTACGCCGTCTGGGTCCAGGAAAAGGACAGTCGGCAAGCCCGCGCGGATGTCGGGTCACCACGCCGAGGCGTCGGGTGCCGACTTATCACCGCATATGCCCTCGGAGGCAGCCGGATGCAGCTCAGCCAAAAGGAGGCGTATGAGCAGATCCGCGCGGGAGTCGTTCAGTATCGCTGAGGCGGCTGGAAGCGACTTACCGTCACGGCACCGACATTACCTCGACGAGGTACGGGCCGATGATAGGAGCCTCAGAAGTTCCTTCGGGCATGAGGACTCTAATCGCCCATTCATGCATGATGAAGGGCGCATAGACCGGATGGAGAGGATAATGGAACAACTCCTGCTTAATCAAAGACAGGAAGCCCACAGTTCCAGGGGACTTATGGACATATCCCCATCATCTATGGGCAGCATGAGGCCAGAAGAGGAGGAAATTTTGGTACATGCCCCAGTTGCACCTGAAGTTCCCCAGGAAGAGCTCCTGGACGTGGCAGCCAAGTTTGGATTACCCGTTTCATCGGGCTAACCCCTCGATACCAAGCTGGCTGCTACCATTGATTTCCTCACGAATCATCAACTACAGGAGGAGGTCCTTGCAAAGGCCATGGATAGACACAAGGCGCCGGGCAATTGTAATTCACTTAATGTGCCTACAGTCAACATGCCGATTTGGGGCAATATTAGCCCGGGCATTCGCACTCAGGAAGTAAAATTACAGAGGATCCTGAAGTTGCTCACATCTGGGATTACTGCGTTTGCAAGGTCGGTGGATGGAGTGGACTTGAGCATCGATCAGGAGGATGCACTGGCTCTACTTTGCAACACGCAATACGAAATTAATGCTTTTAGGAAAAGTATTATCAAGCCGACATTAAACCCCAAATTTGCGGGGTTATGTAGAGCACCTCCAACACCACCACCCAGGCAGCTATTCGGTGAAGACCTCCCGAAGCAGGTCAAAGACCTAGATGATCATGCCAAAACAGTGGGTCTGATGAGGTCACACCCCGTGACCAGACAGAGGGCCAAGAAAACACCATATTTCAGGCCACGAGGTCCCACCGATAGGCCAGCAAGGACCTACGTTCCAGCGCCTCCTATGTACCAACAGCCTCTACAGCCCAGGCCTTTTTTAGGGCAGGCCCTCAACGGCCAGCATGGAAAATGCGGTTTCCGTATTTCCAGCACAACCCAGCACCTCCACGTCCCACCAAAAAACGTCAGGGACCGCCGATAACCATGAAGGTAAGGGGGTCTGGGTTTCATACACTGGCATGTCTAACCTCACATGTTGGGGGTAGGTTGCGGGGGTTTAAGGAGGCATGGGAAACCATCACCTCAGATGAGTTTATTCTACAAAGTATTCAGGGTTATGAGATTGAGTTTACAAATGGCCAAATTCCTCCACCTCAGCATATGCCGAATCGCAGATTTGCACTTTCCAAGAAGGAAACAGCAGTAGGCTATGCTGAAATCTTAAGACTCCTGGAGAAAGGTGTGATAGAAAGAACTACACATGAGCCGGTTGAGTTTGTATCCAATATATTTACTAAAACCAAAAAAGATGGTGGATGTCGGGTCATTATAGATCTAACCCATTTGAATAACCTTTGTACAATACACCCATTTCAAAAATGGACACGTTTGAAACAGCCAAATCTTTGATTTCTGAGGGCTGCTTCATGGCATGCATTGACTTAAAAGATGCATACTATTCAGTATCCGTTCAGAAACATCACAGGAAGTTCTTGAAATTCATCTGGATGGATCAACTTGGCAATATAAAGCTTTGCCCAATGGGCTTACCACAGCCCCTAGACTATTTACCAAATTACTCAAGCCAGTGTTAGCCACACTGAGGAGGGCAAATCACACGGTCATGGCTTATCTAGATGATATCCTCATTATTGGGCATACATTGGAATCAGCAAATTTGGCAGTTTCAGCCACTGTGGATATATTCCAAAAAATGGGATTTATTATCCATCCAGATAAATCAAAGTTCTGTCCTTCACAGATCATGGACTATCTGGGGTTCACCATAGATTCCAATCACATGATTGCCACCATACCAACTAACAAGGTTGGGGATGTCATCCAAACATGCAAGAACCTGGTCTGTGCCAGTATGCCATCAATTAGACAAACTGCTAAGGTAATTGGAAAAATTGGACCAGGTCAATTTCATGTGATGAATTGGCTAATACAATTTGGCTCTGGTGTATTCAAAGGAATATTTGGATTTCAGCTACCTATTTACCAGGTAAGCTCAACATAGTGGCGGACACCAGGTCACGGAAATTCAATGATAACATCGAGTGGATGTTGAATTCCCAAATATTCAAACAAATTACAGCCAAATTTGGTAAGCCGGATATTGACCTTTTTGCGTCACGGTTAAAACCCATCAGGTACCAACATATGTATCATGGGAGCCAGATCCTGGGGCAATGGCGATGGACGCTTTCTCGCTAGACTGGGGGAAATGGTTTTTCTATGCATTTCCCCCATTTTGCCTCATCAGTCGGGTATTGCGGAAAATCCAGCTAGATGCTGCTAATGGCATCCTTATCATACCCGACTGGCCTACTCAGTCATGGTATCCGGTGGTCCTTGGCATGATCAGTCAACCATGGGTCCTCTTGGAGGGTTGCCCACTATTGGTGACGAATCCCGTTACAGGGGAACCACATCCCTGCCACAGTCATTTGAATTTATTGGCTTGCAGGATTTGAACAGGCCATTACTGCAGTATGGCCTATCATCAAGGACCATGGACACCATAGGAGCATCATGCAGGGAGTCCACAAGACGGCAATATTTATCGCACATCAGGAAATGGGAAACCTACTGCGGCCGCTTGGACATTGCATAAGACTCCGTGTCAATCACAGATGTGCTGGAGTTCCTTGCGGGGTTACATCATGACGAACACCTCAGCTATAGTGCCATCAACAGCGCCAGGAGCGCACTATCATACTACCTCAATTTGGAGGTAGGATCCAATAAGTTGGTGTCCAAACTGATGCGGGGAATATTTAATTCCAATCCGCCTAGACCGCGTTACAACGTTACCTGGATATTGGGAATGTACTGACCCTGCTCAGGACGTGGTCGCCCATGATTGGGCTTGAATTGGACAGACTCACCCTGAAGTTGGTGATGTTATTGGCACTTACTTCGGCACAAAGGGTACAGACTCTTCATAAGATCAAGATTGATAGAATGATCTCTACCCCCAGAAAAGGTTATTTTTTTTATTGATGAATTGCTTAAACAGCACAGGCCTGGGGTTACAGGTCTGCAGCTGGTGTTTCCAGCATAACCCCGCTGATGCCAGGCTATGTTTAGCCACCCACATCCGCCACTATATTAAAGTGACGCGGAAATTAAGGGGAATGGAGCAATACTTGCTAATCAGCCATAAGAGACCTCACCATAGAGTGACGGTACAGACTATCTCCAGATGGCTCAGAATCGTTTTGAACGAAGCAGGTATAGATACTAATGTATTTAAATCCCATTCCACCAGGGCTGCATCTACGTCGGCGGCAAAGGTCATGGAGGTGCCCATGGACCATATTCTAGCCGCAGCGGGATGGGCCAGTGAAGCCACCTTTCAACAGTTTTATAATAAACCTATTACCGCTCCTGGAATGTTTGCAGAAGCTGTACTAAATGCAGGCCGAGGTCATTCGGCTGTTCCCCAGTGAGGGTTTTTTTCTTTTGTTATTATTAATAAATATTATTATTTTTCAGAACTAGCAGTCTGAAAATTTTTGATACTCCTGTCCATTCTTATCGTGGCGTGTGTGATAGCATGGACGTTGTCCAGGGCGTGTAATCACAGAGCTTTGAAGTCTTCACGAAGTCACTCACGTGACTCCGAAATGAAATAGTAAGATTAAACGAGAACTTACCAGTTTGAAGTTTGATCTTTATTTTATGAGGAGTTGCGATGAGGGATTTCGTGCCCTCCGCTCCCAACCCTCGATCATAAAGTCAACTGGTAACTAGAGTCTCTTCAATCTTACTATCACAAGTCATTTCCTTTGGTTTGTTGGTTCTGTGATTCCACACCGCTGCTTTGAAGAGATGTCGCGCATGCGTGCTGGCGGGATCTTCACGAAATCCCTCATCGCAACTCCTCATAAAATAAAGATCAAACTTCAAACTGGTAAGGTTCTCGTTTAATCTTACTATCATATATCATAAACCATCAAATCAAAATAAGGAAGAACTGTGATTAATGTACAAAGTGCACACACAGCAAAATAATGGCTGAGAGATGGGGGGGGGGGGGAGGTGGGGGCTTTGACTACCTTAAGCTTAGTTTAGCCTATTTTAGTTTAGAGATACAGCATGAAAATAATCCCTTTGGCCGACCAGCGATCCCACATACTAGCACTATCCTACTCACTATGGACATTTTGGACGAAGCCAATTAATGAACAAACCTGTGCGTCTTTGAAATGTGGGAGAAAAGCGGAGCACACGGAGAAACCCACGTGGTCACAGGGAGAGCATACAAACTCTGTACAACAGACAGCATCCGTAGTCAGCATTCCAACCCGGGTCTTTGGCGCTGTAAGGCAGCGGCTCTGCTGTTGCGCCACCGGGGCACCCCAAATGAGAATATCCAACTAGCTTAAGAAATAAATGTGGAAATTCCTTTGCCCCCCCCCCCCTCCATCCCCCCCCATCCCCCCATCCCCCCCCCCCCCCCCCCCCCCCCCCCCCTCATCGTCCTACTAGTTCCACTGTTCGCATCCTTTTCCCCCGGTTGTTAGCACATCTTCCACAGCCAATATTGGGCCATTATGGACTCCACCCTTCCTGAAGTCATCTGTTGCTGGCTCTGTTTTGTTCTGGCCTTCTCTATCTTCCAGTCTGAAGAAGGGTTCCGACCCGAAACATCACCTATTCCTTTGCTCCAGAGACCGCTGCCCGACTCGCTGAGTTACTCCAGCATTTTGTGTCTATCTTCGGTATAAACCAGCATCTGCAGTTCCTTCCTACGTAGTCCTTGGAAAAAAGCCTTCCTATGTAATCCTTGGAAAAAGCAAGAAACTGCAGATACAAGAATCTTGATCAAAACAAGAAGTTCTGGAGGAACTCAATGAGTCCGGCACTGTCGGTGGAGGGAGTGACTGTGGGCAAGTGGCATTTCAGGACTGAACCCTTCTTCAGATGGATAAAAGTAGGGGAGAGGAAAGCTGAAAATGAGAGGTGGGGTTGGACAAATCTTGGTAAGTGATAGGTGGATACAAGTGAGGGAGGTTTGATTCACAGATTTAGTTTAGTTTAGTTTATTGTCACGTGCCGAGGTGAAAAGCTTTTTTGTTGAGTGACTTATCAGTGGAAAGACTACACATGATTAGAATCAAGCTGTCCACGGTGTACAGACACAGGATTATCTGTTATCTAGGGGAGTAGAGGTTTAAAAGAGTGGGCGATTGTAACGAATGATTGCAGATCCACTTCTGGGACCAACACATGGAGAATCGCCAGGCTTAGGCACCAAATTCCAATCAGTGGTTGGATCAGTGATCATTGCATCTTAGAACACTGGCTACAATACTTCCTTCTATGTGATCCTGATAAAGTTCCAAAAATCCGTGCTGTGTGATCTCTGGGCCTTGTAACAATAACACCAGCACAGTGGAATCTTACCTGACCGGAAAATCTGACAGTCATTTAGGTATGGAATTCTGCAATTATAGGAATGAGATCGCAATCATTAGAACGGTAGTGGATTGATTAGAGTAACTTTTCACTCATTCATCAGATGATAATATTTTTGCTCTGACACCAGATTAACTAAATATGTACCCAAAGCAAATATGGAACCAGAATTTCTAAACAATGCAGTCAATCTAAAGTTGAATAAAAAATGAACTTAAAACTGGCAGTGGGGTTGTAAAATAAACTGCTGAGCACAACAGAAACCTGAGAAGCACATTGATATGTGTACAGGGAGTGTAAAATGAATTTAACAGGTTTGTGCAAATGCAAAGCCAAGATGTTTATCGTACACAAGTATGCAGGATCACAGAAACTGTCACAAGGAGAGAAGCAAAGATTGGCAGGACTTGAAGATGGTGCCAGGACTCGAGGGCCTGAGCTGAAGGGAGAGGTTAGTCAGGTTAGGACTTTATTCCTTGGAGCGCAGGAGGATGAGGGGTGATCTTATAGAGGTGTATCGTGTCATGAGGGGAATAGATAGGGTGAATGCACAGAATGCCCTGGGTCTTTTACCCAGAGTTAGGGTAAATGCCTGGAGTTTTGGAATATCTTTCAACGCAGCAAAATTTACTGGATCAATTTGTTTGTTAAAAATACGTTAGCTTAAAATCAAAGAATCCTTCCGTAATCTCGAAAATGCAGCAGTTTCGATATGGTACAAATGCCACGCAAAGTGGAAGATGAGTGTACGAATTGGAGGAAAGGAGTTGGTGACTGGGAGGGTGGGAGATAGTGGGAGAAGTGGGTGTAGGTTGGGGACTCACAGGGAAAAGTGAAGGGGGAGGGGGGTTTTACTTGAAGCTGGTGAATTCAATGTTCATACCATTGGGTTGGAAGCTTTGCAAGCAGTATACGAGGTGCTGTTCCTCCAGTTTGTGTGTGGCCTCACTCTGGCAATGGGGGCCAAAAACACGAAGGTTGGTATGTTAATGGGAAGGGGAGTTAGCGATTGGGATACCCAGCAGACGTTGGGTTTGGATCCAGCAGGCCAAGTAATGACTGGTACTGTTCACTCACAGTGGAATCAACTTCTGCAATTAATAAAATCTTAGCAGCAACACAATGTAAACAGATCAGTTCCGTTCTCACCCACTCATACCCAAGAGTTGCATAGTTCTTAGCAAAATATGCCTCAAATGAAGCAATGGCAGTTGTTCACCACACCACAAGGCGGTTTCATCAAGTTCTCCCTAAAAGTTTAATGGGGGGGGGGGGGGGGGGGGGGGGGAAATCAGAAAAAAATCCCGTGAATGGAGAAGTGGTTTCATCTTCGTCGGGTGACAAAAGGAATTAGAATCAGGCGAAAGGCGCCTGACAGATGAGGTATCTCAGCAACTTCTCTTTTCAAGCTCATGAAACCTCCATCATATTCACTAGAATGTAGAAACAAAGAACTGCAGGTGCTGGTTATACCAAAGATAGGCACAAGGTGCTGGAGTATCTCAACATTGCTGCTGTGAGATCAAGATCATGAGAGGAATAGATCGGTTAGATGCACAGAGTCTCTTGCCCAGTGTAGGGGAATCAAGGACCAGAGGACATAGGTTCAAGGTGAAGGGGAAACGATTTAAAAGGAATCCGAGGGGTAACTTTTTCACACAAAGGGTGGTTGGTGTATGGAACAAGCTGCCAGAAGAGGTAGTTGAGGCTGGGACTATCCCATCATTTAAGAAACAGTTAGACGTGTACATGGATAGGACAGGTTTGCAGGGATATGGAACAAGTGCAGGCAAGTGGGACTAGTGTAGCTGGGGCATTGTTAGCCGGTGTGGGCAAGTTAGGCCGAAGAGCCTGTTTCCACACTATCACTTAATGAATACCGAAGAATGTCGGTATTTACAGCAAAATGCAAAGTGCTGGAGGAACTCAGTGAGTCAGGCAGCATCAGTGAAGGGAGTGGGCAAATGATGTTTCAGGTCAGGACCTTTTTTTAAACCCATGAAGATATTCAGACGTCAGAATGTGTTTGCCCACGTTCTGAGCCAGACCTGTTACTACGTGTTTATGAGCGGCCCAGTGACACAGTGGTAGAGTTGCTGCGTTACATTGCCAGGGACCAGGGTTTGATCCTGACTACGGGTGTTGACTGTATAGAATTTGTACATTCTCCCAGTGACTGTGTGGGTTTTCTCCAGTTTCCTTCCACACTCCAAAGCAGTGCAGCCTTGTAGCTTCAGGCCCGTACGAAGCTTTCCAAAAAGGGAGTGGCATGACAGGATTACAAAAAATTAAATGTGAAATAATGTACGTACTGCGCACATCACGAGTGCGAAGTGTGAAGTCCCTCGATGCCAGGGTCCAGGAATTAACAGGAATCTGAGAGGTAGCTTTTTCACACAAAGAGTGGTGGGTGTATGGAACGAGCTGCCAGAGGAGCTGGAACTATCCTAATGTTTAAGAGACATTTGGACACGTACATGGATAGGACAGATTTAAATGGATATGGGCCAAACGTGTGTGAGTGGGACTAGTTAAGATGGGACATGTTGGGCGGTCTGGGCAAGTTGGGCTGAAGGGCCTGTTTCCACTCTGCATCATTCTATGACTAAAAGGTTAAGAAGAAAAATGCATGTAGATAAGTAGAGCAGATTTGAAAGAGGAGTGAAATGTAAAGGCAGAGAGAGTTTATGGGTGGAAAGGAACATAGGAAAGGAGGGGGGAGAGTGGGCTTGGGCAGATGGGTGAAGGGAAAATAGACACAAAGTGCTGGAGTAACTCAGTGGGTCAGGCAGCATCTGCGGAGAATATGAATAGGCAACGTTTCACAGAGTGCTGGAGTAACTCAGCGGGTCAGGCAGCATCTCTGGAGAACATGGATAGATGACATGTCACAGAGTGCTGGAGTAACTCAGTCAGGCAGCATATCTGGAGAAAAGGTATAGATTATATTTCAGGTCAAGACCGTTCTTCAGTAATATTCATGATGTGACATGCATAGACATTCCTCAATGTTACCCAAACCATCGTGAGCTCATTTGTTACGGTGCTTGCCCTCTCCTATCAGGGCCGGCCTTAGGAGGTGCGGGGCCCAATTGGGAATTTTTCATAGAAATATAAATAAATAATTATAAATGAGTCACATGTCATGAGTAATATGAGAGTCAGAAATCTTTTTTAAAAATCTTAAACCGCGCATGCGCAGATTGTTCTCTCCGTAAAAATAAAAATAAAAATAAATAAAGTAACAATTCAATTTTCCCACGGCCTCCAAGTCTCCTTTCTGAATTGCTGAATGGGTGGGGGGTGGAGGGTGACGGCAGGTGGAAAGATGGTGGGGAAAACGGAAGCACACCGGGTCAACATGAATCAGTTGTGATCTTATTGAATGACAATACTTGTTCAAGGGACCAATTGGGGGAGAGTTCCTTTCACAGTGTGTGGGGAGTCTGGCCAGGGGTAAAGTTGCAGGGAGGGCAGGAGCATTAAGAAGAAGGGAGACTGGGTTCATGCCAGTATCCCACTCATTCACCGCTGCCGTGGCGCTCCTTGCGCGGAGCCACTACATTGTGGCCGGGGAGGGAAGCAGCTTGCATGGCTACGAGTGGCCTCCATCACCGGACAGCTGAACCGACTGCCATCTCAGCGCCTTCTGCCGGCCCGCTCACCTCTGGCAGTGCTCTCCGTCTGAACAGTGAGGGGACCAGCTCAAGAGCAAAGGTCATAGAGCGGAGCAGGTCAGTGGGTGATGGATAACATCACAGCGGGCGGTAGAGCTTACTCCTGTGTCAGCGCGAACAAGAGATCGATTGAGGTTACTCGCACTGACGTATGTAGTAAGCTCCACCGCCCGCTGTCCTGTTATCCATCGCCTGCTGACCCGCTCTTGAGCTGGATGATCTCCCGGGCGACCCCCTCCTTCTGAACACTCCTGCCCTCCCCGCAACTTTACCCCTGGACTGACTACCCAAAACGTTCTGAAAGGAACTCCCCCCCCCCCAGCACTGTCCTTTTACAGCCGCTTCCCACTTTAGAGCCGCTCTCCATCAGCTGCTGGCAATGAGGGATAGACTTGGTTATCCCGCGCCCGATCTTCATTGAACCGACCATTTGACAATCTTTTACTCAGATGCTGTAACGTTTCCTTCCTATCAAAATCTCTGTGTAGCATCTCTGTCCCTATCTTCCAATTCCCATTTTGAAATAAAATACAACTTTCGACTTAAACATTTTGCAACAGGATCGCTATATAAATGCAAATATATGGTATTTTATCCTAGCATCCCCCCATCTTACCACCACACAAGAAGCGTAACTTGAAGTCAAGTCAATGGACATTTTTCAGGAGGAGATTGATAGATTCTTGATTGATACAGGTGTCAGAGGTAATGGGGAGAAGGCAGGAGAATGGGTTTGAGAGGAAAAGATAGATAGAGTCATAGAGTGGTACAGTGTGGAAACAGGCCCTTTGGCCCAGCATGTCCCATCTGCACTAGTCCCACCTGCCCACATTTGATCCATATCTCTCCGAACCTGTCCTATCCATGTACCTGTCTAACTGTTTCTTAAATGTTGCGATAGTCCCCGCATCAACTACCTCCTCTGGCAGCTTGTTCCATACACCTACCACCATTTGTGTGAAAAATATACCCCTCAGATTCCTTTAAATCTTTTGCCCTTCACCTTAAACTTATGTCCTCTGCTCCTTGATTCACCTATTCTGGGCAAAAGAGTCAACCATATCTATTCAAATCATGATTTTATACACCTCTATTAGATCATCCCTCATCCTCCTGTGCTCCATGAAATAGAGTCCCAGCCCACTCAACCTCTCCCTATAGCTCTGACCCTCTAGTCTGGCAACATCCTCGTAAATCTTCACTGTACCCTTTCCAGTTTGATGACATATTTCCTATAACATGGTGCCCAGAACTGAATACAATACTCTGAATGCGGCCTCACCATCTTCTTATGCAACTGCAACATGACCTCCCAACCTCTATACTCAGCCTGACCCACTGAGTTACTCCAGCAGCACTCTGTGAAATGTCACAGAACAGGGCAAGATTGAAGTTGGGAGGTCATGTTGCAGTTGTATAAGATGTTGGTGAGACCGCATTTAGAATATTGTGTTCAGTTCTGGGCACCATGAGATAGGAAAGATGTCAAACTGAAAAGAGTACAGAGATCCCCATCCGCAAATTTGAAAAGCAAACTTGTCGTCCACAAACCTGAGAAGCTTGACAGAGGTGTCTGTGGAGGTGCCGTCATTGGTGTGGCGAGAGTAGAGGAGAGGGGAGAGTATCTTGTGGTGCTCCTATGCTGAGCGTTTGCGGGTCCGAGATGTGTTTTCCTGTCTCACATGCTGCTTCCTGTCTGTCAGAAAGCTGACAGAGGGGTTCAGGCACAGTCAACTCAGAAAGGCTGGTGCGTAGTAGCTCTGGCACAATGGTGTTGAATGCAGAGCTAAAATCAACTAACAAAATCCTCGCATAGGTCCGCTGATGGTCTAGGTGCTGGAGGATGAAGTGTAGGCCCAGATTGACTGTGTCATCCACAGATCTATTGGCCCAATATGCAAAATGCAGAGGGTCCAGCAGAGGGATTGTGATATTTTTCAGCTTGGCCAGCACAAGCCTTTCAACGGTCTTCATGTCTACAGAGGTCAGTGCGACAAGCCTGTAGTCATTAAGACCAGTAATCCTTACCTTTTTGGGTACAGGGACAATAGTGGAGACTTTGAAGCAGGCAGGGACAGTACATCTTTGCAGGGACTGGTTAAAAATGAGTAATTGGGTGTGAAGTGTTGGTTGGGGTGGGAAAGGGTTGACTCTTTTCATACTGGAGTCTTGCCTTAAGTAGGTGTGAAATGGTGAATGGGAAGGAGAGGGTGCAGGGTCCATTCTTTGCAGACTGGGGTCTGGCTGTGTTTGTTGGGGAGGGGTACCAGGGTTACATTTCTGATTTTCAAACCTGCAGTAAAACTCATTCAGGTTGTTCGTCAGCTGACAATTGTCCAAAGAGCGGGGGGCTTTCCTCTTATAGCTGGTCATTTGGTGAACTTACTCCTCAACTTCTCAGAGTACCTTTCCTTGGCAGCTCTGATTCCTCTTCTCAGCTCTTTATCGATTAGGCTATCTTTTAACTCTTTAACGATTAGGCTATCGGCTTGCCGCATATTTCCCCCCCCCCCCCCCCCCCCCATCTCGAAATGGAAATGTTACATCTGTATATAATGATCCCATTAAAATGTATATTTATGTCACAAACTATGGAATTCACATTTTTCAGTATTGTTTTCAAGGAAAAGGAAGCAGTTCCACTTGTTTGATATTATTTGATATTGTTTAAAATTATTCATATGGAGGAGAAAATATAATAGCTCTACCTTAATTTCGCAATCTCACTAAAGATAATCCCCCTTTTCCTCTTCCCTCCCTCATCTCTCGCTCCCCTGCCTTCCCCTCTCTCTCTCCCCCTCCCACAACCCCCCTCTATCTGGTGGGGGAATGAAGATGAAGGCGGCGCGGGCCCAGCAGGGGCCCAGTGGGCGGGGGGCGATGAAGGTGGCGTGGGCCCTGTGGGGGTGGCGTGGGCCCAGTGGGGGTCAGCGGGGGGTGGCGTGGGCCCAGTGGGGGTCAGCGGGGGTGGCATGGGCCCAGTGGGGGTGGCATGGGCCCAGCGGGGTTGGTGTGGGCCCAGCAGGGTTGGTGTGGGCCCAGCGGGGGTGGTGTGGCCCCAGCTGCTTAATTGGCTTTGGTAATTCGATAATTGTAAAATTGTCCCTAGAGTGATGGATAGTGCTCGTGATTAATAGCCGGCTTGGACTCGGTGGGCCAAAGAGCCTTTTTCCACACTGTATCTCTAAACTAAACTACAGCCATGAGTCCTTCCTCAGCACTTGACTTTGCAGCCATCTTGTCTCATTTGGCTTCCTCCTCCCTCTGTTTTCAGGCCCCCCATTTTGGGCCCAACAAGATCTAAGGTATTGTTGGATACCTCCTCCCACGCCTCCCGCTTCAGTCTGAAGATCCCAAACATCATCTGTCCATTCCCTCCACAGATGCTGACTGACCCGCTGAGTCCCTCCAGCACTTTGTGTTTTGCTCAAGACTCCAGCATCTGCAGTTTCTTGTGTCTTCAATACTTACAGCTTTCCTGCACTTTGAAGTCGTAACAATCAGCTCTCCTTATCTACGTGAAGGAGACAATCAAATGAAAGCAGAAAACTGGCCAGTCCTTAACTGAGTTTGGAGATAATTTCAACACCTTTTGTAAAGCAATGGTAAATATAAATAAAGTGAAACAAGTTAGAGGCATCTCTGACTGGTGTCTCTGGTAGATGAATGCCTTGATATGTTTTGAATGGAGTGCTTACCAAGAATATCCCAGGGCTCAAAGTAAAATAGATATGCAAAGACTGGAAGATGTTTCTTGCGGGGAGAAACGTGCAAAATTCTTTGAAAAATGTATAAAACTGTATTTTTGTTGGAAAAATATTGCCTGGAAATTTACTTATCAGCACTTTACTTACCATGAAGGTCAAGTAACCAAAGCAGTTGAGATAGAACTATCAGGCCTGACTGGAACTGAGTTAGGAAGTAGTTGAGGCAGATACAATAACAACATTTAAAAGATTATTGGACTGATACATGGATAGGAAAGGGTTAGATGGGGCATTTTGGCCGTCACTGACAAGTTGGACCATAGGGCCTGGTTCTGTGCAATATTACTCGATGAGTCTCTCCATACACGCGTTACTCAATCCTCCAAGTATCTGCACCATTTTCTGTTTTGATCGTGAATTTCCAGCTAATGCAATTTCTTTTCTTTTACTGCTAAAGTATAAAAAATGATCAAAGTTTGTTCTGCCTTGTTTTCCAAAACTAAATGGGATTTACATCACAAACGATCAAATTAGAATAATTAAGAACCATGGAGTTGATGTACAATTTCAAACACCTTTCACAATTAGATAATGAGCCACAGTCGACCTATCTTTGTGATTCCACTCCAAATATCATGGATAAAGATTCTGAATAGTAATTTGCTTGCAAATGGGATACCAATTTTTAATCAGTATTGATTAAGCTTTTTCTTCCGTGAAAAATGATAATAATATTTATTTTTTTCCTCACTTCAAAAATGTCATAGGCGCTTCCGGCTGTGGGACATCCACATGACTGGCCATATTTCGGTATCCAGACTATGTGGTAAGAGACCACTTCTGCATAATTCTACAGAAAGAACCTTGTGGGGAACATGGACATTACAATACAAAGTAGCAATGTTACAAAATTTTGAGATTTTAAAAATCAAGTCTGCAATTTATCCCATCAGATAAAGCATAACAAGAAGTTTAATTTGACACCTAATTTACTTTCATATCTTCAGTATTAAGAAAGTTATGGCCATTTTCATGCTCGGAAATGAGTATCTTGCTTCCCATTGCCTTTCAATTGACTTAACTCAAAAGCTGTGATCTGGAAAATTTAAAAGCCCATAACTTTATTAAAAATTAAGAGAACTCAATGAAATTTTCAGTCATTATAGATTGAAGCATTCTGAAACAAATATTAAACAATCTTACTTGGATTACCTGAAATTAAAGTATATAATTAGTTAGTTATCTAATTGTAGCTAATTACAAAATTCAATGAGTAGATCTAAACATCTATCAATTTCTTAAGAAAAGATAAACTTTTTTTTAATTGCCTAAGTATCCAAATAACATTCACACAATAATCCACAATATAACATAATTTTTAAATCTCATTTTCATGAATTTCTGGGCCAAATGGAAGGAATTTAGTGTTTTATGCCTGTAAATAAATGGCCATTTAAGTCAACTAGCGAGTGGGTTTTAGTGGAATGCGGTGGATTGGAACGTTGCGGTTAGCGGTGAAGTCGGGGGGAAAATACTGGGGGTTCATACATTTTTTGGGGACCCCATTTCGCAACATTAAAATAGTATTTATGCCTCCCAAAAAACCAACTTTTAATAAAAAAATAAAGTATTTACCTTTATTTCTCCCCTACGGAAAATGCTTCCGGTGGTCTGCGGTCACGGCTTTTGAAGGTGATTTTTAAATTACTCTAGTTAACAAATAACTTAGAGTAATTTAAAAATACCTTAATGGATGAAATGTCGGAGCGATTTTTCTTCCGCAATTAAATCGCCCGACATTCATCGATTATCCTGGTCTGGTGAAAATCGGCACTTTAAGCCCGCCCCCCTCTGACAGGCGCTAAAGTCGCGCACACGGGGAGCGGCAGAAGTGCAGCGCCGCTAAAGGTAAGTTTTGTAACATACCTATACAAAGGGCGCCCATAAATAGTCACTCCCAGAACAACGTAGTCCTCAGTAACTCAATGAGTCAGGCAGCATCTCCGATTAAGTTTTGGGTCGGAACCCTTCTTTGGACTGCATCCGACCCAAAACATCACCTATTCCTTTTCTCCAGAGATGCCTTTCACTGACCAATATCTAGCACTTGCGTCTATCTTTGATGTAAACCAGCGTCTACAGTTCCTTCCCACACAACTTCCTACATAGCCATAGTATAACACTGACCTGAAACTCTGAGCAGGTCAGTAAATTGTTATCCAAATCATCACCCCACACAATATTAAAACTCTGTCCATAACCCACTGAGGTCCAGGCATCCCTGATCCATTCCACACACATTAACTGTACCATCCACCATCACCACCCAATCACCTGGTCTCCAAACCTCCTGGTCTCTTAACCTCCAATGCCCCATTCCCCACTGGTTTCTTTGTATTTAGCTTTTAGTTTAGTTTAGAGATACAGCGGGGAAACAGGTCCTTCGGCCCACCATGCCGACCATCAATCACCCATTCACACTAGTTATATTCTACGCACTGGGGACAATTTATCAAAGCTGCACAGTGGGCTGCACGGTGGTGCAGCAGTAGAGTTGCTGCCTTACAGCGCCGGAGACCTGAGTTTGACCCTGACTATGGATGCTGTCTGTACACAGTTTGTACGTTCACCCTGTGAGCACATGGGTTTCTCCAAGAGCACCAGTTTCGCCCCACACACCAAAGAGATTCCGGTTTGTAGGTTAATTGGTTTCTGTAAATTGGCCCTAGTGTGTATGATAGTATGGGTTGATCAGCAGGGACTCGGTGAGCCAAACGGCCTGTTTCCACGCTGTATCTCTAAAGTCTAAATTCTGAAGTCTCCAGCCAATTAACCTATATACCTGCCCATCTTTGGAATGTGAGAGAGCACCCGGAGAAAACCCACGCGGTCACAGGGGGAACATACAAACTCTGTAGTCAGATGGAACCCGGGTCAATGGTGCTGTAAGGCAGCAACTCTAATGATGCGTTACAGAGACGCTCTATGCTCCCTTCTTCTATCCAAACTTCTGTTCCTGCACCAACTGCGCCCCACAACCTACAGGTTGCAACAACAATGCCGATATCACAGTTCCCTTTCCTTCCCCAATACCAAAGATTCTGTTCTCCAAGGATCCTCTGCACCCCACCCAATCTGACACCACACCTTCCCTCTCACAGATTGGGACAGACAAAGCCATCATTTCCACTCTGCACTCGGTGATATGGACTCATCACTCACCCCCTGCATCTTAGCACTTCATGCCTCAAAACACCAATTCACTGGTGCGGACTTTAGTAAATCCAGAAACTTAAGACAGTGCTATTGTGTTTTCTTCGACAGCCAGCTCAGCTAGGGATTACAGAATTACAGATACTGCTCAGTCCTGAAACTGGAGCTACTCTGTGGGTCAGACAGCATCTTTGGAGAAAAGGAATACGTGACGTTTCAGGCTGTGACCCTTCTTCACCCTATTTTAGTATATTTCAGCATATTTTAATATTGGATTTATATATACACTAGACTAAGTGGGACCCGTTGGGACCCCAACGCGATATTCCACCTCTCCAGCAATTCCAATATTGGTGGCCAGTGGGGGGGGGGGGGGGGGGGGGAGAAGGTGTTCTGGAACGTTTGTATGGGGATTGTGGGCTGAAGGGACTGGCAGCTCAGTCCCTCAGGCCTGGTGGGCTGGCAGCTCAGTCCCTCAGGCCTGGTAGGCTGGCAGTTCAGTTACTCAAGCCTGGTGCGCTCGCAGCTCAGTCACTCAGCCATGGTGGGCTGGCAGTTCAGTCACACAGGGCTGGTCGGCTTACAGCTCAGAAACTGCTAGAAATTCTGCCCAAAACAGGTAAGACTCTGTGAGAGAGAGAAGGGGGAAAGGGTGGAGAATCAATTTTAGAAATTTTTCATCTTTTTCTGCAGATCACAGCAATGAAGGAGAAAATTCTATCCTGGCCTGGACCTCTAAGGGAACAAATGGAGGGAGGGAGAAAAATATTGGGGTGAGGTTTAATATTTGCAGGGGGAATACTTACTGAATGGACTACTCCTGGGCTTGTACAGGCCTTATGGGCAGAATGGGCTCTTTTTAAACAAAAATCTCAGTGAAAGGCATTTTTTCTGGACTTTTCCTGGCCTGGCACGGGCCTTTTGGGCCAAAATGCTCCCCCTGGACTAATATCGGCATTTTGGGCAAAAGGGACTGGTTTCTCGGCTAATAGGGGCCTTACGGGTCGTAATTTGTGGTTTCAGGCAGGCCAAACAACTCATTTCATTCCATTTCCATTGCAGTTTCAAGCATAGGGCAGGCCAATCAGCTCATTGCATCTATTTCATTTCATTTCCATTTCCATTGCAGTTTCAAACACAGGGCAGGCCAAGCTAAACAGCATTTTCATCTCATTTCCATTGCCATTGTGGTACAAGTGCAGGCAGGCCAAACCAAACAGATCATTGCATTTTCATTTTATTTCAATTTCCATTACAATTTCAAGCACAGGGCAGGCCGAACAGCTCATTGCATTTTCATTTAATTTCCATTTCCATTGCAGTTTCAAGCACATGGCAGGCCAAACAACTCATTTAATTTACATTAAGGGCTAACAAATAATTTATTGCAAGTACATTGCAGGCTCACAGTTCAGTTGATTCACAGTTTAGAATCACAGTTGTGGCCTCTCCCTCGTGATCTTCCAGAGTGATTGACTCACCTCCAGACATCCAGGATTTTATAGTCCTGCCCCCCCCCCCCCCCCCACCCCCAGGAAGGGGCATTACCATCATCATGGTGATTGACAGGCAAGAGCATCAATCAGCAGATCTCAAGATTTTTTAAACATTCATAACTTTTATATTTTTCATCAATTGAAAAAATCCTCGCGGTTGCCTCAGTGGAGGAGGACTGTGAGTAAGATGGCCAACAATCATAGCGATATATGGTAACATTTTTTCGAAAATCAATATAGAGCGCAGATGGGAATGGGCAAGATGAGACTTTTAGTTATATAGATGTGGTTCATGTCAGAATCACACCAGTTATGCTACAGCTGGTGTCCATGAGGAATTGTTGCTGGAACTTGTTCAGGCCACACAACATGATGCTAATAATGATGGGAAAGCTTCCATGTATAATGGATCTCACTGAGATGCTGCTGACTGCATGAAGAAGGGAAAAGGAGCAAAGTGACGAGGGGGGGAGCAGCATATTTACTGCTCAAAACAAGATCAGTTTCACCCTATATTCCCCATCTTTTTAAGTGTATTCGTAATTTATTTTATTTTACCTTATCTCAACACTTAATCAAAATTTGGGCTTTCACATTGAGAAGGCTGTATGTTCTCCCTGTGACATGTCTGGATGCTCCAGTTTCCTCCCACATTCCAAAGACTTGCAGGTTTGTAGGTAATAGTAACAGTAAACGAGAACTTACCAGTTTGAAGTTTGATCTTTATTTAATGAGGAGTTACGATGAGCGATTACGTGAAGAAGCCCTCCAGTCCGCATGCGCATCAATCTTCAAAGCAGCGGTGTGAAATCACAGATAACAGTCGTTGAAGTGACATAGTAGGATTAGAGAAGACTAGAACTACCAGATGACCTTTATGATACGAGGGTTAGGAACGGAGGGCACATAATCGCTCATCGTAACTCCTCATAAAATAAAGATAAAACTTCGAACTGGTAAGTTCTCATTTAATCTTACTATTTTACTCCGGAGTCATGTGAGTGATTCCATGAAGATTTCAAAGCTCGGTGATTTCATGCCGTGGAAAAGTCCACACAAACACAACTTCAAACTGGTAAGTTCTCGTTTAATCTTACTATTTTAATTCAAAGTCACAGGAGTGATTCTGTGAAGATTTCAAAGCTCTGTGATTTCATGCCATGGAAAAGTCCACACAAACACAACTAACGGAAACATTGATTAAAGCCTACAGACATGGCATGGATTTAAAACATGCTGATGCTATTTAATGAACAAATAATAATAATAGTAACCCCTGTCATTCTGGAGGAACTATAAAATAGACCCTAAAATAGAGTTGGCAAATACCCCCAGTCTGGCTATGGGTTATCATAAAATGTTTGGAAAGCTCGTTCGTTAGACCATCCTGTAGTTGTTAGGATGCGGTCCAGCGGAACATACGTAACCCTTGCTGCTGATGTTGTAGCAGTCCTGGTGAAGTGAGATCTGAAAATATTAGTATCTACTCCTGCATAAACCCAACCTCATTTTAACCACCTGGAGATGGTCTGAACTGTTACCTTCTTATGAGGTTTTTTGTAAGTAACAAGCATTGCTAGTATCAGAGCCTCTAAGGCTCTAGGTGGCCTTGACGTATTGTTGTAAATGTGTGACCACACATAACCAAAGGTCCATTGGGTATGCCATGAGAGCTAGTTTGAGACCTGACGCCCCTGGGCTGCTCCACTTAACTAAATCATAAACATAAAATATTATATTATTTACAGGTGTAACCATCCAGTCCAGTCGCAATTTATGTAATGACAGGACCCGTTGCACTGAGACCAGCACCCTGAGGATAACTACCTTATGAGAGCCGGGCCATAAGAATGTAGCTGGAGCCCCTTGGTGAAGTAGTTTTAACTTAATGTCAATATCCCATACTTCCATCTACTTGGGCCTGGGAGAACTTGTGTGAAAGACATCCTTTATAAACTGGATATCAGAGTGTGAGGCTCAACAGAGTGGGTCCCGCTCACTGCAGCAAATATGATCAGAAGGCATGTTGGGTTCAGTTAATGGCTTTATAACTTGATTTATTGTCAAGGATCAATTTGAAATGAACTCCAAGACGTAAGTAATCCGAGTATTTAAACAAAATGCTTCCCATCTCCTGAAGAGGAAATATACTGATTTTCTGGTGTTATCCCTGCACTCTGCAGTGAGCACATACATGGATCGGTCTGACAATCTGAGCCGCAGGAGCAGTCTTCTCAGAGTCAATTAATTGATTTTATCATGCAGGGGCTGGTTTCCTGAGTCACAGGCTGAACCAGCAAAGTTTTATGTTTAGAATAACCATATAATGTTCTATTATATTCCCAACATAAACGGGAACCAAGGCTGCATAGGCCAGTCAGACAGTACGAAAACCCTGAAGTGGGATCTTGCTTAATTTATTGCAATACCCGACTGATGAGGCAAAATGGAGAAAAGACATAAAAGAACATTCCTCCCCTGTGTAGCGAGAATGTATCTCTCGCCACTGTGAGCCACATATTTTTGCAACTGGTGAATGAGCCTGGGTACAAACATATCAATATTTGGTGTTTCATCGACGTCATCAATGTCATAAAATACTTTGTGATCCAATATCCATTCTGTGTTGACATTGATTTTAACGTGATGATACACCAGCACCAAATGAGGTTAGGTAAATATGACAGGATACTTTGACTGGATTGCACCCACGTGACTAACATATACCACCACCACAGTGTATCAATTTGGAATTGAGCATGCAAATTATGCATATTCGCCCAAATAACCCTTTAACCCATAGAATGCACATTGTGTCTATAGGTATTTGATACCAATAACTGGAAAATTGGTAACTCATGCAAATCCCATCTGCCTCCGTGACTAGAGATGGCATTCGTAATTTTCCATCTTTGAACACTAGCATCAGTTTCTAATCTAACTGAAGATTTAGTGACCAAAACCTACTGGACCAATGCTGAATACGGTTCGTCCACCATTGTGACTTTGGTAGCTTCAGCTGGTAATAGCATAGGTCTGTTAACAATGATCTATATGGCACCTGAGAGGTTACTACTTAGCACGTTATAAGTTCTGATAATGCAAAGGCCCATTTTGCACAGCTGAAACACAGCTGCTAAATTGCCAATTACACTTGATGAATAGAATGCTGTTTCATAACAACAAGGTTGTTACAGGCTTCTATTGTTTCCAATCTCTTGCCCCAGGGCAAATTAATAATTAAAGGTAAATCCCAATAATCAATAACGCTAATTGGTATCAACTTAAATTTAACTGGATGGATGAGGAACCTCAATTTCTCAATTATAGTTTGAGGCTGGAACAGTTGATTCTAACAAAATACAGCATTTAGAATATCATCCAGATAAGCCAGAACAAGTGTTTTTGAGTTTTTGGCAGTTCAAGCACCAGTTTAGTAATTTGGTAATTAACCTGGGAGCTGAAGTTAGCCCATTTTGCAACCCTTTAACTGTTATCATTGGCCCATCCCGATACATTTCAAATGTCTCCGATGATCCCTGAGAATGGAAATCAGTTGTTTAACAGTAACGACGTTCCATATTCTGAAAGTCTATGTTGCACATGCAAACTAAATCAAGGATGAACCAACATTCTCCATCGTTCACAATGAACAGGCCATGACTGTCATAATTCAGTGCTTGCCTCGAACGACAACTCTGACCAGATTCCCGAGCCTATCTCGAAAGGTAATTCTGGACATAATATTGAGTCTGCCGCGAACGACAACTCTGGTCATAATTCTGAGCCTGCCTCGAAAGACATCTCTGGCCATATTTCTGAGCTTGTCTCTGAAGGCAAATTTGGTCGTAATACTGAGCCTGCCTTGTAATACAACTCTGGTCCCAATTCCAAGCCATGCTTGGAACGCTTGTATACTATGCAAAATAAACCAATCACATGTTATCATTTTCATTTGTACAAAAAACAAGAGTAAATATCACCAACTTGTAAATGGTCCACATAGCCCCTGTTTCGGAAGAACCAGACCCACGTACCTCCATGGCTACCGGTGGTTGTATGGTAAGCCCAAAGGCCACTGATGTGGGTTCTATTCCCGTCTTTGATTGGGGAGTAGGACTGGTAGAGTGTGTGGAATCCATATTTCCTGAGGCCAGCTTGGACCTTAGCCTGAAAGACCTCTGCCCAGCTTTATTTATTTATTTATTTATTTATTTTTAAGATAGAAAAGAAAGAGAGAAAAAAACAAAATGTAAAAAATAGAATAAACCTCTGTCCAGCTTTCAAGCTGCCACCAGCTTCAGTGAACTGCTTTCTGCCGATGAGGTGTGGGGTGTGTTGTCGCCGAAACGATGAAGCTTTGTTCGTCGTTGGTACCTTGATGAGGCTGACAGCTTTTGCTTCCTCATCCAGGTATACCTGTTGGATAAGTCTTACCTGAAGAGAAGATTTTGGCGGTCGCTTTGAAAGCCATGAGAGTCAGTAGGTTTATCAATAGCATGTCATCAACTCGTGCACATAATATTTCACTGTATGCTCTCTCATACTTTCCCATAATTTTGAATGTCAACTGGGTCTCATCTTATTCTTCCATGAGCCAGTATATGCAACCTTAACATTTGAAGTGACCAATAATAGAATGTAACTTACTAATTAATCAATTTGCAAGATTACCCTGGTCATGAAGTCATACAGTGTGAAAACAGGCCCTTAGCCCCAACTTGCCCACACCAACCAACATGCCCCATCTACATAAGTTCCACCTGCCTGTGTTTGACCCATATCCCTCTAAACTTGTTCTATCCATGTACCTATCTAAATGATTCTTAAACGTTGCAATAGTACCTGCCTCAACTACTACCTCCGGCAGCTCATTCCATTCACCCACCACCCTTTGTGTAAAAAAGTTACCCCTCAGGTTCCTATAAAATCCTTTCCCGCTCAACTTAATCGTATGTCCTCTGGTTCTCGATTCCTTTACTCTGGGCAAAAGATTGTGTGTTTATCCCATCATTTCCCTTTATATACCTCAATGAGATCACCCCTCATCCCCCTACGCTCAAAGTCCTAGCCCGCTCAAACTCTCCCTATACCTCAGACCCTCTAGGCCTGGCAACATCCTCGTAAATCTTCTTTACACCCTTTCCAACTTTCCCATAACATGGCACCCAGAACTGAACACAATACTCTAAATGCGACCTCACCAACGTCTTAAACTGCAACATGACCTTCCAACATCTATACTCCTGGCAACATATTTGTACAATGTTCAACATATTTCATGGTTTCAATTTATTTTCTGTAATTTTGCACCAATAAAAGAGACTAGCAGACTGCTTCCTCTGACAGTGACCACAAAGTGGTGCAGTTGTCAGGCCAACTGAACTCAAATTGCATGAAATAAAATATTTCAAGCCAAAAGCTCTTTTTGAAAGAAGAATCAGCCAAGATAAACAAAGGGTCAGGCTGAGATTAGATGACTAATAGACAGCTGCATCCAATTCAGCTATTGAACGGAGGTCATAGAATCATAGAAAATAGGTGCAGGAGTAGGCCATTCGGCCCTTCGAGCCTGCACCGCCATCCAATATGATCATGGCTGATCATCCAAATCAGTATCCTGTACCTGCCTTCTCTCCATACCCCCTGATCCCTTTAGCCACAAGGGCCACATCTAACTCCCTCTTAAATATAGCCAATGAACTGGCCTCAACTACCTTCTGTGGCAGAGAATTCCACAGACTCACCACTCTGTGTGTGAAAAATTACCTTCTCATCTCGGTCCTAAAAGACTTCCCCTTATCCTTAAACTGTGACCCCTTGTTCTGGAGTTCCCCAACATCGGGAACAATCTTCCTGCATCTAGCCTGTCCAACCCCTTAAGAATTTTGTAAGTCTTTATAAGATCCCCCCTCAATCTCCTAAATTCCAGCGAGTACAAGCCAAGTCTATCCAGTCTTTCTTCATATGGAAGTCCTGCCATCCCAGGAATCAGTCTGGTGAACCTTTTCTGTACTCCCTCTATGGCAAGAATGTCTTTCCTCAGATTAGGAGACCAGAACTATCTCCAGATGCAGTCTCACCAGGGCTCTGTACAACTGCAGTGGGATCTCCTCCTAGGTCAACATGTCACTACCTTTCTTCACTGCCTGCTGTACCCGCATGCTTACTTTCAGTGACTGACATACAAGCACACCCAGGTCTCGTTGCATCTCCCCCTTTCCTAATCGGCCACCATTCAGATAATAGTCTACCCTCCTGTTTTTGCCGCCAAAGTGGATAACCTCACATTTATCCACATTATACTGCATCTGCCCTGCATTTGCCCACTCACCCAATCTATCCAAGTCACCTTGCAGCCTCCTAGCATCCTCCTCACAGCTAACACTGCCCCCCAGCTCCGTGTCATCCGCAAACTTGGAGATGTTGCATTCAATTCCCTCATCCAGATCATTAATATATATTGTAAATAGCTGGGGTCCCAGCACTGAGCCTTGCGGTACCCCACTAGTCACTGCCTGCCATTCTGAAAATGACCCGTTTACTCCTACTCTTTGCTTCCTGTCTGCCAGCCAGTTCTCTATCCACATCAACACTGAACCCCCAATACCGTGTGCTTTAAGTATGAATGCTAATCTTTTATGTGGGAGCTTGTCGAAAGCCTTCTGAAAGTCCAGATACACCATATCCACTGGTTCTCCCTTATCCACTCTACTAGTTACATCCTCAAAAAATTCTATAAGATTCATCAGACATGATTTACCTTTCATAAATCCATGCTGACTTTGTCCAATGATTTCACCACTCCCCAAATGTGCTGCTATCCCATCTTTAATAACTGACTCTAGCATTTTCCCCACTACCAATGTTAGACTAACTGGTCTGTAATTCCCCGTTTTCTCTCCCCCTCCCTTTTTAAAAAGTGGGGTTACATTAGCTACCCTCCAATCCTCAGGAACTACTCCAGAATCTAAAGAGTTTTGAAAAATTACCACTAATGCATCCACTATTTCTGGGGCTACTTCCTTAAGTACTCTGGGATGCAGCCTATCAGGCCCTGGGGATTTATCGGCCTTTAATCCATTCAATTTACCTAACACCACTTCCCGGCTAAGCTGGATTTCGCTCAGTTCCTCCATCTCATTTGACCCCCAGTTCCCTGCTATTTCCGGCAGATTATTTATGTCTTCGTTAGTGAAGACAGAACCAAAGTAGTTATTCAATTGATCTGCCATGTCCTTGTTCCCCATGATCAATTCACCACTTTCTGACTGCAAGGGACCTACATTTGTTTTAACTAACCTTTTTTCTCTTCACATATCTATAAAAACTTTTGCAGTCCGTTTTTATGTTCCCTGCCAGTTTTCTTTCATAATCTATTTTCCCTTTCCTAATTAAGCACTTTGTCCTCCTCTGCTGGACTCTGAATTTCTCCCAGTCCTCTGGTAGGCTGCTTTTTCTGGCTAATTTGTGTGCTTCATCTTTAGTTTTGATACTATCCCTGATTTCCCTTGTTATCCACGGACGCACTACCTTCCCTGATTCATTCTTTTGTCAAACTGGGATGAACAATTGTTGGTCATGTTGTCGACCTCCCCGTGGTGAGCCCCGTCAACTGACCTCAGTCAGGAGAACACCAACAAACAAAGAGAGCAGTAGCGCTGCAGCTCGGCACCAACCCGGAGCATGCACCCTTTTTAGGGCGGGCACCTACAGATGTCGAACCGGATGGCATCACCCTGCTGCGAACGTCTGCTGCCTCAAACGCAAGATGAAGAAGCTATAGGTCTATTTATCTCACTTGTGGTACGAGGCCCACGCTAACAACTCTCAGAAAGAAAGTTTGATTTTAAGTCGCTGAGACTGTGAGCTCTATGGTTAATACAAAAAGACAGTGATATTTGCTTCTTTTTGACCACATATTTTGTTTTATGATGGACCAATTACTTGGTCAACATCTCATCAGAGCAGTAAGATTATGGCAAGAGATTCAGCAACAAGGAGTCAGATATATAGTCATAGAGACATACAGTCGTAGAGTCATACTGTGTAGAAACAAGCCCTTCGGCCCAACTTGCTCATGCCGACCAACATGTTCCATCCACACTAGTCCCCCCGCCTGCATTTGGCCCAAGTCCCTCTAAACCTATCCTATCCATGCACGTGTCTAAATGTTTCTTAAACATTGCGAAAGTACCTGCCTCAATCACTTCTTCCGGCAGCTCGTTCCATAGCCACCAACCTTTGTGTTAAAAAGTTAACCCTCAGGTTCCTATTAAATCTTTCCCCCCTCACATTAAACATATGTCCTCTGGTTCATGATGCAGTTTCCAAAATAATCTGTGCGTTTACATGATTTATTCCTCTCATGATTTTGTATACCTCTATAACATCAACCCTCATCCTCCTGCACTGCAATAGAGTCCTAGCCTGACCAGCCTCTCCCTGTATCTCAGGCCCTCGTGTCCTTGGTGAGCATCAGATTCCCAAAAGATAGAAGAGAACTGTGCACTATCTTTGTACTTAAACCTAACCTACAAAACAGATGTAAATTCAGATCAGTTCATCAGATCAAGATCTTGATCAGGGCACAATCAAGATCTTGAGTGTTTAGATGTAATCTTAAAAGACACAAAGTGCTGGAGTAACTCAGTGGGTCAGGGAGCGTCTCTGGAGCACATGGATAGGTGATGTTTTGGGCCGGGACCGTTCTTCCGACTCGTGATAAGTTCTACCAGGCAGAGGGCAGTGTTAGTAGAGAGAAAACAATTGGGTCTCTGTTCAAGGAAGAACCTGAAGTCCTTCAGACCTTCCTAGTGGGGGATGGAGGTGTAAAGGAACTGGATATCCAATAGTTTGATTGTTCAAAAGTGCTTTATTGTAATATGTGCAAAACACATTGAAATTATTTTTGAGTAACCATTGGCACCATTTCCAAAATCCAGCCCATGAGCTAGGACTTATGGAGTGGCAGTCGATTCAAGTAAGCCCCTGGATTGTTCAGCGTACCTACATTCCTCTTCTCACCTGGCGACCATGGTAAAGAAGAGGCAATGGAGGCCTGGGAATTGAAAGTCATCGAGGAGGTTAAGGGCATGGGAGGTGTCTTGAATGTATTTCGGAAGGGACCCAACAAGTGGGGATTATATGGAATCAAGGTATTTGGTGATGTGTTCTGTGGGTCAGAAGCAGTCAAAAACAATGGGTCTGCTGGGGCAGTCCTGTTTGTGGATTTTAAGAAGGAGAGAGTAGCAGGCAGTGTGGTGCTGAGGGACGATAAGGTTGGAGGCTGTGGAAAGGAGATTGCTAGAGGTGATGAGATCGGTAACGGTCTGGGAGATGGTGGCCTGGTGTTCGTCTGAGAGGTCGTGGTCAAAGTAGGTCTGAAGAGGTGCCCAAGAGCTGGTGTCTAGCCTCAGCATGGTAGAGGTCAGCCTGTCAGACTACAATGGCATATCCATTGATGATTGGTTTAAAATCAAGATTCAAGAGAGTTTATTGTCATGTGTCCCAGATAGGACAATGAAATTCTTGCTTTGCTTCAGCACAACAGAACATAGTAGGCATGAACACAGAACAGATCAGTGTGTCCATATACCATTATATAAATATATACACACATGAATAAATAAAGTGCTAATGAACAGTTAATGCTCTATTAATGTTCAGAGTTGTGTTTAATAACTTGATGGCTGTGGGGAAGAATCCATTTTTGAACCTAGACATTGCAGTCTTGAGGCTCCTGTACCTTCTACCTGAAGGTAGCAGGAAGATGAGTGTGTGGCCAGGGTGGTGTGGGTCCTTGATGATGCTGCCAGCCTTTTTGAGGCAGCGACTGCGATAGATTCCCTCGATGGTAGAGAGGTCAAAGCCGATGATGGACGGGGCAGTGCTTATTACTTTTGTAGTCATTTCTGCTCCTGTGCGATCAAGTTGCCAAACCAAGCCACGATGCAACCGGTCAGCATGCTCTCTACTATGCACCTGCAGAAGTTAGAGAGTCCTCCTTGACATACCAACTTTCCGTAATCTTCTCAGGAAGTAGAGGCACTGATGTGCTTTCTTTATAATGGCATCAGTGTTCTCGGACCAGGAGAGATCATCAGAGATGTGCACGCCCTGGAATTTGAAGCTCTTGACCCTTTCAACCATCGACATGTTGATATAAACGGGACTGTGGGTCCCCATCCTACCCCTTCCAAAGTCCACAATCAGTTCCTTCGTTTTGCCAGTGTTGAGGGCCAGGTTATTGTGCTGGCACCATTTGTTCAGTCGGTCGATCTCTCTTCTATACTCTGACTCGCCCCATCAGTGATACGTCCCAAAACAATGCTGTCGTCAGTGAACTTGATGATGGAGTTAGCACTATGACCGGCTACGCAGTCATGAGTATAGTGTGAGTACAGCAATACAAACAGTCTGTGGTCTGTGGATGAGGATCCAATTGCAGAGGGATGCGCAGAGACCCAGATCTGAGACCATGGTAACCAGCTTGGAGGGGATGATTGTATTAAATGCCGAGCTGTAATCATTGAATAACAGCCTGACATATGAATTTTTGTTGTCCAAGTGGTCCAGAGCGGAGTGGAGAGCCAGCGAGATCGCATCCACCGTTGATCTGTTGTGGCGGTAGGCGAACTGTGGTGGGTCCAGGTTTTTGTCGAGGTAGGAGTTGATTTGCGCCATGATCAACCTCTCAAACCACTTCATCACCACCGACATTAGTGTCACTGGTCGATAGTCATTGAGGCACGTCACCTTTTCTTCTTGGGCACCGGTATAATTGATGCCCTTTTGGTAGTATAAGATATACTACTCTAATAACAAATGTAAAGCACTTTGGTCAACGAGAGTTGTTTTTTAAATGTGCTATATAAATAAATGTGACTTGACTTTTAAAGTAGGTGGGAACCTCAGACCTCAGAAGTGAGAGGTTGAAAATGTCCGCCAGTTGGGCCGCACAGGTTTGTAGAACAAGACCAGGTATACCATCAGGTTCAGGCGCTTTACGAGGGTTCACCCCTCTGAAGGATTTTCTGATGTCGGCCTCTATGACTGTGAGTCAAATACCATCACAGTGAATGGGGGCTCGAGAAGGCACATCAGTATTCTCCCTATCAAAGCGTGCGTAAAACGCATTGAACTCGTCAGGAAGTGATGTTTCGCCGACACTCGAGCTACCTCCTGATTTTGCCTTGTAGGAGGTGATAGCATTCAGGCCCTGCCACAACTACTGAACATCTGTCTCATCCTCCAGCTTGGAGCAGAAGTCCCTTTTGGCCTTTTTGATAGCCTTACCAAGGTCGTATCTGGACTTCTTGTAAACCACTGTATCATTACACATGAATGCCCAGTGTCTGGTCTTCAGAAGAGTGCGAATCTCAAAGTTCATCCAAAGCTTCTGATTGGGAAACTGTTGGAAGGTTTTTGTTGGGATGCAGTCCTCCACACATTTATTTATGAAGTCTGTAACGACTGTGGCATATTCGTTCAGGTCCGTTGCCGAGTCCCTGATCATTGCCCAGTCTACAGACTCCAAACAGTCCTGTAGTTGTTCCACTGTGGTGGCAAATGCCTCGGGGTAAGATGTCTGGTGTTTGTTGACCACGGCGTGCAGCTCCTCCAGTGCCATATGGACGTCTGCCTGGGGTGGGATGTAGACTGCGGTCAGAATAATGGAGGTGAATTCCCTCGGTAGGTAGAAGGGACGGCACTTCACCGCCAGATGTTCAAGGTGTGGAGAGCAGCAGTTGGACAGGACTACCACGTCTGAGCACCACGCAGAGTTGACCATGAGGCAGACGCCCCCTCCTCTCCCTTTCCCAGATGCCTGCATATGGTCCATATGCTGGATGGAGAACCCTTCAGGCTGGACTGCTGAGGCTGGGGAGCTGGGGGTGAACCATGTCTCTGTGAAACAGAACACAGAGCATTCCCTCAGCTCCCTTTGATAAAGCAGCCTTGCCCTTAAGTCCTCCACTTTATTTTCTAGTGACTGTACGTTGGCCAGTAGGATAGTAGGGGGAGGGGGTCGAAGTCCCCTCCGCTTCAGTCTGACCTGTAGTCCTGTCCGACGGCCACGTTTCCGTACTCCATGGAGCCCTTCTTGGTGTTTGAAAGTAGAGTACCTACAGGTCTCCGCGAGGTCGGGGAATCCCCTGAGATCAGGAATTCCCATACAGTCGGCACCTCCAGCTCCGTTGCTGCTGGGGGATCCTGCCCGACAGCCTTGATTCCGGACTCCCTGAAGACCTCCTCGGTGTTTGTAGGTAAGGTTCTTGTGGTGGGAGAAACATGAGTTTAGTCCCTTCCTTCGGGGGGGATGCAACTTTTTCTTGTCGTGTCCCCCATCTCCGTCTCCGTCTGCGCTGAGGCCTAATGGCGGAGCTGGCGGCCTCGGGGCTGTGGCGGTGTTCCGGCGGCCCGACTTCGGAGCTGTGGCGGCGTTGCGGCGGTGTACTTCGAGGCTGTGCCGGCATACCGGGGATCCAGCAGTGGCAGCCCGACTTCGGAGGCTCGGCCGCGGGCCCAGTGGACGACATTGTCGGGAGCTTGCAGGTCATGGAGTTTGAACCGGCCCATTCGCGGAGCTCGGATTCAGCCACGGGACTGACTTACTTACCATCACCCGGCGGGGTCACAACATCGGAGGCCTGGATCGCCTCAGCGAAGACGGAGAACAAGGAGGGAAGAGACAAAGACTTTAAGACTTTTGCCTTCCATCACAGTGAGGAGGTGCCTGGTGAACTTACTGTGGTGGATGTTAAATTTGTGTTTTTAGTGTGTTTTTGTTATTTTTATTATATGTATGACTGCAGGCACGAAATTTCGATCAGACCGAAAGGTCTGAATGACAATAAAGGATACTTTGACTATCTCTTAACCCTAATATATGAATTAAGCTTTTATTGATGACAAGACCATTGCCAAATAATCTTATTCTAATCAATTTTATAATTAAACAATTTTGTTTGTGCAGGATACAGTATAAACATTTAAGGATTACTGGTATTTAAAGTTATGTCCTTTGTTAATATTAGCAAACATTTCTTAAGGAATGTATTTACACAAATTGTTGCAACAGATCTTACAGAAAAATGTCAAATGTTATCAAGGCATCTGTACCAATGTACATTTATTTCAGTGTCAGAGGGTGCCACGATGATGCAGCGGTAGAGTTGCTGCCTTACAGTGCCAGAGACCCTGGTTCAGTCCTGACTACGGGTGCTGTCTGCATGGAATTTGAATGGTCTTCCCATGATCTGTGTGGGTTTTCTCTGGGAGCTCTGGTTTCCTCTCACACTTCGATGACATGCAGGTTTGTAGGTTACCGTTAATTGGCTTCGTAAAATTGTTAAATTGTCTCCAGTGAATAGTGTTGGTGTGCAGGGATTGCTGGTCGGCACAGACCCGGTGGTACGAAGGGCCTGTTTCTGCACAGTTTCTTTAAACTAAACGGTCATCTTTGACTGAAGGTTCTGATCTAGCTAGCTAACATCAAGCAGTGTAGAAACAAGGAACTGCAGATGCTGTTTACACCAAAGGATGCAAAGTGCTGGAGTAACTCAGCGGGACAGGCAGCATTTTTGGAGAGAAGGAATGGGTGACGTTTTGGGTTGAGCCTTCTTCAGACTAGTCAGGGGAAAGGGAAATGAGAGATGTAGACAATGATGTAGCGAGATATAGAACATGAATGCTGATTCACACCCCTGCTGATTCAATTACACTGGCTCCCTGTGTCACAAAGGATTAACTTTAAAATTGTATTATGAACATTTAAAGTGCTTCATAACCTTTCCCCAGTTTAACTCACAGACCTCCTTCAGAATTACATTCCCTCCCGCTCCCTGCGATCTTTATCAGCAGGTCTACTGACACTACCACCCATCAGCCTCAGCACAATGGGCTTCAGGCTGCCAAGCTGCACCTGAACTTCGCCCTCACATCTGCATACTGGACTCCATGACAGAATTCAAAACCCATCTTTTTAAACTAGCTTATTCATTTTAACTGCAACAACTGCATCTTATTTTATATCAATCTTAACTCGTTGTGCTATGCTTTGTTGCTTACTGTATGTTCTATTGTTGATGTTTTAATTACTGGTTGATTTGTTGCATGTTTATTACTGATATTTAAATGATGTAAGGTGACCTTGAGTGTCTTGAAAGGCGCCATTAAATAAAATGTATTATTATTATTATGAATGAAAGATTTACACAATGTAACGATGATAACGGAACAGGCCATTGTTAGCTGTTTTCTAGGTGAGAACAGGAACCTGGTGCGACTTAGGTGGGGAGGGATGGAGAGAGAGGGAGAGGTCATTGAACAGAAATCATCACGGAAATAGATGGGTCCAATCTCTGTAGAGGTTTTGGTATTGCCAAAAATGAGTGAGTCAGATAAAAATTAAGGAAGGGTTAAGATAGCAGGATTTATGATAAAGCCATATTGGTCTTTAGGGTGGAGTCAACCAAGAAAGAATGCAGTTTAAAGGTAATAAAGTTGTGGAATAATATGAGTTGAAGTAGTCCAGTACATGACGAGACTATGGGAGTAACAGAAATTATGCAGTTTGTATCTGATCTGGTAAATATGACCCAAAGCTTGTTCAGTCTCAAAGTTCACCAGAACAAAGTGGTTCTCAAACTCCTATATCTAATTGTACTCCCTCTGTCTGAAACCTAGTCTTTTACATTAACCATTGTTAATTAACTATTGATGGAGTTTTAAATTTTGATGGTCCACAATTAAAAAAATTTAAAAAACGAGTTAACCATTTTGATCAGTGTGGGGTGGAAGATTGCAACTTTCAAGTACGCCCTGTTTCGACTAATGCAATCGACTTGACGTGCACAAACAGAAGATCAAATAGAACAAGTTGTCCAACAACTTGAGGCTGTGCACGCCACATGTAAGAAGAAGAAGAAGATCAGTGACACAGTTATACTTTTAGTTTAGAGACAATGCATGGAAACAGGCCCTTCGGCCCACTGATTCCGTGCCGACCAGCCATAACCTGTATTCTAGTTTTATACCGCTCACTAGGGGCAATTGACAGAAGCCAATCTACAGACCTGCATGTCTTTGGAATGTGGGAGGAAACTGGAACATCTGGACAAACCCACTCAGTTTCAAGGAAAATGTACTAACTTCGTACAGACAGCACACATGGTCAGGATAGATCCCGGGTCTCTGGCGCTGTAAGGCAGCAATCTTAATGCTGCGCCACACTGCTGCCCCACTTAAATGTTGTTACACAACAGGCAGTAAGAATTCTGTCTCTCTATGGTGAACACTTATTGCTGATATAAATCCATGCCAGTGAGTACATCTTGATGTCCAATTCAATGCATCATAGTAATAACTTTGCAACCATCATGACATGAATTGATTCCAGGAATGTAAAAAAGGTCAACTCCCATGGGAAATGCAATAAAACTGGGGAAATCTTAGTGCCTGGACTTGTAGAAACATAGAAAATAGGTACAGGAGGAGGCTATCAGCCCTTTGAGCCAGCACTGCCATTCATTGTGATCATGGCTGATCGTCCCATATCAATAACCCGTGCCTGCCTTCTCTCCACATCCCTTGACTCGACTAACCCCTAAAACTCTATCTAACTCTCTCTTAAATCCATCCAGTGATTTGGCCTCCACTGCCCTCTGTGGCCGGGAATTCCGCAAATTCACACCTCTCTGGGTGAAAACGTTTTTTCTCACCTCAGTCTTAAATGACCTCCCCTTTATTCTAAGACTATGGCCCCTGGTTCTGGACTCACCCAACCTTGGGAACATTTTTCCTGCATCCAGCTTGTCCTGTCCAATGTAACGATGATAATGGAACAGGCCATTGTTAACTGTTTTCTAGGTGAGAACAGGGACCTGGTGCGTCTTAGGTGGGGAGGGATGGAGAGAGAGGGAGAGGTCATTGAACAGAAATCATCACGGAAATAGATGGGTCCAATCTCTGTAGAGGTTTTGGTATTGCCAAAAATGAGTGAGTCAGATAAAAATTAAGGAAGGGTTAAGATAGCAGGATTTATGATAAAGCCATATTGGTCTTTAGGGTGGAGTCAACCAAGAAAGAATGCAGTTTAAAGGTAATAAAGTTGTGGAATAATATGAGTTGAAGTAGTCCAGTACATGACGAGACTATGGGAGTAACAGAAATTATGCAGTTTGTATCTGATCCGGTAAATATGACCCAAAGCTTGTTCAGTCTCAAAGTTCACCAGAACAAAGTGGTTCTCAAACTCCTATATCTAATTGTACTCCCTCTGTCTGAAACCTAGTCTTTTACATTAACCATTGTTAATAGTGAGATTAAACGAGAACTTACCTGTTCGAAGTTTGATCTTTATTTTATGAGGAGTTACGATGAGGGATTACGTGAAGAAGACCCCGCCTAGCGCTGGAATGGCATACTTCAAAGCAGCGGCATGAAAAACACAGAACCAAATAGCCGGAGTAAAATAGTAAGGCTCAAAATAGACTAGAACTACCAGATGATCATTTATATTATGAGGGTTGGGAGTGGAGGGCACGTAATCCCTCATCGTAACTCCTCATAAAATAAAGATCAAACTTCGAACAGGTAAGTTCTCGTTTAATCTCACTATTTTACTTCGGAGTCACGTGAGTGACTACATGAAGATTTTAAAGCCCTGTGTTTTCCATGTCGTAAACTCATTTCATACGACTCTCTGTTTGGTCAAAACAGTAGTGAGTAAAAATATTTTAACACATTGTTATATTTTATGTAATAAGTCCTTTAATTATAAAAAAGAACAACTTTTTTAAAAATAAGAACCCCTCTATTGCAGGGGAAAATTACAACAATTGATAAATGATGTAAATGGTAACATAAATCGATAATATAAATCGATAATATAAACAAAGCAAGCATTCAAAGGGAACCCAGTACTGCGTGTCCAAATCCTGGCACCGTGACAACAGGTTTATTGTAGAACTTTGAAAAAGTTTCTTCTCTAGACCACCCTGCGGCCTCTAAAATTTGATCGAGTGGTACGTCCTGTACCTTCGCCGCGGACGTAGCTGCTGCCCTAGTGGAGTGAGATTTAAACACATCAGTGTCTATTCCTGCTAGACCCAAAACCTGTTTTAACCATCTAGAAATGGTTTGAACTGAAACTTTTGTATGTGGTTTTTTGTGTGTTATTAATAACGCTTTCTCAGAACCTCTGAGACTTTTGGTTACCTCCATGTATTGAGTTAAATGCTTAACTACACACAACGTTTCATCAATAGGATATGCTTTAAACATTACCTTCATTCCAGTTTTCCCTGGTCTGCTTTGTTTGATCAAGTCATAGACATAAAACACAATGTTATCTGAAGTCACATGCATGCAATCCAACCTTAACAATTGCAAAGTCTGTACTCTTTGAGCTGATACCAATGCCATTAACATAACCACCTTGAATGTTAAGTTCTGTAAAGACATTGAATTAATTGGAGTCCATTGTCTAAGCAAAGTGAGAACAATGCTAACATCCCAAATTTCTGTATATCTGGGCTTGGGAGGATTTTTATTAAAAATACCTTTCATGAATCGGGATACTAATGGGTGAGACCCAACTGAATCTCGATCCGAAATTTGTCCTAAATAGGATGACAATGCACCCCGAGCACAATTAATGGCACTATAACTCAAATGCTCATCAAAGTGCAACCCAGCAAGGAACTCCAATACATTTGAAATGTTTGCAGAATGATAAGATATCTTTGACTGTGTACAAAAGGCTTCCCATTTTCTTATATACGACATATATTGTTTTTTAGTGCTAGTCCTCCAAGCTGCATCTATAACATCCACGGTCCTGTCCGACAGTTCAAACTCTTGCAATGGTCTGGTCAGAACCTGCAGATTAACAAATTCATATGATCATGCAATGGATGAATTTCTTTTGTTACTGGTTGTGTCAACAGATTGTCGCAACTGGGAATTGTCATACATGGTTCAATAATCATTTTAAGCATCAATGGGAACCATGACTGTGTGGGCCAATTTGGCACCACCAAAATGCCTTTGGCAGCGTCTTGCGCTATTTTCTTGAGACATTGCCCAATGAGACAGAATGGGGGAAAAGCATAAAAGAACGTATCCCCCCAGTGTAGCGAGAAAGCATCCACCGCTACTGCCCCCGGATCGTGTTCCCAAGACACGTATTTCGGCAATTGGTGATTCAATCTAGATGCAAACAGATCAATGTCCGGTACTCCATACCGACTGACAATATTTTTGAAAATTTGTGGATTTAACATCCATTCTGTATTGTCTTTAAATATTCGTGATCTTTTGTCTGCCACAACATTGTTTCTCCCTGGGAGATAAATAGCTGAAAGCCAAATATTTTTTGTAATACACCATTGCCATATCTGGTTTACCAGATGATCACATGGAATTGATCTGACACCACCCATGTGATTGATATATGCCACAGCTGTGGTATTATCTATTTGTACTTGGACATGTAAATCCTTTAATGAAGAGCAATAAGCTTTTAATCCATAGAATGCTCCCAGTAACTCCAAATAATTAATACCATATGATTGGAGCAATAAATCCTCTTGGACAGCCCATCTGCCTCCACAGCTGGTCTCATTGTCCGTAGCCCCCCATCCGAGAGAACTTGCGTCAGTTTGTAATACCACGACTGGCTGATGAACTAAAATGTTTTTAGCAGCTTGTGGAACATTCTCAATCCACCATTGTAATTCCGATAAAGCTTCCTTAGGCAATTGCATTGGCCTATCAAAATGGCCTGCTCGCTGAATTAGTGCTTTAGTTTTTGCCCTTTGAAGATTCTGGTAATGTAAACGACCAAATTCTACTGCTGGAAATGCTGCTACCAATTTACCAATACCCTTGGCAACCTCTCGGATGGAGGGATAAGGTTTGTTAATCAATTTTTGACATACATTTGTCAAATCTAACTCCTTATTCATTGGCAAAGTTACCAACATGGTGACTGAGTTAATCAGAAACCCCAGATATTCAATGGTTTGGGACGGCTGTAACTTAGACTTTGTTGGATGGATCAGAAACCCCAACTTCTCCAACAAGCTAATAGTTGCTGAGACTGATTCCCCAGCTAATTCCTGATTAGCATTGACAATTAAAATGTCATCTAGATAAGCCATAACGATGTGTTTTTGTGCCCTTAACAGTGCAAGTGCTGGCTTTAACAATTTAGTGAACAATCTAGGTGCTGAACTTAATCCATTTGGCAAAGCTTTGTATTGCCACAGCTGTCCCATCCATTTAAACTTTAAATACCTGCGAAAATCATGACGAATTGAGACCGAATAATATGCATCCTTCAAGTCTATTGTAGCCATATAACAACCTGTTGATACCAACTGCATTGCAGTGTAGAAAGTGTCCATTTTAAAATGTTTATACTGGACAAATGTATTCAAAAATGTGAGATCTAAAATGATCCTACAACCCCCATCTTTCTTCAGTCTGGGGAAAATGTTTGATATAATTTGTTGTGGATCCTCTCCTGTTCTCTCGATAACTCCTTTTTTACTCAAACTCTTAATCTCTTTGTCCATTTGATTAACCTCAAACTCGGAGAACCTTAAAGGATGACTAGGGTCATACTGTCCCAATGGAACCATACCTTCCACAAAATCAATGGTAGATCCTTGTACAGTGTCTAATACCACACGATCAACTGTAATATTGTCCCATTCCTTATAAAACATTTGGAGTCTACCGCCAATCTGTGGCCCATCCCAGCATTCCTTTTTAATGGGATAATGTTTATGTACCTCTCCAGCTGGACGAGATGATCTCCTTTTCCCAAGGAATGGGTGTACATTCGGCTGTGTTGGCTGGAAATTCCTCCTTATCATACTCCTGCCTCGGCTTGTACCAGCTCCAAAATCAAATCTCTTCCTTGAATAGCCAGACCATCTCTGGCCAAAGTTGAAGGGTCTCATACGACCAAAAGTTTTTGCTTCTTCATCCATTTCTTTAATTTGTTTAGACAAATCCTCTCCGAACAAAAACCCAGGAGTTTGAACATTGCTTGGTTTACACAATCCCGCAAATCTTGGATGTAACAGAGGTCGAATGGCAATCTTCCTCATGCAATTAATCTCAAAAAATGAGTTGCAAAATAAGGCCAACATATGTTTCTGCACTTTGGTCATTCCACAACCTTCCACTTGTCTGCCAAATGCAGTAATGCCAGCTGAAATCAGCTTGAGGACTCTTTGAAATCGAATTTCCTGCGCCCGCATAATTGATGACATAGGCGCCCAAACAACTGGATTCACCGTAGGTACCTTCAATGAGGCACAATTGATAGGTGTTTTATATATTTCTGCTGTCTCAACCATAACAGCATCTTGAAGCGGGTGAGAGACCATATAATTAATATTGGCCGCCAGGTTTTCTTCCATGGCCTCACCGCTTCCTCCAGGTATAGCAAAATCTTGTGCCACATCAGGCACACCTGGATCCATATATTTGAATTGTGGTGTGTCCTCCGGACCACAAACACCACTTGCAGGGTCTGTCTCATACAGCCCTGGTACTCCTAAAACTTGTTCAAAGGAGACTTCCTCCAGTCCATACCCAGGCACTGGGGTTTCAAATTCCCAATTCGAATTGGCACCATATTCACGATATGGAACCCCCTCAGGGGCTGCCTGGGAATATTCTGGGTTCGTAGACCCTTGGTTGATTATAGTCTGGAGCATTTTCTCCATTTGGTCCATCCTGAGCCATAAGGCTTTCTTTTCTGGACCTTCAGAATCAGAGTCCTCTGAAACCCCAGGCCCTGCAGCTTTTCTTTTACTTTTTTGAGGCACTGGGATTTCCTCTACAGTTTCTGTTTGTGGAGCAATCAAAGCCTCACTAACGGGTGTTTCAACGGCCGCCGGTATCGGAACCGGCTCCGCAATAAACTGCTGTCCCGACTCTTCTGCACCCCGGGACGCACGTTTTACCCGCTGTTTCTTGGCCTTCTCCATTTTATTTTTTCCTCTAACTCCTCCTGGTTTACCCACCAGGCTACGGAGTTCCGAAACCTCGCCCAAAATTTTGTAAAACTTTCTTACCTGCGGGCCGGTTCCTTACCGCTGTGTGGAGCTGCGCTCTGCAGCTCTTTCGTTGCCGACAGCGACGACGTAATGCCGTTCCAGCGCTAGGCGGGGTCTTCTTCATGTAGTCACTCACGTGACTCCGAAGTAAAATTAACTATTGATGGAGTTTTAAATTTTGATGGTCGACAATTAAAAAAATTTTAAAAACGAGTTAACCATTTTGAAGATTGCAACTTTCAAGTACGCCCTGTTTCGACTAATGCAATTGACTTGACGTGCACAAACGGAAGATCAAATAGAACAAGTTGTCCAACAACTTGAGGCTGTGCACGCCACATGTAAGAAGAAGAAGAAGATCAGTGACACAGTTATACTTTTAGTTTAGAGACAATGCATGGAAACAGGCCCTTCGGCCCACTGATTCCGTGCCGACCAGCCATAACCTGTATTCTAGTTTTATACCGCTCACTAGGGGCAATTGACAGAAGCCAATCTACAGACCTGCATGTCTTTGGAATGTGGGAGGAAACTGGAACATCTGGACAAACCCACTCAGTTTCAAGGAAAATGTACTAACTTCATACAGACAGCACACATGGTCAGGATAGATCCCGGGTCTCTGGCACTGTAAAGCAGCAACCTTAATGCTGCGCCACACTGCTGCCCCACTTAAATGTTGTTACACAACAGGCAGTAAGAATTCTGTCTCTCTATAGTGAACACTTATTGCTGATATAAATCCATGCCAGTGAGTACATCTTGATGTCCAATTCAATGCATCATAGTAATAACTTTGCAACCATCATGACATGAATTGATTCCAAGAATGTAAAAAAGGTCAACTCCCATGGGAAATGCAATAAAACTGGGGAAATCTTAGTGCCTGGACTTGTAGAAACATAGAAAATAGGTACAGGAGGAGGCTATCAGCCCTTTGAGCCAGCACTGCCATTCATTGTGATCATGGCTGATCGTCCCCTATCAATAACCCGTGCCTGCCTTCTTTCCACATCCCTTGACTCGACTAGCCCCTAAAGCTCTATCTAACTCTCTCTTAAATCCATCCAGTGATTTGGCCTCCACTGCCCTCTGTGGCCGGGAATTCCGCAAATTCACACCTCTCTGGGTGAAAATGTTTTTTCTCACCTCAGTCTTAAATGACCTCCCCTTTATTCTAAGACTGTGGCCCCTGGTTCTGGACTCACCCAACCTTGGGAACATTTTTCCTGCATCCAGCTTGTCCAGTCCTTTTATAATTTTATATGTTTCTATAAGATATCCTCTCATCCTTCTAAACTCCAGTGAATACAAGTCTAGTCTTTTCAATCTTTCCTCATATGACAGTCCTGCCATCCCAGGGATCAATCTCGTGAACCTATGCTGCACTGCCTCAATCACAAGGATGTCCTTCCTCAAATTAGGAGACCAAAACTGTACACAATACTCCAGATGTGGTCTCACCAGAGACATATGCAGAAGAACCTCCTTACTCCTATACTGAAATCCTCTTGTTATAAGGCCAACATTCCATTAGCTTTCTTCACTGCCTAATGTACCTATAAGCCAACTTTCAGTGACCGGTGTACAAGGACACCCAGATCTGGCTGCACCTCCCCCTTACTTACCCTAACCTCATTGAGATAATAATCTGCCCCCTTGTTTTTGCCGCCAAAGTGGATAACCTCACATTTATTTATATTATACTGCATCTGCCACGCATCTGCCCACTCACTCAACCTGTCCAGGTCCCCCTGCAACCTCCTAACATCCTCTTCAGTTCACACTGCCACCCAGTGTGTCATCAGCAAACTTGCTAGTGTTGCTCCTAATTCCCTCTTCCAAATCATTAATATATATGGTAAACAGTTGCGGCCCCAACACCGAGCCTTGCGGCACTCCACTCGCCACTGCCTGCCATTCTGAAAAGGACCCGTTCACTCCTACTCTTTGCTTCCGGTCTGCCAACCAATTTTCTATCCATGTCAACACACTACCCCCAATACCATGTGCTCTAATTTTAGTCACCAGTCTCCCGTGCGGGACCTTATCAAAGGCTTTCTGAAAGTCTAGATACATTACATCCACTGGCACCCCTTCATCCATTTTACTTGTCACATCCTCAAAACATTCCAGATTAGTCAAGCATGATTTCCCTTTCATAAATCCATGTTGACTTGGACTAATCCTTTTACTGATATCCAAATGCCCCATTATTACCTCTTTAATAATTGACTCCAGCATCTTTCCCACCACCGAATTCACCGTTTTCTCTCGACTTCCTTTCTTGAAAAGTGGGGTAACATTAGCTATCCTCCAATCCACCGGAATTGATCCTGAATCTATTGAACATTGGAAAATGATCACCAATGCGTCCACTATTTCTAGAGCCACCTCCCTGAGGACCCTGGGATGCAGACCATCAGGCCCAGGGGATTTATCATCCTTCAGTCCCTATCCAATACTATTTCTCGCCTAATGAATTTTTTTTTTTCTCAGTTCCTCTACCTCCTTAGATCCCCTGTCCTCCAGTACATTTGGGAGATTGTTTGTGTCTTCCTTAGTGAAGACAGATTCGAAGTACCTATTCAATTCTTCTGCCATTTCCTTGTTGCTCATAATCATTTCACCCGTGTCTGCCTTCAAGGGACCCACATTTGACTTTGCTACTCTTTTTCCCTTAACATATCTAAAGAAGCTTTTACTGTTCGAAACACTACATTTGGTAGATATGAGACTCCGACTAGCAGGAAAATCAGACTGTTTCTATAAGACGTGGTCTGCATTTATAAATCTATTACAAGGATAAGGTGCAAGAATACCTCAAAAAAGTACCGGTGTCGGGTCTTGGTAAGGGGGGGAAGAAAAATTGTCGAGCTGGTAGATTCCTTTTGCGAGATGTTTATAATAAAGTAACTGGCTTTTCTTTTTTCTATCTCTATTTTTCCCTCTTTCTTTTTCTTTCCTCTCCAGGGTCTATCTTTTAATTCCCGTTTCTAACTCTTCAAGGGTTTCCTTTCCCTCTGTCACGCTTTGGCACTTTCACATCTCTTTTTCACTTTTCTACTTTCTCTGCTGCTATTTTTCTCTCTATTCTCTCTTTTCTAAAGCGGTAAAATAAAAATAAAAATTAAGGGGTACAATGACTGTAATACAATACAAGGGATGTACACTGATGTAACTTACCGTACCGCTAATAAATAAAGATATAAAAATAATTTCACCCGTGTCTGCCTTCAAGGGACCCACATTTGCTTTGCTACTCTTTTTCCCTTAACATATCTAAAGAAGCTTTTACTGTCTTTCTTTATATTCCTGGCCAGCTTCCCCTTGTACTTCATCTTTTCTGCCCGTACTGCCCGTTTTGTTTCCTTCTGTTGTCCTATGAAAGTTTCCCAATCCTCTGGCTACTCTTTGCTGTGTTATACATCAAAGGCTTTCTGAGTGTACATTGTGCTACGGTTTATTATGGTGTCTACGTGTATAATATAAACATTACGCCATAAAGATTCTAAGCTGTTTTGCTTTATTATACAATACTTTTTCTCCTGATGTCAATCATAGGAAGGAACTTTGTACTATAAATAGATGTACTGTGCTGGAAGTTGCAACACAGGAGTGGTTACATCTCTCATTCCATCTACATTGAGAAGAAAGGTTCTGTAAACACATAGTTTATGATCCCTATAGATTTGCCTTTTCTGGAATTGACACGAACAGATAGCAATCAAACCTGTATTTTCCCTTGTAAAACGTAAACTTTTTAATTTATCTTTTGTTTCACTTGCACTATTTCTGTCAGAGTTTAATGAATAGTGATTACTGAGCACTAAAATATATTTTAATTTCCTTGTATTTTAAATATCCGTTTAGTGATAGTGTTTGTTTCCCACACTGTATGACTGTTTAAATCAAAATACATATTCCTTTCAGTTTAAATGGCAAGGCTTACAATAGGTTTTATGACCCAATTAACTATGTGACTTTGCTGGGAGCTTCTCTTTGCTCTCACAGAAGCTCAACAGTTTAGTTTTAGTTTTAGTTTCAGAGATACAGTGTGAAAACTGGCCCCTCGGCCCACCGAGTCTGTGCCAACCATATTAACACTATCCTACACCCACTAGGGACAATTTACAGTTATACCAAGCCAATTTACCTACATAGCTGTCCGTCTTTGGAGTGTGGGAGGAAACCAAATACCACAGAGAAAACCCACACAGTCATGGAGAGAATGCACAAGCTCCATAAAGACAGCACCCGTAGTTGGGATCGAACCCGGGTCTCCGTCACTGCATGCGCTGTCAGGCAGCAACTCTACCGCTGTGCCACCGTGCCGCAGGATCAATCGCAGAACTCCATGACTATTGGAACAGGTCAAAGAGATAGTCTGGAGAATATGACATAGGAGGCTTTAGAGATACAACGTGGAAACGGGCCCTTCGGCCAACCGAGTTTGTGTATGTACACTGAGCTTTTTTCTCGCTTATTATATTGTTTACAGAGTATTACGTTTAAACATTCTGGTGCAAGTAAGATTTTAATTGTTCTGTCTGGGACATATGACGATAAAACACTCCTGACTCTTGGCCGACAACCTGCTCGTCTTTGGAATGTCGGAGGAAACTCCGGAGGAGCACCCGGAGAAAACTCACGCGGAACGTACAAACTCCGTACAGACAGCGCCCATAGCCAGGATCGAATCCGGGCCTCTGGTGCTGTGAGGCAGTAGCTCCACCGCTGTGCCACAGTGTTGCTCCTCAGGTCCTCAGCATGAAACGTGAATGTGTCTCCACAAGAACAGCCCAGCAGTCAACTTCAACAGAGACAGATATACCTGGTGCAAGTAAACATCCACAGATACATTCTGATAGTTTCATCCTTTGGGATTTAGTCAGCAGTAGTGCTACCAAGCTTCTCTTGGTAATGAATAGTGACAAGCCCTGCCTGAAAAAAAGGATGGTATTACCTTGCTTGTGTTTACCTAAGGCCATAAATGATATCTCATCTCCAGTCTGTTGACCAGTCCCATATCTATTACCTCCCAGCGGTTTGATTCTGCTGTGGACCAGGTATCGTGAGATATCGTAATGCAGGCATCTTGCACTTTATCTGAATCAAGATGCACACAGTCTCTTGCCCAGAGTAGGTGAATCGAGGACAAGGGGACATAGGTTTAAGCTGAAAGGGAATAGATTTAATAGGAATCTGAGGGGTAACTGTTTCACACAATGGGTGGTGAGGGTATGGAACAAGTTGCCAGAGGATCCAACGGGATCCCAATACTAGCCACATCTTTCCACCTCCACCCCTTTCTGGAGCAACGGATGCAATAGATGAGGTTAGAGGAGGTGCAGGTGAACCTCTGTCGGACTTGGAAGGACTGCTTGGGTCCCTGAAAGGAGTGGATGGGGGAGGTGAAGGGACAAGTGTAGCATCCCTTGCGGTTGCAAGGGAAAGTGCCCGGGGAAGGGGTGGAGTGGGAGGGAAGGGAAGAATTGACAAGGGAGTTGCGGAGGGAGCGGTCTTTGCGGAAGGCAGACAGGGGGGGAGATGGGAAGATGTGGGTCTATTGAATATAGAATTTGTGAGGTCATGTTACAGTTGTACAAGACAGTGAGTGGTGAGACCACATTTAGAGTATTGTGTTCAGTTTTAGTCACCATGTTATAGGAAAGATGTTACCAAGCTGGAAAGGGTGCAGAGAACATTTATGAGGATATTGCCAGGACTAGAGGACCTGAGGGAGAGGTTGAGCAGCCAGGACTTTATTCCTTCGAGCGCGGGATGATGCTGATCTTAAAGAGGTGTATAAGATCACGGGTGGAATAGAGAGGGTAAATTCACAGTTTTGTATCCAGAGAAGGGGGATAAAGAACCATAGGAGGTAGGTTTAAGGTGAGGGGGGAGGGGGAGCGTTAATCTGAATCCGAGGGGATTTTTTTACACAAAGGGTGGTGGGTGTATAGAACGAGCTGAGGAGGAGGGACTTGAGGCAGGCACTTAAACAACTTTTTTAAAAATTGGCCATTTACATGAACAAGATAGGTTTAGAGGGACATGGGCCAAATGTAGGCAAGTGGAACTAGTATAAATGGGACATCTTGGTCGGCATGGGCAAGTCGGGCAGAAGGGCTTGTTTCTGTGCTGTGCCAACTAAAAACTCAGCTGTTTTTCGACTAACCCCGGAGTCCTCCACAGTGGATCCGTATGGAACTATCCGCAAGGAAAGCTGCCGACTGCAACCCTCTTCCGCGAACAGGTGCGAGTTACCGTAAACCTCCCAATCATGAAAACAACCACTGGACCTGAAATGAACGAGAGCCTGACGGCTGGGACAAAGTGAAAGTGCAGCTTTCCATTTGAGCTGCAGTCTATTGAGTGTCTGCGTTTATTTGTGTATGTTTGCCTCTGTGAAGTAATTCGTTCTTCTAAATACATTTTAATAATTAAAACATTTAAAAACATTTTAACTATGCGTAAGATGGAACTGCAGATGCTGGTTTACACCGAAGATACACAAAGTGCTGGAGTAACAGCAGGTCAAACAGCATCTCTGGAGAAAAGGGAATAGGTGAGGTTTGGGGTGGAGACCCTTCTGTGCCTGATGAAAGGTCGCCACCCGGAACGTCACCTCCTCCTTTTCTCCAGAGATGCTGCCTGACCAGTTGGGTTACTCCAGCACTTTGTGTAAACCTTTTAACGAGACAATTGACGCAGTCTCCCACGTCGGTTAAGGGCTACTCCGTGAAGCAGCGAATGCCTTGTTTTCCGCGCATGGGGCGGTAGTTATTGCTTGCTCCCGAATCTCCAATACTGAAACAGAAACCGCGGGCAAGAGGGCGAAGTATTTAAATCCGTGTTTCCCACCCTGCATCGGGTTTCATGGGGAGGTGAAGTGCGATCGGTCAGGATGGATGTGGTCGGCGGGGATTAAGCGCGGCACAGGATACATCATCGGCCTGGTGACGGTTAGTGGCCACGTTTTTCTTTTCGCAGAAAAAGTCACTTTGTTGTGGTTAGGATGGGGTCACGGCAGAGGCGACTGTAGCAGTTTCACAGGTGAAACTGACGCCTGTGACGGGTGGGTGTGTGTGTGTCCCTGGTGTGTGTATGTGTGTAGCCGGCTGGGGACTCCTGAATATCGCCCTGACCTCGGCTTTAGGTGAAACTGCGCCAGATCTCCACACTAGTCACAAAGTGCTGGAGGAACTCAGTGGACAGACAGTGGTTTCGGGTCAGCAAGTGAAAGTTCCCGCAATGTGTAGGAAGGAACTGCAGATGCTGGTTTACGCCGAAGATAGGCACAAAATGCTAGAGGAAGGACAGGCAGCATCTCTGGGTCGGAGGGATGGGTGACATTTCGGGTCGAGACCCTTCTTCAGACTCAAAGGGTCTCGACCCGAAACGTAACCCATTCGTTTCTCTCCAAAGATGCTGCCTGTCCCGCTGAGTTACTCCATCCTGCATTCTGTGTCTATCTGAAGTGAAGGTTCACTTCGGTCTGAAGGAGAGTCCTGACCCGAACTCTCACCTGTCCATCCCCCCCCCCCCCCCCAGATGTTGCCTGACCCTCTGAGTTCCCCAGCACTTGGTATTTTGTTCAGGATTTCACCACCTACAGTTCTTTGTGACTTCAAGTGTTACTAATAAATAGTTAAGTAATAAGCTTAAGTAATAAATAGTTATTTCTGCTCTTTATTGCTGCTCTTTGCAGCTGCCCCTCTCTCCCCCTCACTCCCCTCTCCGTTAAACACCCCACCCCCAACCCCCTCACTTTCCCCCCCTCTCTCTTTCTCCCCCGCTCTCTCCTTTCCCTCCCCTCTCTTTTCATCCCTTCCCCCTCCCCTTCCCCCTCCCCCTCCTCTCTTCCCCCCCCCCCCCCTCTCTCCCTCTCGTTTCCATCCCTTTGTTTTGCGTGCTGTCCAATCAGATCAGATAAGATCTGTATATAAATACTATAGAGCCAAACTCATGAAAAATAAGCAGAGTCAAGGGCAAGGTTGAAGGTACAGAATACAGTTTTCAGCATTGTAGAACAAGAAAGAAAGAAGGCATGAAAGGGAATCTTCACATGTCCCAAATCTTATTCAATCAAAAATAAAGAGATCAAGATCAAGAGACATTTATGGTCACATGCACCAATTGGTACAGTGATATTTGGGGTCACCATACAAATAAAAAAGAACAAAACATGATAGTATTTTAACATAAACATCCCCTGCACAACGGAATCAACGTTTCCTACTGTGAGGGATGGCCCAAAGTTCAGTCATCCTCCTCTTTGTTGTCCTTGATGTACACCCGTGGTCAGGGCCTCCCGAGCCCTCCGCAGTCGCCGCTACGGGTGGCCCGATGCTCAGGCACTCTCGCCGGCATGATGGAACTCCGACGTCGGAATGGGAGAACCACCTCAGCGGTTTGGACCTCCGAATCGGCCACTTCCTACCGGAGTCCGCGGCTCCCAAAGTCCACAGGCCACGCTGAGTGGAGACCCACTCTGGCGGCCCTCGGCAAAGGGCCCCAGGGCACAGCGATGTTGAAGTCAGCGCCACCCGCGCTGGAAGCTCTTCAAACCAGAGCTCCGCAATGTATCCAGGAAAGGCCACTCCAATGCAGGTGGTAGGCCACGAGGAGGGGGTGAGGACGCGAGGAGAATAGTCACATCCTCGCCAGGAGGCGGCCTGGAGACGGTTTTCCCCCTTACCCTACCTACCCCCCCCCCTCCCCCACATAGAAAAACGAAAGAAACCTCTTCAAGATACAAGATAAACAAACTAAAAAATAAAAAAAGATGGAAAATAACAGACAGACTGTAGGCAGAAGCAGCCTTCATGCGGCGCCCCTAGTGGCCTCCTTTATATAATATAGATATGATGGGATGTTGTCCAATTTGGTAGGGCAACAATAAGAAGACAAAATGTTTTGTAATGGGAGAGACTGAAAGATATTAAGGGGGACCTAGATATCCTTGTACACTTCTCACTGAAAACATGTGTCTCTGCAACAAGCAGTTAAGAAGGCACACAGTTTATTGGCCTTTACTGCTAAAGGATTTGTTTACAAAGATGCATCCATCAAACTGCAATTAAGCAATCGTGAAACTGCCGCTGGAATATTCTGTATAATCCTAGTCTCCCAACCCGAGGAAGGAGAGAAGAGTGTAGTGAGAGTTTAGTTTAAAGAAGCAGCATAGCAACAGGTCCTTCGGCCAACCAAATACACATCAACCATCAATCACCCATTCACCCTAGTTATTCCACTTTTTTTTCCACTTTCCCACTTTCACATTCACTCCCTACACACCAGGAGCAATTTACAGAGGCCAATTAACCTCCAAATCTGTAAGTATTTGGAATTTGGGACAGTGAGGAAGGTTTTCCAAGATGTCAACAGGACGTAGATAAACTGGGGCAAGAAACGGCAGATAGAAATGAATTTGAACCAAAATGCAATGATTTGGACGTACCTATATATCCGTTCGTCTTTGGAATTTGGGATGAAACTGGAGCACCCCGAGGAAACTCATGCGGTCACAGGGAGAACATGCAAGCTCCGCAAAAACTGCACCCAAGTCCCTAGCGCTGTGGGGCAGCAGCTCTACCAGCTGCACCATTGTGCTGCCCCTGTTACTACAAAAGCTCAACAGATTGATTCTAGGGAGCAGGCAAAATGTGTAGGAAGGAACTGCAGATGCTGGTTTACACCAATGATAAAAAAGCATCTGGAGAAGGGTTCCGACCCAAAGCATCACATATTCCTTTTCTCCAGAGATGCTGCCTGACCCGCTGAGTTACTCCAGCACTTTGTCTCTATCGTGGGAGAAGGGTTTTGTCGGAGAGGTTAAGTGGATTGATCCTCGAGAGAATTTGAAAGAATGAGAGATTATCTCATGAAAAACTCCCAATCTTTTGATGTGGTGTGCAATGATAATTACAGGACACTAATGAGCTTGTGTATCCAGTGCTGACATTCAGAAATCATGGATCATGTAAAGTAGGCCAAATGCCCCTCATACATTGAATAGAATTGGTTTGAAAGATGAAGCGTAGAAACCTGCCCTCCGGCCACCAAATCTGTGCCGAACACACTACCTCTACCCACTTTCTATGCTATCCCACTTTCACATCCAGTGCCTACACACTAGGGGCAATTTACAGAGATCAATTAACCTACAAATCATCACATCTTTGGAATGTGGGGGAAACCGGAGCACCCGGAGGAAGCCCACACGGTCACAGGGAAAACGTACAAACTCCAGCCATGATTTGAGTCAAGATCTTTCTTTTAAAGAAGGGTCTCAACCTGAAGCGGCGCCTATCCCTTCCCTCCACAAATGCTGCCTGACCCACTGAGCTCCTCCAGCACACTGTGTTTTGCCCCAAATTCCAGCATCTGCAGTTCCATTGTGTTTCTGTGTATTTCTTATGTTTGTCACAGAAAGAAAGTAATGGAGCTCGAGATCCTACCTTACTTCACTGAGTATTTCAATGTTCTCTTTAATTTTGAGCACTGGAGCATGTTGTGACACAGGTGTGGTATAATGGACTGTGAGGAGGGTTATCTAAGATTACAACAGATTGTAGACAAACTTGGAAACTGAGCCTAAGGAACGGCAGGTAGAATTTTATTTTAGCCAAAATACAATGATTTGGACTTGCACGTTAAACCAGGGAAGACTTAAGGCATTACCCTGGAATGCAAATGCATTGGTCCCTGAAAGTGGTGACACAAGTAGACAGTGAAAATAAAGACATGCTCTGCTTAAATTCCTCCTCTTGCTCATTACTGGACTTGTCATTTTCCCTTTTAGTTTTCAGAACTATACCGTGGCCCTCAGTTATAGTGATAGTAATTTAACACGAAATTGAGCCCTTAAGCCCAACACATCCATACTGACCAAAATGCCCCATCTAAACTAATCCCATTTTCTCACATTTAGCCCATATCCATCTAAACCTTTCCTATCCAAATACCTGTCCAAGGGCATTGATACCCTTGATACCATTTCCTAATAAAATCCATTCATCTCAAATTTCAAATGGTTAAATTTGAAATCTTCAGAAGTTCTCCGATGAAAGAATTCTAGATTTCCTCTTTGCTTGGACGAGAAATGTTTTTTGGCCCACGTCTCACTTTTAAGTCATGGCTTCTTGTTTTAAACAAGAACCAACCTCCCTTCCATTGACCCCGTTTCTCCCTCACGCTGCCTCGGCAAGGCCAGCGACATAATCAAGAACGAGTCAGACCCTGGCCGCTCCCTCTTCTCCCCACTCCCTTTGGACAAATGTATAGAAGTGTGAAAACGCACATCTCCAGATTTAGGGACAGTTTCTTCCCAGCTGCTATCAGGCAAAGGAATCATCCTATCCCAATTAGAGAGGAGTCTTGAATTAATATCTACCACATTGGCGACCCTCAGACTATCTTTAATCGGACTTTACTGGCTTTACCTTGCACTAAACGTTATTCCCTTATCATGTATCTATACACTGTAAATAGCTCGACTGTAGTCATGTATTGTCTTTCAGCTGGCTGGATAGCACACAGCAAAAGCTTTTCATTCCACACATGACAATAAACTAAACTTTCCCATCCAGATAAATGAGTTTCCAACAATGCTATCACTTCTATTCCTGACCTCACCCACTTCCATGGGATCGTCTCCTAATTATCAATGCTTAAGGAAGTGCAATCCAGAGCATGCAGTCTATTCCAGTAAATCAGCATTGCCTTCAAAAGGCAACATTTTTGCTACCACGATGTATGCAAAACACTGTAGGCTCTGACCACTCATTTGTATAACTGTAAGATATTATTGTTGTTTAGTTTAGTTTATTGTCACGTGTAATGATGAGGTAGAGTGAAAAGTCTTTTGTTGCTTGCTAACCAGTCAGCAGAAAGGCTATATGTACATGATTACAATCAAGCCCTCTGCAGTGTTCAGGATAAAATAAATGATGTTTAGTGCAAGATAAAGTCCAGTAGAGTCCGATTAAAGATGGTCCGGGGGTCTTCAATGAGGTGGATTGTAGCTCAGGACTGCTCTCTGATTGTGGTAGGATGGTTCAGTTGCCTGATAACAGCTGAGAAGAAACTGTCCCTGAATCTGGTGGTGTGCGTTTTTACACTTCTGTACTTTTTGCCTGATGTGAGTGGGGAAAAGAAGGAATCACCGAGGTAAGACTCATCCTTGATTATGCTGGTGGCCTTGCGGAGGCAGGCAAGTTCATCAAATCATAAACGCTATTGTTATTGATTCACAAACCTGTACAGCAGAGAAAGGGGTCTTCGGCCCACCATGTCCATGCCGGCATTTTAGTCCAACTAATGCAATTCCATTTGGCTGCATTATGACTGTATCCTTCTAAGCTGGCCTCTGAACAATCTGACTAACAGCATGCTAAACGTAGTAATTGGTATCTGAATTCACCACCTATCTGACAGTATAGCATTATAGATAACAACATGTCCACACCAGCCAACATATCCCATCCACATTAGTTTAACTTGCCTGCGTTTGGCCTATATCCCTCTCAACTTGTCCTATCCATGTACCTGTCTAATTGTTTCTTGGACATTGCAATAGTACCTGCCTCAACTACCTCTGCCAGCAGCTCGTTCAATACACCCGCCTTTGTGTGAAAAAGTTACCCCTCAAGTTCCTATTAAATCTTTCCCCCCTCACAAACCAATGGCCTCTGGTTCTAGATTTCTCCTACTCTGGGCAAGAGTTTGTGCGTCTACCCAATCTATTTCTCTAATGGAATCATGGACTTGGACACAGAGGCTTTTCAGTTCATCAATATTCCTTAGTGCTGCCATTGACTATATATGTCCTACCTCCACTTGAGCTCCCAGTATGTATCAACTCCCACTTTAGTTTAGAGATACAGATACAGTGCGGAAACAGGCCCTTCGGCCCTCCTAGTCCACACCGACCAGCGATCTTCACACATCAACACTATCCTACACACACTAGGGATAATTTACACTTATACCATGACAATTAACCTACAAACCTGTACGTCTTTGGGGTGTGGGAGGGGACTGAAGATCTCTGAGAACACCCAGGCAGTCACGGTGAGAATGTACCAACTCTGTGCAGACAGCGCCCGTAGTCAGGATCGAGCCAGTGTCTCTGGCGCTGCAAGCTCTGGAAGGCAGCAAATGTGCCGCTGCGCCACTGTGCGCCCTCAGAATTTGGCAGGTTTAAAATTCCATTCGCCAATGCTCTGCCCAACTTGTCATCTGATCTACGTCTTACTATAGCCTGACAAACCTGCCCTGCAATCCGTAACACCAATAATTTTAATGTAGCCTGCAAATTTACTAATCTCTTACATTCATGCCCAATTTACCAGAATAAAACACAAAGGTTCCAGCACCCATCCCACTGAAACTAATGGTGACAGATTTGCAATCAGAAAAAAAACACCCTTCCACCACAATGCTCTGCCTCCTATCAACAAGCCTATTATGGATCCTAAGTGCCTTAACATGCAAGCTTGCCAAATGCCGTGCCAAAGTCCATAGAGACAACATCTTACAAAATCTCCTTTGCTTTCTTAATACAATACAATAATACTTTATTTGCAAAGTATGTTTTGCAACATACGAGGAATTTCATTTGTCAAGTTATTCATACAAATAAAAAGCAACAGGACGCAAAATACATTTTAACATAAACATCCACCACAGTGACTCCTCCACATTCCTCACTGTGATGGATGGCAAAAAAAAAGTTACATTTCTTCCCTTCTTTGCTCTCCCGTGGTCGGGGGCCTCGAGCCTTCAGTTGATGGGATGATCTTACTCCCGTAGCCAGCGGCGAGCCTTCCTGGTTGGGCGATCAAGCTGCTGCATCGGAGGATCTCAGCTCCCCTGCGGCGAGCGATCGGACCCCAGGTCGGGGTTGTCGAACCTTCTGCATCGTTGGAGCTCCCGACTCGGTCTCTCCCGAGACAGCGAGCCCTTGATGTTAAAGTCCCAGGCAAGGTAAGTCTGTGCCCCTGCAGTGGGGCCCAAAGTCAGTCCCTAGCGAGGTCTCCAGCTCCATGATGTTAGGCCACAGAGCAGGCACGTGCCGTGAGTAATTACTCAGGGTAGGCACTCAGTCGGCTTTAAAAAAAAATTAAACCGCGCATGCGCAGATTGTTCTCTCCGTAAAAATAAAAATTACAAATAAAAGCAGTAACAATTCAATTTGCCCAAGGCTTCCGAGTTTCCTTTATTCTGAATTACTGAATGGGTGGGTGGTGAAGGGTGATGCAGGTGGAGAGATGGTGGGAAAAATGGGAGGGAAAAGTTGAATCAGTTGTCATCTTATTGAAAGACAACACTTGTTCAAGGGACCAATTGGGGGGACAGTTCCTTTCACAGCGTGTGGGAGGGTAGCCAGGGGTAAAGTTGCGGGGAGAGCAGGAGTGTTGAGGAGGAGGGGGTCGGGGATAATGCCAGTAACTCACTCACTGCTGCTGCAGTGCTCCGGGCGCGAAGCCACGCACTGTAGCCGGGGATAGAAGCAGCTCGGGGAGCTGCGAGCGGCCGCCGGGCCCCGACAGCAGAACTGGTTGCCACTTCAGCGCCTTCTGCCAGCCTGCTCACCTCTGGCAGTGCTCTCCGTCTGAACACCTCTCACCTGCCGCTCGCTCATGTCAGTGGCTCCCTGCAAATCCTTAAATTCCCACAGCCAAGTGACCTCAATCGCGCTGTCGGAATTTAAGGACATGAGTGAGGCCAGCGAGCGGCAGGAGAGAGATTTTTAGACTGAGAGCTGCCAGAGGCGAGCGGGGGCCGGCAGAAGGCACCGAGATGGCGGCCGGTTCTGCTGTCAGGTACCGGCGGCCACCTGAGCTATTTCTCCCCCCCGGCCTCAATGTAGTGGCATTGCACGCCTCTGTGCAAGGAGCGTCGCAAGTGGCATTATCCCGATCCCCTCCTTCACAACATTCGTGCCCTCCCCGCAACTTTACCCCGGGCCAGATTCCCCAAACGCTGTGAAAGGAGCTCTGTCCCCACCCCGGGAAATACGGTATTTAAAAACATCACCAATAAATGTACTTACCACATCATTGGTACACGAGCTCCATTCTTCTCTCTCCGTTTCCAAAGATACACTTAAAATAATGCCAATTCATATTTGAAAACTCCGCCAAGAAACTCGTCACTGTTATGCCACATATTTTGCAACCAGTGAATAAGCATGAAAAACAACATATCTATATTTGGTGTTCCATTTAACCAGAGTTTCATAATACGGTGTGATTCAACACCAATTCTGTGTTGCCATTGACCTTTATTTGATGATTCTCCTGTGGAAAACGAGATTATGTAACTACTCCAGGGGTCTTTAATTGATTCCACCCACGTGACTAACATATGCCATCATCATAATGTATCAACATGAAGCTGAGCATGTAGATATGCATATTTGCTCAATCACTCTTTAACCCATACAATACATGTAAGGGTCTTTAGATAGTTGATACCAATAAAAGAAGAATTGGTAAGTCATGCAAATCTGCTCCACCTCTAAACTCGAGATGATATTCACAATTTTGTGTCCGCCGTAAACGGCAACTGTGGCCCAATTTCCGAGCCAGTCTTGCAAGGCAATCTTGGCCCTTATACTGGGCCTCCCGAATTCTAACCTGCTTGGAATGCTAGTATTGTCCATTTTTACATGGTTAGACCCCTCAAAGTAGATGATAATGTCTCAATCATTTGTATTGTATAACTAAGTGTACATCTTACCAAGTTGTAAGTGGTCCCTTAATTGTAGAGTAGCACAGGTAGAGTGCGTGGAACCTCTGGCCAGCTTTCATGCTGCCACCAGCTTCAGTGAACGGCTTACTGCCAATGAAGACGTGGGGTGCGTTGTCGCTGAAACTATGAAACCTTATTCATTCCAATAGCTTGTGCTTCGTCCTCCAGGTTTCGCCTATGAAAAGGTCTTACCTGAATAAAAGATTCGGCAGCCAGCTCTAATGTCCCCCTGATAGTGGTGTTCACTGCATATGTGTTGGTATGGCAACCTTGCTGCCAGGCATAGACCTCTGGCACGTGCCCTGCATCCCTTGGGCATGCTCTACGGCTATACCCTCAGATTCGGCGTTATACTGATCCCGCATGCTCTCCTCTTACATGAGGGAGCCATTAAGCAGCCCTGTTACAAGGTGCTGCTGGCGCGGCTTCAGCAATATGCCGACTTTGCCATGGACCCGGCGTCAGACTAATACTGACGCGGCATGCTCTCCTCTTACATGAGGGAGACATTAAGCAGGCCTGCTACGAGGCGCTGCTGATGCAATTTCCCATTTAGGGCCATTAGCACCATTTTGCAATATAATGAAATATTTACCTAACGGCTACTGGAGCAGTAATGAATACTGTTTGTCCATCATTGTGACTTTATCAACTTCAGCTATGATAACAATTTCGTTAACAATGACCTACATGGCACTTTATAGTTTACCATTTAACAAGATAACAGTTCTCCTACTTGCACAGCTGAATCCCATCTATACTATTGCCAATTAGTCTAACGACTAGAAGGCTGTTTTATAACAACAAAGCTGTTACAGGAGTCTATTGACTGCAATCTGTTGCCCAAGCCAGCGTCAACGGCCAATTGAATAGCTAAAGGTAAATCTCAATGTCCTACAAGTCTATTTGATAGGAACATAATCTAACTGGATAGAGGAGCCCAATTTCTCAAATATAATTTGAGACTTAACAGTGGATTTTAGCACATACATAACCAGTGTTTTTGAACTGTGAATAGTCCTCTTTGTATGCTTTTTTGTCATCATTCTGTTATATTGCCTTATCCTAGCAATGCCTCCTCATCCCCCATGATCACTGTAAATGGAATACCCTAATAAACAGCCTATTCCCATGAAGCAGCCCTGAACAAGGTACTGCTGGCACCCATGAAGCAGCCCTGAACAAAGGTGCTGCTGGTGTGGCCTTTCCCATAGGCCAGTATTTGCCATAGATTTGGCATTCTCATGAAGCAGCCCTGAGCAAAGGTGCTGCTGGCACAGCCTCTCCAATAGGCTAGCCTGCCATAACTTGGCATCCCCATGAAACAGCCGTAGGCAAAGGTGCTGCTGGCACAACCTCTCTAATAGGCTGACACTGTCATAAACTTTACTGCTGGCGCGGGCTCTCACATTAACCCGCTCTGACCCAACTCCTGCTGTAGGAGTCTCTGGATTCACATTCCCGGGAATCTTTCTTTGTCGGACTGACCATTTTTGTCAGTTGTCCCTATATCCTGGGGATGACTGCGGTTTGGGATCCGCATTGCTGGATTTCCTCTCCCCAGAAATCCATATAAGTATATATATATACCCGCGGTAACCCTCCCGGTACCTGGGCTGACCGTTCAGGTCAGTTTAACCCCATATCCTGGGACTGCTGCGGTCTGGAACCGCATATTCTTGGGTTTCCCCTCCCCGGGAACCCAACGTCTAGAGTCACTGACCGTGTTATCAGTGACTCCGATCGCGAAACCCGACATTCGCCAGCTCCCCGCTTCCGCGGTCGGATCAAGGTTTCCCCAAAGCCCTGAGCTGGTTCCCTTGTCGGCCGTCGCGAACATCCCGCAAAAACCTCTGAGGTTCCTGCAGGAGCCTACAACAGGTAAGGAATACCACTTACCTGAAGTTTAGACTTCCCATTGGAGGAGCTCCGCTGCTCCACCGGTCGCCTGCACGAAAGCTTCTGACGTAATGACGCACGTGTGGCTGTACGTGGTTTTTTACGTAGTCACTCACATGACTCAGAAGTAAAATTAGATAATTGCAAGGATAGGATAGGTTTAGCGGGATATAGACCAAACGCAGGCAGGTGGGAATACTGAAGTTGGGATCTATTGGTCGGTGTGGGCAAGTTGGGCATGTACAAACTCTGTACAGATAGCACCCGTAGTTGGGTATGGGCATGTTTCCGCGCACACAACCCTAATCCTACTTCGACAACAGAATCTAAGAACCACCTCTTGCAGTACAATGATTATTTTTCTACTTGTGTTTTGCACTAATGTATTGTTTTTTTCTGTAGTCTTATTTCTTTTTTGCTGCCTTGCGGAATGTATGTGTAATTTAATGTTAAGTTACATACAGCTTATGTTTTTACATGTTGGCTGAGTCTATGTGCCTGTGGTCCTGCTACAGGCGAGAGTTTCATTGCCCTGATTCTCACTGTATTTGTGGTGACGACAATAAACTCAACTGTACTGTATTTTGTTTCCCCACGTCATTCTGACATAGATCCTATGTGGCTCTTGGCATTTATTCACCTTTAAACATTCCAAGACATCTAATACCACCATCTCAATACCTGCATGCTCAAACCCGAACTCCTTATACTCCACATACTTCACCTTGGTGAATACAGATGAGAAGTATTCATATCTAGTATTTCCTCACCTCTTGGCCACGCATATCAATTCCCCCTCCTATTCTTTAGTTTAGTTTAGAGATACAGCGCGGAAACAGGCCCTTCGGCCCACCAAGTCCGCACCGCCCAGCGATCCCCTGCGCGTTAACACTATTCGACACACGCTACGGACAATTTACACTTATACCAAGCCGATTTACCTACATATTTGTACGTCTTTGGAGTATGGGAGGAAACCGAAGATCTAGGAGAAAACACATGCAGTCACGGGGAGAACGGACAAACTCCGTACACACAGCACCCATAGCCGGGATCGAACATGGGTTTCCGGAGTTGCAAGCGCTATAAGGCAGCAACTCTACCGCTGCGCCACCGTACATCGTACATGGCTCCCTCATGTGTATGATTGTGAAGGAGACATTCCCCTCCGTCCCCCCTTTCCATGGCTGCCTTCTTGTTCCTAATAACTTATAGAATGATTTAGGATTCTTCTTAATTGTATTTGCAGGAGATATTTCAAGACCTCTATTTCCTTGAAAGAACCCCCTATTATTGCAGCGTTATGGTGGCACAGCAGTAGAGTTGCTGCTTTATAGCGTCAGAGTCCCGGATTTGATCCTGACTATGGGTGCTGTCCATTCGAAGTTTGTACGTTCTCACTATAACCACGTGGGTTTTACCCAGGTGCTCCGGTTTCCTCTCACATTCCAAAGACGTATAGATTTATAGGTTAAATGGCTTCAATAAAAATTGTAAATTGTCCCTCGTGCTTACGATAGTTACATTGTTTTGTACCTGGCTCCATTAGCATGTAATGGCTTCTGCATTTTGAACTGTAAATAGTTAACGGTAGTTCTTGGCTGCAAAAGTGCCCGCGGCCATCAAGCCCAGACTGTTACTGCTCAGGTTAAGGTGCTGAAAAAAACAATCATGTCTTAATCACACACACTACTACTGCTTGAGCAAAGTGTTTTTCCATCACCCCTGCCATGCCAAGATGATCAGGCCAAGATACGGTGACTCTTTACATGCTGGTCCCAGAGGAGGGTGTGTTATCATCTGGGGCAACAGAGTGATGCATAAGGGGCGGCACAGCGGTAGAGTTGCTTCCTTACAGCGCAAGACGTCCGGGTTCGATCCTGACTACGGGTGCTGTCTATACAAAGTTTGTACATTCTCCCTGTGACCGCGTGGGTTTCTCCGGGTGCTCTGGTTTTCTCCCACAATCCAAAGACATACAGGTTTCTAGGTTAATTGGCTTCTGTGAAATGTAAATTGTCCCTAGTGTATAGGATAGTGCTAGTGTCCAGGGTGATCGCTGGTCGGCACGGACTCGGTGGGACAAAGGGCCTGTTTCCACACTGTATCTCTAAAGTCTAAATTCTACACAATCGCACCACTTAAAAAAATCTTTTCCATCTGTAAATCTATCACTATTTCTAGACGATACAATGCTGAGAACTATATGCTGCACTCTGGTACCTTTAGCTTCACTCTACCTTTTGTACTTGTGTTTGGTTTGATTGCATTTGTGTGCAGTATTATTTGACTTGATTGGGTAGTGCACAAAGAAAAGCCTTTCACTGTACACGTGACAATAATAAACTTAAACCCTAAACCCAAGCTGCTAGTGAAACATCTCATGGAGGCTACGGCAAATGGAAAACCACGTGCGAGGGGCCCTAAAGTTTTGCAATGGGATGATCAATTCCCTTTAAGCATTACACATGATTTAATCAATACATTTTGAATGAATGAATAAGTTTATTGGCCAAATATTCACATACAAGGAATTTGCCTTGGTGCTCCGCCCGCAAGTGACAACGACATACAGTGACGGTTAAGAATGACACATGAAACATTAAACATTAATAATAAAACACTATTGATTAAACATGAATTAAATAAAATACCAGAGCATAAGGAGGCTACAGAATTTTGGTTATTGAGTAGAGCTATTACTCGTGGGAAAAAAGCTGTTTTTCCATCTGGCCCTGGCAGCTTTGACAGTCCGAAGTCACCTTCCAGAGGCAAGTGAGTTAAAGAGTTTGAGGCCAGGGTGAGAGGGGTCAGAGATGATCTTACCCACTTGCTTCCTAGCCCTTGCAGTGTACAGTTCGTCAATGGAGGGAAGGTTGCAGCCAATAACCTTCTCTGCTGATCGGATGATTTGCTGCAGCCTCCGGGCGTCATGCTTGGTAGCTGAGCCAAACCAGACCATGATGGAGAAGGTGATGACAGACTCTACGATGGCCATGTAGAATTGGACCATCATTGCCTGTAGCAGATTGTGCTTTCCTCCACTGCCACATTTTGACTGGAACATTTAATTCTATTATTTTCAACAACCAAAATGTTAGTGCATTTTCTAACATACCAAGCTCAGGAGGCACAAGAAAAGTGGAATTGATTTTATGAGATCTGAAAGATAGTAACTTTTTTTTGTATTATCTTTATACCTGCAGGTGAACTGAATTCTGGAAATGGATTTATGCCTCACATTTTATCTTTATTGCATTCTACACTTATGCGTACCCTCTGCTGAAAGTAAGTACCTAAAACCCAGAGGCCTGGGTTCGATCCTGACCTCGGCTGCTGTATGTGTGGTGTTTGCAAGTTCCCCTTGTGACGGTGTGGGTTTCCTCTGGTGCTCTGGTTTCCTCCCACATCTCAAAAGACGGATATTCAGGTTAACTGGCCTCTGTAAATTGCCCATGACTTGTAGGGAGAGTAAGCGAAAGAGGGATAACATAGAACTAATATGAACATAGAACATAGAACTAAGATGAACGAGTGATTGATGGTTTGTGCAGATTTAGTGGGCCGAAAGACCTATTTCTACGCCATATTTCTAAACTAATAGAAGTTGATGGAAGTTTATGGATATGCAGGGAATGGAGGCATATTGTTCATGTGCAGGCAGATGAGGTTAGTTTATGTTGACAAGATGTTTGGCACATTTTAGTTTTTAGTTCAGAGATACAGCATACAATCAGCATAGGCCCACCGAGCCTATGCCAACCATGATCACCCGTACACTAGTTCTATGTTATCCCACTATTGCACCCTGCATACTTAGGACAACTTACAGGCCAATTAAACTACAAACCCGCTCGTCTTTGGAATACAGGAGGAAACCAGAGAAAACTCACATGGTCACAGGGAGAACTTGCAAACTCCACACGGATAGCACCCAAGGTAAGGATCGAACCCGGGTCTTTGCCGCTGTGAGGCAGCAGCTCTACTGTTGCAGCACTGTGTTCTAAAAGGCCTGTTCCTCTGCTGTACTCATCTATGTTCTATGATTTTCAGCATTTTTGCATTTGGTTTGTGACAAATCAGTGACAGGAATTCTGCATGAGGATGCCACCCTACCATGCAAAAGTGATACAACAGGTCCAATTAACATCACACTAATAAAACTGCATCAAGATCAAACCCGTGATGAAAAATTGATCTTTAACACAAGTGAAAATGTTCGCAGAGGTCAGAATCGAATCCAATTACGTTGTCAAGATGAATTGCATTGTCCACATGATCTGTCGCTGATAATCCACAAAACGGAGCTGTCAGATAACGGAACATATCAGTATATTGTGCGTGCAAAACATGGACATGACTCTAAATTAATTAATTTGATAATTGAAGGTGAGTAATATTGTACTTCCTCTGCTTTTCTTTCATTTAAAAAATATTGGTTAGAATTAATTATTAATAAATTGCAGCTTTCCACTTCCAAAGCACGTGTGAGTTTGGTAAACTTATGCAATGTTGAGGATTACATTCAGAAAGTATTACCACGGCATTAAAAAAAACCCCTCTATTTTAATTTAGTGGGCAGTACAGTGGCACAGCTGTAGTTGAGCAGCTGCCTCACAGCGCCAGAGAACCGGGTTTGATCCTGACCTCGGGTGCTGTCTCTGTGGAGTTTGCATGTTCTCCCTATGACCACGTGGGTTTCCTCCGGGTGCTCTGGTTTCCTCCCACATAACAAAGTTGTGTGGGTTGTGGGGATTAATTAGTCTCTATAAAAGAAAGCCTCCCCCTAGTGTGCAGGGAGTGGATGAATAAGTGAGATAATGTGTGGGGAGGAACTGCAGATGCTGGTTTAAACAGAAAATAAACACAAAATGCTGGAGTAACTCAGCGGGCCAGGCAGTATCTCTGGAGAGAAGGAATGGGTGACGTTTCTGGTTGAGACCCTTATCATAGAGTGATAGTATGGAATCGGGCCCATCAGCCCACCGAGCCCATGCCAATCATGATCACCCATAAACTAGTTCTGTGTTATCCCCCTTTGCGCCCTGCACACTTTGGGCAACTTACAGAGGCCAATAAATCTACAAACCCGCACGTCTTTGGAATACAGGAGGAAACCGGAGAAAACCCACGCGGTCACATTGTGAGCGTGCAAACTCCATACAGATAGCACCCAAGGTGAGGATCAAACCCAGGTCTTTGCCGCTGTGAGGCAGCAGCTCTACTGTTGCACCACAGTGTTCTAAAAGGCCTGTTCCTCTGCTGTACTCATCTTTCTATGATTTTCAGCATTTGTGAATTTGGTTTGTAACGAATCAGTGACAGAATACTGCATGAGGATGCCACCCTACCATGCAAAATAGATACAACAGGTCCAATTAACATCACACTAATAAAACTGCATCAAGATCCAACCCGTGATGAAACATTGATCTTTAACTCAAGTGAAAATGTTCGTAGAGGTCAGGATCGAATCCAATTACGTTATCAAGATCCATATGATCTGTCACTGATAATCCATAAAACGGAACTGTGAGATAACGGAACGTATCTGTATACTGCGCGTACAGATCATGGACATGACTTTGCGCTCATCACTTTGATCATTGAAGGTTACTCATCCACTCCCTGGTGGATGAGGAAGTGAGTGGATGAGTAAGTGAGATCATGTGTTGGGAGGAACTGCAGATTCTGGTTTATACGGAAAATAGACACAAAATGCTGGAGTAACTCAGCGGGCCAGGCAGCATCTGTGAAGCGAAGGAATGGGTGACGTTTCGGGTCGAGACCCTTAGTCATAGAGTGATACAGTGTGGAAATGGGCCCTTCGGCCTAACTCGCCCACACCGGCCAACAGTGTCCCAGCTACTCTAGTCCCACTTGCCAGCGCTTGGTCCATATCTCTCCAAACCTGTCCTATCCATATACCTGTCTTATTGTTTCTTAAATGATGGGATAGTCCCAGCCTCAACTACCTCCTCTGGCAGCTTGTTCCATACACCCAAGATCATTTGTGTGAAAAAGTCGCTCCTCCGATTCCTATTAAATCTTTTCTCCTTCACCTTGAACCTATGTCCTCTGGTCCTTGATTCCCCTACTCTGGGCAAAAGACTCTGTGCATCTACCCAATCTATTCCTCTCATGAAGATTCAGTTTACATAGTAAATGTTGTGAGAATTGAGAAAATAGAAGGTTTTGATGGAGAAATATCAGATATTGATAAATTGTGCATCAAAGTGACCTTTGTGGATGACAAGTAGAGAAGTCTTATTATTGATACAGAAAGTTCATCAGTTTTCTGCTATTTGAAGAGAGCAAGGAGCTGTAATCTATCCAGTCATTTCAAATGAAAGCTAAATAAATGTGAAGGAACTGGATGATATTTGGCATTTCTGGCTTGGTGCCGTCCAATCTGCAACTCCAAAGCCCCCTTATCCTGTATCTACCTATCACTCACCAGGATTTGTCATGCCCCCACCTCTTTTCCGGCTTTTCCCCCTCCCTCCTGCAGTCTTAAGAAGCGTCCTGACCTGAAACTCCACCGATCCATGTCTTCCAGAGATGCTGCGTGTGTTAAGGGCCTGTCCCACTTTCACGACCTAATTCACGACCTCTGCCGACTTTGCCCTTGAATCATACTCGCAGCATGGCCGTCACGAGGCCGTAGGAGGTTGTAGGTAGGTCGTAGCAAGCTGTGATGCTAGTCGTAGGTATTCATGGCATCAAGTAGGTCGGGGCGTTTTTTCTAGCATGATGAAAAATGTCCACGAGTAAAAAAGGTTGTGAAAGTGGAACAGGCCCTCAACTCCGGCACTTTATTTTTGTTTGTAAACCAGCATCTACATTTCTTTGTTTTTCCGACTTTCATAAGGTTTCATAGGCACTTATACCTTTAATGGTATATATGGACATATGGAGTTGGCAGTGATGTCCCCGAGATAAAAGTCCAGAAATCCTAGTACTGGAAATCTGCATTGAGGATATCTGTTGAGTGTGTTATTTGGCTTGGACACTCCATTTATAGCAGCTCCTACAACTATGATCTCTAGATTTGCAGATAAGACTGAGTAATGGAGAACTCTTAGCACATATTGTATCTCAGTTTACTTTAATCTCATGGTTCATTTGAGACCTGATCTATCATGTAAGAAAGCAGTGGATTTAATCTGTGTAGTGAGTCCTATCAATGCAAGCCGTTGTATAAAGAAAGCTGGGAAAACAATATTTGTAATGCTGCATCGAATAAAAATGAACTGCAGATCCTGGTTAGACACAAAATGCTGGAGTAACTCAGCGGGTCAGGCAGCATATCTGGAGATTTTTTTTTTAGTTTTGTTTACAGCCCACCATGACCGAGCTCCATCTAATGTCTTTTGAATGCATCCAGTGAGTTGGCCTCCACTGGCTTTTGAGGTAGAGAATTCCACAAATTCACAACTCTCTGGGTGAAAAAGAGTTTCCTCATCTCGGTTCTAAATGGCCTTCCCCGTATTCTTAAACAGTGGCCCCTGATTCTGGACTCCCCCAACATCGGGAGCATGTTTCCTGCATCTAACGTGTCCAATCCCTTAATAATTTATTTAAATTTTTATAAGACACCCATTCGTCCTTCTAAAGTCCAGTGCATACAAGCCCAGTTGTTCCATTCTTTCATCATATGACAGTCCCGCATTCCCGCCTCAACCTACACTGCACTCCCTCAACAATAAGAATGTACATCATCAAGTTAGGAGACCAAACCTGCACACAATACTCCAAGTGTGGTCTCATCAAGGCACTGTACAACTGCATAAGGACCTATTTGTTCTTATACTCAAATTATCTCGTTATGAAGGCCAACATGCCATTAGCTTTCTTCATTGGTTGTTGTAGCTGCATGCCTACTTTCAGTGACTGATGTACAAGAACACCCAGGTCTCGTTGCACTTCTCCTTTTCCCAATCTGACTTTTCTGTCCTGGGCCTCCTCCATTGTCAGAGTGAGGCCCAGCGAAAATTGGAGGAGCAGCACCTCATATTTCGCTTCGGTAGTTTACACGCCAGTGGTATGAACATTGCTTCTCTAACTTCAGTTAGCCCTTGCTTTCCCTATCCATCCCCTTCACCTTCCGTTCAACCACCAGTCTTAGTGTATCTGCCTACATTCTATATTTGCCCCGCCCCCTCCAGTGACATCAGTCCGAAGAAGGGTCTCGACCCGAAACGTCGCCCATTCCTTCGCTCCTGAGATGCTGCCTCACCCGCTGAGTTACTCCAGCATTTTTGGGTCTACCATTCAAATAATAATCTGCCTTCTTGTTCTTGCCACCAAATTGGATAACCTCATATTTATCCACATTATACTGCATCTGCCATGCATCTGCCCACTCATCCAACCTATCGAATTCACCCTGCATCCTCATTGCATCATCTTCACAGTTCACCCTGCCACCCAGCATTGTGTCATCTGCAACTTTGCTAATGTTACTTTTAATTCCTTCAACTAAATCAATAATATTTATTGTGAATAGCTGCACTCCCAGTATCGAGCCTTGTGACACCCTGCCAATCACTACCTGTCATTCTGAAAGGGAACCGTTAATCCCTACTCTTTGTTCCTGTCTGACAATCATAGAAACAGAAACATAGAAAATAGGTGCAGGAGGAGGCCATTCGGCCCTACGAGCCAGCACAGCCATTCATTGTGATCATGGCTGATCGTCCCCAATCCATAACCCGTGCCTGCCTTCTCCTCATATCCCTTGATTCCACTAGCCCCTAGAGCTCTATCTAACTCTCTCTCTTAAATCCATCTAGTGATTTGGCCTCCACTGCCCTCTGTGGCAGGGAATTCCACAAATTCACAACTCTGTGGGTGAAAAAGTTTTTTCTCACCTCAGTCTTAAATGGCCTCCCCTTTATTCTAAGACTGTGGTCCCTGGTTCTGGATTCACCCAATATTGGGAACATTTTTCCTGCATCTAGCTTGTCCATTCGTTTTATAATTTTATATGTTTCTATATTCCCCCTCATCCTTCTAAACTCCAGTGAATACAAGCCTAGTCTTTTCAATTTTCATCATATGACAGTCCCACCATCCCAAGGATCAATCGTATGAACCTACGCTGCCCTGCCTCAATCACAAGGATGACCTTCCTCAAATTAGGAGATCAAAACTGTACACAATACTCCAGATGTACTCTTACCAGAGCCCTATACAAATGCAGAAGAACCTCTTTACTCCGATACTGAAATCCTCTTGTTATGAAGGCCAACATTCCATTAGCTTTCTTCACTGCCTGCTGTACCTGCATGCCAACTTTTAGTGACTGGTATACAAGGACAATGCTGTACAATCAATTTTCAATCCATGTCAATACCCGACCCCCAATACCATGTGCTCTAATTTTGTCCGCTAATGTGGGACCTTATCAAAGGCTTTTTGAAAGTCCAGATACACCACATCTACTGGCTCCCCCTTATCCATTCTACTTGTTACATCCTCAAAAAATCCCAAAAGATTAGTCAAGCAAGATTCCCCCTTTGTGAATCCATGCTGACTTGGACTGATCCTGCTACTGATATCCAAATGCGCTGCGATTACATCTTTAATTATCGACTCCAGCATCTTCCACACCACCAATGTCAGGCTAACTGGTCTATAATTCCCTGCTTTGTCTCACCCTCCTTTCTTTAAAAAGTGGGATAACATTAGCTACCCTACAATCCATAGGAACTTATCCAGAATCTATAGAACATTGGAAAATGATCACCAATGCCTCCACAATTTCTAAAGCCACTTCTTTAAGTACCCTGGGATGTAGACCACCAGGCCCTGGGGATTTATCAGTCTTCAGTCCCACCAGTCCACCCAACACCATTTCCTGACTAATGTGAATTTCCTTCAGTTCCTCCATCACCCTAGATCCTCTGTCCCCGAATACATCTAGGAGATTGTTTGTGTCTTCCTTAGTGAAGACAGAACCAAAGTACCTGTTCAACTTGTCTGCCTTGTTCCCCCTAATAAATTCACCTGTTTCCGTCTTCAAGGGACCAACATTTGTCTTTACTAATCTTTTCCTCTTCACATACCTAAAGAAACTTTTACTATCTTGCTTTATATTCTTGGCAAGCTTACCTTCGTACTTCATCTTTTCAGTCACCTTCTGTTGTTCTTTAAACATTCACCAATCCTCTGGCTTCCCGCTCATCTTTGCTATGTTATACGTCTTCTCTTTTTGTTTTATACTGCCCTTGACTTCCCTTGTCAACCACAGTTGCCTCTTACCCCCCTTACCTCCTAATAGTTCCTTTACCTTGAGTTCTCTCATCAAATCGATTCATTGCACAACACTAAATCCAGAATTACCTTCTCCCTGGCAGACTCCAGTACAAGCTGCTCTAAAAATCCAGCGCGGAGGCACTCCACAAACACCCTTTCTTGGGGTCCAGTACCAACCTAATTTTCCCATTCGACCTGCATATTAAAATCTCCCATAACCACCATAGCATTACCTTTGTTACATGCAAATTTTAACTCCTGATGCAACTTGCACCCTATCTCCAGGCTACTGTTTGGGGGGCCTGTATATTAGTTTCTGCCCTCCCATTAGGGTCGTTTTGCCCTTACAATTTCTCAGTTCTATCTACAATGATCTACATCTGATTCTATGTCACCCCTCGCAAAGGACTGAATATCATTCCTTACCAACAGAGCTACCCTACCCCCTCTGCACATCTGTCTGTCTTTTTGTTAGGACGTATACGCCCGAATATTCAGTTCCCAGCTCCAATCCTCGTGCAGCAATGTATCTGTAATTCCCACAACATCATACCTACCAATCTCTAACTGAGCCCCAAGCTCATCTACTTTATTTCTTATACTTCGCACATTCATATATAACACTTTTAATTTGGTATTCACCTCCCCTCTCACACCGGTTCCTATTTCACTTGACTTTACTCTCTTATCCCTTCTTGAACTTTCCGTCCCATTAATTCGGGTGTCTTTCATAACTTTACCTGTACTCTCTTTCCCTTTAACTCCATCCTTATATTTCCAATTTGTCGACTCCTCCCCCCGGCTATTTAGTTTAAACCCACCCGTGTAGCACTAACAAACCTACCTGCCAGAATGTTGGTCCCCCTCCAGTTAAGGTGCAACCCGTCCCTTTTGTATAGGCCCCCTTACCCCAGAAGAGATTCCAGTGGTCTATAAATCAGAATCCCTGCCCCCTGCATCAGCCGCTCAGCCACACATTCAGATCCCCTATCTCCCTGTTTCTGCCCTCACCAGCACGAGGTACTGTAAGCAATCCAGAGATAACCACCCTAGAGGTCCTGCTTTTCAGCCTTCTTCTGAAATCACTAAACACACATTGCCGAACCTCCTTCCTCTTCTTCCTGATGTCATTAGTGCCAACTTCCACAACCACTTCCGGCTGATCCCCTTCCCCTTTGAGCAGGCACGGAAATCGGTATCAAAATATGGGGGGGACACCATTTCTTGGCGGCCGCGCGAGCATGTGCACATTCACTCACACGCTAGGCATCAGAGGCTTCAGCCGTGGGCCCTTTGAACGGTAATTTCAGCTCAATCCAGCGCTAAATGCAGCTCAACTCTGCCTGTCTCGCCGGGTTAACCTACAGCCCTGCCTGGACTGACGGGACACCAGCCTGGAGTCGTGGAGCTAGCGCTGCTTCTCCGCGCTGGCTGTAAACCTGGGCCATATTTCCCTTAAATCCAGCCAGGGTTGGAGTTTAACCTGGCAGGACAGGCAGCGTTGAGCTAGATTTAGCGTTGCTTCTCTGCGCTGGCTGTGGGCCTGGGGGCACAGCTCCCGTCTGACTCCCGACGTCTCTGGCCACCCCCTGGAGATGGTCCAGTGGTAATTTGGCAGCGATTGTAGCGCCGGAGAGCTGGGATTGATCCTGGCTGCGGATGAGGCGCAGGTCTGTGTCCAGGGCTGCCAAGAGTGTTTTGGCACATCTCCCTCCTCCAATGACCACGTTCTATCCTCAGTCCCATCCCCCCCCCCCCCCCCCCCACTTCCACCTCTGACCGACACGACCCTCCTCCAATGATCGTGCTGAATCATCATGTCCCGCCCCCATTGCCTGCTGACCGACGTCTCTCTCGTCCAATCGGCGCCCTCGATCAGCAGTCCCACCCCCACTGTCTCGCGGAAAGCGTAGATTTCACCAGGTTTTAAAATCCGGATTACAAAAAATCCCCCCCCCCCCCCGGATTTCCGCCCCTGCCCTTGAGGATGCCCAGCAATCAATTCAAGACGTCTTGAACACTGGCACCAGGGAGGCAACACACCATCCTCGAATCTCCTATCTGTACTTCCCACTATTGAGTCAACTACCACTACGGCGTTACCTGAGCCAAAGCGCTAGGATTTAATTGAAAGACCTGTCGCCGCACGGACTGGAAGTGTTTTAATTTTGCAAACATAATGAAAATGTTAAATGTTTGCGTCATTTTTTGCTCTGATTGCAATCAGGCAATAATAGGTTAACTTTGACTATAAAATAAAAATCATTGCAGTGAGTGAGTCAACCTAAAATCCTTCAAGCTACAAACTGAGTTCCATCTCTGAAGAATGACAGTGATAAATACTCAATGATTCAATGATACTTTAATGTTGCACATATCTAGGTACAATGAAATGCTTTGTTTAGCAAACAACCTTGTAAAATTATATGGCAGGCTTCACCGAGCCAGCACACAAGTGTTGCAATGTTTTGCTGCCGGCTAAGTTACAAAACTGCGCCGAACAGTCTTATCTACTGCCTGCAGCCGCAAGTGGCAACAGCCCACCCCCCTCTTCCGCCGAATCCCCCCCTTTGATCTCGGTGATACCCCCCCCACCCCCAGCCAGGTCCCCCTTCGTTCTCTGCGTCCCCTGCTGGGTATCTCTCCAAGGGCCCTCCATCTTCTCCGACACCTCCTCTGTGAGCCTTGCTGCTTGATGTGAGGCATGGTTTTTTTCCATGCTTCTAGACTCCCCATAATTTTCATAAATTAGTTATGATTTACAATGGAATTTCGGTGAGCCCCGCATTGGGTTTAACCTTCATCCAGAGTTGAGTCTCCATTAGTATTGTCCTTATGTCCATGTCTCAGAATCCTGTCCATTCTGTGTCACAAGTGCCTTGTATAAATAAATTATAAAATCTATATTATCAAGAAGAAATCAGAGCAGCACAGTGGTTCAGTGGTATAGTTGGTGACTGACAACACCAGAGACCCGGGTTCGATCCCGACGACAGTAGTTGTCTGTACGGAGTTTGTACGTTTTCCCTGTGATTGCATGGGTTTCCTCCAGGTGCTTCTGTAAATTGTCCCGAGGGTGTAGAATAGTGCTAATGCAAGGGGATAGCACGGACTCAGTGGGCCAAAGGACCTGTTTCCCTGCTGCATCTCTAAAGTCTATTCGGTATTTTGAGACACGTTAATTATTTATTTTCTATTTCAGGACCTGAGCACTCGGAAACTAATGCAGCAACACACCAAGAGAAACCAAAAGAAAAGAAGAGAATTGGTGTTGGTCTTATTCTTTCCATGGTTTTCTTAATGCTTCTGATATTCTCAGCAATGTTTTACTACAAGTTATCTCGAGGTAAACTATTAATTCTTATAATTGAAAGGATAAAACTGATTTTTGCATAGCAGTTTTCGAAGAATCATTTTGTTTAAAGATACAGCATGGAAACAGGCCCTTCGGCCCACCAGCTCCACACTGACCATCGATCGGCTGTTCACATTAGTTCTATGTTATCCCACATTTGCATCCACTCCCTAACACAGACTTCTCTTGGTCCCTGGCACTGTTATCTCCTGAATTTATATATCATATGCAGCCAGCTATAAAATGGAGAGTTAACTTTTTATTTTTGGAGCACGTTATGTATGGGCGGCACAGTGCGACAATTTTTTATAGAGGCCAATTAAACCTACAAACCTGCACATCTTTGGGATGTGGGAGGAAACCGGAGCACCCAGAGGAAACCCACACGGTTATATGGAGAACGTGCAAACTCCACACAGACAGCACCCGAGGTCAGAATTGAAGCCGGGCCTCTGGTACCGTGAGGCAGCAGCTCCACTCGCTGTGCCACTGAGCAACCTATTTTCTCTTTATTCGAATCTTGTGTGATTATAGATCTCACTAATCTATTCTCTGCCCACACATCATTGTCTCCATCACGGGAATCAGTTTAGTGAACAACCACTCAATCCTTACATAACAAACACATTCCTTCTCACATCAATGGGACCAAAATGGCACATGAAACAGATTGGATTTCAGCCAGATCTTGTGCAGTTGCACAATTCAGCCTTGCTCCTGTACTCAAACCTTCTTGTAAAGGAGGCCTTGCCAGCTGAAGTGGCCACGACGTGGGTGGCCATTGGGTGGCTAGTGGCACATGGGTAGAGTTACTGCCTCACAGTGCTTGCAGCACCAGAGACCAGGGTGCGATCCTGACTACGGGTACTGTCTGATATTTTTAGTTTCCTCCCACAATCCAAAGACATACAGGTATGTAGGTTCATTGGCTTGGTGTATGTGTAAATTGTCCCTAGTGTGTACAGGCTTGTGTTAAAGAGCAGGGATCACTGGTCGGTGCACCAAAGGGCCTGTTTCCACGCTGTAACTCTAAACTAAACTAACCTAAACTGAATGCTGCTTTCAATGGTTCAATAGTTTCTTTATTTTCGTATGTACCCAGGTACAGTTAAATACATTTTTTGCATACAACTCAGCAAGACTATCCACGTACGTAAGCACCATTCCCAGTTTGCACAGAATTTAGAACAGTGCACTGTTTGAATGCAAGAGGTGTCATGTTACAGTCCCAGCTGCAGCTGGCCACAAAGGCCCGTTGCAGCCATCGCTTCAATCCGTGTCGTCCCGCGATCCGATGTCCCTCTCCTTGCACGGTTGCCTTATCCCTTGTTCCTGGGGGGGGGGGGGGGGGGGGGACGCCTCCCCAATGGAACTTGAGGGAGTAGAACATAAGACCCCCAGTTCTTCTTACTGGGCCCTTGGTCCAGCAACCGCTGTCGTCTCCTTCTATCCTCCTCCTCTCGCAGCGGGTGAGCTGGGCCTATTGTTGGGATGGGCAGTGCCTCGCAGGGGCCATTCATCCAGTGTCCACCGCCGTTTCTCTCCATCCTCCTCACCGGGCGGTTTCTGAATTCCCCCATTCCACGGCGGGTGAGTCAGGCCTGTTGGCACGTGGCTGCGGTCTGCCAGTATTCAATCTCAACAATTGGTGCACGTGGACACCAGATCATTGCACATTTCCTTTTGCCAGTCTATCATTGACTTGGATCATAATGCCTTCCTGTTTTAGAGTACCAATGTAAATAACCTCACTATTATCCACAGTAAACTCCATTAGCCTTACATTGGCCCATTCGCCTAACACCTCGAGACACGTCTAGAGTTTAAAAAAGATGAGAGTGTGGTGGTAGACAGGTGTGTGACATGGTGCATGGTTATGAAGCAATGCTCTCTAGGAAATAATCTTTCAGCTCTAACCTACTGTTAACCTGCCATTACTTGAATAATAATGTTGTGATTTTCTCTAAAGCACCGATGAGGAGATTTTCTGAAACATCGCATTCAAATTTAATAGGTATGTCATTTTTTTTTAAACAAAATGTTTTACAATGTCAATTAAGAGCGCCTACTTTAATTAGAACGAGGAACATGGAATGGTGTTGCATGGGAACAGGCCCTTTGGCCAACAATGTATGCGCAGACCATGTTGCCAATCTAAATTCATTCCATCAGCCCGGACATTGTATATATCCCTCCATTTTCATCCTGACCAAATCCTATCTAAACGCCTCTTAAATGTTGCTTCCAACACTTCCCCTGGTTGTGTGTTCCAGGCCCTTACCGCTGTGTTAAGAAAACTCTTTTAAACTATCCCCCTGTCAGCTTAAAGCTACAGGCTGTAATATTTGACATTTCCACACAGAGAAAAAGGCTGACTATCTACCCGCTCATTATTCTATAAACCTCTATCAACCTCCATCAAACCTCACTTAGCGTGCAATGCTCCAGAGAAAACAATCCATGTTTGTTCAATCTCTCCTTTTAGAATTTAGAACATTCTTTATTCAATCCAAAATCCAGGTATTCTCACCCTCTCCAACACTCCCGCTTCTTTTCTGCAGTACGGCAACAAGATCTGCGCACAATACTCCAAATGTAACGTCACCAATATTTTGCGCAGTTACAACCTGACCTCCGGAATTATCAACACCCTCACCGATGAAGGGAACTATGCCTTCTCTACCAGCTTGACTACTTGAGTGTCACTTTCTAGGAGCTATGAACTTGCACGCTAAGATCCCTTGAAGCCTGAAGAAAGGTCTCGACCGGAAATATCACCTATTCCTTTTCTCCAGATGTGCTGTCTGACCCACTGAGTTACTCCAGCTTTTTGTGTCTATCCCCAAGATCCCTCTGTACATTAGTGCTCCTAAGAGTCCTATCATTTATCGTATACATTCCTCTTGCATTTGACTTCCCAAAATGAAATCTTTGGGATGTGGGAGGAAACCAGAGCACCCAGAGGCAGCCTACACGGTAACAGGGAGAATGTGCAAACTCCACACAGACAGCACTCGAGGTTAAGTTCACAACTGGGTTCACTGGCACTGCGGGCCAACAGTTCTACTAGCTGTGCCACTGTACTGCCATTTATTTCCTGATGGATGACGCAGAGTTGAAGTGACAAGACTTTACATGATCTGCAAACTAAATTCTTTTATCAAGTTAAATTTCAGAAACAAGTGTTAGATTTGGATATTAAAAATCCTCTTGTCTGTTTTCATAATCATTCACATAAATTAGCAATATCATCACGTCTCGATATTTCCACCACAGCTCAAAGTACTGATAAATCACAATTCAAACAGCTAATTATATTTTACTTGTTTCCAAGCCAATTGACTGAGATCTGATCCTTCAGAGAAGAAGGGTGAATGAAGAGTGTATTAAACGGAGCAGAAATAGCAGGAAGAGACTTGACATTCTGAAGATTATGATCAGGCGTAACTCAAGTAAAAAAGAAAGATAACCTTTCTATATGATTACTCAAATTTCTTGGCAATGTTGTAAATCTTTGATGACTAAGAAAATATCATTATCATTAAAAAAAATTTTTTGACAATTTTCAACGTGTTTTTATTGTAATATGAAATTGACAAGTGCTGATAGTTTAAACATGACATTCTTTCTTGCATTCTAAATCCAAGTTCAGACTTATCCCATCAGCCAGATAAACACCCAGCCTTAACTTAATAGACACAAGAGTCACAGGTACAGCTACGTGCTGCCTTGTTTTATGCTCACTAGTGTATTAGGACCATGTTAGAGCAGGAGATTAACACAGTGATGAATGAAAGGTGGGCAAGTAGTTGTACATGCAACCTGGAAAAATAATAACCCAAAACAATGTGTGTTATGTGCAATGTCCCTTCAAATACTGTCAAATTTATATTCATGTGTACTGCACATCCTATGCTAATAAAACCTGAGATTATAGTGAAGAATTTTTTGAATAAGTTCTGCTGATTTATCATCATGTCCTTAAAAGACACTTGGACAGGTACATGGATAGGGAAGGTTGGAAGGGTATGGACCAAACATAGGCAGATTAGCTTTGTTGTGGTATTTTGGTCAGCATGGACAAGCTGGGATGAAGAGCCTGTTCCCAGGATGTGTGACTCTATGATGAGTGTCCTCACAATAGCCCAATGCTACAGAATGGGTCCAGAATACCATGTAGCCTCAAGTCACTGTGAGCAATGGAATTATCTTGCACTCCCTTGCATCATGCTAAGATTTCTTTTAGTTTGGTTTAGAGATACAATATGAAAACAGGCCCTTCAGCTCACTGAGTCCATGCCGACCATCGACCACCCGTTCATACTAGTTCTACGTTATTCCACCTTCTCATCCACTTCCTTCACACTAGGGGCAAATTATAGGGATTACTAGACTAAGTGGGACCCATTGCGTCCCAGCATCACACAGGAGGGCTGGTCCCCCAACGCAATATTCCACCTCTCCACCAATTCCAATGTTGAATATCGGTGGCCAGTGGGGGGGGGGGGGGGGGGGTCGGGTTTGGAGTGCTAGTATGGGTGTTGTACGCTGAAGGGACTGGTTTCCAGAGGGCTAGTATGGACATTGTGGGCCGAATGGATTCTTGGGCTGATGGCTCAGTCACTCAAGCCTGTTGTGCTGGCAGCTCACTCTCTTGCGGCTGGTGGCCTCGCAGTTGACACGGCTATTCCTTGAAATTTCATTGCAAGCAGGGTGCAAGGGCACCAAATTCAAGTGCAGTTTCATATCATTTCAAGCAGGGTGTAAGTCCACTAAAGACAGCGAGTCGTGACCTCTCCCTCCCCCCATCTCGCAGAGACTGAGCCACGCCCACACTTCCAGGTTTTATAGTCCCCCCACGTCCCACCAGAAGGAGTGTGACCTTCATGGTGTGATTGACAGGAGAGAGAACCTCAACATTTGCTAAACACTAATAACTCTTTTATTTTTCACCAATGAGAAATATCCTTGGCACCTGATGAGCAGAGGGGGACTCTGAGTAAGATGGCCAAAAATCACAGCCGTACGTGGTAGCATGTTTTCTAAAATCAATATAAAGCACAAACAGGAAGTGGTCAAGATTAGACGTTTAATTATATAGAAGGCAGCTCTAATTAGGCAAGGCAGCTCTAATTAGGCAAGGCAGCTCGCTTTAGCACTTGCAAAACCAAAGGAAAGGCATCTCGCTTCAACACATTTCAAAACCAAAGGCAACGCAGCTCACTTTAGCACCTTCAAAACCAAAGGCAAGACAACTCAATTTAGCACTTTCAAAACCAAAGGCAATGTAGCTCGCTTTAGCACTTTCAAAACCAAAGGCAACACAGCTATAGCACTTTCAAACCAAAACACAATTTTGCATTTTCAAACTACATTTTCAAACCACATAAAGGGCACTGACAGGTCAGTAAAACCACTCACAGTTTAGTAGACATGTGTTCAGAGTTAGTCACAGCTCAAAGTGAGAATTGTGACCTCTTGCTCCCCCATCTTGCAGAGAACTGAGGCACCTCCACACTTCCGGGTTTTATAGTCCCCCCGGAAGGGGCGTGGCCCTCAGGAGAGAGAATCTCAACATTATTTAAACACTAATAACTCTTTTATTTTTCATCTATGGGAAAAATCCTTGACACCTGATGAGTGGAGGGGGACTCTGAGTAAGATGGCCAAACATCACAGCCGTACGTGGTAGCATTCTTTCTAAAATCAATATCAAACGCAAACAGGAAGTGGTGAAGATTAGACTTTTAATTATATAGAAGGCCAGGGAGTTCTAATTAGGCAAGGCAGCTCGCTTTAGTACTTTCAAAACCAAAGGCAAGGCAGCTCGCTTTAGCACTTTCAAAACCAAAGGCAAGGCAGCTCACTTTAGCACTTTCAAAACCAAAGGCAAGGCAGCTCGCTTTAGCACTTTCAAAACCAAAGGCAAGGCAGTTTGCTTTAGCACTTTCAAAACCAAAGGCAACACAGCTCACTTTAGCATTTTCAAAACCAAAGGCGACACAGCTCACTTTAGCATTTTCAAAACCAAAGGCAACACAGCTTGCTTTAGCACTTTCAAAACCAAAGACAACACAGCTTTACCACTTTAAACCAAAACACACTTTTGCATTTCAAACTACATTTTCAAACCACATTAAGGGCACTGACAGGTCAGTAAAACCACTCACAGTGTAGTAGACATGTGTTCAGTGTTAGTCACAGCTCAGACTGAGGATTGCGATCTCTAGCTCCCCCATCTTGCAGAGAACTGAGGCACCTCCACACTTCCGGGTTCTATAGTCCCTCCGGAAGGGGCGTTGCCTTCAGGAGAGAGAATCTCAACATTATTTAAAGACTAATAACTCTTTTATTTTTCATCGATGGGAAAATTCCTTGGCACCTGATGAGCGGAGGGAGACTCTGAGTAAGATGGTCAAAGATCACAGCCATACGTGGCAGCGTACTTTCTAAAATCAATATCAAGCGCAACCAGGAAGTGGTCAAGATTAAACTTTTAATTATATAGAAGGCAAGGCAGCTCTAATTAGGCCAGGCAGCTCTAATTAGGCCAGGCAGCTCGCTTTAGTACTTTCAAATCCAAAGGCAAGGCAGCTCACTTTCACACTTTCAAAACCAAAGGCAAGGCAGCGCGCTTTAGCACTTTCAAAACTAAAGACAAGGCAGCTCGCTTTAGCACTTTCAAAACCAAAGGCAAGGCAGCTCGCTTTAGCACTTTCAAAACCAAAGGCATGGCAGCTCGCTTTAGCACTTTCAAAACTAAAGACAAGGCAGCTTGCTTTAGCACTTTCAAAACCAAAGGCAACACAGCTCGCTTTAGCACTTTCAAAACCAAAGGCAACACAGCTTGCTTTAGCACTTTCAAAACCAAAGGCAACACAGCTTGCTTTAGCACTTTCAAAACCAAAGGCAACACAGCTTTAGCACTTTCAAACCAAAAGACACTTTTGCATTTTTAAACTACATTTTCAAACCACATTAAGGGCACTGACAGGTCAGTAAAACCACACAGTTTAGTAGACATGTGTACAGTATTATTTACAGCTCAGACTGAGAATTGCGACCTCTCGCTGCCCCATCTTGCAGAGAACTGAGGCACCTCCACACTTCCGGGTTTTATAGTCCCTCCGGAAGGCGTGTGGCCTTCAGGAGAGAGAATCTCAACATTTTTTAAACACTAATAACTCTTTTATTTTTCATCGTTGGGAAAATCCTCTTGTCCTGTGCAGCGGTGGGGGACTCTGAGTAAGATGGCCAAAACTCACAGCCATAAGTGGCAGCGTTTTTTCTAAAATCGACATACAGACAACAGGAAGTGGTCAAGATCAGACTTTTAGTAATATAGATAATCACGATCTGATTGTAATCATGTATAGTCTGTCGGCTGACTGGATAGCATGAAAGAAAAAAGCTTTACGCTTTACCTCGTACACGTGACAATAAACTAAACTAATCTCAACTAAGGCCACTTAAACTCCTAAACTCGTACATCTTTGGGATGTGGGAGGAAACCGGAACACCTGCAGAAAGTGTAAATTCCAAATAGACATCAGCTGAGGTCAGGATCAAACTCATGTCTGCCTGTGTTGCCTGTGCCACTGTTTGAAAAACAGACCCACCACTGCAGCTCTCCCGCTGTTCAACACCCAAGCATCACTCTAGATTTCTGTGCTCTGGAGTGGGATTTGAACCCACAACCTTCCAACCCAGAAATGTGAGCACTAACCACTGAGCCACGATGCTGTGAGATTTGAATGTGTGCTGCCGATATACAAAAGAAGAGTACGTGAAAATTAAATATTAGGCGAACTTCAGCCTTCAGAAAATTGATGTCCCACTGGGAGTACTGTAAGTTCCTTTTGGGTCTCAACCTACTGTGTGATTTGCTCCTTGTTTGACACTGAGTGAAAAACAAAATTTTGCTCCAAATTCAATTGCAAAAGTTACAATGATATCAGCGTATGTTGAAGACCAGAGCAATGTGTGAATGGTGAAGGGGAAGAATGAGCTAAGTAGCAAGGTCTAATTTCCTGATATGTTGGATTACCACCAGGAATCTGAGTAAATATTTCAAAGTATGCAAATATTATATACAGGAGAAATTTACCTACATGTACATGTATTTCTTTTGCACACATAAATTAGTTTAGTTTAGAGATGCAGCGCGGAAACAGGCCGTTCAGTCTACCAAGTCGGCGCCGACCAGCGATACCCGTACACTAGTACTATCCTACACACTGGGGATCATTTTCCATTTTACTGAAGCCAATTAGCCTACAAATCTGTACTTTCTTGGAGTGTGGGGGGAAACCAGGGAGCCCGGAGAAAATCCACATAGGTCATGGGGAGAACGAACAAACTCCATATAGATAGCACCCGTAGACAGAATCGAACCTGGCTCTCTGGCGTTGTCAGGTAGCAACTCTATCGCTGTTGTTTCTCTTCAGTATTTAATAGATGGCCTTTCCCCTTAACCTCCCATATTTTCTTATTATTGGTTTAATATCATTATTTATACTGAGATACACTGAGATGCCATCCAGTCAAATCATACCACACAGGAATAGTCACGTCATATACAAGTACAGTCGTTAGTATAAGGAGAATACAGCAGAATGCAGAATATAGTATACAGTTATAGTGTTACAGTTATAGACAAAGTGCAGGTAAAAAAAACAAACAGGTTCTGCAATGAGGTAAGTTGGAAGATGGAGTCACATCCTAGCACATGGGGGGGACTATTCAGTTGTCTGATAACAGTGGGGAAGAAGCTATGTCTGAATCTGATGCAATGTGTTTTTAAGCATTTGCATCTTCTGCTCGAGCGATTGATCAGTGGGAAAATGCTGTTTGATAATATTGGCTGCATTCCTGAGGCAGTGTGAAGTGTAAATGGAATTGATGGTGTGAGGCTAGCTTGTGTGATGAACTAGGACCCATCCACATTTCTCTGCAATTTCCTGTGGACTTGGGCAGAGCTGTCGCCAAACCAACTTGTGATACATCCCAGCGGATAGGCACAAAATGCTGGAGTAACTCAGCGGGTCAGGCAGCATCTCTGGAGAGAAGGAATAGGTGACATTTCAGGTCCAGACCCTTCTTCAGACTAAGAGTCGGGGGAGAGGGAAATTAGAGCTATGAAAAGGTTCAGAAACTTTATAACACATCCCGATAGGATGATGAGGTATCCGCAAATGTTGGCAAGAGTAGTTAGAGAATGCCAAACTTCCTTAGTCTTTTGGGAATGTTGGTGTGCATTATTGGCCCCAGCTTTAACATGGTTGGACCAGGACTTGTTGGTGATATTTACAGTACACCTTGGGACTGAAGGTCTCCAGCATCTTCACTTCAGCACCATTGATGCTGACTAAGGCATGTACGCCACCTCATTTCCTGGTCAATAACTTGCTCCTTCACCTTGGTGATGCCGAGAGTTGTTGTCTTGTCCCCATTTTAATAATCTCTGTCTCCTCTCTGTACTCTGGCACATCATGGTTCGCGATCAGGCCCAAAACTCCTCAGCTGGCCCGCCGGCTGGGCTTTGTGTGCAGTCCAGCACCCGGGCCAACTCATCATTCACCCAGCCACAGCCGAGTCAGACAACGAATTGCCTTCAGGAATTTGTCCCTTATTTTGACCTTTTGTCCCTTATTTGGGACTGAGAAAGTTGGAAACCTGAGTGCTAACATATGTGGAATAACACTAACAATATTGAACAGACATTAAGAATGTATTAAGAGTTTTGCACTGTTCTTTTACTTTGTATATATGTTTTATCACGAATACAGTTCATTTTCGAACTTTAAAAAGTAAACAAAGGGGCTGAGAACCAATCGTTACCAGGCATTAGAGTTGAGAATTATTGTTGAGCTTGTGTTGTTGCCTTTCCTCTTTAAATATTTGGGTTAAAACTGTAATTGTAACATTCCTACAAGTATGTTTATTTTAATCTAATTTTCATTTTCAACATTAATTGACTCATTTTGGATCTTGTTATTGCTTTTCCTAGCTCTCACAGTCAATTGGATTTCCACTTTTACTTGTAGTTCATGATTTACCAGTCCTGATATTGGTGGATTTTGGGGCATGTGACAATAGACAATAGACAATCGACAATACAGTAGGTGCAAGAGTAGGCCATTCGGCCCTTCGAGCAAGCACTGCCATTCACTGGGATCATGGCCGATCACCCTGTTCCTGACTTCTCCCCATATCCTTTTCCTCATCTCTGTTCTAAAAAGGTTTTTCTACATCTCCTTTCTAAATGGCCCACCCCTTATTATTAAACTGTGGAACCTGGTTCTGGATTCCAACATCGGGAGCATGTTTCCTGCCTCTAGCGTGTCCAATCCCTTAATAATCTTATATGTTTCAATAAAATTAGATCCCCTCTCGTCCTTCTAAATTCCAGTGTATACAAGCCCAGTCGCTCCATTCTTTCAACATATGACAGTCCCGCCATCCTGCGAATTAACCTCGTGAACCTACGCTGCACTCCCTCAATGTCAATAATGAAATTCCACACATTTGGAGACCAAAACTGCGCACAATACTCCAAGTGTGGTCTCACTAGGGCCCTGTACAACTGCAGAAGGACCTCTTTGTCCGATACTCAACTCTTGTTATGAAGGCCAACATACCATTCGCTTTAGAAACATAGAAACATAGAAAAATAGGTGCGGGAGTAGGCCATTCGGCCCTTCGAGCCTGCACCGCCATTCAATGTGATCATGGCTGATCATCCAAATCAGTATCCCGTACCTGCCTTCTCTCCATACCCCCGATCCCTTTAGCCACAAGTGCCACATCCAACGCCCTCTTAAATATAGCCAATGAACTGGCCTCAACTACCTTCTGTGGCAGAGAATTCCAGAGACTCACCACTTGCTGTGTAAAGAATGTTTTCCTCATCTCGGTCCTAAAGGAATTCCCCCTTATTCTTAGACTGTGACCCCTTGTTCTGGACTCCCCCAACATCGGGAACAATCTTCCAGCATCTAGCTTGTCCAACCCCTTAAGAATTTTGTAAGTTTCTATAAGATTCCCCCTCAATCTTCTAAATTCCAGCGAGTACAAGCCGAGTCTATCCAATCTTTCCTCATATGAAAGTTCTGACATCCCAGGAATCAGTCTGGTGAATCTTCTCTGTACCCCCTCTATGGCAAGAATGTCTTTCCTCAGATTTGGAGACCAAAACTGTACACAATACTCCAGGTGTGGCCTCACCAAAACCCTGTACAACTGCAGTAGAACGTCCCTGCTCCTATACTCAAATCCTTTCGCTATGAATGCTAACATACCATTTGCTTTCTTCACTGCCTGCTGCACCTGCATGCCTATTTTCAATGTGTTAAAGAAGGAACTGCAGATGCTGGAGAATCGAGGGTTACACAAAAAGCTGGAGAAACTCAGCGGGTGCAGCAGCATCTAAGGAGCGAAGGAGATAGGCGACGTTTCGGGTCGAGACCCTTCTTCATAACCTCACATTTATCCACATTATACTGCATCTGCCATGCATCTGCCCATTCACTCAGCCTATCCAAATCACCCTGCAGCCTCCAAGCATCCTCCTCACACCTAACTATACCCCCCAGCTTGGTGTCATCTGCAAATTTGGAGATGTTGCATTGAATTCCCTCGTCCAAATCATTAATATATATTGTAAATAGCTGGGGTCCCAGCACCGAGCCTTGCGGTACCCCACTAGTCACTGCCTGCCATTCTGAAAAGGACCCGTTTACTCCTACCCTTTGCTTCCTGTCTGCTAGCCAGTTCTCTATCCACATCAATACTGAACCCCCAATACCATGTGCTTTAGGTTTGTTTGCTAATCTCTTATGCGGGACCTTGTCGAAAGCCTTCTGAAAGTCTAGATATAACACATCCACTGGTTCTCCCTTATCCACTCTACTAGTTACATCCTCGAAAAATTCTATCAGATTTGTCAGACATGATTTACCTTTTGTAAATCCATGCTGACTTTGTCCAATGATTTCACCACTTTCCAAATGCGCTGCTATCCCATCTTTAATAACTGACTCTAGCAGTTTCCCCAGTACCGATGTTAGACTAACTGGTCTGTAATTCCCCGCTTTCTCTCTCCCTCCTTTTTTTAAAAGTGAAATTACATTAGCTACCCTCCAATCCTCAGGAACTACTCCAGAATCTAAGGAATTTTGAAAAATGCATCCACTATTTCTGTGGCTACCTCCTTGAGTACTCTGGGATGCAGACTATCTGTCCCTGGGGATTTATCGGCCTTCAATCCGTTCAATTTACCCAACACCACCTCCCGGCTAACCTGGGTTTCACTCAGTTCCTCCATCTTATTTGACCCCCGTTCCACTGCTATTTCCGGCAGATTATTTATGTCTTCCTTAGTGAAGACAGAACCAAAGTAGTTATTCAATTGGTCTGCCATGTCCTTGTTCCCCATGATCAATTCACCTGTTTCTGACTGCAAGGGACCAACATTTGTTTTAACTAGTCTCTTTCTCTTCACATATCTATAAAAACTTTTGCAGTCAGTTTTTATGTTCCCTGCCAGTTTCCTTTCATAATCTATTTCCCCTTTCCTAATAAAGCCCTTTGTCCTCCTCTAAAGGGCAGAAAACACTAGTGGGAGTTGTGTACAGGCCACCTAACAGTAGTATTGGAGTTGGGGATGGATTCTGAATTTCTCCCAGTCCTCCGGTAGGCTGCTTTTTCTGGCCAATTTGTATGCCTCATCTTTTGTTTTTATACTATCCCTGATTTCCCTTGTAATCCATTGGTGCACCACCTTCCCTGATTTATTCTTTTGCCAAACTGGTATGAACAATTTTTGTACTTCATCCATGCAGTCTTTAAATGCCTTCCATTGCACATCCACTGTCAACCCTTTAAGAATCACCTGCCAGTCTATCTTGGCCAATTCACATCTCATACCTTCAAAGTTACCTTTGTTCAAGTTCAGAACCCTTGTTTCTGACTTAATTTTGTCACTCTCCATCCTAATGAAGAACTCAACCATATTATGGTCACTCTTGCCCAAGGGGCCACGCACAACAAGACTGCTAACTAACCCTTCCTCATTACTCAATACCCAGTCTAGAATAGCCTGCTCTCTCGTTGGTTCCTCCACATGTTGGTTGAGAAAACTATCCCGCATACATTCCAAGAAATCCTCTTCCTCAGCACCCCTGCCAATTTGATTCACGCAATCTACATGCAGATTGAAGTCACCCATTATAACCATGTTACCCTTGTTGCACGCATTTCTAATTTCCTGTTTGATGCCATCCCCAACTCCAATACTACTGTTAGGTGGCCTGTACACAACTCCCACTAGTGTTTTCTGCCCTTTAGAGTTTCTCAGCTCTACCCATATCGATTCCACATCCCCCACGCTAATGTCCTTCCTTTCTATTGCATTAATCTCCTCTCTCACCAGCAACGCTACCCCACCTCCTTTTCCTTTTCATCTATCCCTCCTGAATATTGAATATCCCTGGATGTTCTGCTCCCAGCCTTGGTCACCCTGGAGCCATGTCTCCATGATCCCAACTATAGCATAGTCATTAATCGCTATCTGCACCTTCAACTCATCCACCTTATTACGAATGCTCCTCGCATTGAGACACAGAGCCTTCAGGCTTGTTTTTACAACACTCTTACTCCTTATACAATTATGTTGACAAGTGGCCCCTTTCACATCGATCCCTATTACACTTGGCCATACTCTCCTATCCCTTTGTGAGCTTTCTTTCCCGTTAATTCTGGGGTCATTAACCACCCCTTTACTCTCTTTCCCTTTAACTCCATCCTCGACTATCCCATTTGACACCCCACCCCCCTTATTCAGTTTAAAACCATCCGTGTAGCAGTGGCAAACATGCCGGCCAGAATGCTGGTCCCCCACCTGTTAAGATGCAATCCGTCCCTTTTGTACAGTTCCCCCTTACTCCAAAACAGATCCCAGTGATCTAAGAATCTAAATCCCTGCCCGTGCACCAGCTCCTCAGCCACACATTAGGGTCCCATATCTCCCTGTTCCTGCTCTCGCCAGCATGGAAGCAAACCGGAGATAACAACCTTTCTTCACTGCCTGCTGTTCCTGCATGCTTACTTTCGCTTACATGCTTATATGTGACTTTGAAGTTTAGAGATGCAGCGTGGAAACAGGTCCTGTAGCCCACAGTGTCCATGTCAACCAGCAACCAACTGTACACTAGCACTATCCTACACTAGGGTCAAATTACAGAAGCCAATAAACCTACAAACTTGTACACCTTTGGAGTGTGGGAGGAAATTGCAGCACCTGGAGAAAACCCATAGGGAGAACCTGGGCCTCCTGCATTGTGCTTGTGTATTCTTAATGTTAGGTAAAAAAAATATTCACTCATGTCATATATATCTGAGAGGTCAGAATTCCTATTAACTTCCATTCCCACTTACCTCCTTACCCCTCCTACACATATTGATATTCATGAGCCCATAAGCACATGATATGTTTGCTTTGGAAACTGACACAACCATGCTACATTCAGTCTGAAGAAGGGTCTCGACCCGAAACATCACCCATTCCTTCTCTCCAGAGATGCTGCGTGCCCCGCTGAGTTACTCCAGCTTTTTGTGTCTATCTTCGATTTAAACCAGCATCTGCAGTTCTTTCTTACACAGTCATGCTACATTTTGGCAGGCAGTGGCTAAAAGTACAAAAATAAGGTTATGTAACAAATATTTCAACAGCCACTGCACTGAGAGGGAAGTGAGAGTAACAGCGGATGAAGGTTCAAGCATTGGAAACAGGGAATAGAACCCGTGAGCTCAGATATTTTACACCATTGTGACAAAGGTATAAGTAGCCCTGTGTTTTCAACCCTACAATGTGACTAAGGAGGTTCCAAACTAATAATGTTATCCCGAGGTTAATTAAACTGTGGTCTGTGGAGGAAAATGACAGACAACCTTTCAGGTTGGGACCCTTGTTAAGTCAGAAAAAGAGTCCTGTCCCAAGATGTCATCTGTCCATTACTTCCACAGACATTGCATGGCCTTTTGAATTATTTCATCAATATGTGCTTTGCCCACTATTCCAGCATCTGCAGTTCCTTATGCCTGCATCGCCATAGACATATTTGTTCAGTCAGTCATTACTTGGGGTGTTGATCTATCCAAAGATCTATCCTTCACAATATTATGGCAACAGAAGGATCTTTCCGATGTTGGCATCTGCCCTCAGAAGGTTTATGAATGTTGACATGATCTACAGTAGGTAACTTGCCTCAACAAAGGCATTTGAATATTCAAATTTAATACTGTCATTTGCAGTGATGGAAATGGGTTTTAGGAACTAGGGGCACTCTAAGGTACATGAGGCTGAGGTTGGGAAGGAAGGGGGGGGGGGGTGGGGGTTATGTGTGGTCATACCCATGCAAGAGTACAAGAATGCATAACTTGTTTATTGTGTACTTATAATATAGTTTATAGTGTATTATATGTCATAGCTGTTTTCTGGCATCTCTTTCTCTCTCTGTTTACATTACAAAATGTTGCATAATGGTATATAATCTCAATTTTTTTCTGTCATCCTCTTTCTATCTGCGTGCCGTTTCTTCCGCACGGCTTCTGCCACGAAGAAGCCATGTCCTCGCATATTCTTCGGGGTTGAATTTTGACAGAGGAGTTCCCACCAACTTAATAAATAGAAGAGTTGAGAGATGATCAGTTTGAAGTCTTGCATGTTGTGGTCACATGCAGAAATTTATGCCACTGATGCTTCTTTCACAATCTGCTGTTGATACCGGAATTGTATTTACAGCTGTGAGCAGCTGTTGAAAATCTACAGACACTGTCTTCCCTTGATTCTTTGAATTCTCTGAAGGCTCTGACACAAAGCCGACCATTTTAGCCAATTTGTTCTGCCATTTCTTCTACATCATTATCCCCAAAGGTAAAAAATGAATCTTCTGGAATATTGTTAATATCTAAACATTTCGACTTGTTAATTAAAGGGCCTATTCCACCAGCATGCAACTCTATGCGATGAGCGCGACCTAACGTGGTCGCTTGAGCCGTCCGGCGTCGCGGGGCCGGTCCCACTTCGATCACGGGAGCCGTGCGGAATTGTGCGGAGTTCGTCCCGACATCGCACGGGGCTACGAAAAACTGACTATGTTCAAAAATTCCGCGCGGCACCGGCTTGTCAGCTCGCAGTCGCCTCGACGCATTACACACCGTCTCGACGTCGTGCCTCCGTGACCCTCTCTGTAGGTGCCTCCGTGACCCTCTATGTGTGTGGCTCCGTGGCCCTCTGTGTGTGCGCCTCTGTGCCCCTCTCTGTGTGCCCCTCTCTGTCCTGGCGAACTTACCCTGAAGACTTTGCTCCAAGTTCGCCTCACTTTGCGCCGCATTGCGCCACTCACCCGACCTCCGCGCGGCCCTCGCTGCCGGTTTGGTCGCGCTTGCCGCATGCAGGCGCATGCTGGTGGGAACGGCCCTGTACAGGAGATAACCTGACCTCCACGCGGCCCCCGTTTCTAGTTTGATCGCGCTCATCGCATGGAGTCGGATGCTGGTAGGACAGGCCCTTAACTTTTTACAAGCTGTTGTAGATTCAAGCAGCCTGGATTTCATATTATTGACCAAACTCCTCAACAACTGTTGTCCATGTATAGTAGGTACTTTACCAGCTCTCAAATTTATTCCATTAAATATCTTGTTGCTTTCTCCACTTGAGTATAACATTTTCCTGGCTTCTCTGTTTGACATTCAAGAATCTTGATAGTTTGTTTAATTTCCTCATGTGCTTTACTAAGTGTTTAATTTCGATTCTGCAGGTCAAGTGACAGTTCAGACAGCTCTAGTAACCTGTCCATCAACAAGCCCAAATTATCTACGATAGCTGATGCTTCTAATATTTTTTTTGCAGCCCCTCTGCACTAGATCTTGAAGCATCACATCTCCAAAATGCTCCCAAATAGCTTTATAAGACGGCCGCATTGCCTTTACAGTTCGGTAAGATGAAGCAACCCATCTCACACTGCAAACACGACCAATTTTCAACAGTTGACAATGAAGAGCCTCAGCGCATGCAGTTAACTCATCCTGATTCTTAGGAGACCTATGATATAAGGAAGACAAATGATCGCAAACTATGATTGAAATCTGCAACTTCACTTATAGCATCACCTACACTGAGATCAAGCCAGTGCCAAACAGTTGCATTAGGGAAATCATCAAGAAATAGTTTTGCAACCCCTGCATTTCGTCCTGACATTACTGATGCACCATCAGTTACAATTTTTATCACATTTTCATTTAGGTTATGGAAAAAACACCTCTTTGTAAGCAACTTAGAAGCCCATCATATATAGATTGTGCATTTGCACCAAGTCTCATATGTTCTAAGTCAAAATAGTAAGATTAAACGAGAACTTACCTGTTCGAAGTTTGATCTTTATTTTATGAGGAGTTACGATGAGGGATTACATGAAGAAGCCCCGCCAGGCGCATGCGCGTCATACTTCAAAGCAGCGGCATGAAAACACAGAAACTATAGCCACAGTGATATAATAAGAATCAGAAGACTAGAACTACCAGATGATCTTTGCGATTATGAGGGCCGGGAGTGGAGGGCACGTAATCCCTCATCGTAACTCCTCATAAAATAAAGATCAAACTTCAAACTGGTAAGTTCTCGTTTAATCTTACTATTTTACTTCGGAGTCACGTGAGTGACTACGTGTAGATTTCAAAGCTCTGTGATTTCATGCCGTAGATCCATTCCATACGACACATTGCTTCAGTTGACACAGTAGTAGTGAATAAATAATGTATTAAACATTGCTTCGAATTATCCAATAATCATTTTTTAAATAACAAAACAGTAATAACCCCTCTATCCCAGGGGAATTACAAATGAAATTTATAAAGACAAAGCAAATCAAATCAAACGGAACCCAACACAGCATGCCCAATTCCTGGCACTGTCAGGACAGGTTTATCATAAATTTTAGAAAAGTTAATTCCTTAGACCATCCTGCGGCCTCGCTGCGGATTTAATGCCGTCCTGGTGGAGTGAGATTCAAACACATGTCTACTCCAGCGGAATCTAAAACCTGTTTTAACCATCTAGAAATAGTTTACACTGACACCTTTTTATGAGTTGTTTTGTGACTGATAAGCATTGCTGTCTCAGAGCCTCTGAGACTCTTAGTTACCTCAATATATTGACTCAGGTGCTTCACTACACATAACGTTTGGTCAACAGGCTATGCTTTAAAGCTTACTTTGGTTCCAGCCATTCCTAGCCTGCTTTCTTTGATTAAATCATACATATAAAACGTAATGTTATCTGCAGAAGACTACATGCTATCTAGTCGTAACGTTTGCACTCGTTGCGCTGATACTAGCGCCATGAGCTTAACCATTCTAAGTGTTAACCTCTGAAAATACAATGACGTAATTGGAGCCCATTGCCAACTCAGTGTGAGAACTATACTGACATCCCAGATTTCAGTATATTTAGGCTTAGGAAAATTTTTGTTAAAGATTCCTCTCATGAATCGGGACACTAATGGATGAGACCCGATAGGTTGTTGTTCTGAAACTGCCCTAAATAGGAGGGCAAAGCACTCCGAGCACTATAAATGGCACTATAACTCAAGTGTTCATCAAAATGCAATGTAGCAAGGAACTCCAATACATCCGGTATTCTTGCAGTATGATAAGGTATATCTGACTGTAAACAAACATCTCCCATTTCTTAATATGAGACACATATTGTTTCCTAGTGCTATCTCTCCAAGCTGCATTTATCACATCCATGGTCCTATTCGACAGTCCAAGGCCTTAGAATGGTCTGGTCAGAACCTGCAGATTAACAAACTAATACCATCATGTAGCGAATGACTTTCTCCTGTTACTGGATGCACCAACAAATTACTGCAGTTGGGGACAGTCATGAATGGCTGAGTCATCAGTCTGAGCACCAATGGGAACCATGGCTGTGTAGGCCAGTCCGGAACCACCAAAACGCCCGAGGCGGAGTCCTGCTCTATTTTGGTGAGACATTGCCTAATCAGGCAAAATGGGGAAAAAACATAAAAGTATGTACGTCCCCAATGTAGCGAGAATGCATCCACCGCTACTGCTCCTGGATCTAGTTCCCATGAAACGTATTTCGGCAACTGGTGATTTAGCCTGGATGCAAACAGATCATATCTGGCAAACCATAGCAGCTGACAATCAGTTTAAAAACATCAGGATTTAACATCCATTCTATGTTGTCATTAAATTTTTGTGACCTGTTGGCTGCCACCACATTATCTCTACCTGGTAGGTAGATAGCTGAGACCCAGATGTTTTGAGAAATACACCAGTGCCACATGAGGTTAGCCAGATTATCACATGATACTGACCTTATTCCTCCTATGTGATTGATACATGCCACAGCCATGGTATTGTCAATCTGGAGTTGAACATGTAAATTATTCATTGTTGAACAATAAACTTTTAATCCATAGAATGCACCCAGCAATTCTAAGTAATTTATACCATGTGTAAATAAGCAATTCACATAGTCTTGGAGTGTGAAACATCCTTTAATGATAGCACAGGGTATAACACATGTCAGCAAGCACTGGTTACATTCTTCTACTGAACTGTGCCCAGGGAGGGGAAGCTTTATGATTGATGTTAACTAAGGCGGGGTTAATGGTACTGAGGTAGCTATATTATTGGTTGCATGCATAAACCATCTAAACCATACCTGTGCAGGATTAAATCCTCTTGCACACTCCATCTACCACCTTAGCTAGACTCGCTGTCCGTAGCTCCCCATCCCAGAGCACTCACATCTGTTTGTAAAACCACTGAAGGTTGCTGAAACAAAATGTTTTTGGTAGTTTGTACAATATTGATAATCCACCATTGGAATTCAGCTATGGTTCTGGTTGGTAACTGCATAGGTCTATCAAAATGACCTGCATGTTCTTTAAGTGCTAGTTCTCTAGCTCGTTGCAGACTTTGACAGTGCAGAGGTCCAAACTCCACTGCAGGGAAAGCTGCCAGCAATTTATCAATAACACTGGCTACTTCCTGGATGGAGGGATATTGTTTTTCAGCGAGACTAGTACAGACCTCCCTGATCTCCACAACCTTGGCTGTAGGCAAAGTCACTGACATATCAACTGAATCAATGACAAATGCCAAATTATCAATTTTTTGAGATGGCTCTAACTTGGATTTTGTTGGATGGACCAAAAACCCTAACCTTTCAAACAGGTGTTTGGTTGCTGAAACCGATTCCTCAGCTGTCTCCTGAGTGTTGCTTATGATTAAAATATCATCTAGATAAGCCATTACAATGTGATTCTGGGCCCAAAGTAGCACCAGCACTGGTTTCAACAATTTCGTGAACAGCCTAGGAGCTGAGGATAATCCATTGGGTAATGCTTTAAATTGCCACAGCAGTCCCATCCAACTAAATTTCAAGTATCTCCGATACTGATGATGAATTGGCATTGAATAATATGCATCTTTCAGGTCTATAGTTGCCATATAACAGCCTTGTGATAACAGCTGTTTTGCAGTATTGAAGGTGTCCATTCTAAAATGCCTATACTGAACACAGGAATTTAACTGGTTTAGGTCCAGAATGACTCTACATCCCCCATCTCATTCTCTATCTGGGGAATATACTGGACACAAATTGTTGAGGATGGTTTGTCGTCCTCTCAATTACCCCTTTTTGGGACAAAACCGTAATTTCTTCTTTTACCTGCTGAGTTCTGCTGCAGAAAAAAACAATACTCTATTAGGCATATTCTGTACAGGCGGATCAATTCCTGACATAAACTGTATTCGAGCCTGACACAGTGTCTAGTATAAACTGATCAGATGTTATGCAGCACCATTAATCATAAAACAATTGCAACCTACCCCCAACCGGAGGTTGATCCCCAGAAATCTTATCCTGGACAGCATGAATCACCTGTACCTCTGCAGTCGGCCTTGAAGTCCTCCTTCTTCCCATACTGGGGTTATAATTGGGATACACAGGTGGGTAATACCGTTGTCCCACTGGCCCCACTCTGCTTGGCCCTGCCCCTGGATCCGACCCCCTTCGCGCTGAAAACGACCTGCGAGGTGGCATTCTGGCAGAAAGAACATATGTCTTCATGAGACAAATTGTTTTAGCCTCTTGCTCCAGGTCCTTGACTTGTTTGAGGAGGTCCACCCCAAATAAATAATCTGGGGCTTGGATGTTGGTGGACCTACACAAAGCTGCAAATTTCAGGTTCAGCGTCGGCTTTATAGCTATTTTTCTTATGCAGTTGACCTCAAAATATGCGTTACAGAACAGGGCCAGCATATATTGTTGTGTGCCAGACATTGGTGCCCCCCGGACTATTTTTCCAAATGCAGTGATGCCTGCTGCCACCAACTTGAGGACCCGCTGAAACCTGATTTCTTGTCCACGCATCGCTGGACTCATTTGTGCCCATATAGCAGAGTTCACGGTGGGCACTTTGAGCGACGCACAATTAACAGGTGTTTTATATCTTGTGGCCGTCTCTTCCATAATCGTATCCTGGAGCTAGTGAGAAGTCATGTAATTAACATTGGCGGCTAGGTTTTCCTCCATAGCCTCATCAGTCCCTTCCAGAATAGCGAAGTTTCGCGCTATGTCCGGGACACCTGGAGCATGGCTCATGTGCGCTGGTGTGTGCACAAATGCAGTGACACCAGCTTCAGGGTCAGACTCCTCCTGCCCTGGCCCTCCCGAGTCATGCTCTAGGGAGGTCTCTTCCAGCCCTAAACAAGGTGCTGGAGAGGATGATTCCCACTGGTATCCATAAACGGTGTTTTCTTCTTCGCTGTATGCACCTCTGCGAGAGGCTGTGTGGGGAATCCTAGGGGCATTCAACCCCGATTGAAATTTTACATGGCTCTTTAAGTTTGGAGCATTTTTCCAATTGGTTGATCCATCCCCACACCTTTATATTAAAAGAAGGGAAGTCTTCCACATCATCAGACCCATCAGATAAGATGAGCCTGAGAGTACTTTGTTTTGGCCTTCCTCCCTGGTGGAGTGGTCTCAGTGCCCTGAAGCACTGGAACTGATGGAGGCAGTTGAGCTGCCGGTAGAACCAATAGCCGGTATCGGAGCCGGCATTAGTGCAGCCGTTATCTCCCAACCCGATCTATAAGCGGTAATCGCAGAGCCGTCATTAGTGCAGCCGTTATCTCCCGGCCCGATCTATAAGCAGTAACCGCGGTCCCCGCGTGTTCCGCTCCTACTAAGGCAGTTACATTTACAACACCCTCCATAGCACTAACTCTTGCTGGCTCCCAAGCCAGACTTACAGAGTTTAAAATCCTCGCAGGGAAGTTTTAACATTGACTTACCTGCGGGTTGCTACTTAACGCTGGTGGAGCTGCGCTCTCCAGCCCGTCGGTGCACCATGCGTTGGACGTAATGACGCACATGCGCCTGGCGGGGCTTCTTCACGTAGTCACTCACGTGACTCAGAAATAAAATAGAATGATATTGGTTGGGAAGATTCACCAAACTGCTGCTCTCAAGCAGACTACTAGCACAGTTTTCCCATTAATAGTAGCAGATTCATCAATCATAATAGACATTTTAGATTGTTTTGAAATTATATTTTCCACCACTGTCTTTCGGATCTGGTTCCCTATGTGGTGAGAAACATCTGCACATGACTTATGAGAGTGTAGAACGTACACCAAGTCAATGCTGTTTCTTACTTGCAGTTCAATATCAGAAGACATTTGTATGGCCTACCTTTGTGTACAATATTATATACAGTTCTAAAAACTCGACCTGTTTTTGCTTCATCCTTTTAAGTGACATATACACTACATTTTCGATTGCTTTTTTTTCAGCTGTTTCATTGATTTTTTGGCATCTGATATGAGCTTCACTATATTTGTGCTTAAAAATATTTTTTCTTAAACTCATTTACTGTTACATTGCACCACTCAGGAGACAAATTAATTCCTTGTGTTTGTTCAAGTCCAAGATGACACTTGCTGCATACACTACATCCTAGTTTTCTGTTTTTAACAATTAGCCAGGGATATACTTTATTTTTGTTTCTTGTGTCCAACAGTCTGGAAAATCACATTTTCCAATATCTTTTGAAATGCCTTCACATGCAGCATCAGGCAAAACAGCTGCACCAGTTAAATTAGCATTTTCAAGTAATTTTGCCTTCTTCTCTGGCTGAGTGTTTTCATTATCATTTATTTACAATACAATACAATACAATACAATACCGTTTATTGTCATTTGAACCTCATTGAGGTTCAAACGAAATTTAGTTTCTACAGTCATACAAACAAGAAAGAACCAAGACACAACACAATTTATACAAACATCCATCACAGTGAAGCTCCTCCTCACTGTGATGGAAGGCAAAGTGTTATCTCTCCCCTGTACTCTCCATTCTCCTCCCGATGGCAGAGTCAAAGCCCCGGCGGGTGATGGTAAGTAAGTCCCGCGGCAGTTAAGGCTGCGGCAGGCGATGCAAGGCCCCGCTCCGGGTCTTGATGTTGGAGCCCCAAGCGGGCGCTAGCAATTCCCGCGGCCATTAAAGCCGCAGCGGGCGATGTAAGGCCCCTCTCCAGGTAATTTTCAACCCCGCATCTCGGGCGGGAGATGGTGCCGTTGCGGGAGCTCCAAAAAGCGGTCTCCCACCAGGGACCCGCGAACTCCCGATGTCACCGTTTCTTCATCGATCTGAAGATGCAGTCTTTTAAAGTATCTCAGTATGCTAATTTTCGCAGGGTACACAAATTTGAAATGTATAGATATTTGATAGTGATTTGGTAGTGATCTTATACCTATTGAGGAATTGAGGAGGTAGCGAATCTAGGAATAACTGTGCATAGTTCCCTGAAGGTGGAATCTCATGTAGATCAGGTGGTAAAGAAAGTTTTTGGTGTGCTGGCTTTTATAAATCAGAGCATTGAGTATAGAAGTTGGGATGAAATGTTAAAATTGTACAAGGCATTGGTGAGGCCATTTGTGGAGTATGTTGTACAATTTTGGTCGCCAAATTATAAGAAAGATGTCAACAAAATAGAGAGAGTGCAGAGGAGATTTACTAGAATGGTACCTGGGTTTCAGCACCTAAGTTACAGAGAAAGGTGGAACAAGTTAGGTCTTTATTCTTCGGAGCACAGAAGGTTAAGGGGGGACTTGATAGAGGTCTTTAAAATGATGAGAGGGATAGACAGAGTTGACATATACCTATCCACTTTACTTTTAAATGTTAAAATCGATCCTGCCTCCACCACTTCTGCTGGAAGATCATTCCACACAGCCACCACTCTCTGAATAAAGAAGTTCCCCCCCCCATGTTACCCCTAAACTTCTGTCCCTTAATTCTCATGGCATGCCCTCTTGTTTGAATCTGCCCTACCCTCAATGGGAAAAGCTTATCCACGTCAACTCTGTCTATCCCTTTCATCATTTTAAAGACCTCAATCAAGTCCCCCGTCAACCTTCTGCACTCCAGAGAATAAAGACCTAACTTGTTCAAGTAGCCAATGAATAGTAGCAATATAATACCAAGGCGAGTGGTTAATGTGTGTGGGGGGGGGGGGGGGGGGGGGAGGGGGTGGTTAGTGCACGTGTGTGCGGGGGGGGGGGGGGATTAGTGTGGGTGGGTGGGCTGGTTAATGTGTGTGTGGGGGGTGTGGTTAGAGTGTGCATGTGTGGGGGTGTGTGTAGTGTGTGTGTGGGGGGGGTGTGGTTAGAGTGTGTGTGTGTGGGTGGGGTTTAGTGTGTGTGTGTGGGAGGTGGTTAGTGTGTGTGTGTGGGGGGTGGTTATTGAGTGTGTGTGGGGGGGTGGTTAGTGTGGGGGGGGGTGTGGTGGTGGTTTGTGTGTGTGTGGGGGGGTGGTTAGTGTGTGTGTGTGTATGGGGGGGTTAGTGTGTGTGGGGGGGGTGGTTATTGAGTGTGTGTGGGGGGGGTGTGGTGGTGGTTTGTGTGTGTGTGGGGGGGTGGTTAGTGTGTGTGTGTGTGTGTGTGTGTGTATGGGGGGGTGGTTAGTGTGTATGTGGGGGGGGGTTGTTAGTGTGCGTGTGAAGCCGCAGCATCCCCCCTCCCCCCAAACGTGCGTTGGAGGAACAAACCCAGCGGGTCTGCACTTGCTCTAGTATATAGTAAAAATTGATAGTGATATAATAAAATATTTCCATTTGCACTATTGTTTTGCTAAATAAAACCACCCACAATGAAATATTCACCACTCACGATTTAGGCTGGAAAAAACTATTGGTACTACTTATTTAATTTTCTCCCCATCCATTCTAATTTAACTGAACACTTAATCTGAAAATGCAGTTTCTTATTGGGGCAGATAATAGAAAAAGTAATGCCTTTGGAGACAGCGGCTGATTGGAGGGGAGGAGACCGATTTGTTGATTGGACGGGAATTTTAAGGGAAGATCGTCGGTGATTGGACGCAACCTCCTTGGAGACAGCGGTTGATTGGCTGCCAAATAATCGGGAACAAAAAATTGACAAATAGGAAAACAAAAATCGTAATTACGATTTAAATCTGATGTAAGGTACATAGGGTGGGTATCGATTAATTCTAGACAACAGATTTAAAAAAAATCTAACCCCATTAGATCACTCAGGGTGTATTTTGATATGTTCTACAGTATGAAGTGTACAGCAAAACTTGCACTTCCAGAGTGGTCTATTGTGTTGTTTCTTCAGCAGACCATAAATTTATTTTAAGAGCTAAACATAAAGTGCTGAAGACTCATCAGGTCAGGCCGGATATATGGACGGTCCAAAGAAGGGTCTCGACCCAAAACATCACCTATTCGTTCTCTCCAAAGATGCTGCCTGACCTGCTGAGTTACTCCAGCATTTTGTATCTATCTATGGAGGGAATGGTTAGGCGACATTTAGGTGTTGGTAAAGATCGAAAATTTCACATATTTAAATATGTTGTTACGAAAATAACTACTAGTGTGGGAAATGTTTGCCACATACATACCCAAAAGTAGAAATGTAGAAAGTTACAGTGCATAAAAAACATAGATATTACGAGGGTACACAAAAAGCTGGAGAAACTCAGCGGGTGCAACAGCATCTAAGGAGCGAAGGAGATAGGCAACGTTTCGGGCCGAAACCCTTCTTCAGACTGATGGGAGGTGGGGGAGGGGGGGGGGGGGAGAAGAAAGGAAAAAGGAGGAGGAGGAGCCCGAGGGCTGAGGGAGATGTGGGAAGGGGAGGAGACAGCAAGGGTTAACAGAAATTTCTATATTTTGAAAATGGGCAAAGCAAAAAGTAGCATGTTCTCTATAAAGGTTTACCCTAAAATAATTGATCGGAAGGGTGTGATTTTCAGGGAGAGAGGGAGAGAGGCAGAGCACGAGAGAGGCAGAGCGGGAGAAAGGCAGAGCAAAGAGCGGCAAATAAAATAACGTGGAATAATAAAATAACGTGACTTTACCTGAGCCCGTGCTCGCGGTCCGGTAGCTCTGATAGTGAGTTTAAGAAATTCTCCCTTGAATTGTATTCAGAGGAACGCCGTGTCATTAATACATAGTCTGAGTAATACATTGACTTTGGAATGTGGATCAATGTATTAATGACACATTGTATAACTACTACCTGTTAACTATTGGCTGTTAACAAGTCCTAACAGTGGCAGTTAACAAATCGTTTTCGACTGAGTTGAATAAAGTGATAAACGACTTGAATCTTTCTGCAGTGCTCATTAAACCCAAGCTGGAAACTGAAAACTAGGGGAACACCGTCCCCCTGCGTACCCCCCCCCCCCCCCCCCCCCCCCCATTTCCATCACTGGACATTTGCCATAATCACCCACTATAAATGTATCACTGTACAGAACCACAACTGATGTATTGAATAAAACCATGCATTTTGTCTGGTGATATTATATTTGATTGCCTGGTCTTGTTTATGTACTCAGAAAGTGTATTTTGAAAAATTCTATACAATTCCACCCTTAGTCTCCTTTTTATGTTTGCCTGGAATAAATATAATCCTGTTCAATCTGGACTGTGTGTTGTACACTTAAAAGCACAACGTATACACCCCTTCCATTTACCAGAATACTGCCTGGAGTTTGCTTTCGCTGCCGCTTTTGAGCGTCTAAACTGCCATACCCTCTCACTTTGGTGTGGGGCTTGGGGAGTGAAAAGCACTTGATCAACTCTCCTGACTGTTGCAAAGTGACTGAGCAACGTAGATGAAGGTGCGCCATGGTTTTCATAGTAACGTTGAATGCAGTGACTGGCTTTGCAGATCGGTAAGATTAGTTAATCATTCCAGTAAAGACAAAGGAACTCTTTTCACATCCATCACAAAATTCGAGATTAAATGGGTCAATTTAATTCCTTTGCCAGCTTTCGTCTCCTCTTTATATTTCCCTGTACTAAATAAAATCCTATTGCATCTGTGTGTAGTTCACTTAATGTCATCCCTTCCATTTACCAGAATTCGGGGTATTAGCTATAAGGAGAAAAGATAAACTTGGATGATTTTCCCTGGAGCATTGAAGCTTGAGGGGAAACCTGATAGAAGTATATAAAATTCTGGGAGACATAGATAGGGTGGACAGTCAAAACCTTTTTCACGATGTGGGAACATCAAAGGTGAGTGGGCATAGCTAAGATGAGAGGGACGAAGTTTAAAGCTGATGTGAGGTGCACATATTTTTTACACGGAGGTTGATGTGTGCCTGCAACACACTGCCAAAGGACTGTGGTAGAGGCAGACGCGATAGTGATGTTTGAAGAATGATCTTTGAGGTAGGCTCATGGATATGCAGTGGATGGAAGGATATGTATCATGTGCAGGCAGAGGAGATTAGTTAATCTCAGCGTCACGTTTGGCACAGACATTGTGGGCCAAATGGCCTGTTGTTCTATTAGCAGTTCAGATCTCCAGCGCAGTCCAATTTAACATTTTGAGTGTGACAGTGAAAACACGGTGCTTGTCATGTTTAGTATAGTTTTACTTTAGAGATACATCACGGAAACAAGGCCATTGACCTAGCGGGTCCACGCCGATCTATAATCACCAATTCTCTCAGTTCAATATTAGCTTTCGAAACACCGAAACACTGAAAGGTCGGTCCTTAGCAGAGGTCTTACCTTTATCCCCCTCCGTCCCCACCTCAATGGGTTCCGCGCCCACCACGACTTGGATCTCTTCTACCATCGCCTCCGCAAAGCGGACCGAACTGCGCCGCCCCACCAACCACCCACCCACCGGGACCACCCACGCATCGCCCGCCGACCCCGACTCTACGGCCCGCGGACTCCCACCTTCGGGCCCGTCAACCCACGACACTCCACTGCCCTCCAGCAGCCCGCAGCCGTCGCCTCACCTGCAAACTGGACTCTGCAGCGGGCCGGAAGCCTCCATGCTGTTGATTCCCACTCCTCTGGTTTTGACGGCACTGGGTCCTAGTGCCCGTCTCCCCAACCCTGGTAACCTCAGTCGCTATTCCACTGGGTCTTCCCCATCCCCCTCCAACTATGTAACCCCTGCTCTTCCCCACCCACACCACAGCCCCCATACCCCCCCACCCCCTGACCACCCTCCACCCCCCCACCACACAACGCTTCGTCCTCAGTCCACTCACCTGCCTGCCTCCGGCCACAACCCCCATCCTTGCCACGTGTTCATCATCCCCCCGGACCTCCCCCTCTCCGACACCGAAAGGTCGGTCCTCAGCAGAGGTCTTACCTTTGTCCCCCTCTGTCACCACCTCAATGAGTTCCGCGCCCACCACGACTTGGAGCTCTTCTACCGTCGCCTCCGCCTCACAGCGTTCTACCACGGGAAGAAGTCCTTGCCCCCCACTGATGATCCCTTTTCCTGTCTCCAACGAACCCCTTCCTCGTGGACCCCTCCTCGTGGCCCTCCAGCTTTAGAACTCTTTATCCAGAACTGCCGTCGGGACATCAACCGCCTCGACTTCTCCACTCCCCTGTCTCACTCCAATCTCTCCCCCCTCGAACGTAATGCCATCGACTCACTCCGCAACAACCCAGACTGGGTTATCAAACCCGCCGATAAGGGAGGTGCGCATCGATCTCTACAAAGCGGAGGCCACGCGCCAACTCTCGGACACCTCCTCCTACTTACCCCTGGACCATGACCCCACTGACGAGCACCAGGCCACCATCTCGAGCACCATAACCAACTTCATCAACTCCGACTCCCTGCACCCCCGAGCCTCCAACCTCATCGTTTCCCAGCCCCGCACGGCCCGATTTTACCTTCTCCCCAAAACCTGACTGCCCCGGCAGACCCATTGTCTCTGCCTGTTCGTGCCCCATCTAACTCATTTCCACTTACCTTGACTCCATCCTATCCCCCTTGGTTAAATCCCTCCCCACCTATGTTCAAGACACCTCAGACACTCTCCGTTGGCTCCACGCATTCCATTCTCCAGGCCCCCATCCTCTCATCTTCACCATGGACGTTCAGTCACTCTACACCTCCATCATCCACCAGGATGGTCTCAAAGCCCTCCGGTTATTCCTCGACCAGAGGAGCAACCCATACCCGTCCACTGACACCCTCCTCCGCCTAGCGGAGTTGGTCCTTACCCTCAATAACTTCTCTTTGACTCCTCCCATTTCCTCCAAATACAAGGCGTGGCTATGGGCACACGCATGGGCCCCAGCTATGCTTGCCTCTTTGTCGGGTACGTCGAACAATCCATGTTCTCGGCGTACCAGGGCCCCATCCCCGACCTCTACCTCCGTTACATCGACGACTGCTTTGGTGTCACCTCCTGCACCCACACACAACTGACTGACTGATCCGTTTCACCACCAACTTCCATCCGGCACTCAAATACACCTGGACCATTTCCGACACTTCCCTACCATTCCTTGACCTCATGTTCTCCATTGCAGGGGATACAATCCTGACCGACATCCACTACAAACCCACTGACTCCCACAGCTACCTGGACTACTCTTCCTCCCACCCTGCTTCCTGAAAGGACTCTATCCCCTATTCCCAATTCCTCCGTCTATGCCGTATCTGCTCCCAGGATGAGGTGTTCCACACCAGGTCATCACTAATGTCCTCATTCTTCAGAGAACGGGGATTCCCCTCCCCCACTATAGATGAGGCTTGCACCAAGGTCTCCTCCATACCCCGCAACACTGCCCTCTCTCCCCATTCCCCACTCGCAACAAGGACAGAGTTCCCCCTGGTCCTCACCTTTCACCCCACCAGCCGGCACATACAACACATAGTCCTCCGCCAGTTTCGCCACCTCCAATGTGACCCCACCACTTGCCACTTCCCATCTCCCCCCCGTCTGCCTTCCGCAAAGACCGCTCCCTCCGCAACTCCCTTGTCAATTCTGCCCTTCCCTCCCGCTCCACCTTTCCCCCGGGCACTTTCCCTTGCAACCGCAAGAGATGCTACACTTGTCCCTTTACCTCTCCCCTCCACTCCTTTCAGGGACCCAAGCAGTCCTTCCAGGTCCGACAGAGGTTCACCTGCTCCTCCTCCAACCTCATCTACTGCATCCGCTGCTCTTGATGCCAGCTGATCTATATCGGTGAGACCAAGCGGAGGCTGGGCGATCGTTTCGCCGAACACCTCCGCTCGGTCTGCAATAACCAACCCGACCTCCCGGTGGCTCAACACTTCAACTCCCCCTCCCATTCCGTATCCGACCTCTCTGTCCTGGGCCTCCTCCACGGCCAGATTGAGCAACACCACAAATTGGAGGAACAGCACCTCATATTCCGCTTGGGGAGTCTGCATCCTTTTGGCTTGAACATTGAATTTTCTCAATTCTGTTAACCCTTGCTGTCTCCTCCCCTTCCTACCTCTCCCTCAGCCCTTGGGCTCCTCCTCCTCCTTTTTCCTTTCTTCTCACCGCCCCCCACCCCCCCCACCTCCCATCAGTCTGAAGAAGGGTTTCGGGGCGAAACATTGCCTATCTCCTTCGCTTCTTAGATGCTGCTGCACCCGCTGAGTTTCTCCAGCTTTTTGTGTACCCTCAATATTAGCTTGCTTTCTCATCCACTCCCTACATACTAGGGGCAGCTTATGGAGGCTGATTAACTACAAACCTGCTGGTCTTGTGGGATGTGGGAAGAATCCTGAACACCCGGAGGAAAGCCACACTGTCACAAGCAAACTCCGCACAGACAGCACCCGAGGTGAGTATTGAACCCGCATCTCTGTGAGGCAGCAGCCATACCCACTGCACCACTATGCAGTCACTTGTCTGCAAGTGGTTGAGATAAGTCGACAATGTTAGTTGATGTCGACAACTTAACAAATGGAACTTTGGAAGAAAACTAAAATAAAAATTGGAAAAGAAATGACCACCAGAAAACATTAGGGTGGTGGCTTGGTGGCGCAGCAGTAGAGTTGCTGCCTCATAGCGCCAGAGACCCAGGTTCGGTCCTGATCCCGGATGCTGTCTGTGTGGAGTTTGTATGTTCTCTCTGTGACCGCGTGGGTTTTTTCCGGGTGCTCCCGGTTTCCGCCCACATCCCAAAGACGTACAGGTTTGTAGGTTAATTGGCGTCTGAAAATTGCCCCTAATGTAGGGAGTGGATGAGAGAGTGGTTTAACTAACAGTGGAACTAGTGTGATGTGTGATCGATGTGGGCTGAAGTGCCTGCTTCCAATCTGTACCTTTAAATTCTGAACATTACTCGGGGAATTAATGCAGAGAGTGTAGTAAAGAGGAGTCCAGGATAGGACAGGAAATTGTGTAATTTGATGGTTTGCAGATGGTTCCTGAGTAGCAGATTAGATTCATGTAATATAGTCTCTGCAATAATAGTCCCCTGATTGGGAATAAAAAAGAGAAATATAGACACAAAATGGATACATGGATAGGACAGGTTTGGAGGAATTTGGACCAAACTCGGGCAGGTGGGACTAGTGTAGCTGGGTCATGTTGGCCGGTGTGGGCAAGTTGGGCCGAAGGGCCTGTTTCCACACTGTATCACTCTAAAATACTGGAGTAACTTCGTGGTTCAAGCAGCATATGTGGAGAAAAGGAATAAGTGAAGTTTCGGGTCGAGACCCTTCTTCAAACTTGGGGTCTGAAAAATGGGGATTAGACTTTTAAGTGAAGAAGGGTCTTAACCCGAAACGCCACCCATTCCTTTTCCCCAGCGATGGCGCCTGACCCGCTGAGTTACTCCAGCATGTTGTGTCTATTTCACTATTTTTTATTGTTCCTTCTCTGTGATATTTCATTCCAGTGTAAACCGGCATTACAGTTCCTTCCTGTACAAAACAGAGAAAGTCCGGAGATCTGGGGAGAGCGAGGTTGTTAAAACAAACGGGAGGGAGGGATTTCCATGACCACAGGAATAGCTCAGGAATTTCCCCGAATGATGGTTTCAGTTCGTTGGGACGTGTGTGAGCGAGCAGTCAGCTTGACCTTCCTTTCCTCTCCAGTCCTCACTTGTCCACGGTGCGTTCTGCTGGCTACCTGGCGTCGGATTACCTGCAGGTTTAACAGCAAGGACTACTGCAAAAGGCACAGACTCACGTGAGTTCTGCTTGTAGAGCAGAACCATTCACCGCCGTCTCCGCTTCAGAACAGTCAGTCAGAAGCGAAAGTCAGGAAACGGAAAGTCGATGAGAGAGAGAGATTGAAGCCAGCGGTCGCCAATATCGCAGGGTGACGGGGAGCTCCGGGTAAGTTTGTCTTCGTGTTTCTTTATCCCAGCCTTGTCCACACTCCGGGACCGACCCGAAAATTACCTATTCCTTCTGTCCAGAGATGCTGCCCAGGCAGCTGAGCTACTCCAGTACGTTATGTCTTTATTTGTAACCCCGCAGTTCCTTAGACAGACAGAAAAAACTGGAGTCACTCAGCGGGACAGGCAGCGTCTCTGGAGAGAAGGAATGGGCGACGTTTCGGGTCGAGATCGTTCTTCTACTCTCCGCAGTTCTTTGATATTTTCCCCCCTTTAACAGCCATTGCAACGATGGGTTGATTATTGGTTCAACTCTTTAGTCTTTCTTAGATTGGGTGTAATTCAGACTTTTGAATGTAACTAAACTGACCTGACCTGACCTGACAGACACATTGCAGATTTCTCCCTGTGTCTGTGTGCATGTGTCTGTGTTTGTCCCCTTCTGTATGGGGTAGACTGACCCCCCACCCTCCCAAATCTTTGCACATCCCCAATCCTTTCCACTCGTCACTTAAATTTCATGTTTCATGTATTTTACGTTTTTATGACTGTTGGAAGATTAATTTCCCTCCTGGGATAAAAAAAGTTCTATCGTATAGTAGGTGTGAGATAAGGATAAAAGGAATGCAGATTGTGAAGCCAGAGCAAGGAATATAGGTTGAAGGGGATTGTTTTTTGTACAGTTTGCTGGAATGGGCATATTGTCATATTGGCTAAGGTGAGGCAGGTGAGGTTTGGATGCGCTGGAGTTGAGAGGATGAGTGAGAGGGGACTGAACGGTTTCATATCCTGCGGTGTTTGTTGGATGGATATAGCGAGCAAACATGATAGGGAGGACAGTTCCAAATCTGGAACGAGGTGTAATAGGTCACAAATTAGGAGTTAATATATTAAAGCAGAAATGAGGTGAAATTTTGTTCACCCAGAGACTGCGAGCCTTTAGAAGCCTCTTCATCAACAGGCGGTAAAAGTAGAGACATCGGATATGTTTTAAGGTAGAGTTGGATAGTTTCTCGACAACAAAATAAAGGAATAAAGGGTTACCAGGGGGTAGGCGGGATTTGGTAGATAATGTTACAACCATACCTTTGCATTGAATGACAGAACAGGCTCGAAAGGCCAAATGCTTTGCCCCTTCTTCTGAATTGCATGTTCAAATTTACATTTTGAACTCAAACGGCCTGGAATCAAGACACAAACTGCTGGAGTAACTCATCAGGTTAGAGAACATGGTCCTGACCCGAAACGTCACCTAGCCACGTTCTCCACGGATGCTGCCTGACCTGCTGAGTTACTCCAGCACTCTGTGTTATTTGTTATAAACCCAACATCTGTAGTCCCTTGTTTTCACTGCCTGTAATTACTGTACATTGTTGTTGCTGTCGTTTTTGTTCTTGGTGTTGCGGTGCTCTCTTTGTTGGAATTCATAACTTGTTCTCGAATCATTCCATGATCTCTAGTCAATAAAGTTGCAATGTGTCTGCTAATCTGGGCTTGGCATCTGGGCTTGGCAGTGTCTTCCACACAGGTAATAGAAGTATAAACATGCTGTATGAATAGTGGTTCATATTTGAGGTTCCCTTTTCCTCTTTGCTGTCATCTTTCTCGCTTCCTCATACAAACTCGTACCTCTTTTTAAGCGAGTACGTCAAACAGGACAAACCAATACTTGTTGCTCACTGTTGTATGTGTCGATGCTGAAACTCTTATGGGACGTCCTAACAGTCTTTGAATCATTTCTTCTATCCACACGTGACGGTCTGCCATCAGTCAGTTCTCAGCCTACGATGCAGAGGATGTTTCCACTAGTGGGAGAGTGTAGGACCAGAGTGCACAGTCTCAGAATAAAAGGACGTACCTATAGACTGTAAATGAGGTGGAATTTCTATAGTCATGGGTGGTGAATCTGTGGAAATCATTGCCACAGACGGCTGTTTTAGGCCAAGTCAATGGATATTTTTAAAGCAGGGATTGAAGGTCAAAGGTTAGAGGGAGAAGGCAGGATGATGGTGTTGAGAGGGAAAACTAGATCACTCATGATCAAATGGCGGAGCAAGCTCGATGGGTCGAATGACCTAATTCTTGTCCTATGTCTTATGGTCATGGACCAGAACTGTAAGGTGCAGAGAAACCTGGAAAACCTGGAAAAAGTTCTATGTTACTTAAATGGAGCTTTCCTGATCGCTCACGTTGCTTGTCCATCGGGTGTCCAAGCTATAGTTTAGTGTAGTCTAGAGATACAGTGCCGAAACAGGCCCTTCAGCCCACTGAGTCCGCACCGACTAGGCACCGAGTAGCGATCCCCGCACACTTACACTATCCTACACACACTGGGGGCAATTTACTTTTATACCCACAATAATAACATCATAATCATAATCATAATTGTAATTTACATAATTGTAAGTGTGTTTTGCAACATACGAGGAATTTGATTACATAAAAATGGCATAAACATCCACTGCAGAGGCTCCTCCACACTCCCCACTGTGATTGAAGGCAATAAAGTCTTATCTTCTTTCCTCCCGCGGTCGGGAGAGTCCAACCATCCGCAGCCGGTGATCGAGCTCCCTCGTCTGGGCGAACTAAGCTCCTGCATCGGGGCGGTCGAACTCCTGTGGCTTGGAGTTCCCAAAATCGGTCCAGTGACAGCGAGCTTCACGATGTTACAGTCTGCAGCTCCCGCAGGTTGAAGCATCAAAGGCTAGCCCCTGGCAAAAGGTACGCCCGCTCCGAGATGTTAAAGTCCGCAGGCTCTGCGGTTTTGGAACTCTAGAAGTTCCAATCAAGAGGCTGCCAACTCCACAATGTTAGGCCGCAGTGCAAACGGAGATACGACGCGGGGAAAGTCGCATCTCTGTCGATGAAAGAGATAAGAATAGTTTCCCCCACCCCCCCCCACAAAACTAAAGATAAACTAAAACATCCATTTCACAACAAACTAAAAACACAAAGACAGACCGTTGGCGAGGCAGCCATCGTGCACCAATTAACCTACAAACCTGTACGTATTTGGAGTGTGGGAGGAAAACGAAGATCTCGGAGAAAACCCACGTGGTCACGGGGCAAACGTACGAAATCTGGCACTGCAAGAGCTGTATGGCAGCTACTCCACCGCTGTGCCACCCAATAGACGGTCAGGAAAGTGTGGCGCTCAATCCTGAAATAGGTATCCTGATGGAAAACCATGGAATTACACACACTATCTAAAATGAATCTGTTTTCAGTAATTACCCTGATCTTCCATTGAAGGTGCTGAGGGAGACACATGGAACTGCAGATGGTGTAATCTTGAGCAAAACACAAAGTGACGGAGGAACCCAGTGGGTCAGGCAGCATCTGTGGAGGGAATAGGCAAATTGCATTTCGGGGCTGGAGACGTCTTCAGTCGCAACCTTTCCTCCACAGATGCTGCCTGAAATGCTAAGATCTTCCTGCACTTTGTGTTTTGCTCTGAGAGACTGGGAAATCCCCAAGAAAATTTACTAACGTGATATGAGGGCTTGATATGAGGATTTGGAACAAATAAGTTGGCCAGGTACTCTCATTATCTTGAAAATTCAGTAACAACAGAAGTTGAGGAACTATGAAGTCATTAAGACAGGTCACAGACTTTTGGATTTCTCTCCCTGATAATTGGAGGAAAACACCAAATAGAATTATTTGTTTTAATTATAGCACTTAATTCTGATGAGCCAAATCAAATGTCACAAAGATAGACACTGAGTGCTGGAGTAACTCAACATGTCAGGCACCATCCCTGGAGAAAAAGGATGGGTGATGTTTTTGGATTGTGGCCCTTCTACAGAATGTCACAAAAGTCACAAATATGATTTATTGTTTAAGGTTCTAGTTATATGAAACTCCTGACAAAACCTAACATGATATATCAGCAATGTAAACCAATGTTTCTTTCGATTTAGTACACAGTACAACACTGGAACAGGCCCTTCGACCCACAAACATCCGTGCTAACTAAGATGGTAAGTTAAAGCTAATCTCCTCTGCCTGCACGTGATCCATATCCCTCCATTAATTAGTAGATACAAGGAACTGCAGATGCTGGTTTACATTAAAGGACACAAAGTGCTGGAGCATCTCAGTGGATCAGGCTGCACCTCCAGAGAAGAATGTCTGAACATTCTTCAGACATCGATGAAGGGTCCCAACCCAAATGTCACCCATGTCATAGTGTCCCTTTGGCCCACACCGGCTGACATGTCCAATCTATGCTAGTCTCACCTGCCTGCATTTGGCCCATATCCCCCTAAACCTGTCCTATCCATGTACCTGTCTAAATGTTTCTTAAATGTCGCAATACCACCTGCCTCAACTACCTCTTCCAGCAGCTCATTTCATACACCCACCATCCTTTGTGTGAAAAAGTTACACCCAGGTTTCTATTAAATCTTTTCCCACTCACCTTAAACCTGTGTCCTCCAGTTCTTGATTCCCCTTCTCTGGGCAAGAGACTCCTTGCGTCTATCAGATTTATTGCTCCCATGATTTTGTACACCTCTATTAGATCCACCTTCACCCTTCTGCGCACCAAGGAATAGAGTCCCAGCCTACTCAACCTCTCCCTATAGCTCAGCCACTCGAGTCCTGGCAGCATCCTTGTAAATCTTCTCTGTACCTTTACCAGCATAAGAACATCTTTCCTATAACATGGTGCCCAAAACTGAACACAATATTCTAGATGCGGCCTCACCATTGTCTTATACAACTACAACATGATCTCCCAACTTCTATACTTAATGGTCTGACTGATGAAGGCCAATGTGCCAAAGGCTTTTTGACCACTTTATCTACCTGTAATGCTACTTTCAACAAACTATGTACCTGTACTCCTAAATCCCTCTGCTCTACCACACTCCCCAGAGCTCTACCATTCACTGTGTAGGTTCTGCCCATGTTAATGCTCCCAAAAGGCAACACCTCACATTTCTCTATGATCTCCAGAGATGCTGTCTGACCCGCAGAGTTACTCCAGCACTCTTTGTTCCTCCCTTAATTGCATGTCAATATGTTCATCCAAATTTCTGATTTTTTTGCGTATTGTGCTTAAATCCGCAGGTGCACCAAATTATGGATATAAGTTTTGAGCTAAAATATTGTCTTTTCTTCATTCTGTTTGCAAGCACACCTTCTGCTCAAAGTAAGTACTGAAACACTTATCTGTAAATAGTCCATGCAGGGCTGATTGTTAATTTAGGATTAGATTTTGATGGAAGTTCTTGTTTTACAGAGTTCATGACTTTTGAATGTGAGAGTCCAGTGAGAGGAATATTTAATGAGGACACGATAATACCATGCAGCCTGAAAACAACAGGGGAAAGAACATTTACCAATATTAAATTAACAAAAGATAACAAATCTCTTTTTACCTACAACACACGAGGAGACAGCAAGAAATTACAGGGACAAATTGAATTACGCCGTCTAGATGATGCGAACGTCTCACTGATTATCCAACGAACTAAACTATCCAATGGTGGGATGTACCATTGCATTATACAAACAGATCAGGGCCATGACAGTGCTGATATCGAGTTAGTGTTTAAAGGTAAGTTATTTATATATTTATTTTTTAGAGATATAGCTTTGAAACAGTCCCTTCGGCCCACCGGGTCCGCGCCGACCAACGATCAGCCATACACTAGTTCTATCCCAAACACACAAGGGAGAAGCCAATGAACCTACTGACCTGCATGCCTTTAGATTGTGGGTGGATTTACCCTCACTCACACTAGTTGTATATTATCCTACATTCTCCTCCACTCCCTACACACTCGGGGCAACTTACAGCGGCCAATTAACCTACAAACCCGCACGTCCTTGGGATGTGGGAGGAAACCAGAGCACCCACAGAAAACTCATGCGGTCATAGGTTGAATGTATAAACTCCACACGGACGGCACCCGTAGTCAGGTTCAAACCCGGGTCTCTGGCGCTGTAAGGTTGCGTCTCTACTGCTGCGCCACTGTGCCGCCCTATATTGTGTACTGTATCTGCTACTTTCAATTTGCTTTAAAAACTGGTTAATCGGTTGTAAATTGGCATTGTAATTGTCCAAAACTCTTTGATTTGTGGGTTGGGTAAAGAAGTACAATATTATCTCCAAAAGGAAGAATGCCGTAGATTTATGTATTAGGATTTAGACATTAGAATATCACTGTCATTGCAATCAATGGCATAATATCACCAGAAACACACCCATCTATGTTCTCCAGAGATGCTGCCTGACCTGCTGAGTTACTCCTGCACTTTGTGTCTTTGCTTGTAAACCAACATCTGCGGTTTCTTTAATCTCTATCCCATCAATCTTGTTAGGTAACTCGTATATAGACTGACCAAATTAGTGAAGTACCTGCTTCTGGTGTTGTTGCACCAACAAATGTTGGTAAAGGAACCTTGAGAAGAAGTTTGCTCACAAGGAATGGGACCACATTTTCGCTATACAATTTAAATGGGGCTCCCAATTTAATGATTCGTCAAACCACAGTGGTTGCAGGTCTGAAATGCCAAGCATAATATCTTCCTCGGTGCATAGTGAGATTAAAAAGCACCAACTGCACACTTGAAAAAGGGCTCGGACACAAGGCCAAAAGTCGAATAGTAAAAGGGCTAGATAAAGTGAGTGTCGAGAGGATGTTACCACTAGTCAGTGAGTCTTGCACTAGAAGCCACAGTCTCAGAATAAAAGGACACACCTTTAGAAAGGAGATGAGGAAGAGTTTCTTTAGTCAGTGAGGGTTATGGGGAGAAGGCAGAAGAATTGGGTTGAGTGGGAAAGATAGATCAGCCATGATTGAATGGCGGAGTAGACCTGTTGGGCCGAATGGCCTAATTCTGCTCCTGGAACTGATAAAAAGCTTGACTTTGCAAATGTCCATCACCTCCATCAGCTCCCAACTCTGAAGTCTCCAAGACACCATTGTCCTTTAACATTCAGCAGATAGAAGGCAGCTCACCAGTCACCACCCCTCCCTCAGGGCCAATTTAGAATTGGCAGTGAATACTGATATTGCCTGCATGATTCATATACTAAATAAAAAGTAGCAGTTGCAAGACTGTCAAAACACAGAATATTTTGATAGCCACAGTGCAGCCCTAGTTATGTTATGCAACAGGAGAGATTACATGAAAAATGGTGAGTAATTCTGAGAAACTACAGAAACAAAAGGTCAGGATTGGAAATCACTGGAATCGTCAGAATAATTACCAACAAATGGGAGAAGTGTTCATGATATTGACACAGCGGATAGAGCGTCACAGCGCCAGATACCCGGGTTCGATCCTGACCTCTGGTGCAGACTGTGTGGACTTTTGTACATTCTCCATGTGACTGCATGGGTTTTCACTGGGTGCTCCAGTATATTAGTTCCAAAATACGTGCAGTTATGTAGGTTAATTGGCCGCAGTAGGTTGTCCCCCTAGTGTGTAGGGAGTGGATACATAAGTACAATGAAGCCAAATACAAGTACAGCAGGTCGAGCTAAGAGAAAGATACCAGAGCGTAGAATATCGTTATTCAGCTTTGTTGCTCTCTAGTTCCAGGGAAAAAGGTGGCTGGGAAAGATTCAGAAGACCAGTTGGCCACAGAACTCCGAGGGTCTCGAACCATAACGTTATCGGTCTCTGTTCTCCAGAGATGCTGCCTGACCTGCTGAGTTACTCCAGCACTTTGTGTTCTTTTGGCTACAGATCTCGCTGATCAAGTCTGCTCAAGTCCCTGGCAGTCACAAGATCGCCGTACCTGAAATAAGATTAAAGGGAATATTATGTTTGACAGCTAGAAATACTGATAGATTTACAAGTGGAAAAGTGATTTAGAAAAGTAGGATGATGGTATTGCATTGTAGACCATCTTCTGGGACTGGAAATGCAATGCTACATTGCTGGTAAACTACATTCTGTATGCTGGTACTTTTCTCTTCACTCTACCAGTTGTATTTGTGTATGGGAGTTTGATTGTTTTAGAGATACAACGTGGAAACAGGCCCTTCGGCCCACTGACTTTGCACCAACCAACATAGAAACATAGAAAAATAGGTGTAGGACTAGGCCGTTCAGCCTTTCGAGCCAACACCGCCATTCAATATGATCATGGCTGATTATCTAAAATCTGTATCCCGTTCCTGCTTTTTCCCCATATCCCTTGATTCATTTAGCCCTAAGAACTGAATCTAACTCTCTTTTGAAAACATCCAGTGAATTGGCCTCCACTGCCTCCTTTGTCAGAGAATTCCATATATTCACAACTCTCTGGGTGAAAACGTTTTTCCTCATCTCAGTCCTAAATGCCCTCCCCGTTATGCTTAAACTGTGAACCCTGGTTTTTGACACCTCCAACATCGGGAACATTTTTCCTGCATCTAGCCTGCCAATGCTTTAAGAATTTTATATGTTTCTATAAGATCCACATCTATAACGATCACACATACACTAATTCTATCCTACACACAGCAGGGACAAATATAGCGCAGCCAATTAAAATGCAAAATTGCACATCTCTGTAATGTTGGAAGAAACTGGGGCACCCGGCAATCACAGGGAGATCGTACACAATCCGGACAGATAACACCCATAGACAGGATTTGAACCTGGGTCTCTGGCGCTGTGAGGCATTAACTCTACTGCTGCGCCTCCTGCCGCCGATGACATTCCTCTTTGGGGGCCAATACACAAAGAGTCGCCACACTCCTTCATTGACATATCTCATAATTCTGGGAATTCGGTTCTCAGTGAGGGATCTGAACCTGAAACATTCACTCATTCTCAGACCTGAATTTTTTTAAAGCGGAGATTGATAGGTTCATAATCAGTAAGGACATCAAAAGTTACGGAGAGAAGGCAAGAGAAAAGGGTTGAGATGGAAAAAAGATTAGCCAGGAGTAGACTCGATGGGCCAAATGGCTCCTATGTCTTATGATCTAAACTAAACATTCCAATAGGTAATGTGTCCCCAGAGCCCGTATCAACTTAAAGTTGGTATAAACAAGGCAACACCCATTCAATTGAATGGGAGATATTGTCCCATGGAAGAAAGGCAAGTGATTATGGTTTTCTTAATGTTTTGTTTTGTGTGGATGAGTTTTGGGTTTTAAATGCAAAACGTTTTGAATTTTACTTGTACACGATTGAACGTTTGTGTGAATCATTGCCTCGATGATCCACAATTGTTCCCACAGTCCTTCCGTGACTCTGTCCGGCTATGTGTGCTGGCACTGACTGCTCTTGTCCATGGAGTCCTTGGGCTCCTGGATGGAGATCACACAGAGACCACGATGGATTAAGATGGCAGGTTTGGTGGACTTTACAGTGAAGCAATATCTGGATAATATAATTAACAACATGATATGATCTTGTCAGCTCCATACAGTTTGCCAAATATGACATTACTTGAAAACACAGAAGAATCTATCAGTTGCGAAACAATGGGATATCCTCCTGCTCAGATTCACTGGATGGTCAATGGAGAAAGAAACCTCACCGATATATCAAGAACCGACAAAGAAAACACAACCGAAGGTCTGGTTAAAATCACCAGCAAACTTCCAATCAACCTATCCAAAAGTAGTCAAGATGATACCTATACTTGTTCTGTATGGAATGAGGCAGAGGGAAGAATTGAAGTGAAGAAATCCTTGTCAAGTAAGTTCATAATCATCATCTCTCATGATTGGGGAAAAAGTGATCTTTAAATAATTGCAGCATCTCAAGAGAAAAAGGATGGGTGACATTTCAGGTCGGGTCCCTTCTTCAGAAGGAGGGAACTGCAGGTAAGAAAAGGCCAGAACAAAACAGGGTCGGCAACAGATAACCAAGAAAGGGTGGAGCTCACAATGGCCCATTGTTGGTTGGGGTGGAGGTGATAACGAAGAGATACAAGCATGTAGTGGAACTGGAATGATGCATGGGGTGGGGTGGGCGGGGGGGGGGGGTGAGAGAGAGGCAATGCAGGGGTTACTTGAGATAAGATAAATTAATGTTCATACCGCTGGGTTGCATGATGTATGATGCCCAATCTAAGTATTAGGTGCTGTTCCTTCAACAGTGGAGGAGGCCCAGGACAGAAAGGTCAATGTGGGAATGGGAAAAAGGGCAGTTAAAATGATTGGAAACTGGGAGATCCCATAGGCCAAGGTAGACTGAGAGTAAGTGTACAGCAGTTGCAGGGGAAATTTCCAGAGCAGGGGTTGGCCTGGGTGGGAAAGGATGTGTGAACCAGAGAGTTGCGGAAGTAATGGCCTCTGTGGAAGGCGGAAAGGGTTGGAGATGGGAAGACGTGACTAGTGGTGGGATCCATTGGAGGCGACGGAAGTGCCGGAGCATGAGGTGTTGTACGCGATGGCTGATGGGGTGACAGATGAAAGTTGCAATTACATAACGGTACAAACAAATGACACCAGTGTTCATCTGCTGAAACTTACTGTGTCTTTTATTTCCTTCTAAACTTTTAGTTTCATATCTTGTCAATTCGAGTACAAAACAGCAGATAAACGAAAAGAAGAAAAAAGTTCTCACTGCAGTCTACGTCATTATTGGAGGTCTGCTCTCTGGGATACTTATCCTGGCTCTTTTCCAACTCAGGAAAAAATACAGTTCAGGTACAACTATTCAGCAAATGATTCCATGAGAAGTCTTGTAATCTTTGTTACATGAAATATTGCCTGCATGAATCTTTGGTATTAAATTAGCCATGGATAACCAATCATTATTATAATATATACCTGTAATTAAGCGGCTGTGAAATATTTTAGTTTATTGGTACAGTGCAAAGCTTTTGTTGCGTACCAACCAGTCAGCGGAAAGACAATACATGATTACAATCAAGCCATCCACAGTGTACAGATGCATGATGAAGGGAATAACTCGAGTAACGTTTAGTGCAAGCTAAAGCCAGTAAAGTCCGATTAAAGATAGTCTGAAGTTCTCAAATGAGGTAGATAGTAGTTCAGGACTGCTCTCTAATTGTTGGTAGGATGATTCAGATGCCTGATAACAGTTGGAAAGAAACCGTCCCTGAATCTGGAAGTGTGCATTTTCATACTTCTATACCTTTTGCCCGATGGGAGAAGTGAGAAGAGTTAGTGGCCAGTATGCGACGCGTCCCTGATTGTGCTGGTGTCCTTGCCGAGGCAGCATGTGGTGTAAATGGAGTCAACTAAAGTGTTGGTTTGTGTAATGTTCTGGGCTACGTCCACAATTCTCTGCAATTTCTTGCGGTTTGAAACTTCCTTCCTCATTTCATCTCACAGCCTTTTGTCTTTTCATCTCTGGCCTTTGACCAACCATTTGACAATGAAACCCCCCTCACCTGTATCCACCTGTCACTTGCCAGGCTTTGTCCTGCCCCAACCTCCTCCCCTTCTACAATTAGTCTGAAGAAAGGTTCTGACCCAAAATGTCACCGATTCATATCCTCCAGAGATGACGCCTGACCCGCTGGGTTACTTCAGCACTTTTGGTACCATTATTTATTTTTTATGTCATTTTCGAAGTTCTTCATGTTGCAGCTAGAATTAATTTCAAATGGACCATTCGACAAGATCTGCTCAACCAGCTTTTTCTCAAATAGTGTTCACACCACAGTAACATCCTCTTGCGTAAAATAAGTGAAATATAAGTTCATCAATTTATGTTACTGGAGCAGAAATAGGTCATTTGGCCCATCAAGTCTTCTCCGCCATTCAATCATTGCTGGTCTAATTGCAATGAACACACATAGTACTTGTACTATAGCACCAGGACAAACCCTCTCAACCCCATTCTCCTGCCTTCACCCCATAACCTCTGACACCCATACTAAACAACAGTCTATCAATCAATATTATAGGTAGGATTGTCCTAGTCTCAACATTTCCTCTATTTTGTTGAAATAAATTATTTTTAAGGCTGAAATTACTTGAATGTTATGGATAATCTATGATTGCTTATTTTTTATAATCACTGAATTCATAGGCATTTTTGGAGGTTAAGTGTAAGAAAAATGTACTGGAATTTTTTACACAATTATCTTACTTAAAATGAATTAATAACAAATTATTAATAACAAATTATTTGTTTTTTGGATTTAGGTCAACAACACGAACCAGAATATACGCCACCAGTGGTAGGTTTGATTTCAAACATTCGGCTTATTTTTTAACAATGTGCATCACTATTCTTATAGTTTTTTTGTTCTTTTAGCAGATTTAATATCCGGAATAGTGCAACTGGTAAATTTAATCCAATGAGCCAGCGTTTTGCGCAACAATGTTTTATCGGTTTGCTCATCTTGTTGTGCAACTGCGCAACCTCAGCATCTGCCACAGAGATTGTGAAAATCATTGTGACTCCTCAGCAGTAACCTGAAAACTAAAAATATGCTTTCACAATCCAGTGATTGGACCAAAGAACGATGGCACTTTGCTGAGCTCCTCCACTCGTTTTGTTTGACATCACCAACATCATACATTGATTATTCACACTTAGTAAAACACAAAGGCACGGTGGCGCAGCAGTGAAGTTGCCGCCTTACAGCGCGGAGACCTGGGTTCGATCCTGACTATGAGTGCTATCTGCACGGTGTTTGTACATTCTCTCTGTGACTGCGTGGGTTTTCCAGTTTCCTCCCACAGTCCAAAGACGTGCAGGTTGGTTGTAAAATTGTAAATTGTTTGTAGTGTGTAGGCAAGTGCTAGTGTACGAGATGATCGCTGGTCGACACGGACTCGGTAGGCCAACATCAAAAGAAAGACTGGATACAAAAGAGGTCAATCTGCTTCCCTAAGGAATAACACAGCTTTACACATAGAATGCTTAATAAATCAATGTGCCAGCCACCATAACTGTATAATAAAAGAGAAGAACGTCTTCGGCTCAGTTGCACTTTGAAAGTTTGCTTCCTGTGGGTCGGTAACGGAACAACGATGAAGAAGTTTTTCTGCAGGACTGCATTTCCCACAAAATAAAAGAGGAAACGTGCTTTGCAATCAGCTACTCTGAATGAATCAACAGAACATGTATGTCGCCCACTTGCAAAGCTGTTTTGCTCTGTGTCACACATGTATTAACATTTTAGAGAGTTTTTCAAAACTCATTTGTAAAACACGCATTCTTCTCTTTCCAACTAAAACTATTTTTGTCACTTTAATGGATGTTGAACCATCCCTGGTAAGTTAGCCAACACTACTGTTTGTATGAGCCAAACCAATTAATGTGAGCTGGTCATTTAACTATGTAAGATTTGTCATCAGTCCCTAACACTTAAGAACATTTGGTGACACAGTTTGTAGCAGTCCTAAAATGCAAATAATATCCAGTGCCCGCAGTATTTTTACAAGGGTCCACTGTTTAATTGAAGTAACTGATTCAAACCCAATGGAAGTTGTGGTCATGTATGCAATGTGAGATCTAACACAGGCTAGACTCAGAGTCTATGTTAGAATGGAGAAACAAGGAACTGCAGGTGCTGGTTTACAAAAAAATACACAAAATGCTGGAGTAACTCAACGGGTTAGCCAGCACCTCTGATGAAGGTGGATAGGTGATGTTTTGGGTCAGAACCCACCTTCAGAATGAACTTTCTTCTGTAGAAGAGTCCCGTCCCAAAACATCACCGATTTACCTTCACCAGAGATGCTGCCTGACCCGCTGAGTTACTCCAGAACTTTGTGTCTTTCTGTTAGAATGAGACTGGTTGACTTTATTCTGCTTGTTTTATTGCCAGAAGAGCCAAAAAAAATTATGAAAAAATTATTTTTGTATTGTTTGTAGAGTATATGGTGCATTGTTAGCGATTCAGGCCAGGAAATAAATAGGTTGTGTGTCCAATTCGTTATCGCAATCTTCCTCGTGTGATTGCTTTGACTGCTGGTCAAATTGCACAATGTCCATCAGTCCTTGCCTTAGTTTTAGGATCGTCAGGGGATTCATATGACTTCCATTTCAATGAGGGCCTGTGACTTAAATTGGTGGAGATTTAATCAACACAATCCAATTCTCAAACGTCATCAGTGGGATTTATATTCGGTGACTCCACGCCACAGACCCAGTTCAATCTTGACTTTGGGTGCAGTCTGAAACAGATTAGAGGCATTTATAATATTTTGCTGACAAACATTAAACTTGGTGCGAACGTGAATTGTATGCACATCTCCCCACTCTAACTGAAGAAGGGTCTCGACCCGAAACGTCACACATTCCTTCTCTCCAGAGATGCTGCCTGACTCGCTGAGTCACTCCAGCATTTTGAGTCTACCTCCCCATTCTAACTCCTTGCTCAACCCTCACTGTCTCCCTGTCCAGAACCATTCTTAGATTCGCCCCCTGTACCCTCCAATTGAAACCCAAAAACGCTTGTTCTGCTGAGAATATTGCTAACCTTGGTTTCATAGAACAGCAGAATTGTTTATAGACTTCTAAACGGTAACCTTTGCCCAACGACATTGCCAAGATAAAGAACATTACCATAAAGATAGAGCACACCTGCAAAGCCTGTAGGAAGGAACTGCAGATGCTGGTTTACACCGAAGATAGACACAAAATGCTGGAATAACTCAACGGGTCAGGCAGCAAGTCAGGAGAAAAGGAATAGGTGATGATTCGGGTTGAGACCATTGCTCAGACTGAGAGTCGGAGTGGAGAAGGAAACTAGAGGTATGCAAAGATTCAGAACAAATCAGAGCCGGTACCGATGACCAAGGAAAGGTCAAAGAAAGTTCTCGACCCATAACCAGGTATACATCTCGATCCTAGCTTACAACCTTTTCCTTTAGCCCAAGCCCTCAAGTCCTGTTTGCATCCTCGCAAATCTTCTCCGCATTCTTTCCAGCATCATGACAGAAGTTGTTTGTCTGCAACTTTGTGGAATGTTTTTTTCTCATGACTATAAGATTTGTGCTTGTGTTTTGCAAATCCTTTGTAAAGTTAAAATCTCTGTTAAAATTGTTTTGTATAAATAAATGTGTTCCATTTAAAAATAAGATATCTGTGTTTAATCATATTGGTTAGCTGGAGAAACCTGCTCGTTAGTTGGGAGACATCACTCAGACGGGACACATCACTCAGAATACTGATCATGAACAGCTAAAACCCTTTCAGAAAAGAGTCAAATCTAGCTATGTAAATTAGCTTTGGAAACACTATAACCTCACTAAACTGAGGCTGCAAGTAGATCATTTATAATAGGTAAGATTGAAAGTTTAATCTTTAAAACTGGTAACTTTGGAGAGGCATGGTGCCGCAGCATTAGAGTTGCTGCCTTACAGCACCAGAAACCTGGCTTATATGCTGACTATGGATGCTGTCTGCAATGAGTTTGTACCTTCTCCCTGTGACTGTGTGGGTTTTCTCAGGGTGCTCCGGTTGCCTCCCAAATTCCAAAGACATGCTGGTTTGTAAGTTAATTGGCTTCAGTAAATTGTGTAGGATAGAACTAGTGTACAGGAGATTGCGTGTCGGCACGGACTCAGTGGGCCAAAAGGTCTGTTTCGACGCTGTGTCTCTAAAACTATAAATCATTGCACGATCCTCTTTTTACCATGCTCTGATGTTCTCTCCATTCCCCTCTGATCCTCATTTTCCAACTTTGTTTCTCTCCCCTCTGCCTTCTGCTCATCCTCTGTCCTCTTTGATCCCTTTTCTCTGTTCTCCGCCAAACCAGCATCTGCCATTCCTTTCCACACGTTCCCATGGTAAGGCCAGGGCTGCCAACTCCCACGCTTTCAGCATGAGAATCACGCCTTGGAGCTATTTCTCACGCCCTCATGCTCATGACCGAGTTCTCACGCTGAGTTCAGTCACTGCGCCAGTTTGTCCCTTTGCGCCACCTGCCAACGATCTGTGCGGTCTGGGGAAGGGTGTCGGTTGACGGCTGTGAGTAACGTTGCGTCTCTTCTCTTTGGTCGAATGTGCAGCTGCCGACAACAACAACCAGCTGAAGCAATTGTCAAGCATGCAGGGGGGGGCGACGACGACCACAATGAGGCCAAACATCTAGGACAGGGTTCGGACTACGGACACACGGCCCGTAACCCGAAAAACCGCGGGGGTTTTTTCCAATTCGTTTTCACGGGGTTGGAGCAGGCAAGCCGACCTGAAAACTGCAGCAAGTCCCTGGGACGCGAGCTGACCTGGGAACGGCAGCCAGTCCCGGGCACGCAGAATGCCAACTTGATCATTATGGACAAATTGGGCCAGGCATGTACATGTTGTATAACTGACTATGCAGATCTGAATGGGCTTAGAATGACCATTTAGGCAAAATTGCCCTCACTTTCCACATTTTGATTCTTGAGATTAATATCCCTTTCCTCTGTTAACAGCGTTAAAGTGCTGAAGTAGCGTCAGGAAAGGGAACATGTTATTTTTTTTTTAGTTTGCTTTAATTTGTTAGTTGATTTTTTGTTGAGTGCCATAATTTCCTAAATAGTCTTAAAGTAACTTAACTGTTATAAAGCAGTAATAAGTGATTTGTGTCCAATCATTTGGAACCTGCTTAAAATGTTTGAATTATTGGCAAGACTGCCAACTCTCACGCATTGAGTGTGAGACTCGCGCATTTCACAAAATTCTCATGCTCTCGCGCTGATCACAAAATTATATAATGAGAATAGGACCTGTTTTGCTTAACAAATAGTGTAGGAAGGAATTGCAGATGCTGGTTTAAACTGAAGATACACTAAAAACTAGAAAAACTCAGCAGGACAGGCAGCATCTCTGGAGAGAAAGAATGGGTGATGTTTCGAGTCGAGACCTTCAGCTTGAAGAGGTTGAAAACCAGCCATAAAACACAATTTTCTGGACATGTGTGTTATCCAACTAAGGGCAGAAATCAGAATCATGTGTTCATCTTTATTCATGTGACACCATAATAAATATATTACAGAAAAAATAATTTAATGGGGTGGCACGGTGGCGCAGCGGCAGAGTTGCTGCCTTACTACCACATTGGTTTTCTCCCATATCCGAAAGAAGTGCAGGTTTGTAGGTTAATTGGCTTCTGTAAATTGTCCCTGGCGTGATGGATGGAATTGGTGGATGATAGATTGTTGGTCGGTGTGGACCTGGTGGGCGGAAGGCCCTGTTTCCATATATATTTTTACATATATATCTTAATTTCATTGAACCATATATGATTGAATATGTGGCATTATTTTCGTCTTGTTTCTATATTCAAAGGGTAAGGTTGAAACCGTCTGAAGAAGGGTTTCGGCCCAAAATGTTGCCTATTTCCTTTGCTCCATGGATGCTGCCGCACCCGCTGAGTTTCTCCAGCAATTTTCTCTACCTTCGATTCTCCAGCATCTGCAGTTCCTTCTTGAACAAGGTTGATTGATTTATTTGTGTAGAACAGTGATGGAAGTCTGATTTTTGCTTTGTTTCTCTGAGTTTTTCTCTATATATATGCATAACAGCATGAATATAATCTGATTTCCATACATTAATATAGTCATTCATGTGTTGCACCTGTTGAGCAGAGCCTGGCTCTATTGTGGAATGTAATTTAGCCTAATCTTATTCATACCCAATCCAATTTAAAGCATAAATGTTGCATCCAAGTGTAAGTTAAAAGACTCGCTACAGTATGCACCAGATTGCACAATTTCAAGCTGAAAAATGTAAAAGCTCCTTACCGGGGAACATCACCCAAATCCAGTGCCTGCAGTATTTTTACAAGGGTCCACTGTTTAATTGAAGTAACTGATTCAAACCCAATGGAAGTTGTGGTCATGTATGCAATGTGAGATCTAACACAGGCTAGACTCAGAGTCTATGTTAGAATGGAGAAACAAGGAACTGCAGGTGCTGGTTTACAAAAAAAATACACAAAATGCTGGAGTAACTCAACGGGTTAGCCAGCATCTCTGATGAAGGTGGATAGGTGATGTTTTGGGTCAGAACCCACCTTCAGAATGAACTTTCTTCTGTAGAAGAGTCCCGTCCCAAAACATCACCGATTTACCTTCACCAGAGATGCTGCCTGACCCGCTGAGTTACTCCAGCACTTTGTGTCTTTCTGTTAGAATGAGACTTGTTGACTTTATTCTGCTCGTTTTATTGCCAGAAGAGCCAAAAAAAAATTATGAAAAAAAATATTTTTGTATTGTTTGTAGAGTCTATGGTGCATTGTTAGCGATTCAGGCCAGGAAATAAATAGCTTGTGTGTCCAATTCGTTATCGCTTTCTTCCTCGTGTGATTGCTTTGACTGCTGGTCAAATTGCACAATGTCCGTCAGTCCTTGCCTTAGTTTTAGGATCGTCAGGGTATTCGTATGACTTCCATTTCAATGAGGGCCTGTGACTTAAATTGGTGGAGATTTAATCAACACAATCCAATTCTCAAACATCATCAGTGGGATTTATATTCGGTGACTCCGCGCCACAGACCCAGTTCAATCTTGACTTTGGGTGCAGTCTGTGCGGAGTTTACGCGTTCTCCCTGTGACCGTGTGGGTTTCCTCCGAGAGCTCCAATTTGCTCCCACATCCCAAAGATGTGTTGGGTTGTAGGTTAATTGGCCTCTGTAAATTGCCCCTGGTGTGTAGAATGCAAATGCAAAAGTGTAGCAATGTTACAAAATTTTGAGATTTAAAAAAATCAAGTCTGCAATTTATCCCATCAGATAAAGCATAAAAAGAAGTTTAATTTGACACCTAATTTACTTTCATATCTTCAGTATTAAGAAAGTTATGGCCATTTCCATACTCGGAAATTAGCATCTTGCTCCCCATTGCCTTTCAATTGACTTAACTCAAAAGCTGTTATCTGGAAAAGTTAAAAGCCCATAACTTTCTTAAAAATTAAGAGAACTCAATGAAATTTTCAGTTATTATAGATTGAAGCATTCTGAAACAAATATGAAACAATCTTACTTGGATGACCTGAAATTAAAGCATATAATTAGTTAGTTATCTAATTGTAGCTAATTACAAAATTCAATGAGTAGATCTAAACATCTATCCATTTCTTAAGAAAAGATAAACTTTTTTTAAATTGCCTAAGTGTCCAAATAACATTCACACAATAATCCACAATATAACATAATTTTTAAATCTCAAATCAAATCATGAATTTCTGGGCCAAATGGAAGGAATTTAGTGTTTGATTCCTGTAAATTAATGGCCATTTAAATGAACTAGCGAGTGGGTTTTTAGTGGAATGCGGTGGATTGGAACATTGCGGTTAGCGGTGAAGTCGGGGGGAAAAATACTGTTTGTTCATAGATTTTTTGGGACCCCATTTCGCAACATAAAAATATTATTAAAGCCTCCCGAAAAACCAACTTTTAATATAAAAATAAACTATTTACCTTTTTTTCTCCCCTACGCAAAATCCTTCCGGTTGTCAGTTCTCACGGCTTTTGAAGGTGATTTTTAAATTACTCTAGTTAATAAATAATTTAGAGTAATTTAAAAATACCTTCATTCATGAAATGTCGGAGCGATTTTTCTTCCGCAACCAAATCGCCCGACATTCATCGATTTGTCCTGCCTGTTGAAAAACGGCACTTTAAGCCCGCCCCCCTCTGAAAGGCGCCAAAGTCGCGCACACGGGGAGCGGCAGAAGTGCAGCGCTGCTCAAGGTAAGTTTTGCAACATACCTAAAAAGTGGGTATCACTGGGTAATCGATGATCGGTGTAGAGTGATATCATTTCCGATACCTTTGGCAACACGCCAGGTATTTTGTAGAGTGCAGCAAGACAGTATTTTTTCTGAGTTTATGTTTAACATACACTGTAAACACAAGTCAATTATTACAGCAACATGGTTTCACAATATTGAAATTGCTTCATTCAGACACGATTTTTAAAAAGCTAGCAGTGAAGACGGAGTGACTGTAGGTAAGGGTTTTAGTTATTCACATTATATAATAATGAAACAATATGCAATGTGAGATCTAACACAGGCTAGACTCAGAGTGTATGTTAGAATGGAGAAACAAGGAACTGCAGGTACTGGTTTACAAAACAAAATACACAAAATACTGGAGTAACTCAATGGGTCAGCCAGCATCTCTGGTGAAGGTGGATAGGTGATGTTTTGGGTTGGAACCCACCTTCAGAATGAACTTTCTTCTGAAGAAGAGTCCCATCCCGAAACATCACCGATTTACCTTCACCAGAGATGCTGCCTGACCCGCTGAGTTACTCCAGCACTTTGTGTCTTTCTGTTAGAATGAAACTTGTTGAGTTTATTCTGCTTGTTTTATTGCCAGAAGAGCCAAAAAAATTATTTAAAACATTATTTTTGAATTGTTTGTAGAGTCTATGATGCATTGTTAGCGATTCAGGCCAGGAAATAAATAGGTTGTGACCTGTCAATGTCCATCAGTCCTTGCCTTAGTTTTAGGATCGTCAGGGGATTCATACGACTTCCATTTCAATGAGGGTCTGTGACTTAAATTGGTAAAGATTTAATCAACACAATCCAATTCTCAAACATCATCAGTGGGATTTATATTTGGTGACTCCAAGGGTGCCACAGAGGTGTAGAACAGAGTTTCTGCCTCACAGCATCAGATACCCCAGTTTGATCCTGACTTCAGGTGCTGTCTGTACGGAGTTTGTATGTTCTCCCTGTGACCGCATGGGTTTTCTCCAGGTGCTCCGGTTTTCTCCCACACTCCAAAGACGTACAAGTTTGTAGGTTGATTGGCTTCTGTAAATTGACCCTAGTGTGTAGGATAGCACTAGTGTATGGGGTGATCGTTGGTTGGCGTGGACTCAGTGGGCCAAAGGGCCTGTCTCCGTGTTGTTTCTTTCAATTAATTACAGAAGAGTGATATCATTTCCGAAAACTTTGGCAACACACCACGTATTTTGTAGAGTGCAGTAAGACAGTATTTTTTCTGAGTTTATGTTTAATACGTCAATTATTACAGCAACATGATTTCACAATATTGAAACGGCTTCATTCAGACACGCTTTTTAAAAACCTAGCAGTGAAGACGGGGTGACTGAAGGCAAGGGTTTTAGTTATTCACAGTATATAGCAATGATACAGATGAGAGGCATTTGTAATATTTTGCTGACAAACATCAAACTTGGTGCGATCCTGAATTGTATGCACCTCCCCATTCTAACTGAAGAAGGGTCCCGACCCGAAACGTCACACATTCCTTCTCTCCAGAGATGCTGCCTGACCCGCTGAGTCACTCCAGCATTTTGTGTCTACCTCCCCATTCTAACTCCTTGCTCTATCCCTCACTGTCTCCCTGTCCAGAACCATTCTTAGATTCATCCTCTGTCCCCTCCAATTGAAACCCAGAAAAAGCTTGTTCTGCTGAGAACATTACTAACCTTGGTTTCAAAGAACAGCAGAAATGTTTACAGACTTCTAAATGGTAACCTTTGCCCAATGACATTGCCAAGATAAAGAACATTACCATAAAGATAGAGCACACCTGCAAAGCCTGTAGGAATGAACTGCAGATGCTGGCTTACACCAAAGATAAACACAAATTGCTGGAATAACTCAACGGCTGGAGGATGAGACAGATGTTTGGCAGCTGTGGTGGGGCCTGAATGCAATCACCTCCTACAAGGCGAAATCGGGAGGTAGCTCGAATGTCGGCGTAGCATCACTCCCTGACAAGCTCAATGCGTTTTACGCATGCTTTGATAGGGAGAACACTGATGTGCCTTCTCGAGCCCCCATTCGCTGTGATGGTATTTCAGTCACAGAGTCCGGTGTCAGAAAATCCTTCAGAGGGGTGAACCCTCAAAAAGCTCCTGGACCTGATGGTATACCCGGTCGTGTTCCAAAAACCTGTGCGGACTAACTGGCTGGAGTTTTTACGGAGATTTTCAACCTCGCACTTCTGAGGTCTGAGGTTCCCACCTTCTTTAAAAGGGCATCAATTATACCGGTGCCCAAGAAGAACAAGGTGACGTGCCTCAACAACTAGCGACCAGTGGCACTAACGTCGTTGGTGATGAAGTGCTTTAAGAGGTTGATCATGGCGCAAATCAACTCCTACCTCGACAAAAACCTGGACCCACTGCAGTTCACTTACCGCCACAACAGATCAACGATGGATGCAATCTCACTGGCTCTCCACTCCGCTCTGGACCACTTGGACAACAAAAACTCATATGTCAGGCTGTTATTCATTGATTACTGCTCGACATTTAACACAATCATCCCCTCCAAACTGGTTACCGAACTCTCAGAACTGGGCCTCTGCGCATCTCTCTGAAATTGGATCCTCGACTTCCCCATTTACAGACCACAGTCTGTTTGAATTGGTGGAAAGGTGTCAGCCTCGATAACAATCAGCACAAGAGCACTTCAAGGCTGCGTGCTCAGCCCCCTGCTGTTCTCACTCTATACTAATGACCGCGTAGCTGGTCTAGTGCAAACTCCATCATCAAGTTCGCTGATGACACCACTGTTGTGGGACGTATCACTGATGGGGACGAGTCAGATTTTGGAAGAGAGATGGACCAACTGAACAAGTGGTGCCAGCACAATAACCTGGCCCTCAACACCAGCAAAACCAAAGAACTGATTGTGGACTTTGGAAGAGGTAGGATGGGGACCCACAGTCCCGTTTATATCAACGGGTCGATGGTGGAAAGGGTCAAGAGCTTCAAATTACTGGGCGAGCACATCTCTGAAGATCGTTCCTGGTCCGAGAACACTGATGCAATTATAAAGAAAGCAAATTACGGAGAGTCAATACGTCAAGAAGGACTCTCTCTAACTTCTACAGGTGCACAGTAGAGAGCATGCTGACCGGTTGCAACGTGGCTTGATTCAGCAACCTGAGTGCCCAGGAGCGGAATAGACTACAAAAAGTAGTAAACACTGCCCAGTCCACCATCGGCTCTGACCCCCCTACCATCGAGGGGATTTATCGCAAATGCTGGCAGCATCTTCAAGGACACACACCATCCTGGCCACACACTCATCTCCCCGCTACCTTCAGGTAGAAGGTACAGGAGCCTGAAGACTGCAACATCCAAGTTCAGAAACAACTGCTTCCCCACAGCCATCAGGCTATTAAACTCAACCAAAACTCTGAACATTAATAGCCCATTATCTGTTTATTTGTACTTTAACTGTTTTATTTAATCATGTGTGTATATATTTATATAATGGTATATGGACACCAGATGATCTGTTCTGTATTCATGCCTTCTATATTCTGTTGTGCTGCTGCATAGCAAGAATTTCATTGTCCTATCTGGGACACATGACAATAAACTCTCTTGTATCTTGTATCTTGTTCAGTAGGATTATGACTACAGCTGTATTCGAATCACACTAACAACTTGGAATCGGTTGTGCAGAGCAAATGACACAAGAAATGGACATTCAGAATTGAAAATTCTGTTAATGTAAATCAAGATGATGGAGACAGGCTGCTATTTGTTGTTTATCAGGCAGCTCCCAGTAGCATTGAAAGACAGAGTCGATAAAGCTGGGGTGGCCCTCTTCAAGTTGGCAGAACCTGATAGCACAAAACAAGGAGAGCAGCTGGAGGAAGTCAATGGCAATACTTGAACTTGTCAAGGCACGTTATTTTCTTTCCACAAGATATGTGGACATAATCACAAAGTAACCCTATCACAACCCTGTAGGCAAGAAGGCATTCATTATTTTAATTTTGTTAGTTTAGTGTTAGTTCAGTTGAGTTTGGACATACAGCATGGGAATAGTCCCTTCAGCCCACCGAGTCCATGCCGACCATCGATCACCCATTCACACTTATTCTATGTTACCCACTTTCTCATCTACTCCCTGCACACTAGGGAGATTTTTTACAGAGACCAATGAATCTACAATCCCGCACGTCTGTGGGGTGTGGGAGGAATCAGGAGCACCCAGGGGAAACCTACGTTGTCAGAGGGAGAACGTGCAAACTCCACACGGACCCCTGAGTGGGATTCTTTGCAGGATGACATCTGAGGAAAGAAGGTTCTGTCCCAAACAGACCAAATGCAGGCAGACGGGGCTAGTGTAGATGGGACATGTTGGTCGGTCTGGGCAAGTTGGGCCGAAGGCCTGTTAACACACTTTACGGCTATGACTCTCTAAATCAAATCTACTTACCTGCCACGGCAGAGGTTGCTCATTCCAGGGACATTGTTCCTCACTTGGGTAGAAATCTGGAAAACAATAGTGTATTAGAGTAGAAACAAGGAACTGTAGATGCTGGTTTACATAATAGAACACAAAGTGCTGGAGTAGCTCAGCGGGTAAGACGGCATCTCTGAAGAACATGGATAGGGGTCCTTTTGGGTTGGGATCCTTCTTAGAATCATACAGCATACAAAATAAAATGCCTCCATTGTGGAAGAGTTACAGGAAGACAACTGAGATGTTAGTCATAGCAGGGGTGGAAAACATGGGGGGGCCAGAGGGGACACATCCCCCCCCATGTTTTGAGAGGTGGGGGACACCCCCCCCCCCCCCCAAGTTTTTGTTATCCGGATTTTAAAAGCTCCGCTTTCCGCGAGACAGTGGAGGTGGGACTGCTGATCGAGGGCGCCGATTGGACGAGAGAGACGTCGGTCAGCAGGCAATGGGGGCGGGACATGGGAAGGCAATGGGGCCGGGACATGGGAGTGCGATGATTGGAGGAGGGAGACATGGCACAGACCTGCGCAAAGATACTAGAGGTGTCCTCTAGTATCTTTGGACCTGGCACCTCATCCACAGCCAGGATCGATTCCGGTCTCCGGCGCTGTCCCGACCCCACCCGAGTGCCCCCCTTCCCCTCCTCACGAGTGGCCAGAGATATCGGGAGTCAGACGGGCGAGCCGCCCCCAGGCCCACAGCCAGCGCAGAGAAGCAGCGCTAAACCCAATTCAACTCTACCTGTCCCGCCAGGACAACCTGCCTGGGCTTGCGGGAAATATGGCCAGCGTGGAGAAGCAGCGCTAGTGTCCCGTCGGTCCAGACATGGCTGGAGTTAACCCGGCGAGACAGGCAGAGTTGAGCTGCATTTAGCGCTGGATTGAGCCTCCGAAGCAAAGACACTAGAATATCTATAAAGATAATAAAGATACTCCTCTAGTATCTTTGCTCCAAAGCCTCGCGCATGTGTGTGTGTGTGTGAGTGTGCGCATACGCGCGCGGCAGCCAACAAAATTGCGTGTCCCTGTCCCCTCCATGTTTTGATAGCGAGGTCTGCTCTTGAGTCATAGGGTTGTAATGTGATACAGCACAGAAGCAAGCCCCTTTTGCCCAAGTCGTCCCTTTCGACCAAGATTATCTCAGCTAATCTCATTTGACCACGTTTGACCCATATCCCTCTAAGCCTTTCCTATCTGCGTACCTGTCCAAATAGTTTGTCACCACAATTCAGCAGCAGATGAGTTGTTTGCATTGGTCTCCTACGCCACCTAGTGTTTATCTATAAAGGAGTAGTTGAACCTCTGTCAATGTGGGGAAGTAGAGCCCCTTACTGGTACCAAAAGCAAGTGTCAACATAAATTCACCAGTGCAGATAATTCATGGCTTTCTAGGTGGCACTCTTGCTACTGAGAGTGACTGCCCACAACTTCACCTCCAGAGGCAACACTAAATGCACCAGTATGCAAATGGTTCCACGCCATTTGTGACCTGTTGTTGGGAATCACACCATACCAACAAGGGCAGCGAACTCACATCATTGGTGGAGGAGCTACCTTTCACAGCGCCAGAGACCTGGGTTGAATCCTGACCTCAGATGCTGTCTGTGCGGAGTTTGCACATTCCACATAGATTTCCTCCTTGTGCTCAGGTTTCCTCCCACAGTCGAGCAGGTTGGTGGTTTAATTGGCCGCTATAAATCGTGAAGAGCATAGATGAAAAAGTGGGATAACATAGAGGGTTTTCCATATAAACCAGCATCTGCCGTTCCTTTCCGCACATTCCCATGGTGTAGTAGGATTATGACTACAGCTGTATTCAAATCACACTAACAACTTGGAATCGGATGTGCAGAGCAGATGACACAAGAAATGGACATTCAGAATTGGAAATTCTATTAATGTAAATCAAGATGATGGAGGCAGGCTGCTATTTGCTGTTTATCAGGCAGCTCCAAGTAGCATTGAAACACAGAGTAGATAAAGCTGGGGTGGCCCTCTTCAATTGACAGAACCTGATAGCACAAAACAAGGAGAGCAGCTGGAGGAAGTCAATGGCTTTTCTTGAACTTGATAAGACCTGTTATTTTCTTTCCACAAGATATGTGGAAACAATCACAAAGTAACCCTATCACATTTGTAGGCAAGAATGCATTCATTCTTTTAGTTTCGTTTAGTGTTAGTTCAGTTGAGTTTGGAGATACAGCATGGAAATAGTCCCTTCTGCCCACCGAGTCCATGCCGACCATAGATCACCCATTCACACTTGTTCTATGTTCCCCACATTTTGTTATCTACTCCCTGTACACTATGGAAAATGTTTACAGAGACCAATGAATCTACAATCGCGCACGTCTGTGGGGTGTGGGAGGAAACAGGTGCACCCAGGGGAACCCACGTTGTCATAGAAACATAGAAAATAGGTGCAGGAGGAGGCCATTCGGCCCTTCAAGCCAGCACCGCCATTCATTGTGATTATGGCTGATCGTCCCCTATCAATAACCCGTGCCTGCCTTCTCCCCATATCCCTTGATTCCACTAGCCCCGAGAGCTCAATCTATCTCGCTCTTAAATCCATCCAGTGATTTGGCCTCCACTGCCCCCTGTGGCAGGGAATTCCTTAAATTCACAACTCTCTGTGACCTCCCCTTTATTTTAAGACTGTGGCCCCTGGTTCTGGACTCGCCCAACATTGGGAACACTTTTCCTGCATATAGCTTGTCCAGTCCTTTTATAATTTTATATGTTTCTATAAGGTCCCCCCTCAATCTTTCCTCATATGACAGTCCCGCCATCCCAGGGATCAATCTCGTGAACCTACACTGCACTGCCTCAATCACAAGGATGACCTTCCTCAAATTAGGAAACTAAAACTGTACACAATACTCCAGATGTGGTCTCACCAGAGCCCTATACAACTGCAGAAAAACCTCTTTACTCCTATGCTGACATCCTCTTGTTATGAAGGCGAACATTCCATTAGCTTTCTTCACTGCCTGCTGTACCTGGAAGCCAACTTTCAGTGGCCGGTGTACAAGGACGCCCAGGTCTCGCTGCGCATCCCCTTACCTAACCTAACCCCATTGAGATAATAATCTGCCCCCTTGTTTTTGCCACCGAAGTGGATAACCTCACATTTATCTATATTATACTGCATCTGCCACGCATCTGCCCACTCACTCAACCTGTCCAGGTCACCCTGCAACTTCCTAACATCCTTTTCACAGTTCACACTGTCACCCAGCTTTGTGTCATCCGCAAACTTACTAGTGTTGCTCCTAATTCCCTCTTCCAAATCATTAATATATATGGTGAACAGTTGCGGCCCCAACACCGAGCCTTGCGGCGCTCCACTCGCCACTGCCTGCCATTCTGAAAAGGACACGTTCACTCCTACTCTTTGCTTCCAGTCTGCCAACCAATTTTCTATCCATGTCGACACCCTACCCCCAATACCATGTGCTCTAATTTTAGTCACCAGTCTCCCGTGCGGGACCTTATCAAAGGCTTTCTGAAAGTCTAGATACACTACATCCACTGGCACCCCTTCATCCATTTTACTTGTCACATCCTCAAAACATTCCAGAAGATTAGTTAAGCATTAGTTAAGAGGCCCACAGGAGCCGTTGGAAGAGAAGGAGGGGGAGGAGCGACACCCGACCGGTAAGGATAAAAATCCAGCGCGGGGCTTGTTTACCGTAATCCATAGCGTTCCATTCGGAGAAGTGGATTTTTTGGGTTTTTTTTTTTTTAGGAAGCCACTGATTGGTGGGAAGGGGACTAGGGTAAGTAGCTGATTGGCCATCAGATTCCAGCAGTTTGCAGTGTTTTTTGTGTTGATATTGTATCCAGTGTAAGGGGCGAGTATGAAGGCCAGGGCAGTGTAGTGTTGCGGATGTCAGATGTGGGAGGTCAGAGAAGCTGATAGCCCACCTGACGTCCACATCTGCGCCTGTCGAGATGGGGATCCTAAAGGACTGTGTTAGGAACCTGGAGCAACAGCTCGAGGACCTCCGTCTGGTCAGGGAGAGTGAGGAGGTCATAGAGAGGAGCTACAGGGAGGTAGTCACTCCCAGACCACGGGAGGCAGACAAGTGGGTCACTGTTAGGAAGGGCAAAGGGTAGAGGCATGGACTAGAGAGTACCCCGGTGGCTGTACACCTGGAAAATAGGTACTCTTGTTTGAGTTCGATTGGAGCGGACAGCCTTCCTGGGGGCAGCAACAGCGGCCGGGCCTCCGGCACAGAGAACGGCCCTGATGCTCAGAAGGGTAGCAAAAAGAGGAGGGCAATTGTAATAGGGGACTCTATAGTTAGGGGGTCAGATTGGCGATTCTGTGGACGCAGTCGGGAGACCCAGATGGTAGTTTGCCTCCCTGGTGCCAGGGTCTCGGATGTGTCGGAACGTGTCGAAAAGATTCTGAAAAGGGAGGGAGAGGAGCCTGATGTTGTGGTACACATAGGTACCAATGACATAGGCAGAAAAAGAGAAGAGGTCCTGAAAGGAGAATTTAGGGAGTTGGGGGGAAAGTTAAGGAGAAGGACCAAAAGAGTAACAATTTCAGGATTACTGCCTGTGCCACATGACAGTGAGAGTAGGAATGGAATGAGGTGGAGGATAAATGCGTGGCTGAGGGACTGGTGCAGTGGGCAGGGATTCAAGTTTCTTGATCACTGGGACCTCTTTTGGGGAAGGCATGATCTGTATAAAAAGGACGGGTTGCACTTGAACCCTAGGGCAACCAATATCCTGGCGGGGAGATTTGCAAAGGAGACTTTAAACTAGAAAGGCTGGGGGGAGGGACTCGGGTAGAGGGGGCTAGGGGACGGGGTGAGGGGCAAGAGGCAGAGAAGGGAAGCACTCGGACCCAAAATGTAGGTGAGAAAGAGGAAAAAGATAATAAACAGAGAATAAGGGATGGTGGATTTCTAAAATGTGTATATTTTAATGCTAGGAGCATTGTAAGAAAGGTGGATGAACTTAGAGCCTGGATTGACACCTGGAAATATGATGTTGTGGCAATCAGTGAAACATGGTTGCGGGAGGGTTGTGATTGGAAACTAAATATTCCAGAATTTCGTTGCTTCAGGTGTGATAGAATTGGAGGGACCAGAGGTGGAGGGGTTGCATTGCTTGTCAGAGAAGATATTACAGCAGTGCTTTGGCAGGATAGATTAGAGGGCTCCTCTAGGGAGGCTATTTGGGTGGAACTGAGAAGTGGGAATGGTGTAGCAACACTTTTAGGGGTGTATTATAGACCGCCAAATGGGGAGCGAGAATTGGAAGAGCTAATATGTAAGGAGATAGCAGATATTAGTAGTAAGCACAAGGTAGTGATTGTGGGAGATTTCAATTTTTTCCAAAAATAGACTGGGAAACACATTCTGTAAATGGGCTGGATGGTTTGGAGTTTGTAAAATGTGTGCAGGATAGGTTTTTGCAGCAATACATAGAGGTATTGACCAGAGAAGGGGCAGTGCTGAACCTCCTGTTAGGAAATGAGGCAGGTCAGGTGACGAAGGTATGCGTTGGTGAGCACTTCGGGACCAGTGATCACAATACCATTAGTTTCAATATAATTATGGAGAGAGTCAGAACTGGACCTAGGGTTGAGATTTTTGATTGGAGAAAGGCTAACTTTGAGGGAATGCATAATGATTTAAAAGGAGTGAATTGGGACATTTTGTTTTATGGGAAGGATGTAGAAGAGAAATGGAGAACATTTAAAGGGGAAATTGTAAGAGTAGAGAATCTTTATGTCCCTGTTCGGTTGAAAGGAAATAGTAAAAATCGGAAAGAGCCATGGTTTTCAAGGGAAGTTGGAGACTTGGTTCGAAAAAAGAGAGATATCTACAATAATTATAGGACGCATGGAGTAAATGAGGTGCTAGATGAGTATACAGAATGTAAAAAGAATGTAAAAAGAATCTTAAGAAAGAAATAAGAAAAGCTAAAAGAAGATATGAGGTTGCTTTGGCAAGAAAGGTGAAAGTAAATCCAAAGGGTTTCTACAGCTATATTAATAGCAAAAGGATAACGAGGGATACAATTGGACCATTAGAGAGCCAGAATGGACAGCTATCTGCAAAGCCAAATGAGATGGGGGAGATATTGAACAATTTCTTTTCTTCGGTATTCACCAAGGAGAAGGATATTGAACTCTGAGGTAAGGGAAAAAAGTAGAGTAGCTATGGAAACTATGAGATTCAAAGAGGAGGAAGTACTGACACTTTTGAAAAATATAAAAGTGGATAAGTCTCCAGGTCCTGACAGGATATTCCCTAGGACATTGAGGGAAGTTAGTGTAGAAATAGCAGGGGCTATGACAGAAATATTTCAAAAGTCATTAGAAACGGAAATAGTGCCGGAGGATTGGCGTACTGCGCATGTTGTTCCATTGTTTAAAAACGGTTCAAAGAAAATAAATCTAGCAATTATAGACCTGTTAATTTGACGTCAGTGGTGGGCAAATTAATGGAAAGGATTTGATTTAATATATTTATAGAGATAATATATATAAGCATCTGGATAAACAGGGTCTGATCAAGAACAGTCAACATGGATTTGTGCCTGGAAGGTCATGTTTGACAAACCTTCTTGAATTTTTTGAAGAGGTTACTAGGGAAATTGATGAGGGTAAAGCAGTGGATGTTGTCTATATGGATTTCAGTAAGGCCTTTGACAAGGTTCCCCATGGAAGGTTGGTTAAGAAGGTTCAATCTTTCGGTGTTAATGGCGGAGTAGCAAGATGGATTCAACAGTGGTTGAATGGGAGATGCCAGAGAGTAATGGTGGATGGCTGTTTGTCAGGTTGGAAGCCGGTGACCAGTGGGGTGCCTCAGGGATCTGTGTTGGGTCCACTGTTGTTTGTCATGATCTAGATGATGGGGTGGAAAATTGGATAAGTAAGAATGCAGATGATACTAAAATAGGTGGTGCTGTGGATAATGAAGTCGATTTTCAAAGTCTACAGAGAGATTTGGGCCATTTGGAAGAGTGTGCTGAAAGATGGCAGATGGAGTTCAATGCTGATAAGTGTGAGGTGCTACATCTTGGCAGGACAAATCAAAATAGGACGTACATGGTAAATGGTAGGGAATTGAGGAATGCTGTGGAACAGAGGGATCTAGGAATAACTGTGCATAGTTCCCTGAAGGTGGAATCGCATGTAGATAGGGTGGTAAAGAAAGCTTTTGGTGTGCTGGCCTTTATAAATCAGAGCATTGAATATAGGAGCAGGGAAGTAATGTTAAAATTGTACAAGGCATTGGTAAGACCAATTCTGGAGTATGGTGTACAATTTTGGTCGCCTAATTATAGGAAGGATGTCAACAAAATAGAGAGAGTACAGAGGAAATTTACTAGAATGTTGCCTGGGTTCCAGCAACTAAGTCACAGAGAAAGGTTGAACAAGTTAGGTCTTTATTCTTTGGAGTGCAGAAGGTTAAGGGGGGACTTGATTGAGGTCTTTAAAATGATGAAAGGGATAGACGTGGATAAGATGATGATAGGGTTGACGTGGATATGTTTTTCCCATTGAGGGTAGGAAAGATTCAAACAAGAGGGCATAACATGAGAATTAAGGGACAGAAGTTTAGGAGTAACATGAGGGGGAACTTCTTTACTCAGAGAGTGGTGGCTGTGTGGAATGATCTTCCTGCAGAAGTGGTGGAGGCAGGATCGATTTTAACATTTAAAAGTAAAGTGGATAGGTATATGGACGGGAAGGGAATGGAGGGGTATGGTCTGAGTGCAGGTAGATGGGACTAGGGGAAAATAAATGGTCGGCACAGACTGGAAGGGCCGAGAAGGCCTGCTTCCATGCTGTAATTGTTATATGGTTATATGGTTAAGCATGATTTCCCTTTCATAAATCCATGTTGACTTGGTCTAATCCTTTTACTGCTATCCAAATGCCCCATTATTATCTCCTTAATAATTAACTCCAGCATCCTCCCACCACCGAAGTCAGGCTAACTGGTCTGTAATTCCCCGTTTTCTCTCTTGCTCCTTTCTTGAAAAGTGGGATAACATTAGCTATCCTCCAATCCACAGGAACTGATCCTGAATCTATTGAACATTGGAAAATGATCACCAATGCGTCCACTATTTCTAGATACACCTCCCTGAGGACCCTGGGATGCAGACCATCAGGCCCAGGGGATATATCATCCTTCAGTCCCATTAGCCTACCCAATACTATTTCTCGCCTAATGAAAATTTCTTTCAATTCCCCTACCCCCTTAGTCATCCAGTATATCTGAGAGATTATTTGTGTCTTCCTTAGTGAAGAAATATCCGAAGTACCTGTTCAACTCTTCTGCCATTTCCTTGTTGCCCATAATAATTTCAACCGTGTCTGTCTTCAAGGGACCCACATTTGACTTTGCTACTCTTTTTCCCTTAACATATCTAAAGAAGGTTTTACTGTCCTTCTTTATATTCCTCACCAGCTTCCCTTCATACTTCATCTTTTCAGCCCGTATTGCCCGTTTTGCACCAGGAACTGGATGCAAACTGGAGATAACCACCCTGGAGGTCCTGCTTTTCAGCATTTCTCCGAGCTCTCTAAAGTCACGCTGCAGAATATTCATCCCCTTCTTTCTGACATTGTTTGTGCCGACATGTCCTCGGGAGAACGTGCAATCTCCACACAGACAGCACCTGAATGGGATTCTTTGCAGGAAGACGTGGAAGACACATCTGAGGAAGGAAGGTTCGGTCCCAAACAGTTCCTTTCTACCAATGAAGAACTAATTCAAGTGGACTACAACAAACCACATCAATCATTTTGCTCATTCACACCAGCCCCTCCATTATCTTTCTGCTGTCACTAATCATCATATCATTCTCTGGGACCCAAAGAAAAACATTAAAATTACCACACAATAAAATATCTACATTGTTTTGTAAATTATACCTAGGTCTGATAACTAGATGTATAAAATCAGGAGGGGAATAGGAGGGCGAATGCACAGAGACTTTCACCTTACCCTACCTATAGGTTTAGGGTGAGGGGGGAAAGATTTAATAGAAACCTGAGAGGAAATATTTTCACACAATGGGTGAAAGAAATCAATCAAATGACTATTACTGTTGCTGAGGCAGCTGCACATCATGAGCAGTGGACAGAAATCAGTTGCCGTCTGACCTTCCAAACTAACGCAGTATCACAGATCATCAAAAGATGGCGATAGATATTCTAAAGTAGATATTCAGAGGATGTGACTTGACTAGATGTAACCATTGTTTTTACTTGAGAAACAAGACAAAGTGCTGGAAGAACTCAGCAGGTCAGGCATCATCTTTGGAGGGAATAGACAGACAACGTTTCAAGTTGGAGCGTTTCTTCAAACCTAAAACATCCTCAGTCCATTCCCTCCAGTGTTCCTGGTAGGAGGAAGGGTTCCAACCCGAAATGCCACCGATTCCTTTTCTCCGCAGATATTGCCTGACCCGCTGAGGTTGAGTTTATATTAGTTTAGAGATATATAGCATCGAAACAGGCCCTTTGTCCTACTGAATCCGCGCCAACCAGCGATCCCCATACACTAACACTATCCTACACACTGGAGACAATTTGCAATTTTTACTGAAGCCAATTAACCTACAAACTTGCACGTGTTTGGAGTGAGGGAGGAAACCGGAGCACCTGGGGAGTTCTTCCAGCACTTTAGCTTTTGCTCAGGATTTCAGCATCTGCAGTTCCTTGTATCTCCAATTTTTTTGTACTTAGTTTAGATTGTTATTGTCACATGTATGGAGGTACAATGAAAGGCATTTCTGTTGGGTGCTAGTCAGTCAGCTAAAATACTACACGTGATTACAACAGTTTACTTGATCATGAGACGTGTTTGTCTCCAAAGTCAGCATTTATTGTATATTTCTAATTGTCTATTGACTGTGCAGAAAACTAACAGTCGTAGAAATTAAACTATTTTAATACTTGATGCAGAATTTGAAGACTTAAGCCATTTCCATCAAACATTGGATGTGCCACTTATGGCATGAGTCCATACATTTCATTTGAGGACACAGAGTGCTGGAGTAACTCAGCGGATCAGGCAGCATCTCTGGAGAACAAAGATAGGTGATGCTTCAGGTCAGGATCCTTCTTCTGACTCTAACAGGGGTCTGAACAAGGGACCAGATCTGAAACGTCACTTATCCATTGTTCTCCAGAGATGCTGCGTGACCCACTGAGTTACTCCAGTACTTTATGTTTTATTTTTGTTCCTTGTTTCCACATGTTTTTCATATCCTCTTCTTATTCTCATGAGATAAGGTGTTTTTACATCATTCGCATTCTCATCTCCACTTCCACATCAACCTATCTGCCCTCCTCCTTGCTATGGAGAGATCAAATGCAATTTGGAAGAACAACATTTCACATTCCACTTGGGTAATATAAACCTGATTGCAATAACATCTTTTTTTCTAATTTGAAGTAACCCATACCTCTGTCCACTTACTTTTAGAGGTACAGCGTGGAGACAGGCCCTTTGACCCAACAAGACCGCGCCGTCCAGCGATCACCCTCATACCAGCATTACCCCACACACTAGGGACAATTTACAATTTTTACCAAAGCCAATTAACCTACAAAACTGCACGTCTTTGGAGTGTGGGAGGACTTTGGAGGACTTGGAAAAAACCCACTTGGTCACAGGGAGAACATACAAACTCCGTACAGACAGCACCCGTAGTCAGGATCGAACCCAGGTTTCTGGCGCTACAAGGGTGCAAATTTACCGCTGCTCCATTGTGCCGCCCCTAGTTTTTCTCTTCCTTTCTTGATTCCTTGCATCCTGTCCCCCATCTGGCTCCACTTATCACCTACCAAGCTCTCTCCATCACCCTTCTACCAACTGCTTCTTTCAGCCATCATCCCCTACCTCTGGTTCTACCTATCACCTACCAGCCTCTATTCAATAGACAACAGGTGCAGGATTAGGCCATTCTGCCCTTCGAGCCAGCACCGCCATTCAATATGATCATGGCTGATCATCCCCAATCAGTACCCCGTTCCTGCCTTCTCCCCATATCCTCTGACTCCGCTATGTTTAAGAGCCCTAACTAGCTCTCTCTTGAGAGTATCAAGAGAACCGGCCTCCACCGCCCTCTGATGCAGAGAATTCCACAGACTCACAACTCTCTGTGTGAAAAAGTGTTTCCACATCTCCGTTCTAAATGGCTTACCCCTTATTCTTAAACTGTAGCCCCTGGTTATGGACTCCCCCAACATCAGGAACATGTTTCCTGCCTCCAGCATGTCCAAACCTTTAATAATCTTATATGTTTCAATAAGAGCCCCTCTCATCCTTCTAAACACCAGAGTGTACAAGCCCAGCCGCTCTATTCTCTCAGCATATGGCAGTCCTGCCTTCCCGGGAATTAACCGTGTAAACCTACGCTGCAATCCCTCAATAGCAAGAATGTCCTTCCACAAATTAGGTGACCACAACTGCACACAATACTCCAGGTGTGGTCTCACTAGGGCCCTATACAACTGCAGAAGGACCTCTTTACTCCTATACTCAACTCCTCTTGTTATAAAGGCCAACATGCCATTCACTTTCTTCACTGCCTGCTGTACCTGCATGCTTACTTTCATTGATTGATGAACAAGGTCCCCCAGATCCCATTGCACTTCCCCTTTCCCAACTTGACACCATTTAGATAGTAATCTGCCTTCCTGTTTTTGCAACCAAAGTGGATAACCTCACATTTATCCACATTAATCTGCATCTGCCATGCATCTGCCCACTCACCCAACCTGTCCAAGTCACCCTGCATTGTCATAGCATCCTCCTCACAGTTCACACTGCCACCCAGCTTTGTGTCATCTGCAAATTTGCTAATGTTACTTTAAATCCCTTAATCTAAACCAATGATGTATATTGTAAATAGCTGCAGTCCTAGCACCTAGCCTTGCAGTACCCCACTAGTCACTGCCTGCCATTCTGAAAGGGACCCGTTAAACCCTACTCTTTGTTTCCTGTCTGCCAACCAATTTTTTATCCATGTCTAGTACTCAACCCCCAATACCATGTGCCCTAATTGTGCCCACTAATCTCCTACGTGGGACCTTATCAAATGTTTTCTGAAAGTCCAGATACACTACATCCACTGGCTCTCCCTTGTCCATTTCCCTAGTTACATCCTCAAAAAATTCCATAAGATTAGTCAAGCATGACCCGAAACGTCGCCCATCTCCTTCGCTCCTTAGATGCTGCTGCACCCGCTGAGTTTCTCCAGCTTTTTGTGTAACCCCCCCCCCTTCTCCACATGCACTCTATCCAGTCCTTTCACTATTCGCTAAGTTTCAACGAGGTCTCCCCTCATCCCTCTAAACTCCAGCGAGTTCAGGCCAAGTGTTGTCTAACGTTCATCCTATGTTAACCTTATCATTTCTGAGATCATTCTCTTCAGGTCCCTTCTTTAGACTTGCACTTTGTTTACGCTTTTTCCATTCTGCTTGATGAGAAATCTTTGTTCACGCCTCCTCGCCTGGAGAGTAATGACTGTTCATCGTGGTTTACTTTCCTGTTTACGGCTTGTGTTACACTTTCGGAGGGTAGCAGATTAAAGTGTTGTCTGCACATTGTATCGCAGATTGACTAGACGCATTAGTTCTGTTTCCCTTCCGACAGATCTGCTCTGACCTGATCTGCTGAGTATTTCTGGAATTTCCTGTGCGCGTTATTGCGACATTATCAAGTGAATCTTGAAGATCACTTTCACTTCAGATTTCGAAGTGTGTGGGAGGGTGAAGGAGGAAAGGCTGTGTTGTTTAGAAATTATGTCAACGATTACAATTTGGTTCTCATAATTAAAACTGACATATCAGTAACTTAGAGCAATGATCTGAGAGGTTTATAGTTTTTTAGTTTTAAAGATAGAGCTTGGAAACAAGCGCTTTGGCTCACCCAGTTCACGGCGACCATTGATCACCTGGGGTCATGGAAAGAGCGTTCACATCGTGGCCCTGTTTCCACCAATCTTTCCACCAACACACCCAAGAAGCACAAGCAGCGCAAGACAGACAGCAGTGTATGCAGATGCCGAGAAGTGTGTTCAGCTCTGGCTGAACAACTTCTGATCTTGTGTGTGGACATGATAAGAAGAAGATTAATCACCTGTACACTAATTCTATCCTACACACAAAGGAACAATTTTACAGAAGCCAATTAACATGCAAACCTGCACAAATTTGGAATTCAGAAGGCATTATAATCTGTAAATTAAACAAGATTGTCGTTGTCTAACTCTCATTCAGTGCATAATCTTTCCTGGCCTGAGAGTACTGTGATCATTTTCTAAACCCTGTTCATGTGCTTTGTAAGCATCCATGGGCCTGTGCAGAAAGCAAATTAGTAGAACATCGTCCTCTCCAATGTGACAATAATTTTAACTTTTCTCGACTTTCTTGCCTCTATAGAATGTCAATAGAGATTGGTGGCACAGCGGTAGAGTTGCGGCCTTAAGGCCCTCAGAGAACCAGGTTCGATCCTGACTGTGGGTTCTGTCTGTACGGAGTTTGCACATTTCTGCTTGTGACCGCGTGGGTTTACTCTGGGTGCTCCAGTTTCCTGCCACATTCCAAAAATGTGCAGGTTTGTAAGTGTGTAGGATGGAACATGTGCACAGGTGATTGCTTTTTGGCGTAGGCTCAATGGGCCGAAGGGCCTGTTTCCACGTTGTATCTCTACAAATAAAACTAAAAACAACAAAAAATAAGTAGAAACAAAGAACTGCAAACACTGGTTAATACACAACAGCACACAAAATGCTGGAGAAAACTCAGCAGGCGAGGCAGCATCTCTGGGAAACATGCATAAATGACATTTTGGGTCGGGACCCTTCTTTTACACAAACTCGTTTAGTACAATAGTAAGATTAAATGAGAACTTACCAGTTTGAAGTTTGATCTTGATTTTATGAGGAGTTACGTTGGTGATTACATGAAGAAGACCCGCCAGGCCGCATGCGCACCAATCTTCAAAGCAGCGGTATGAAATCACAAAAAAAACCACCGAAGTACATAGTAAGATCAGTGACTCAAGAACTACCATATGTTCCTTTATGAGAGAGGGTTGGGCGTGGCGGGCACGTAATCACCAACGTAACTCCTCATAAAATCAAGATTAAACTTCAAACTGGTAAGTTCTCGTTTAATCTTGCTATTTTACTTCGGAGTCACGTGACTGATTCCGTGAAGAGTTCAAAGCTTTGTGATTTCATGCCGCAGATTACAAACTCGGCATTCCACTGCAATGATTGAATCGAATGAGAAATAATGCATTAGTAGTAACATTGCATTCAATGTAGTAATAAGGTTTATTTAATAACATAAACAAACGACAGTACTCTTTAATACCAGGGCACTTAAACAGAACTTAAAATTGCATTGGTAAACAGCCCTGGATGAACAATCGGCCGATGATAAAAATTCTAGTGGAACGAGATGTAAACACATCTGTGTTAATACCTGCATCAACCAAAGCTTGTTTCAGCCATCTCGAAATAGTGTTAACTGACACTCTTTTATGTGTTTTTTTATAACTGATAAACAATCCTGTCTCCAAGTCACATAAACACTCAGTAGCTGCAATGTATTGCATCAAATGTGATTTTATGCATAAGGATGGATCCGTAGGATATGCTACAAATACTATTTTAAACCCTGTGACACCTGGCCTGCTTTGTTTGAGGAGGTCATAAATGTAAAATGTAACATTGTCCGCAGCAGTTTCCATTCTGTCTAACTGTAATTTTTGTAACGTCTGTACCCTTTGTGCTGAAACCAATGCCATAAGCATGGCCACCTTTATGGTAATTTTTGTCAAAGACAAAGATGAGATGGGAAACCACTCACGTAGTTTTCTAAGGACGATACTCACATCCCAAATAGCCATATATCTAGGTTTGGGAGGTCTGGAATTAAAAATGCCCTTCATTAATCGAACCACAAGAGGGTGAGATCCAATTGAATGTTTGTCTGACTTCATCACTAAATATGATGACAAAGCACTTCTTGCTGTATTGATTGCACTATAACTTAGTCCTTCATCATAGTATAGGGTTGACAAAAATTCCAAAACATGGGAAATACGTGCTGTACAATAATCAATATCATTTTGTACACAGTAAACTTCCTATTTCTTTACATAACAAAAATACTGCTTTTGAGTACTCGATCTCCAAGATGCAGTAAGCATGTCGACAGTTCGACCTGACAATCCATGCCCCAGATATGGCCTTCTTAGAATCTGCAAATTAACAAATCAATGCTGTCATACAACGGATGGCATTCACCAGTTACTGCATTCATTAATAAATTCCTTCGTTTAGGAACAGCCATCAGAGGTTGTGTCATCAGCTGTCGGATCAAAGGGCACCATGGCTGAGTAGGCCAGTCGGGTGTCACCAGTACCTCTGAGCATTGTCCTGCTTGATTTTAAACAGACATCGATTTATGAAACAGAAAGGTGGAAATGCATAAATATACATACCACCCCAATTCAGCAAGAAAGCGTCAATCGCTACTGCCCCAGAATCTGGTTCCCATGACACATATTTGGGAAGCTGGTGGTTTAGTCTAGATGCAAACAAGTCAACATCTGGTGTTCCATATTTGGCAATTATGTCTTTGTGATTCAACATCCACTCTATGTTGACCTGGTGTCTGCCACTGTATTAAGTTTTCCTGGCAGATAAATAGCTGAGAGCCAAATGTGTTTATCAATACACCAGATCCAGATTTGGTTTACCAGTCTGTCACAAGATACCAACTTAATACCACACATGTGATTGACATATGCGACTGCCGTGGTATTATCAAATTGAAGCTGAACATGCAGACTGCTCTTGTTAGAACAATAAGCTTTGCCCATAAAATGCTCCTAAAAGCTTTAAATGGTTAATTCCCCATGTCTGCAGAAGCAAAGCTTCTTCCATACTTCATCTTCCTCCACAACTTGAATTTGTGTCTGTGGCACCCCATCCAAGTGCACTAACATCAGTCTGCAAGACCATGGAAGGTAGTTTCAGCTCTATTGTGCTAAAACTACTGGAGACATGTTGAATCCACCATAAAATATAAGTAATTGCTTCTGCTGATAATTGCATGGGCCTATCATAATGCTCAAATTGTACCTTAAGTGCCTGTTCTTTTGCTCTTTGTAATTGCTGATAATGTAAAGGCCCAAATTGGACTGCTGGAAAGGCTGCTACCATTTTCCCAAGAAGCCTTGCCACTTGCCTAATTGAAGGCTTATGCTTGTTTAAAAGAGTTACACAGCCCTCAATTAGCTCTGTTTTCACTTGGCAAAGTAATTACCATTTTGAGTGAGTTAATTGAAAACCCCAAATAATCAATTGTGGTAATTGGCGTTAATTTGGATTTGCCCAAATGAATGACAAACCCCAGCTTTTCAAATGTGGATTTGACAATTGCCACTGATATTTCAGCTAATGCTTTTGTTTGTCCAATTATTAAAATATCATCCAGATAGGCCATAATTACATGGCCCTGACCTCTAAGCAATCCCAAAATTGGTTTTAACAATTTAGTGAATACTCCAGGAGCTGAGGTCCACCCATTCAGCAGTGCCCTATACTGCCATAATTGATTCATCCAAATGAATTTAAAATACCTTCTATGCTCGTAACGAACAGGCACTGAATAATAAGCGTCCTTCAGATCTATTGTAGCCATATAACAATCTCTGGAAATTAGTTGCTTGGCCGTAACCAATGTTTCCATTTTAAAGTGTCTATAGAGTACAAATGGATTTAATTTTGTTAGATCCAAAATGATTCTACATCCTCCGTCCTTTTTGGGACGGGGAAAAATATTTGACACGAATTGATGGACTTGATGATCCTTCTTTTCAATTACACCTTTGTTATATAATTTTGTGAGTTCAGCTTGAACCTCTATAACCTCTGTTTGGGAAAAATAAAGTGTTCTAATAAAAACATGTTGGAAAGATAAAGCACCATTTGGAATAAATTCAATCCGAAACCCTTGAATTACACTCCTGATTAATAGATCTGAAGTAAGCTGCTTCCATTCATTATAAAAAGCTGTAATCTACCACCAATTCTTTCTTGAGTTATATTTAATATGTTTTTATGAGAACCAGGTCCACCTACCTCCCTGGTAACTGGTACACCCTGCTGACTCCAGCCGCTGGCAGTGGTCCCCATAGTTGCTCGTGCTCCCGCCGAGGGATACCATCCACGTCCCTATGCAGAGGACCGGCTTGTCCCTGGAGTAATCCCGGACGCTGAGGTGGTTCTGTAGGGATACTTTCTCTTCAGCTGTCTGCCAGGCATCATTGGTCTCATCAGACTCACTGTTTTAGCGTCTTCATTTATTTCTTTGACCTGCTTGGTAAGATCTGCGCCAAACAGCAGATCAGGTGGTTGAATATTTGCTGCTTACAAAGCGCAGCATATCTAGAATTAATGGTGGGCCTTATAGCCCTTTTCCTGAGACCATTGATCTCGAAATGGGTGTTGCATAACAACCCTAGAGCCTCTTGGTGTGTTCTGGTCACAAAACCACCATCCATTGTTCTTGCAAATGCTGTAATACCAGCAGGCAATAACTTAAAAATTCTCTGCATTTTAATCTCTTGGCTTCGCATGCCGGGTCCCATCTGACCCCATATGACTTGATTCACCGTTGGAACTCTTAATAACTCACAGTTGCTTGGAGGCTTGTGTTTTTTGGCTGTCTCATCCATAGTAAGCTCCTGAAGCTGATGAGACACCATGTAATTTATTGTGGTAGCCAGCTCTTCACCTAGCGGCTCCCCTGCTCCTGATGGGACAGCAAATGGAAGTGCCAGTTTTGGAACATCTGGTAACTCTGTTTCTCCTGGCTAAACTTCCCCATCAGAATCTGGCTCAGGACTAATCTGGCCCATTGCACTCCCTTCAAATTGAAAGGGATTCTCTGGCAGCACTGCTGCTGCTGGTGCTTCTTTTTTTAAGCGCTAACACTCCTTCTCTTGGAGTGAAGTTCTTTGGAGGACTGTATGCAACAGTTCCTCCACATGGGATAGGCATGTACAAACTCTATCCAGCCCCGATGAGGAATCATCCCCCAACTCCGTGGGCCTAGCAGACTTATCGGTTGCCTTGCGCCTTAATGGCGATGGTTCTGTGCTGTGTAGCACTAAGTCTGCAGTCGCTGTTTCTGTACTTAGTGACTGAACAGGGGTATAAGACAGGGCTTCCAAGCCTAGACTGCTGCGGCCGGTTGAAACAAGCCACTTTCTCTTCCCTGTTTTTTTCCCATGCTAGCACTCGGTATAGCGTACCGGCCAGCACGGATTCAAACTCCAGTCAAACATTTTTAATGTACCTGGAGTCTGCATACCTACCGCTGGAGGAGCTCCATTCCTCGCAGCCTCCGTGCGTCAATGCGGCTGACGTACTGGTGCGCATGCAGCCTGGTGGGTCTTCTTCACGGAATCACTCACGTGACTCCGAAGTAAAACTTAGTCTTTATTAATACACCTAAGTGGGGTAACCTTTTCACATGGAGAGTGGTGGGTATATGGAATGAGGCAGGTACAATAACAACATAGAAAATATATTTGGATGTGTACATGGATAGGAATAGGATGGGCAAATGGTACTAGTTTAGATGGGGCATCTTGGTTAGCATGGACGAATTGGACTGAAGGGTGTCAGGGGTAATGGGGAGAAGGCAGGGGAACGGGATTGAGAAGGAATGATAGATCAGCCATGATTGAATGACGGAGTTGACTTGATGGGTAAATGGTTTAATTCTGTTCCTATAACTTATGAACTTATGAAGGGTCTGTTTTCATGTTGTATAGCTCAGTGACTCTATGTACAGGTGTACAATTAATTCCTAGTGATTTCCTGATTAACTCACTGCTGTAGCTTGCTATTGTTACACATAAATCACAAACTCATGGCTTAGACTTGGATTCCATCCATCAGAGATGAACAAGCCAGGTTAACGCCGCATTGATGGCAGCCTCTGCCTACAGTCTGTCTGTTTTTCTGTCTTTCTTTTATTTTTAGTCAGTTTTAAAAGTTTGTTTTGGAGATTTCTTTAGCTTTTCTATGTGGGGGAGGGGGATAGGGTAAGGGGGAAACCGTTTACCAGTCACTTCCTGGCGAGGATGTGACTATTCTCTGAGTCATGTCCTCGCCCCCCTTCTCATGGCCTACCACCTGGATTGGAGTGGCCTTTCTGCTGGGGACCCGGTCCAGAGCTTCAGCAGCGGCGGCGCAGCGCTGGATACATCACGGAGCGGGCGATTGCTTACCTGGATTGCCGCTGAAGCTCCGGAATGTTGGGCCTGCTGCTTCAACATCGGAGCTGTGGTTCGTAGAGCTTCCAGCGGCGGCGGCGGCGCTGACTTCAACATCACGGAATCCTGGGGCCCTTTGCCGAGGGCCGCCAGCGTTGAATCTCTCTCCAGCGCGGCCTGTGGACTTCGGGAGCCGCGGACTCCGGTAGGAGGTGGCCAATTTGGATGTCCAAGCCGCTGAGGATGTCCTCCAGTCCCGACGTCGGACTTACATGACCCCGGCGAGCGGGCCTGAACACCGGGGCACCCGTAGCGGTGACAGCGGGGGGTTCGGGAGCCCCCCGACCACGGGAGGACAATAGAGGAGGATGACTGAATTTTGGAGCCTTCCCTCACAGTGGGAAATTTTGATCCCACTGTGTGGGGATGTCTGTGTTAAGACTATTGTGGTCTGTGCTCTTTATTATTCGTACGACTGTATGGCGACCACACATTTCACTGTACCAATTGGTACATGTGACAAATAAATGTATTTTGTAATGTTGTAATCTTGTAATCTTGTCAAAGTATTGTAGTCTTCTCCAAGTTCCAAACTCAAGGTTGTCCTTTACAATACTTCGTTGTTGCTGCTGATATCTTGATGTTCCTTCCATTTTATGTTCTCCCCTGATCTTCCAGAATGGCCTGGACTTACACTGACGGACCTCTGAACAACATTTTATGATATGTGGCTGCATATCTGATAAATGTTATGCATTTATATTGGACTTAAGCTTATGTACTCAGTCTCAAATGTCACCTATCCATTTGTGTCTTTCATTTAAGAGACTTTTGAATAGGCACATGGATACACAGGGAATGGAGGGATATGGATTATGTGCAGGCAGATAGAAGTTGGTGTTGACCTCATGTTCAGCATGGGCATTGTTCCTGTGCTGTGCTGTTCTATGTTCTATTTTCAGTGTTATTTGGACTGTGGTCAGCAACTTTTGTTCTGATTTTCAATTATGAAAAATCATTTTCATTACGTTTTGACTTTACTTTAGACTTTGGAGATACAGCCCTTCACAGAAACAGGCCCTTCATTCCACTGAGCAATCACCAGGGATCAACCCCATACACTAGCACAAGACTACACACTAGGGACAATTTACAATTTTACCAAAGCCAATTAACCTACAAATCTATATGTCTTTGGATTGTGAGAGGGAACCAGAGCATTGGGAGAAAACCCACATGCTCACAAGGAGAATGTACAAACTCTGTACAGACAGCACCCGTAGTCAGAATCAAACCCGGGTCTGGTGCTGTGCGGCAGCAGATCTACTGATGTGCCACCCTTTAGCGGGTATCGGCATCATGTTTGGCATAGATATTGTGGGCTGAAGGGCCTGGTCCTGTGCTGTACTGTTCTATGTTCTATGTTCTGTGTTCTTTGGATTGAGATCAACAATTTCTTCTTGGTCTTCAGTGGTGAAAAGTCAAGTGTATTAACATCTGTGTGCAGAATGCTCAGAAACATTGAGGTTACAGGCTCAGAAATACTAATAATTATTATTAATGATATATAGATATAGAAGATTGGTGCCACCTGCCCACATCCTTGATGGGCTCCATTTTATTATGCTCAGTTCAGTTTATCTTTCTGAGCTCTACCCGAAACTATTCTTGTTGATAGAAGCAAATAAAATATAAAGGTCACAATGATGCTTCTCACTCTTTTCTGAAACCTGTTTTGAAGTAAATCAATCTGCGGATGTTCTACTAACCTTAAGTCTGCACATAGTCTGCAGATGAAAAGATAACAATGATAGAAAAGGGTGAAAGGCTAGAAACAACAGATGTTTAAAGAGTCCCGGGGATGTGGAAACCTAACTCTGATCCGTAAAGTAAAATGAGTACGTATGGAAGTCTTCATCTGAAGCAGTCTCTTTCATAATGTGGCACAGTGGTGCAGCTGGTAGAGCCACTGCCTCACCCTGCTAGGGACCATATCCAATCCTGACCTCGGGTGCTGTTTGCATGGAGTTTGCACCTTTTTCCTGTGAATACGTGGGTTCCCTCCGGGGGCGCCGATTTCCTCCCATATCCCGAAGACGTGCGGGTTTGTAGGTTAATTGGCCTCCGTGAAATTTCCCCTAAAGTGTAGGGAGTAGATGTGAAAGTGGGATAACGTAGAACTAGTGTGAATGGGCTATCGATGGTGACCATGGACCCGGTTTGTCAAGAGGCCTGTTTCCATGCTGTGGCTCAAAATATAAAATTAAATGACAAATCCACTCCAGGTTGTGGCATCTGAACTGGCAATGAGACCAATATCATAATGGCTGCCTCTTTCACAGGGCTGGGATGGAAGAATAGTTCATGAGGTAGTGCATTCCTCCACTGCTTAAACAAGTTCATAAGGTCATAAATTATAGGACCAGAATTAGACCATTCGGCCCATCTAGTCTATTCAGCCATGGCTAATCTATCATTCCCTCTCAACCCCATTCCCTTGCCTTCTCCCCATAATGCTTGACACCTGTACTAATCAAGAATGTGTCAATATCTGCTTTAAAAACATCCATTGACGGCCTCCACAGCCGTTAGCGGCAATAAATTCCATAGATTTACTATGGCTTACTCCTGCACCTATTGTCTATTGTCTATTACCCACTGACTAAATACATTCCTTCTCATTTCCTTTCTAAAGGCATGTCCTTTAATTCTGAGGCTCTGGCCTCTTGTCCTAGACTCTCCCACTGGTGGAAACATCCTCTCCACACCAAATCTATCAGGCCTTTCACTATTGGTTAAGTTTAAATGAGGTGACCCCTCATCCTTCTAAACTCCAGTGAGAGCAGTGCTGCCAAATGTTCATCATATGTTAACACAATCACTTCTGGCATCATTCTCATTAACCTCCTCTGGACTACCATTAACTATCCAACATCAACATCATCCTTCCTCAGAGACTGTATTCTCAAGGCTTCTTTCTCTTTGGTCCTGATGCATGGATACCAACATCATCCCGAATGCTTCTTCTCCACCTGAGCATGTTTGGACTGGAAGTTCCCAGGACTTAGTGGGATTCTTGTTTTTTGGCTCTTCGTCAGGAAGGCTTTAAGGAGCGCATCTTTGATCCTTCTCCTTTGTCCACCTGATGATCACTTCCTACAACAGATCACAGAATAATATGTCTGCAATGGCATGATGGGTTCTACCAGCGATCTGTCATGAACCAACCATACTGATGCGACAGCCAATAAGACACACGAATGCCTTCACTTCCTTAGGACACTGAGGAATTTTGGCAGCGGGCTGGGACACTCTGGTGGGCATTGGGCCAGGACACTCTTGGCAAGCAGCGGGCTGGGACACTCTGGTGACCACGGAGAGCATTGGGCCGGGCTGATCCCAGAAAACAGGCCTAAAGCCCCTGTCCCACTTTCACGGCCTAATTGATGACCTCTACCAAGTTTGCCCTTGACTTATACTCACAGCATGGTCGCCACGAGGTCGTAGGAAGTCTTCGTAATTCTTCCTCATGCTCATGAGTGGTCTCCACGTACTCGTGGCCTCAAGTAGGTTGCGGAAGGCAGATTCAACTAATTTAATATCATATTTGTATAATATTATCCTAAATATAGAAATACCATCATCTGATATAATTAGAAGAGATTGGGAACAAGAACTAGCTATAAAAATCTAGAGAGTTGGGATAAACACTTGCTATATGTGCACAAATGCTCAATCAATGTAAGACATATTTTAATCCAATTTAAAACTTTACATAGACTACATTATTCAAAAATTAAAATAAGTAATTTTTTTCCAAATGTCTCCCCAATGTGTGATAAATGTTTAATCCCAAGAAGCAACCATAATGCATTCCTTTGTTTTTTGCATAAAAATCCAAAAAGTCTGGAATCTTTGAAATTTTTACAAAATTATTCAAAATAAAATTGAAACCGAATGCAGAATTGATTATTTTTGGAACAATGGAAGCCAGCTGTGAGCTGACTTCATTCCAAAAGAACTTCCTTAATTATGGCTTAATAATGGCAAAAAAACGTTTTGGGGTATGTCTCTACCAGCTTTGCACATCTAGAGACTGAAATTTCTGTCCATTCTTCTTTGTAAAATAGCTCAAGTTCAGTCAGATTGGATGGAGAGCATCTGTGAAAAGCAATTTTCAAGTCTTGCCAGAGATTCTCAATTGGATTTAGGTCTGGACTTGGACTGGGCCATTCTAACACATGAACATGCTTTGATCTAAACCATTCCATTGTAGCTCTGGCTGTATGTTTAGGGTCGTTGTCCTGCTGGAAGGTGAACCTCCACCCCAGTCTCAAGTCTTTTGCAGACTCTAACAGGATTTCTTCCAAGATTGCCCTGTATTTGGCTCCATCTATCTTACCATCAACTCTGACCAGCTTCCCTGTCCCTGCTGAAGAAAAGCATCCCCACAGCATGATGCTTCCACCACCATGTTTCACATTGGGGATGGTGTGTTCAGGGTGATGTGCAGTGTTAGTTTTCCGCCACACATAGCGTTTTCCATTTAGGCCAAAAACTTCAATTTTGGTCTCATCAGACCAGAGCACCTTCCTCCACATGTTTGCTGTCCCCCACATGGCTTGTGGCAAACTGCAAACGGGACTTCTTATGGCTTTGTTTCAACAATGGCTTTCTTCTTGCCACTCTTCCATAAAGCCTCGATTTGTGGAGTGCACAACTAATAGTTGTCCTGTGGACAGATTTTCCCACCTGAGCAATGGATCTTTGCTGCTCCTCCAGAGATACCATGGGCCTCTTGGCTGCTTCTCTGATCAATGCTTTCCTTGCCCGGCATGTCAGTTTAGGTGGACGGCCATGTCTTGGTAGGTTTGCAGTTGTGCCATACTCTTTCCATTTTCGGATGATGGATTGAACAGTGCTCCATGAGATGTTCAAAGCTTGGAATATTTTTTTATAACCTAACCCTGCTTTAAACTTCTCCACAACTTTATCCCTGACCTGTCTGGTGTGTTCCTTGGGCTTCATGATGCTGTTTGTTCACTAATGTTCTCTAACAAACTTCTGAGGCCTGAGAACAGCTGTATTTATATTGAGATTAGATTACACACAAGTGGACTCTATTTACTAATTAGGTGACTTCTGAAGGCAATTGGTTGCACTGGATTTTATTTAGGGGTATCGGAGTAAAGGGGGCTGAATCCTTTTGCATGCCACACTTTTCAGTTTTTTATTTGTAAAAAAATTTGAAAACCATGTATCATTTTACATCCACTTCACAATTATGTGCCACTTTGTGTTGGTCTGTCACATAAAATCCCAATGAAATACATTTACGTTTGTGGTTGTAATGTGACAAAATGTGGAAAAGTGCAAGCCACTGTAGTCGTAAGTAGTCATATGTAGTCATAGTTGGCCCGAGAAAAAAAATACAAACATTACATCATTTTATCATGTGATAATGTTCCACTCGTAGCTGAGGTGGGGCCGCTGCCACGTGCAGCGGCAGGCAGTAGACAGGACTCTCCGATACTTTTCTAACTTTGTCGACGCCAACACATGGTGACACGTGTGCACTGCCTCGGTCGTGTACAAAACAAAGCTTTTCGCTACACCTAGTGTGACATGTGACAATAACATATTATTAATTCAGTCATGTCTACGGTGACTGAAAACATCTATGATGCACCATGGAGAGCAAACTGTGGCTTGCTTGGTTTGGGAACAGCTCTGCCCGAGACCGCAAGGAGTTGCAGCAAGTTGTAGTTGTGGTCCAGTTCATTACACAGACCTTTTGAAGGCAGTATGAGGTGTAGCTGGAGTCAATGGTCTGTGTGATGGGCTGGGCTACATCCACATCTTTCTACAATTTCTTCTGGTCTTGTGCAAGCTATTCCCAGCGGATTTTGACTGTCTGTCCTATCTATGAGTAGGAAGGAACTGTAGATGCTGGTTTAAAATGAAGATAGACACAAAAAGCTGGAGGAACTCAGTGGTACAGGCAGCATCTCTGGAGTGAAGGAATGGGAGACGTTTTGGGTCTTAAGAAGGATCTTGACCAGAAATCATTTCTTCTGCAGAGATGTTGCCTGAATCACTGAGTTACTTCATCTTTTTGTGTATGTGCTATCTATGACATGCTACAGGTCTCCACTCAAACTCTAGCTTTCTAGGGAAAACAACCCAAGCTAATACTCTCTAATCCTGGTAAACCGCACCAGCACCAATTACAAATCCTTCCTGTCGTGGGGTGACCAGAAAAGCATGCAATGCCTCAAATATGGTCTAACGCGGTGTGCAGAAAGGAACTGCTGATGCTGGTTTATTCCGAAGATAGACTATCTTTGATCAGACTTTGCTTGCTTTACCTTCCACCTTGCACTAAACGATATTCCCTTATCATGTAGCTGTGCACTGTGTATGGCTCGATTTTAATCATGTATTGCTTTTCCGCTGGCTGGATAGCACGCAACAATACATTTCCACTGTGCCTCGGTTCACGAGACAATAAACTAAACTAAATTAAACTAAACTAGATGCAAAGTGCTGGAGTAACTACCACCAATATCTTTCAATAAATATTTAATTTATTAACTTATTTAATCAGTCCTCTTTTCTCTAACACTTGTTTTAACTCGATGTGAAATCGTTTTGCAGACCATCGTGCACCAGTAACATTCAAATATATTTAACGTACTTATTCAAGTTTGTTTTTTGTGAAATTGTGACTCCGAAATTATTTCATAATTCACACAAAGTGCTGGAGTAATTCAGCGGTCAGGCAGCATCTTTGGAGAACATGGACAGGTGACATTTCAGGACGGGACTCTTTTTCAGTTTGCCCATTTATATTCTCCAGACATGCTGCCTGACCCACTGAGTTACTGCAGCATTTTATGTTTTTATTTGTAAACCAGCCTCTGCACTTCCTCGTGTTTACATTATTCACAGGTTTTGAGCAAAAAAGTAAATAAGTTAAGCAAATTATCAATTCATATTTTTTCCATTTCATTTTCCCTTGCATTGTGAATAACTGAGTGTAAAGCATCAAGTAACTATTTTCAAAAATGACACAAAGTGCTGAAGTCCAGCTTTCTTCTCCCCTCTATAATCAGTCTGAAGAAGGGTCCCGACCCAAAATATCACCTCCATGTCCTCCAGAGATGCTGTCTGACCTGCATCTGGTGGCATGACCTGAGCTATGCCAGCATTGTGTGTCCTTTAGTATATTAACCAACACCTGCATCTCTTTATCTCTACCAGCAACTAATCTTCCTGTCAGCGTCAACGTCATCTGTCAACGTGGTTTCAAAATTGGCTTCAAAGTGAAACTTGCTTAGAACACCAGCTCAGATATAAAATGTTTTGACAGAAGCAACCAGCAAGGAAGAAATATGTCTGCGCAAATATTCCTCAGCCTTTCGTTTTTATTCGTTCCGACGGTAACTGCAGGTAAGAAACAGCTTCCAATTAAGTCTCATGAATTTTAAATAATAACTGCACACCAGAAATGTTTTGCCACACTTGTTTGTTCCTCTACAGGTTTGAATGTAAAGTGGTCAGAAGTGATCGTAAATGTTCAATCTTCCTTTGGGATAGCCTTTGACAAATATTGTCCCTGCACTGTAGAAACAAGGAATTGCAGATGCAAGTTTGCAACAAAAATGACACAACGGGCTGGAGTAACTCAGCGGGTCAGGCATCAGCCCTGGAGAACTTGGATAGGTGATGGTTCGTGTCGGGACATTCTTCTATCCCGACCTGAAACATCACCTATCCACGTTCTTCATTGCCACGGAACTAATCCCTTCATCTATGATTCTCCTTAAATCCCAGAGTTTAGGATAGATTTTCCGAATCTAGGTTCTGTGGTCTAATGTTTAATTTTCTCACTCTTGTGGTACATTTTGGGATGTGTTTCTATATTGGTAAGAAATTATAAAAATGCATGCTGTCCTTTTCTTGTGCTATCTTGAACCGTGATCTTTATTAGAACATTGAAACTTCAACTTTTCCAATGTAAATACAGTAATAGAGTTATAGAACCATAGAGTCTTACAGCATGGAAACAGGCCCTTCCGTCCAACTTGGCCACACCAGCCAACATCCCATCTACACTCGTCCCACCAGTCTGCAGGTGGCCCGCATCCCTTTAAACCTGTCCTATCCATGTACCTGTCTAAATATGTTTTAAACATTGTGATAGTGCATGCCTCCACTATCTCCTCTGGCAACTCGTTCCATACGCCGACCACCTTTTGTGTGAAAAGGTAACCCATCAAGTTCCTATTAAATCTTTCCACCCTCACCTTAATTTCCTTACTCTGTACAAGAGACTCTGTACTTTTACCTGATCTATTCCTCTCATGTGCACCACTATAAATAAGATCATCCCTCATCATCCTGCAGTCCAAGAAATCGAGTCCGAGCCTGCCCAGCCTCGCCCTATAGCTCAAGCCCTTGAGTGCTGACAAGCTTATAAATCTTCTCTGCACCCTTTCCAGTTTGACAACATCTATCTTCTAACTTGGTGCCCAAAACTGAACACAATACTCTAAATGCGGCTTCACCAATGTCTTGCACAATTGCAGCATGATCTCCCAAATTCTATACTTAAATATTAATATAATCCCAATACGAAATAATCAACATTGAAGCAGTTGATATTCTTCAGTCTGAAGAAGGGTCTTGACCCGAAACGTCGCCTATTCCTTCCCCATAGATACTGAGTTGAGCAGTCGAGGACTGTAGGATGATGAGTTTCTCCAGCATATTTTGTCTACCTTTGATTGGTCCGGCATCTGCAGTTCTTTCTTAAACATGAAAGCGATGATACCTAACTATGTTTTACAATCCTTAGTCTTTAAAGCTGCAAATAATTGAACTAATTTAAAAGTTTTAATCAAAAGATAAATTCTGCAATACCAATAATGAATCTATCAGGTGAAAAATAAAGCTAATCTTTAAGGAATTTGTTTTATATATTTGTGACCTTCAAAATGATATTGGGTTTGAATTAAAATACATTACATACAAAAAATGAACACTGTAAACCAAAATCTCATTGGAACATCCAAACATATATTTTTTAAACTTCCATAGTGAGGAAAAGACTTCGGAGTCGCCTCTCTTTGAAAAACAAATAAAATATTGCATTTGCTGGGAAATAAATTGCTCGGTGTTCAGTCAGATAGGCAGTATATGTAAAGAGAAAAACAAATTAAAGTTTCAGATCAAGAATTATTCCATTTCCTGGCTCTCCTTATTAGGAATATTACCTTATCATATACAAAAATTGAAATGTAGGCACAAAAGATATCAAAGATTGAGAAATAAATGAGCAAAGACAAAATGCTGGAGGAACTCAGCGGGTTAGGCAGCATCTTCAGAGGGAATGAACAGACGACATTTCAGGACCCATCTTCCGACTGAGTGAAACAAATGTTCTTTTGCACCTCAAACCCGTACTGTTTCAACAAATCATATTTGACATTTCTTTAATTATAAATATTTAGGTTTAAGAAACAGTTTCAAAATTAGTTTATTTTATTCTTGAACTTATTTTATTTGCATGTTTTAATTCTTAAATTCTCAATATCTTAATATGTTTCAATTACATTTAAAGATTTGAAAAGTAAAAATGGAAGTTCTTATGTTTTTGCAGAAATAATTGTAAATTATTGCAGTTACTTGCAATTTCCACAACCCAGGTTTGGCAAAGTCAAAGGCTTTGCTTTAAAGTGTGAAGGGCAAAATTTAAAAGAGACTTCCATGGATAGGCAGAGAATGGAGGGATATGGATCATGTGCAAGCAACTGAGATTAGTTTAACTTAGCGTCATGATCGGCAGGGACATGACACCAAGGAGAGAATTGTGGATGCAGCTCTGACCATCACACAAATCAATCTCCCTTCCATTGACTCCATCTACACCTCACGCTGCCTCGACAAAGGCCAGCAGCATAATCAAGGACAAGACGCACCCCGGCCACTCCCTCCTCACCCCTCTCCCATTGGGCAAGAGGTACAGAAATGTGAAAACGCACACCTCCAGATTCAGGGACAGTTTCTTCCCAGCTATCATCAGGCATCTGAACCAGCCTACCAACAATTAGAGAGCAGCCCTGAGCTACTATCTACCTCATTGGAGACCCTCAGAATATGTTTTATCCAACTTTACTGGATGTTATCCTGCATTAAACATTATTCACGTTTTCCCTTTATCTTGTATCTATACATTGCGGATGGTTCGATTGTAAGCCTGTGTTCGCTTTCCGTTGACTTGTTAGCACGCAACAAAACACCGTACATCGGTACACTTGACAATAAACTAAACTAAAAAAACGAATCCATTGATTGTGAAGTCACTTCCTTCTGTTCATTGTTACTGTATAACATGTATGGAGACATGCATGCAGTTGAATTCACATCTTAATGTTGAGTATACATGGTGCTTTGTCCAGCATGACCTTCTGTATTCCTCAATGGACCAGAGTGGATCTTATTGCTTAGAAGTAATAATATCTTGAGGGATAGGCCAGGCTTTGAGGTTACAAATTATGGCAGTAATGTCAATGTGAAGCAAAATGTGTGCACAATGTTTTGATGATATGATGAAATTTCATCAGTGACCACAGGAAAAAAGTTGGTGAAAACTTGAAGTCATCAAACAGCTATCACCTGCTAGACTCATTAGACTTGAGAGAAACAGCATGGAAACAGGCCCTTTAGCCCACCGAGTCCGCACTGACCTGCGATCATCTCATATGCTAACCTTCTCCTACACATTAGGGACAATTTGCAATTTACAGAAGCCAACTAACCTACAAACCTGTATGTCTTTTGAGTGTGGGAAGAAACCAGAGGACTCAGAGAAAACCCACGCAGTCACAGGGCAAATGTGCAAGCTCTATTCAGACAGCACCCGTGGTCAGGATCAAACCCAGGTCTCTGGTCTGCAAGGCAGCAGCTGTACAATTGTGGCACCATGTCACCCGCCTCCTTTGATAAAAACAGAAAATGCCCAAAATACTCAGCAGGTCGGGCAGCATCCGTGGAAGGAGAAACAGAATGAGCATTTCAGGTTGGGAACCCTTCCTTAGAGCTGGTCTTCCTTCATCTTCCTAATCCTAATGAAAGATCTTCAACCTGAAATGTTAATTTTGCTTCTCTTCCCATGGATGTTGCCTGACTTGCTGAGTAGCTCCAGCATTTTCTGTTTATATTTCAGAGTTCCTTCACCTGCAATATTTTGTTTGTTTTTGTAGCCTCGTTTGATTTGAAGACCAAAAAAGTAGATACATACCATGAGCAGGAAGACTGCAGAAGGAAACTATATTCTGGACGATACTGCAGTGAATGATAAGTCAATAGATTTTTTACTGCAACTTTTGCTGCAGAACCAAAGATCAGACCGCAACTTTGCAAAATAATCTGCAGCCAGTGAATAAATGAAAAGGGAGAACATAGAACATAGAACAGAGAACACAGAACTTAGAACAGTATAGTACAGTATAGTATAGTATAGTATAGGAACAGTTCATTTGGCCCACAATGTCTGTCCCGAATATTATGCCTAGACAAACTATTATCTGCCTGCACATGTTCCTTATCCTTCCTTCTTTTCTTAGGCCCCCTTCGGTCATGGCTGACCATGGGTGTCTGCAGGGTGTTATTCCCTATATGGAGGACGCCAGTGCGTGACTTTATTTAATGTGGGGAGACTGGTGCACAAACAGCCACCCCACAGTCCATGACAGATCTGGGTCAGGATCCAGTGGCATGGAGTCCAAGACGACTGGAGACCCTTTTCTGCTGCAGCCTTCATCCACCTTCCTAGCCGTTGTGAAGCTCCACAAAGGTCAGCCATCGTCCTCTGCTTGTTCCACTATTGAGGTCTTGGTTGGATTGCTCATTGTCAAAGACCTCCCCCTCGACCTTACCGCCATGGGTGGCCCTACCAGGACCATAGCTCCAGGCGGCATCACTCTCAGGATCTCAGGTCCACACAAGCTTCTCCACCACGATAAGGTGACAATCCACGGAGAATCCCTCCATTCCATGCATATCTATGTACTTATCCAAAAGCCTCTTAAACACCACCATCTTATCGGCTTCCACCACCACCCCTGGCAGGGCGTTCCAGGCATTCACCGCATTCTGTGTTGAAAGCTTGCTCCCCAGGTCTCTTTTAAACTCTCCCCCTCTCATCTTTTTATTTTAATTTTATTTTATTTAACCTTTATTTAACCGGGAGAAGTCTCATTGGGATTAAAAATCTCTTTTACAAGAGAGTCCTGGCCAAGACAGGCAGCAGCACAGTTCCCCAGTTACAGACAATAATTTAAAAACAACAGAGAACATATAAATAGAGTCACAGTCATACCATCATCAAACAAAGCATGTGCAGACAGAAGAGCCCGCTTCAACATCATTAAGAGGAGATTTATAGAAACCAGCTCCTTAAGTTTCAGTTCATTCTGCAGCTGGTTCAATGTGAAGGGAGCAGCATAACTAAATGCCCTTTTCCCCAATTCAGTAGGGACATTAGGTACAGTTAGTAAGAACAAGTCCTCAGAGCGGAGCTGATAAGTTCCTGTGCTTTTTCGAATTACATACTTCTGCAGGTATGAAGGAAGAACACCGAAGATAGTCTATAAATAAGCCAATGCCAATGCAAATAAACCAAATAAGCCATATGCCAATGATGGAGTCTGCGGGTGGACAGGGCAAACCATCCAACTTGAGCTTACAAAGAGCAGTGGTACGTGAGGGTTTTAAAATTAGTAACAAATCTCAGTGCTCCGTGGTAGACCGTGTCCAAAGACTGTAGGCATTTTGAAGATGCATTCATATATAAAACATCACCATAGTCCAACACAGACATAAACGTTGCAGCAACAAGTCTTTTTTTGGCTTCAAAAGAAAAACGAGATTTGTTTCTAAAGTAAAAACCTAATTTTATCTTTAGTTTTTTTACAAGTTGCTGGATATGAGATTTAAAAGAGAGAGAATCATCAATTATAATTCCCAGATATTTATATTGAGACACAGATTCAACCACAGAGCCCTGCAAAGTGGTGATAGAAGGGAGGTCCGAGGGCTTTGATTTAGCTTTAGTGAACAGCATGAGCTTTGTCTTGTCAGCATTTAAAACAAGTTTTAAATCACACAGGTTACGTTGCATAGTGTTAAAAGCAGTTTGGAGCTGACAGAGAGCCTGATTTGGGGTAGACGCAGAGCAATATATCACTGTGTCGTCAGCATAAAAGTGAAAATTTGCGTTCGCTGCTTTATGATCTAGACTATTAATATAAATAGTAAATAATAATGGTCCTAGAACCGATCCCTGAGGCACACCCTTAGATACATTAAGAGAGCTAGAAGTAATACCTTCAGCTCGCACACACTGGGATCTGCCTGATAGATAGTTTTTAAACCAACAGACAGCTTGATCAGACAAACCGATGCTGCATAGTCTTTGTAACAATAAGGCATGATCCGCAGTATCAAAAACCTTTGATAGATCAACGAAAAGGGCTGCACAGTGTTGCTTATTGTCTAAAAATTCAATAAAATCATTTACTACTTTTAAAGCAGCTGTTGACGCAGCAACCAGTAGCAGCTTTTAAAGCAGCAGCAGCTGGTAGCAGCCAGTTCCTAAAACCAGATTGAAATTCAGATAAAATACTGATAGTTGATTAAAAAGTCCATCAGTTGTTGGTTTACAATGGATTCCAGCACCTTACTTAAAACAGACAGTTTGGAGATGGGCCTATAGTTGTTTAGCACAGTGGGGTCCCCCCCCCCCCCCCCCCCTTTAAACAGTGGGAGAACAAAGGCAGATTTCCAAATAAGGGGAATTCCGTTTGTCTCCAGGGATAGATTAGAAAGATAAGTCAGAGGCAATGCAATAAAATCAGCGGCTAACTTTAGCTCAAGGCTCAAGGTTGTCGGGACCTGCCGATTTTTTAATGTGCCTAGGTCTGTCTGTGTCTAAACATCTCAGGGCCTTCTGCACCTCTGAAAGTGTAACAACGTCAAAAGTAGAGGCATGTCCCTCAAAAAAACAACTACTATCAGAGCAAGCAGAGGAGCCTTGAGCTGTGTTTTGAGAGTTAAACAGAGAACCAGAGGCAATGAAATGCTCATTAAAACAACCAAGCATGTCGGCCTTTTCATAAATTTGCGTAGAGTCTTTGACAATGCATGGAGGTAGCTCAATAACATTTTTATTTCCAGTTATTGATTTAATGGTTTTCCAGAATTTCAATGGATTGTTTAGGTTATTTGAAGTTTCAGTAAGGAAATGATCATATAACATATAACATATAACCATATAACAATTACAGCACGGAAACAGGCCATCTCGGCCCTTCAAGTCCGTGCCGAACAACTTTTTCCCTTAGTCCCACCTGCCTGCACTCATACCATAACCCTCCATACCCTTCTCTTCCATATGCCTATCCAATTTATTTTTAAATGATACCAACGAACCTGCCGCCACCACTTCCACTGGAAGCTCATTCCACACCGCTACCACTCTCTGAGTAAAGAAGTTCCCCCTCATGTTACCCCTAAACTTCTGTCCCTTAATTCTAAAGTCATGTCCTCTTGTTTGAATCTTCCCTATTCTCAAAGGGAATAGCTTGTCCACATCAACTCTGTCTATCCCTCTCATCATTTTAAAGACCTCTATCAAGTCCCCCCTTAACCTTCTGCGCTCCAGAGAATAAAGACCTAACTTATTCAACCTATCTCTGTAACTTAGCTGTTGAAACCCAGGCAACATTCTAGTAAATCTCCTCTGTACCCGCTCTATTTTGTTGACATCCTTCCTATAATTGGGCGACCAAAATTGTACACCATACTCCAGATTTGGTCTCACCAATGCCTTGTACAATTTTAACATTACATCCCAGCTTCTATACTCAATGCTCTGATTTATAAAGGCCAGCATACCAAAAGCTTTCTTTACCACCCTATCTATATGAGATTCCACCTTCAAGGAACTATGCACGGTTATTCCCAGATCCCTCTGTTCAACTGTATTCTTCAATTCCCTGCCATTTACCATGTAAATGGTAACCAGCTTTGATCAGCTTTGGCTTTTCTAATTGCAACTGTGCTTGCATTTCGCAGCTGCCTAAAGAGCAACCAGCCTGATCCTAGACCAATACTCCTGGCTTTAGACCATGCCACATTGCGCTCATGGAGTAAATTGGATAACTCTGACGTGAACCATGCATTATCCCTGCCCTTTATTCTATACTTCCTAAAAGGAGTGTGCTTGTTAACAATTTCAATAAAACCATCATAAAAGAATTTCCATGCATTTTCAATATCAGAAATTACATGAATTTTCTCCCAGCTAAAGAGAAACAGGTCATGAAAAAATGCTTGCTCCACAAAATGTTTCATGTCCCGCTTTATGATGACACGCGGTTTGGTTTTAGGAACTTTTGTATTTCTTACTGTTGCAATGATACAGTGGTCACCGATGTCATTGGCAAAAACAGAAGCAGCAGAATATTTATGAGGAACATTAGTTAAGATAAGATCAATTAAAGAAGATTTTTCCCGACATTTCAGATTAGGTCTAGTAGGACTGTCAACAATCTGAAAGAAATTAAACGAATCACAAAATGCTTTAACATCATCTGATGCTGGTAGCAGCCAGTTCTAGTTTAAGTCACCAATAAGAACAATTTCATTAAAGTTCAACCCGGATAAAAGCTCCATTAAAGATGGTAAGCTGATAGCTGAAGGTGGCCTATAGCAACCGATGACAGTGATGTGGAGAGTTTTTGAGATTTCCATGTCAAGAGCCAGACGTTCAAATTGTTTACTCACTGATGTAGAGAGACAGATCTTCACATGAAACTTAGATTTGACATAGACTGCGACCCCTCCGCCCTATCTTAAAGCAATGCCCTATAGTATTGGATATTTCCATCCTGGGAAAAAGGTTCTGACTGTCTCCCCAACTATTCCTTTCTTTTATATACTTTTATCAGGTCTTCCCTTAGCCTTCAGCATTCCGGAGAAAACATTCCTAGTTTGTCCAACCTCTCTTTGTAGCTAATAACCTCAATTCCACAAATCATCCTGACCTGTTTCTCCGAGTTGTTTTCAGGCAATTATATCATCCCATCACCAACCAGAGTACAATTCTGAGCTACTATCAACGTCACCGGTGACCCTTAGACTATCTTTAAGTGGCATTTACTGGACTTTATCTCACACTAAATGTTATTTATTTGATCATATATCCGTACACTATGGACGGCTTGATTGTAAACATGTATAGTCCTTCCAGTACAAGCAACAAAAAAGCTTTTCAATGTGTCTCAGTACATGTGACAATAAACTAAACTAAACTAAACTAAATTTGGGCATCGATTGAGTTACTCCAGCATTTTGTGTCTATCAATTCTTGATTGTTGCATGAAACAAACTTCCTCCAGGGATATATCGCTAATTGTGTGATATTCGTCTCTCCATCTCTGTTTTTAAAGTATGAAAATGTGCTTACTGCTGACTGATCACTTGATGCCTGTACTGACAATATTTTTGATTGTGCAATTTTACAGGACACATTATTTCCCAGTCTCCACGTGCCATATATGCAGAAAGAGGAGAATCAGTTTCAATAACCTGTGAAATCACATTTACCGAAGGAAGGCTAGTCGGCACTAAATTACTAAGGAATCCTATAAATCCAAAGGATCTGTGCTATGTCCACGTAGATGCAGTGTACATAGAAGAAACGCACAGGCTTCGTCTGGAGTGCAATAGGACAAATGATGCAAAAAGGATCAACATTACTCTCAGAAATCTCCAGAAAAACGACACTGATATTTACTATTGTTGTTTTGGGATAGAGAACGGTAGATTACATGACTTCAAAGCTGAAGGAACAGTGCTTATTGTATCAGGTACAGGAGTTTTATGCATCAAATATTCATGCAGTATTATATACTGAAATAGACCTGATAATTAAAACTATGTGTGGGAAGCCACTGCAGATGCTGGTTTACATTGATCTATCATGTCATATCTATCTATCTATCTATCTATCTATCTATCTATCTATCTATCTATCTATCTATCTATCTATCTATCTATCTATCTATCTATCTATCTATCTATCTATCTATCTATCTATCTACTTTTAAAACTCTGTGTGTGTGTCATTTTGCCTTTGAAACATATCTCTTCGAAAACCAGATGCAAAAACGGGGAGATTTTTACATATTTCGCCAGGGATTTACCTTATGATTTCAGAAGTCCACTCCTCTCTAAATTTGGTAAATTATTTCCCCAGATTTTGAATACAATTGTTCACAAAACTCACTTAAAAAAATAATTGCTGCTTGCTAGCTGATCACATCACAATGTCCACATGCCCACCAATCGAAGCCCATCTGCCTCCTGGCCCCACCCCACCCCACCCACCCCCCCCCCCCCCGCCGCTGTGGATGAATGCAGCCACTGTCAGCATGCATGCGCTGTTTCCAACGAGGTAATTTACTCCACGCACCCTCCCCCCTCATTCTTCAAAGGGCGCAAAAAGAATGAGAAAATTCTGCAGCAATGATCCTACAGCTCCGCTCCGCTATAGGATGTTTGTTCTGCAGATCGCGAGGTCAGCGGCACTCACATGCTGAAGAAGGTTCTCGTCACTGTTGGCGCAGCTTGTGAAGCCATGCCCCTCATATCCCCTGCCTGCCCGCCAGCCCGCTCACTTAGCCGCAAGTTTCCAGAGAGTCAAGCCACTTCTGAACCTCTCTGCTGTTCACAGCCCACTCACTCGCCCAGCTCCCCTCCACCTCCACCCTCCCCCCCCCCCCCCCTCCTCTTCTCACCTCCTCCTCTCTCCTCTCTATCCGTCACAGGGGACAACCTCCTCTCCGGGGAGGCCCAATCGTCTGTTCCCCCCCCCCCCCAGCCCGGCCCGGCTCTGTCACGCTGGTGGGTGCACTTCCCCTTGTGGAAGCCATGATCGGTTGGCCCCCCGCTGTTTTTCACCATCCTCAGATAGCTCCGGGCCCCACTCTGGTACACGCCTGCCACAGCCTAGCTGGGGCCCGGCACCTGGTGGGAAGGAAGGCTCTACGACCTAGGTAGGCGCTGCCTCTATCCCCCCCCCACCCTGAACCCTCTGCCCCCTCCCAGAGAGGGTGGCTAGGAGAGGGAGGAGGAGAGGGAGGAGAGGAGGGAGAGGGAGGAGGGGAGAGGGAGGAGGGGAGAGGGAGGGGGGATGGGGCCATCCCTCTCTGTCCCCCTCCCTCTTTGCCCCCCTCCCTCTCTGCCCTCCCCTTCCTCTCTGCCCCCCTCCTCTCTAAGGCGTGGTGAATATTGGGACCTATGGGTGAGTGGTGGAGAATTGCGTTCAGGAACCAGCCCTCCCCTGTGATGCCATGCCCTCCGACCCCCCACTCACTACCCCCTCCCCTTCCCTCTCCACCACACCCCTCTCTATCCGCGCCTGCGCAGTTGGGGGTTATGCATGAGTGGATAGGGCAGGGGTAAAAGGAGCAAATGAATATTAATATAATATCAAGGTGGGGGTTAGTGTGTGGAGGGGTGGTGAGCGTATATGTGACACCTAAGGCCACCCCCCCCCCTTGCAACCGCACATTGGGGAAACACTTGGTCTGTTATACTTTTAAAACTGTGTGTGTCTGTGTGTGTGTGTGTCTGTGTGTGTGTGTGTGTGTGTGTGTGTCTGTGTGTCTGTGTGTCTGTCATTTTGCCTATCTCCGTTGTGAGATATAAAAAAATCACAAATGCTGTTTGAGACAAAGTCAGCAAAGAAGCTTTTATTAAGATAATATTCTGCAGAATAGGTGCCTCTCCTTTGCTGTCCCCTAGAGGCACACCGAGGGTCGGGATGTATTCTATCTTTATACATTTCATTACATTATAGCCACACCCTCTTTTCTCACCATTTTGCCTCTTTTTAATTATAACATAAAGCCCACATTCCCACGAGAAAGTCCAGGAACGCCTCGGAACATCTCCTGACGTCAAAGGCTTATACTGAAGTTTCTATCTGCTACTTTTTATCTCAAAGTTCTCTCTGTGCTCTGTTCTATCTGTCGTTACTTTCTATCTCAAAGTTCTCTCTATCTGTCGTGACTTTCTATCCCACTAACAGTCTGGCTTTGTTGAAACCTTATTTCTTTCTAAGCTACATTTTTTCTATTCCTAGTTTAAATCAACCATGTCTGTTAACCCCTTTTCTCACATCCGTGAAACGTATCTCCTTGAAAACCAGACGCCGAAACGGGGAAATATTTACATATTTCAGTAGAGATTTTGTACAGTAGAGAATCTGTACATTCGGTACATTATTTTCCCGGCTTTTCTATTATTCTTTTCTTTTAATCTGACCACTGCCCAGCTGCTGACATTACAATAACAGTGAAATTTTTACACCTTGTGGTAGAAATGTTCCTAATGATTTCAAAAATCCACTCCTCTATAAATCTGGTCAATTATTTCCTGAGATATTTACTAAAAGTTATCACCAAACTGACATTAAAAAATATATAACGGTTGCACAGATGCAGACCTCACAATGCCTTTCCTCGTGTCCCCGCCGCCCCTCCCCCCACAGCTCTGGATGAATGCAGCTGCTGTCAACGTGCATGTGCAGTTTTCCACGAGGTACGTTAGCCCCCCCCCACCTCCCCCCCCCCCCCCGCTCTTCAAAACGCGCAGAACGACGGAGCATTCTGCAGATCCAGAGGTCACAGCGCTCCCTCACAGCCACTCACTCGAGGCATCACTTGCTCACAGCCACTCGCTCGAGGCGTTGCTCACAGCTGCTTCCTCACAGCCGCTCGCTTGAGGCGTCGCTCACAGCTGCTTCCTCACAGCCGCTCGCTCGAGGCATCGCTCTCAGCCGCTCCCTTACAGCTGCAACCTCACAGCCGGAGGCCACCGGCTTGCTTCTGAATCCTCTCCATCTCCCCCGCCCGATCGTAGAACATGTCGGTGGCGGCAGTCGTTATCGTTGTGCGGGGTACGCGATGAGAAGGTGGCCCTGGTGGCCATTACTCCCTCTGGGAAACCTGCAAGGACATTGGGAATTATGACATGAGAGCTGCTGAGGCTCTCCATGCCGCCCAAGGTCCAGAGAACTGCCGAGGCTCGCTGCCCTTTCGCAGTCAGCCCCATCCGAGCAGCCCACTCGCCCAGTTCAAGTCTGCCCTCTCCCTCTCTCTCCCCATCTTCTCCTCATCCTCCTCCCCACTCCCCCCTCTCTACCTCTCCCCACTCTTCTCCCTCTCCCCCTACCCATCCCCCTTACCCTCTCCACCTCCTTCCCTACTCTTCCCCCTCTCTCCACCCTCCCTCCCCTCTCTCCCCTCTCCCCCCTCTCCTCCCCCTCTCTCCCAACAGGTCTGCACACTGTATACTTTTAAAACTGTGTGTGTGTGTGTGTGTGTGTGTGTCATTTTGCCTTTGAAACGTATATCCTCGAAAACCAGACACCGAAACGGGGAAATATTACATACTTCAGTGCAGATTTTCCTTGTGATTTAGAAATGCTCTCCTCTGTACATTTGGTACATTATTTTCCCGACTTTTAAAATTAAAATGATCTGACTTTTTTTAAAAATCTGACCGCTGCCCAGCTACTGATTTTTTTACATCTTCTGGTAGATTACGATTTCAAAAATACAATCCTCTATAAATTTGAAGATATTTGCTAAAAGTTATCACCAATGACACTTTAAAAAAAAAATAAAGACTGCCCAGCTGCTGACCTCACAATGCCTTTTCTCGTGGGCCACACCCCTCATATCGCTCTGGATGAATGCAGCTGCTGTCAACACACATGTGCAGTTCTCCACGAGGTACATTAGGCCTTATTCAAAAGGTGCAGAGAGAATGAGAAAGTTCTGCAGCTCCTCCCCTCTCTTCCCTCTCCCCTCTACCCGTCACAGGGGACGACCTCCTCTCTGTGTCCGCGGCTCTGTAGCGAGTGGTGAATATTGGGACCTATAGGCGAGTGGTGGAGTATTCCATTCTGGAACCAGCCCTCCCCTGTGAAGCTGCGTCCCATCCATCAATCTCTACCCCCCTCCCGCTCCCTCTCTATTCCCCGCCCCCTCCCTCTCCACCACCCCATCTCTCTAGCGCCTACGGAGTTGGGGGTTATGCGTGAGTGGATAGTGCGGGGGCTGGGGTAAAAGAAACGAATGAATAATATTAATATAATATCAAGGGGGGTTAGTGTGTGTGTGCAGTGGTTAGTTTGTGTGTGTGTGTGTGACGCCAAAGGCCACCCCGCCCCCCATCCCTCCCCCCCCCCCCCCCCGCAACTGCTCGTTGAGGGGACAGGACCCAATGGGTCCCCATTGGTCAGTAGACATTAAAACCATGTATGGATGAAAAAACCATGGATATGTTTTCTTAGATCTCACTTTGTTGGTTTCCAATCATGTTTAACACACTAGTCATAGAGTCATAGCGTCTTCCAGCATAGAAACAGGCCTTTTGGATGAACTTGCTCACACCGTTCAACATGTCCCATCTACACTAGTCCCACCTGCCTGCATTTGCCCCATATCCATCTAAACCTGTCCTATCCATTTACCTGTTTTAATGTTTCTTAAACTGGAATCCAAAATAAATATAAATTCCATTGTTTCTAATTATCTCTTCCCAGGGGAATAAATTAACGTCTTGTTACTCAACATATTTGTTTTCACTTTTCTGACTGAAAAATTAAGTTGTGGCAATTGCATTTTAAGTGCCATTTTATACTTAATTCATAACAAAATCCCTTCCAGAATGTAGTAAGAGGCAGCAGAGTGGAGGCAAAAGGAATGGGAGATGCTGGAATTTTGAGTAAATTACAAAGTGCTGGAGTAACACTAGTCAGGCAGCAACTCTGAAAATAATGGATTGACGACATTTTGGGTTGGGACTGTTCTTCAGCCTATCCTTTGCTTCCACAGATGTTTTACTCAGAGGTCAGCAGAAGTCGTGTTGCCTTTGCACAGCATATTGCTTGAAGAATGTAGGAAGTAATTGTAGATGCTGAAGATAGACATAATATGCTGGAGTAACTCAGCAGGACAGGCAACATCTCCGGAGAAAAGGAATGCTTGAAGAGGTTACTATAATTAAAGTAGACATGCCAAAGGAAAAACTTTAATGGCCTGTATTGTATGGTCCCCTCTTTATTCAAGTGAGATTGGATAAACCGAGCAATATCAGTCCAATTAAAAATAACTTGGGTGTCAGCGAGATTATTTCTTATTATTGTGGTCTTTTCTATTCGACCATATGACCAACACCTTTTGTTAGTTTAGAGATACAGGAGGTTTTGAGTCCACGCCAACCATCAATTGTCTTTTCAAACTAGATCTATGTTATACCACTTTCTCAATCACTCCTTACACATTTGGGAAATGTAGAGGCTAATGACCCTACAAAGTTGCACGTCCTTGGAGTGTGGGAGGGACCCCGGGAGCACCCAGTGGAAACACAGGCCCAAACCCAAACCCAAACCCAGAAACAGGAAGCACATACAAACCCCATACAGAACAGCACCTGAGGTCAGGATCAAAACCATGTCTCTGGTGTTGTAAGGTAGCAACGCTATCTGCTGCTCCACTGTGCCACCCTTAAACTGTTAACAAATATATATATATTTCCTATTCATAAACCTCATCCTCCTAAGAGTAACTGTTCCCTTTCCTAGTCTCTAAAAGGTAACCCAACAAAGTAACGGATTAATAGTTTTGACAGAATGCCATGTGTCCATTCTCCTGTCAGAATGGCTAGTGAAAAGATTCTTGGTTCAACACCCATTTCCGAGAGACTTAAGCATATAGATTGTGCCTAAGTCTTTAATAATGTATTGCTGGGAGATAGAGTCCTTTGGATAAAGTGTTAAAAAGCCGTTCCTTCTGCCCACTCAGCTAGACATAAATTTCCCAGACCACTATTTGACCAATATACATCCCCAAACTAAAATTCAATACATTACGAAGCAGTTTCCAGGACTTGACATTTACAAGACCTAGCAACATCCTCGTAAATCTTTTCTGGACACTTTCCAGCTTAACGACGTTTTCCCTATAACAGAGTGACCAAAACTGAACACAGTACTCTAACTGTGGCCTCACCAATGTCTTGGATAGCTGTAACATATCCTCCCTACTTGTATACTCGATACTCTGACTGACGAATGCTAATGTGCTGAAAGCCTTCTTGATCACCTTGTGATGCCACTTTCAAGGAGCATTGTACCTGTAATCCCAGATCCCTCTGCTCTACAACACGCCCCAGGGCCTTGCCATTCACTGTTGGTTCTGCCCTGGTTTGACTTCCAAAGATAGACACAATTGCTGGACTAACTCAACGGGACAGGCAGCATCTCTGAATTGAAGGAATGGGTGATGTTTCGGGTCGAGACCCTTCTTCAGATGGTTTCCGAAGGGTCTCGACCCAAAACGTCACCCATTCGTTCTATCCAGGGACGCTGCCTGTCCCGCTGAGTTACGCCAGCATTTTGTGTCTATCTTCAGTGTAAACCAGTATTTGCAGTTCCTTCCTACACATTTGACTTCCAGAGATGCTGCCTGAGTTCTTCTAGCACTTTGTGTTTGTTCAAGATTGCAGCATCTGCAGTTCCTTGTGCTTCCATACTTACACTTGTTAGATTCTCGTGCTTTGAAATGTGACCCATTTTGTGTGAACTTTGAAAACTACCAGTGGTGCATAGAAGCCACACTGCATCGAACTGCATCTATATTGTGGGATTAAACTTGTTAAACACCTGAGGGGTTTGGCCTTATAAACCAATCTGCTGGATCTGTAAACAATTTTGTTTTTCTTCCCTAAACACTTGTAAACTTGAGCTTATATATATTTTCAAAAAGGCTCTCATATTTGTGATTTAGTTCTCAAAATAATTGCTGAATTTCAATGTGCAATTTAGTAAATCAAGCATGCTGACCACGTTTAAAGGTTTTTGTTCAAGATCCTTAGAATTACTTCTTTGAAGAGTTCATAAGTTCATGTTATAGGAGCAGAGTTAGGCCATTCGGCCCATCAAGTCTACTCTGCCATTCAATCATGGCTGATCTATCTTTCTCTCTCAATCCCATTCTCCTGCCTTCCCCCCAAAAGCCCTGACACCCTTGCTAATCAAGAATCTGTCAATCTCCACCTTACAAATGTGAGATATAGTTTGTGCTCACAATCACTACTCAGAGACTAAATCGTGGAAACAAGAAATGCTTTATTTGCGAGTCTGCAGAATCGGGTGCCTCTCCAAGTTGAGACACACCGAAGTCAGGAAAGTAAAGCCCCTTTATACACACAATTCTGCTGGCTTAACCTCCCCTTCTGGCTCTTCCCAATCAGAGCACTGAGGTGGTCCCACTAGTGGAAACATCATCTTCATGTCCACTCTATCCAGTTCATGAGATAAACACTGAAGATTAATGTAGCGAATGGTATTTTGCCACCAGTGACACAAATATTCCATCCTATAACTCATGTTTTATCTTTTTTAAAGGGTTTGTGAACATTTTATGATAAGATGATGATGTAATGGACAAATTAAGACATATGTATATGGTTTTATATTTTATCATTTCAGACGAAACCAAGCAACCCTGTAAAGATAAGTGTGCCGACGAAATAAAGTGCAAAGTAGCTGTTTTTAAGGATCCACTGATGATTGCAATGATTATTCTTGCAGTAGCTAGCTTCCTTTGTGCACTGGTTCTGTTACTTCGACATGTAAGTTCCTAATTTATATTCATCAAATATCATGCTTTGAAATATTAAAAAATAACAGAGTGAAGCAAGATTATTAAACTGATTGAAGAAATTGATTTGAGGGCAGCACTGTGGCGCAGCAGAGAGAGCCGCTGCCTCACAGCGCCAGAGACCCAGGTTCAATCCTGACTGGGATCGATGCTGTCTCTGTCTGCATGGTGATCTATATCCCTGCACTACCTGCATGTCTATATGCCCATCTGAATGCCTCTTAAATGCCGCTATGGGTGTACATGGGAGTGGGCAAGAGATGGTGGGTGCTCTGAAGCACAACAGACTGCAGATGCTGGAATCTGATGGATGGAAAGGAGAACAGCTCGAGGAACTCAGCAGGTCAGGCAGCATCTGTGGAAGGAAATAGGCAGCCTGGATGAAGTGTCCTGAGTTGAAATGCAATTTATGCATTTGATGGTTTTAGATATAAAGGGTGGGTGGGAAACTTGGACTGGTTTTTCTGGAACTTTGGGGGTTGAAGGGAGAACTGTTGGGAGTATATAAAATTATGAGAGGCTTAGATAGACAGTCTGACAGTCAGAACCTTTATTCCCAGGGTGGAAATGTCAAAGCCGAGTGGGTACAGTTGTAAGGCGAGAGAGGCAAAGCTTAAATGAGATGTGCGAGGCACTTTTTTTACACAGAGTGGGGTGAGTGCTTGGAATGTGTTGTCACATGTGTTGTTGGAGGCAGATATGATAGTGGCCTTTCAAAGACTTTTACATAGGTATGTCGATAGGTAGAGTGCAGGAATATGGATCACTGTATCTATACACTGATTAATTATAGTCATGTGTAGTCTTTACACTGGCTGGCTAGCACGTGACAAAAACCTGTACCTCGGTACATGTGACAATAAACAAAACTAAACTGAACTAAGAAAAACTAAACTAAATGTGCAGGCAGAGGAAATTAGTTTAACTTGGCATCATATTCGGCATGGACATTGTGGGGTGAATATTCCTGTGCTGTACTGTACTATGTTCTTCCCTTCCAAGTTACAATCCACCCTGATTGGGGGAAATATTGCTTTTCCAGCTTCATTGCTAGCTGTAAACCTTGGACCCTCTCTGCCCAACAGTACCATGGGATTACTTATATAGATCCTCTAATACAGGAAGCCGACCCACTATGACTTGTTAGGGGTATTAACTGCATGTACGTCCACTATTCACCTTTCCAAAATTAAATTAGGGGAATTGATAGGATAAATGCACAGAGTTTTTACACCCTGAGGAATCAGGGGGTTTAAGGCGAGGGGAGAAGCTGTAAAGGAACCTGAGGGACAACTTTTTCACTCAGTGGGTGGTGGGTATATGGAATGAGATGCCAGAGGAGGTAGTTGAGGCAGATATAATAACAGCATTATAAAGCACTTGGACAGGTACAAGGAAAGGAAAGGTTTAATGGGATATGGCCAAATGTGGGCAAATGGGACTCGCTTACATGGGACACTTTGTGTTAGCATGGATGAGTTGGGCTGAAAGGCCTGTTTCCATGCTGTATGCCTCGATGACTGTAAAGACATTTGCTAGAATCCTGAAGACTCTCAGGCTGACGAAGGGTCTCAACCCAAAACGTCACCTATTACTTTTCTCCAGAGTTGCTGCGTGACCGTTAAGTTACTCCAGCTTCGGTTTAAACCAGCATCTGCAGTTCCGTCCTTCTTTTTTATAGAATTCTCTCTTGTAACTTTGCCAGAAGTGAGATATCAATAGACAATATGGCACAAGATGGCCAATCATTGCGCAAATAATGTGTCAACCAATATTGATTCCAAAGACCATTGTGCTTAATTAGTATAAATTAGAGTGCAAGAATGTCTGTGTTGAAAGTTGTAAATTTAGAGAAAAAAATAACGCTTAAAAATTGTCTTAATTTTTAGGGGAAAAATCACTATCAACAGGAACAATCTCAACGAAAACGAGTTCCAAATTCAGTGTATGAAGATATGAACTTGGTACGGACACAAAGCATGGCTCATTAGTGGTCAAGTAAAATGAGCCTTAAACATTTGATTCAGTTATCTATGAAAGGTAAAATGCACCATCAGCGTAGGATAGGACCTGATGGAATCTGCAAATTTCTTAAACATTTTCTTCACTGTTTTGTTTCTGCGACGTAAACATTTATGGAGTAAGATGGAACTGCAGGTGCTGCAATCTTGAACAAAACACAAGGTGCTGGAGTAAATCAGCGGCTCGGGCAGCATCTGTGGAGGGAATGGACCGAGGATGTTTTGGGTCGGGAACTCTTGATCAGTCTGAAGAATGGTCCCAAACCGAAATGCTACCCCTCCATAGCCTCCACAGATGCTGCCTGATCTGCCGAGTTACTCCAGCACTTTGTGTTTTGCTGTAATATAAATTGGGTGAAGGCCGGTGTTGGAACAGAACATCATTTATATAATGTACCATACATATATAATATACTGTTCCATTACAATGTACATGCAATATACATTGTATATATGTTTTTGGCTTTCATTTAACATAAATCTCTATATTTAACCCAACTTCAATGTTTTTCAATATCTGTGAGCTGTTCCACACAACAGGGAGGAAACTCATTCCTCAATCTGTGTTGCATTGTCACATTTGTTTCTTTGAGTGGCTTCTGATCTTCAGTTATCGTTCCCACCCTTGATTGAAAAAGGATCTGTATACTGAAGAAAACAGTAAATGCAAATCTTTACAACAATGCGCCCACATCATTGTGTCAATTATTTTCATCTTTCTTCCTCACTCATGGTATGTGAATGCTGCTGGCAGTGTCGAAGCCGAACTCTGAACCGAGTTGTCAAATGCCAACAACATTGGTGGGTCAGGAATCACACATGTAGGTCTAACTAGGTAGAGGGCAGTCGATGGACACAATCAAATGCAGATGCTGCAATCTTGCTGAGAACATAAAGTGCTGGAGTAAGTCATTGGGTCAAGAAGCCCGAGAGCGGATAGAGCGAGCTACATAAAGATGGCGTGAGTACCGGCCCCATCCCTGGTGCATTGCATGTCGGGCTGGGGCTCCACGGCTCCCCTGCCTGTGAAGTCTCACTGATTTAACCCCCCCCCCCCCATTCGGTTATAATGGACAATTGACAATAATGGACACAATACCCCTCCCCCACCCCCCGCCCATGGTTTGTTATTGCAGGGATTTATTGTACAACATGGAAACAGGGCCTTCGGCCCATCAAGTCCATGCCGCCCATTGATCACCCGTTCACACTAGTTCGATGTTATCCCACTTTTGCATCAACTCCTTGCACACTAGGGGGAATTTACAGAAGCCAATTAACCTAAAACCTGCACATCTTTGGAATATGGCAGGAAACTGGAGCATCCGGAGAAAACCCAGGCAGTCACAGCAAGAACGTACAAACTCTGTACAGACAGCACCCGTGTCCAGATTGAACCTGGGCCTCTGGCACAGTGAGGCAACAGTTCTACCGCTGTGCTACTGTGCCGCCCTTAATTGTTATCCAACAACTAATTAGTATTATCCCTACCATTTCTGAGACCAGCTTTCAGAATCACCAGCATCAAACAGAAACAAAAACAGTTTCTCTCAATTCCTTTTTTTATGCCCCAAACCTATTATTTTGGCGGAACAGGAGACTGTTGATGCTGAAACCTAGACCACAAAACAAACTCAAAAAAAGGAACTCAGCGTGTTGGGCAGCATCTGTAGAGTTGGGGGATGGTAGGAAATGATTCTGTTTGGAAAGTATGCGGGATAGTTATCTAAATCAACATGTAGAGGAACCAACAAGAGAGCAGGCTATTTTAGACTGGGTATTGAGTAATGAGGAAGGGTTAGTTAGCAGTCTTGTTGTGCGTGCCCCCTTGGGCAAGAGTGACCATAATATGGTCGAGTTCATCATTAGGATGGAGAGTGACATTGCTAATTCAGAAACAATGGTTCTGAACTTAAAGAAGGGTAACTTTAAGGGTATGAGATATGAATTGGCCAAGATTGACTGGCAATCAATTCTAAAAGGGTTGACGGTGGATACGCAATGGAAGACATTTAAAGACTGCATGGATGAACTACAAAAATTGTTCATCCCAGTTTAGCAAAAGAATAAATCAGGGAAGGTAGTGCATTCGTGGATAACAAGGGAAATCAGGGATAGTATCAAAGCAAAGGATGATGCGTACAAAGTAGCCAGAAAAAGCAGCATACCAGAGGACTGGGAGAAATTCAGAGACCAGCAGAGGAGGACAAATGGCTTGATTAGGAATGGAAAAATAGATTATGAAAGAAAACTGGCAGGGAACATAAAAACTGACTGCAAAAGTTTTTATAGATATGTGAGGAGAAAGAAACAAATGTAGGTCCCTTGCAGTCAGAAACAGGTGAGTTGATCATGGGGAACCACTGATGATTGAATAACTACTTTGGTTCCGTCTTCACTATGGAAGACATAAGTAATCTGCCGGAAATAGCAGGGGACCGCGGGTCAAAGGAGGACTTGAGTGAAATCCAGGTTAGTCGGGAAGTGGTGTTGGGTAAATTGAATGGATTAAAGGCCGATAAATCCCCAGGGCCAGATAGGCTGCATCCCAGAGTACTTAAGGAAGTAGCTCCGGAAATAGTGGATGCATTAGCGATAATCTTTCAAAACTCTTTAGATTCTGGAGTAGTTCCTGAGGATTGGCGGGTAGCAAACGTAACCCCTCTTTTTAAGAAGGGGGGGAGAGAGAAAACGGGGAATTACAGACTAGTTAGTCTAACATCGGTAGTGGGGAAACTGCTAGAGTCAGTTATTAAAGATGGGATAGCAGCACATTTGGAAAGTGGTGAAATCATTGGACAAAGTCAGCATGGATTTACGAAAGGTAAATCATCTCTGACGAATCTTGTGGAATTTTTCTAGGATGTAACTATTAGCGTGGATAGGGGAGAACCAGTGGATGTGGTGTATCTGGACTTCCAGAAGGCTTTCGACAAGGTCCCACATAAGAGACTAGTATATAAACTTAAAGCATACGGCATTGGGGGTTCAGTATTGATGTGGATAGAGAACTGGCTGGCAAACAGGAAGCAAAGAGTAGGAGTAAACGGGTCATTTTCACAATGGCAGGCAGTGACTGGTGGGGTACCGCAAGGCTCAGTGCTGGGACCCCAGCTATTTACAATATGCATTAATGATCTGGATGAGGGAATTGAAGGCAATATCTCCACGTTTGTGGATGACACTAAGCTGGGGGGCAGTGTTAGCTGTGAGGAGGATGCTAGGAGACTGCAAGGTGACTTGGATAGGCTGGGTGAGTGGGAAAATGTTTGGCAGATGCAGTATAATGTGGATAAATGTGAGGTTAACCACTTTGGTGGCAAAAATAGGAAAGCAGACTAGGTTAGGAAAAGGGGAGATGCAGCGCGACCTGGGTGTCATGGTACACCAGTCATTGAAAGTAGGCATGCAGGTGCAGCAGGCAGTGAGAAAGTGAATGGTATGTTAGCTTTCATAGCAAAAGGATTTGAGTATAGGAACAGGGAGGTTCTACTTCAGTTGTATAGGGTCTTGGTGAGACCACACCTGGAGTATTGCGTACAGTTCTGGTCTCCAAATCTGAGGAAAGACATTATTGCCATAGAGGGAGTGCAGAGAAGGTTCACCAGACTGATTCCTGGGATGTCAGGACTGTCTTATGAAGAAAGACTGCATAGACTCGGTTTATACTCTCTAGAATTTAGGAGATTGAGAGGGGATCTTATAGAAACTTACAAAATTCTTAAGGGGTTGGACAGGCTAGATGCAGGAAGATTGTTCCCGATGTTGGGGAGGTCCAGGACAAGGGGTCACAGCTTAAGGATAAGGGGGAAATCCTTTAGGACCGAGATGAGAAGGACTTTTTTCACACAGAGAGTGGTGGGTCTCTGGAACTCTCTGCCACAGAGGGTAGTTGAGGCCAGTTCATTGGCTATATTTAAGAGGGAGTTAGATGTGGCCCTTGTGGCTAAGGGGATCAGAGGGTATGGAGAGAAGGCAGGTACGGGATACTGAGTTGGATGATCAGCCATGATCATATTGAATGGCGGTGCAGGCTCGAAGGGCCGAATGGCCTACTCCTGCACCTAATTTCTATGTTTCTATGTTTCTATGTTTTGTGTTGACACCTTGCACACAGTCCTGATGCAGGGAACACCGAGTCCCGACCTGAAAGGTCCCAACCATAAATGTCACCCATCCTCTTTGTCCAGAGATGCTGCCTGACCAGTTGCGTTCCTGCAGCACTTTGTGTGCACCTTTTCATGTCTTGCATTGCTGTCCTTGTGGCATCAAACAAATGCATACTCTTGCCAAAAACGGACGCTACTTGAGTTTCCTCTTGCATCCACACATTGATGAAGTAAGTGGTTGAGGTTGTAAAATATAGGCCACGCACCTCATTGTGCAATGGCAGCAGGATGGGTAAACAGTGATCTTAATCAACAAAGGTTTTATGGCGGCCGTACAGAGCTTCAGTACATACTTCAGCATGTACACCTGCAGGCTGGTTTGTGACAGTCAGATGTATTCACTTGCACCGGGACACCAGCGCATTTCAGGCAAACTATATTGCGTCTTTCATCAGGATAATGCTCCTCCAGCAACAGCTGCTGCACTGTTGCTGGAAGCGCATTGTGATGCTCTACCAGCCATGCCACTGTCCCACCCTAATGATGCCACCATTACACGTCGCAATTCTTAATGCAAATTCCAATTTACCATTCTTGGACCTTAGCACTGGTCTAAATTCTATTCAGCCTTTGTACCTATGACAATAGATAATAGACAATAGACAATAGGTGCAGGAGTAGGCCATTTGGCCCTTCGAGCCAGCACCGCCATTCAATGTGATCATGGCTGATCATCCCCAATCAGTACCCCGTTCCTGCCTTCTCCCCATATCTCCTAACCACTATTTTTAAGAGCCCTATCTAGCTCTCTCAGGAACCTTTCAGGAGCCTGTCCTGTTCTGAAATGTCGTCTTGAAAATCTATATCATAATTCTGACCATTTTGAATTTACAGAAATCGAAAGTTTATCTTGAAGTTTCCAAGTAACAGGGACGATGACTAGTTCTAATGAAATATAAATAATTGCACAAGTTCAAAGATAGGAGCAGTTGAAAGTGTATATTAACTCTGACTTGTGGTACGTTATCTCTATCACGCAGATGTCACAATTTAAATCTATCGGTCTCAGTCTGTCTCTTTCGATCTATCTTTCCATCTGTCTGTCTCAATCTCTCTCTGTCTCTTTCTCGGCCACAAAAAAGCACCATTTCACTGAACCATGCGATCAAAACAAAACTACACTAGTATGCAAATGAATTCCACCGAGTTCTTGATTCATATGTTATCTTTTAGGAAAATATTATTGATGTAAAACTGAATTTTGGATCAACGTCTCACGATCTTTCTGAAATGCTGTTATGAATTGAAAAAACCTGTAGCAGTGATTTTACAAAAACATATTCAGAAAACAAAATGTTAAAGGTGATATTTCAATGTGATGTGAGAAAACCCACACAGTCACAGGGGGAATGTACCGACTCCACACAAACAGCACCCGAGGTTAGGATTGAATCCGGGTCTCTTGTGCCGTGTGGCAGCAGTTCCATTAGTTCAGAAAACCTATTCTAAAAAAAAAACTTACGTCCATTCAACTCAGTTAAATTCCAGAAACCACTTTGTAATTGTTAGGAGCGCACTTGAGTCTTATCTGTCTACAGTTCACCAAACAGTACAAGTTGCTGGCTATGTATGACAATCATCTTTAGAATACGTACCTCTGCTTTTCTAATATTTGATGCGTTAATATACCTTGCTATAATTGTTTTCTTGTATTGACTGGTGGGAAGGAATGCTTTCATGTGTATTAATAGATATTTAGTTAAAGTTGGAGAAACTACATTGAGAATACCTTTTTTTCCGTCATTTTTTTTGTGTTGATACAATATCTTCTCGTTTTTATGGTTCACTTATTATGTATTGATATACAATAAAAAGTATTGAACAAAATGATTTTGTGGATGACCTTTGGAGTATGTTTGTGCAAGCATTAATACTGAAACGTGGCTCACAATGGTTAACTTAACATGCCATCAGTTGCGATTGTTATCAGCCACATACATTACGTACATGACCTTTCCAGCTGGCATTTGCAATGTGAATTTTTTTTTCAGAAAGCTCGTCTAGCTAAATCAAAAGGTTTGTGGTTCCACGTCAAATGCATTTACGGCACAACCGTTCACATCTGCATTACTAACATAAAAATAGACAAACCTTCTCAATATGTGAAACAGGTTGGGTACTTGACTGATGGAAGAATAATAAAAAGGATTTGAAAGAGCCGTTTTAATGGGTTTATGTTTATTTCTCTGCTAATTAGTTGAATAACTTCTGCAGTACTCAACGGTTCAATGGTGCTTTATTTGTCACATGTGCAACTGCACAGTGACATTATTTTTGCACATATTACACCGCTATGTTTGGCAACATTATTCAGTGGGCAAAGTTTAATGGAGATGTGCAGGGAAAGTATTTTATACAGAGAGAGGTGAGTGCCTGGAACACGCTGTCAGGTGGGGACAAATATGATAATGGCATTTAAGATCGTTTTGGATATGCACATTCAGGGGAAGAAGGGATATGGATTATGTGCAAATAGATAAGATGGGTCATGGCATCATATTCAGCACAGATATTACGGGGCGAAGGGTCTGTTCCTGTGCTGCACTGTTATATATTCAATGTTCCCACAGATTGAATTATTCAGCTGTTTGCATACTTACAATCCTTAAATACTATTATTTTCTTTGGTTACTAGAATTTTTTCTGCACAAAAACATTAATCTCAGGACCGATGAACTCAAAGGGGTGAGTTGCCGGCCTCTTGTAGCACAACGATGGCATGATGGTTGACCACTGAGTGGTTCAGCAATGGCAGCCTCGCCAACAGTCTGTCTCGACAATTCCTTCTTTATTGTTTATAGTATGTGTTAAATGTATGTTTTAGTGTTATTTAGCTTGTTTTATGTGTGGGGGGTGGTGGGGGGGGGAGGTTTGGGGAAACCTTTTTTGATCTCTTACCTCGACGGAGATGCGCTTTGTATCGTATTTCCATCCACAATGCGGCCTAACATCATGGAGCTGGCAGCCTCTACTGGAGATCAACTTCGGGAGCTCCAACTGCGGGAGCCTGCGGACTTTAACAGCCTGGAGCTGGCGGTTCCTGGTTAGAGACCGATTTTGCGAGCTGCAGCCGCAGGAGCCTTGAGCACCCCGACGTGGGAGCTTCGACCGCACCGACGCGGGAGCTTCGACCGCCCCGACGCAGGAGCTTCAATTGCCCTGACGGCAGATGGTTCGACTGCCCCAACCACGGGAGAATAAGAGGAAGAAGATTAGACATTATTGCCTTCCATCACAGTGAAGAATGTGGGGAATCCGCTGTGATGGATGGTAACTATTATGTACCTGTGTGCCTTATTGCTTTTTTTAGTATGGCTGTATGGTAATCCGAGTTTCACTATACCTTAATAAGTGAGTTCGATATCCCAATAAACGCAAGGAATCATGAGATTTGTCAAAGGTCATTCGGGATAAAATGAAAGTGAACGCAGCGCTATATAAACTGTGTATAAATTGTTAACTATTCTACCAAGGAATTAATCTAGAATTCTGTCAACTCAATAGCTTCCTTTCTTGTTCTGCTGTTCACACACTACTTGCACAGTCCCAGTTGTAGTTCAGCACATTAATCTGCAATTATGAGATATTCAAAAAGTTAAAGAATTTATTATTTTCATTTAATCCTTAATGTGTTTTCTACTGGAATAAGAAAATATTACGTGTTTGAAACATTTTCTTATCTTTATTCATAGTTGAATATTCATTATGAATCTCATTGAAATGAAAATGTATTTAATCTGAGGCAGGCAGCGACTGTGTCAGTGTGATGTGGGCTGACGCTTTACCTACAGGCGGTGTGAATGTACCGTTAAGGCAAAGATTCATCTCCGAGGAAAACTGAGTACAGGATTGGCCCTGTGAAGGAGCCGCCATCTGATATAAAACATTAAACTGCGAAATGCTTGCCTGGCTAGATTGAGTGGAGGGTCTGTGCTATTCCAAGTTGGCGGTGGTTGTGGTGCGTTTCCCCCAGCCATCTTGCCCAGTGCACGTTGACCAGCACCGTTTGCCAGCCCTTGTTGGCAGAGGAACTTTGTGCAGGTGTTACCCAAAACCCAAAGGTTTTGTGGAGGTGATGCATTAGGATCGGGCACGCATCAAGCTAGCGAGAGGGCTGTCAGATCAAATCAGCCCAGTTTGCCGAGTGGCTGAAGGGCAGATTTTAATGGGTCGTTATTAAACTCTTCCATCTGTGCGGCACCACCAGCTCTTCCTCTCCCAGATCCCCCACCCCAACTGTCGACAAAATCTGACTGAGAAAATGCTCCCACTCATATTACGGGTTGGATCCGCATTTGCCCACTCGCTGAGGCGGGCAGCGCCTCCTTCAAGGAGAGCAAGAGCAGGTCCTGTCAGCTAGGGAGCTGCGACCCCCTCCTGAGTGAAGCCTCAAGTTAGGCTGCGGTTCAAATGGATGCAAATTCCCATAATTATCACCGCCCGGTCACCCGGTCCCGGCTCCCAACTGTGTGCCCTGACAGACTGGAACCAACACCAGAGGTTAAAGCGACAGCATCTTTATTTAAGCCAACCTACCTCGAAAGTTTAACCAGCCTGTTCGAATCCAATCTAATCTTTCCAACCTACCCCCCATACAGCACATTCACCTCGTTTCCTTCAATCAGGAAGGTTCTTTAGATAGGAATGTAAGGACTGTCTCAAATTGGTTGACCACACATTTTGTAATTTGTGTAAATCAATATCAAATTTGAATGGCTGTGACTCAGGCTAATGCCAGGAATTTGATAATTGACAGGTTCGTTCCAGGCATTCTTGCGTTTTCAAGGCTGGTGCTGTATTTATGAATCTCATTGAAATGAATACGCAGGTCCGTACACACACAGTAGCTCAGCTGGCGAGAATGTTTATCCCGAATGACCCATGACCTGGGCATGCACAGTTGTACTACCGAACTCGCTTATTGGTACATGTGACAATAAACAGACCTTTGAATCTTTGAACCTTTGATTCATTGTTTTGTCAGGCTTCTGTCACTGTTGTGGATGAACCCACACTCCAGGTCTGGTTGTATTTCTGGTCAATGGTGACTTGAAAATGTTGTGGTTGGACAATTTTACACGTGTGGTCTATCCAGAGTCTCTGCTCGTAATCGACTCATACACATGACGTTCAAGGTTGTGATTAAACTTTAGCGATACAATGGAAAAACAGGCCCTTCAGCCCACCGATCATACCGCACACTAGCACTATCACACACCAGGGACAAGTTAAACAGATCATCTCTGCCTGCACGTGATCCATATTTAGTTTGGTTTAGTTTAGTGATGCTGCGCGGAAACAGACCCTTCGGCCCACCAAGTTTGTGCTGACCAGTGATCCCCATACACTAGTACTATCCTACACACCAAGGAAACGTTATAATTTTTACCAAAGCTAATTAACCTACAAAACTACACGTCTTAAACTACGCGGTCACAGGGAGATCTCCGGGCAGACAGTACCCGCAGTTGGGATTGAACGGGTTCTCTGGCGCTGTAAGGCAGCAACTCTAGCACTGTGTCACTGTGCCGCTCCAGTTTCTGGATAATTGTTCGTCTAAATGAGCCACATTGGTGCTTGGAGCAGACAGCATTCAAGGGTTAAATCCCACTAGTGCATTCAAATTACAACATTAAGGAGAACCATGGTAAAAGCATTTTCTTGAATAAGGTGAATTTTAATGTACTGTAACATTTATCCACTTTGTTTGGACTTAGGTCATTTTACCTTTGTATGATTGGACCCTGGTTGATAGTTTGGGAATAGGCACACTGTTAAAAGACCTTGATGGATTTGGACTGATCAGGTCGAGAGTTAGGTGGCAAGGATTACTGCCTTCTGATTTTTACTAACTTCTTCCCCTTTGGAGATACAGCACGAAAACAGGTCCTTCGGCCAACCAATTCCGCGTCGACCAGCAATCACCCCGTACAATAGCACTATCCTGCACACTAGGGGCAATTTACAATTGTTTTAACTGAAGCTAATTAACTTACAAACCAGTGCATTTTTGGAGTGAGATCATAGGGAAAGCATGCAAACTCTGTACAGACAGCACCCACCCGTAACCAGGATCAAACCCAGGTCTCTGGCGCTCCAAGGCAGCAACCCCGTGCCAACCAGGTTATCACAGCTCAATCCAGTTCAATCGCACATATTTGACTTTATTTTTCCAAGAGCATATTTTACGCTGCTACAAATGATGTTTGCAACTTTGAGCCGAGACTAAGTGGTCACCTAGTGTGACCTGGGTCTGAGCAGCATAAACATAGAACATAGAACATAGAACTGTACAGCACAGGGAAAGGCTCTTCAACCTACAATGTCTGTGCCGAGCATAAAGGCATAAAACAAATCTCCTCTGCCTGCACGTGATCCATATTTAGTTTAGAGATGCAGTACCCAAACAGGCCCTTCGGCCCACTGAGTCCTCACCGACCAGTGATCCCCGATACTAGCACTATCCTACACACTAGGGACAATTTACAATCTTTACCAAAGCCAATTAACCTTCAAACCCGTACTTCTTTGGAGTGTGGGAGGAAACCAGAGCACCCGGGGAAAACCCACGCGGTCACGGTGAGAACGTACAAGCTCCGTACAGACAGAACCCGCAGTCACGTTCGAATTTGGGTCTCTGGCGCTGTAAGGCAGCAACTCTACCGCTGTGCCACCGTGCCACCCATCTCTCTCCATTCCCGGCACATCAATGTGCTTATTGTAAAGCATCTTAAATGTTATTATATCTGCCTCCACCATCACCGCCTACTCGGCACCCAACACCTTCTGTGTAAAAACTTTGCCCTGCACATTTCCTTTAAAGTTTGTTCTTTCACACTCTCATGAAATGCATCACATATAATGACCAACCTCACACAAACCACAATGTCAGTGGACTCTGCACCTGACCCATTGTGGTGAAAGCTCAGACATATATTTTGTGCAAAATATATATGGGACAAGCTGAGGAAACCAAAATTACGCAAACACGGTTTGTTAACATATATCATACAAATTACAATGTTGTTATTCAGCAAACGTCAGTTCTGAGAAATCAAACCACTTATGAGTCCATAAAACCTAATATAGGTTGCCATATCGAAGAAATGGCCAAGAAAGCACACCAATGTCTCTACTTCTTTAGAAGGCTTAGGATGTTTGGCATGTCTGCTACAACTCTCACAAACTTCTAGAGGTCCCATAGAAAGCATTTTGTTGGGATGCTTCACAGCATGGATTGGGTACAGCTCCATCCAAAGCTGCAAGAAATTGCAGAGAATTGTGGATGCAGCTCAGACCATCACACAAGCCAACCTCCCCTCCATTGACTCGATCTACAATTCATGCTGCTTGGCAAGGACACCAGCATAATCAAGGACCTGTCTCACCTCAGTCACTCGCTTTTCTCCCCTCTCCCATCAGGCAAGAGGAGCAGAAGTGTGAAAACGCACACCTCCAGATTCAGGGACAGTTTCTTCCCAGCTGTTATCAAGCAACGGAACCATCCTATCAACAACTAGTAAGCAGTCCCGAGCTACTATCTACCTCACTGGAGAACCTCGAACTATCTTTAATCGAACATTATTGGACTTTATCTTGCACTAATCATTATTCCCATTATCATGTATCTGTGCACTGTAGATGGTTCAATTGTAATCATGTATTGTCTTGACTGGTTAGCATGCAACAAAAAGCTTTTCACTGTACCTCAGTACATATGGCAATAAACTAACCTAACCAACTAAATGTAAATGTGTACGATACCATAATTGGTTTTCATTTGACAAAACATGTTACTAGTTTCTTAGTTCCTGCCATGCCTCGAAAAATCTTGTGGGAAAATTATCAATTTTTTCACCTGATACATTTGCAAAGAATTGGTGAACCGCTTCATGTCAGTGGCCTACGAACTACGACCTTCCTCGACTATGTGTACGACCTACGACTATGTTGAAGACCTCCCTGGACTATGAAGAAGACTTCCTTCGACCTCCTTCGACCTCCTTCGACTATATTGAAGACTGGCTTCGACCATGTACGTGTTACTCGAGGATGGTCCCTAGCAAAATTGGTCCGTGAATGAGCACAACCCCCTTCGACCTCAGAGGACCACACCGAAAACCAACAACGACCAGTGACGAGTGTCTACAGCTCAAATGATCACCTGATAAAATGATGTCATGTCTGCATTTTTTTCTCACTAAAAAATGCCTCCCAGGTTTTTTTATAAATCATTCTGAACCATGCAAGCAAGGATGGAACTAGTTTGGAGGATGTTAGTAAAAATACAACTGCGGCTGTTTGTAGTAGCCCTTTTGCTTCAGCAGCCTTTTAAGAAAGGCTCAGAAGGGAAAGAGCAAGAGTGAATTGGAAGCACAAGAAGACGTCTCAATGGGTGAATGGAGATGATGTGATGGACTGTCCCAGGACACCAGATGACTGGAAGAGAGTGGCGCCGGGCTTTGAGAAAAGATGGAACTTTTTAAGCACACATGTGGGGAAGTGGATGGCAAGCATGCCATTCTTTTGCCTGTCCCTGTACCCCTCATTTTCCTTATAGTACAGGGTCGCATTCTGCTGGAACCATTCCTCAAGGTTCCCCTCCTGCTGCCTGGTGAAGGTGTAGGGCATAACCTTCCTCCAGCCCTCTCTCACCACCAATGGGGCATCTGCCTCTGATGCTGTTCAGACACAGGAGAAAGGGCTGCTTTGCTGCCTTCAAATGAGGCAGTGAAGGATGGGGTGGTGGTGGGGACATATACTACCACCCTGGTCTCCTCCTCCAGGGGTCTCTCATGCAGGGCTACCTCCTCCTGCACTATCACCTCCTGTGGCATCACCTCCTGCCACTTCTCCTCCTGGGTGGGCAACACCTGCATGGCCATTTTTTTTTAGGGTTGTGCCTTTCCTCTGCACCTCTGCCCTTTTGGTGCCATCTCTAAAACACACATCTCCTCTCCAAAAAACTCTTCAGCTATGAATGAACATGCCCTGGAGTGACAGAGGTGACATGCTGCTGTTTACATTACCTTTTTTTTCTACTGACCTTTTTTTCACCCCGGAGCTATTACCTTTGACTACCTTTGACCACCTTCGAGTACCTACGACCTGCATCACGACCTACTATGTCCGACTTTGACTAGACCTACGACTAAAAAAGTATTGATTTTTCCCACGGCGACCTATTTTTAGTCACGGTCAATTTTTAACATCTTGAAAAATACGCCGCAACCTAGCTGAAGTCTCGACTAAGCGGAGACCACTCTCGAGCATGAAGGAGAGTGACAAAGACCTCCTTCAACCTCGTGGCGACCTTCCCGCGACTATGGGTCGTGGGCAACGTCACCAGAACTCGCGGTGGAGGTCACCTGAGTGGGAAAGGGGCTTAACTCAATGGATCAGGCAGCATCCCTGAAAAACATGACAGGTGACATTTTGGGTTGGGAATCTTCTTCAGATTAATTAGTTTAAGTTAGTTTAGTTTATTATTGTCACGTGTACCAAGGTACAGTGAATGCTTTTGTTTGCATGCAATCCAGTCAAATATAATACTATACGTGATTACAATCAAGTCATCCATAATGCACAGATAAATGATAAAGGGTACAAATAAAGGGTACAACGAAAGTGCAATAAAGTTCAATTAAAGATAGTTCAGGTCTCCAGTTTGTTAGATGGGAGTTCAAGACCATACTCTAGCTGATGATAGGGTTGTTCAGTTGGCCGATAGCCACTGGGAAGAAATTGTCCATGAAACTGGAGGTATGCATTTTTAAACTTCCGTATCCCTTGCCTGATGGGAGAGGGAAGAAGAGTGAGTGAACGGGTGAGACTGATCCGTGATAATGCTGATGGCCTTGCCGAGGCAGCGTGAAGTGTAGATGGAATCAATGGAATGGAGTTTGGTTTACGTGATCGTCTGGGCTTTGTCCACAACTCTTGTGGTCTTGGATTGAGCTGTTCTCAAACCTTGCTATGATGCATCCTAATAAATTGCTTTCTACGACACTTCTCTAGAAGTTGGTGAGGGTTGTTAGGGACATACCAAACTTCCTCAGCCTTCAAAGGAAGTAGAGGCATTGGTGAGCTTTCTTGGCCACTTCTCTCTCTCAGACAGCGCAACCAAGTGCTACTACTTTACTGGATGCATCTCTTGCATCTTCCACCTTCTCTGCAGACTGTTTTGTGACATTATATATTGGTACAATGGCAGTTATAGTTCCATCAACAATAAATGCTGTCATAAACTTAAAGACTTGTACAACGTCTGTAGGCTAATGTTACACCAGTGTTTGGGATGGGGACGCTGGACAAAGGGCCAATTTCAAGATGGCGTCAGATGGAGGAGCGTTTAAGGCCAAGATATGCCTGCATTCGTAAGCACTTTGGCACTTTGTTGGCACCAGAAACTTAATGACTATTTGTCTACTATTACACTACAATTATTGTGCTTTTTAAAAATCATATTTATGATTGTGCTTATCTATAGTATGATTCTATTAAAGCAAATAATTGTAATGTACCTTGGTACATGTAACAGTAAAGTATTATTGAATCGTGAAAACTCCACAGAGCCCATTGGTAGGAAAGTGAGATAAAAAATATTTGTTGACTCTCTAAACTGCTTCATGAATATAGTACCTGTGTTAATTCATCAATTTGTCCCATAATTTCTGACTACGTAAGGAAGATAGTGAATCCCTGTGACCGTGTGCGTTTCCTCCGGGTGCTCCGGTTTCCTCCCATATCCCGAAGGCGTGCAGGTTCATAGGTTATTTGTCCTCTGTAAATTGCCCTTAGCACGTAGGGAGTGGATGAGAAAGTGGGATAATATAGAACTAATGTGAACAGATGATCTGTAGTTGGTATGGACTGGATGGGTGGAAAGGCCTGTTTCCATGCTGTATCATTCAATATAATACAAGTAACAGCCACAGTAAAATTCTGATTATCTAGCACCCATATTGGCAGGTTTCTGGACTATTCTGGACACATTCTTAATTCACAATTTTTAAGATGTTATACAACGGTATAGTAATCTTTTCGGTTGATCGACTGCCTTTAAAGCTACGCAGGAAAGAGAGCCACAAAGAATATAAAAGGAGGATGGAATCTGGGCCTGTAACTCACAGTAACTCACCGATGCTATGTACCGGCACCTCATAAAAGCTAAACATGAGACTGATGTAGGGTCCTGTGACCTGTTTTGTAGGTACAGGCACCTTCTTGTCCACAAAATGAATTAGCAGAATGTGCAGAGGTAGGCACAGGTTTAAGTACAGAATATCATTTGCAATTTAGCTGGTGCCAAACATAAGAATATTATGTGGTAAGTGATATGTAGGCAGAGTCTGCTCAATCTCTCCTTCCTCACTCCCCACCTCAATCAGAAGACCATAAGACATAGGAGCTGAATTAGGCCATTTGACCCATCAAGTCTATGCCGCCATTAAATCATGGCGGCATAGAGGCCCGGGGAGCCATTGGTGAGAGAGGGTGGAGTGACCTGCGCTGTGAGGGTAAATCTAGCGCGGAGCTTGCTTTTCACAGAGGCCCGGGGAGCCATTGGTAAGAGAGGGTGCAGTTACCTGCGCTGTGAGACCAACATCTGCAACGTTCCATCTTCCAGAGTGGGAATCTGGTGAAGCCTCTGATTGGTTGAAGAGGACCAGAGGAAGCAGCTGATTGGGTGCAACCCGGTATTTACATTTTTACATTTCTGTCTTCAGGTTTATGGAGTCTGGGAGTTAAGGAGTCTGGGAGTTAAGGATTCTGGGAGTTAGGGATTCAGTATTTATTAGTATTTATTAGTAAAGTTTAAAGGATAAAGTTTTGTGTTTAATAAAAAATAAATGAAAAAAATATATATGTATATTTAATACAGAGTAATTTGGGAGTAAGATATGTCAGTAGAGATTGGCCCCATGGTTTGCTCAGCCTGCAACATGTGGGAGATCAGGGATATGATCGGTGTCCCTGGTGACTACATTTGCAGGAAGTGTGTCCAGCTGCAGCTCCTGGCAGACTGCATTGAACGATTGGAGCTGCGGCTGGATTCATGCTGGAGCATCCATGATGCAGAGAAAGTCTTGGATAGCACGTACAGCGAGTTGGCCACACCACAGGTAAAAGGTAAGAGGGCAGAAAGGGAGCGGGTGGCCAATAGCCAGCAAAGCAGTCGGCAGGTAGTGCAGGAGTCCCCTGCAGTCATCTCCCTCCTAAACAGGTATACAATTTTGGATACTGTTGAGGGAGATGGCTCATCAGGGGAATGCAGCAGCAGCCAAGTTCATGGCACCATGGGTGGCCCTGCAGCACATGATGGGGAAAAAAGAGGGGAAGGGCAATAGTAATAGGGGATTCAATTGTCAGGGGAATAGATAGGCGTTTCTGCGGCCGCAAACAAGACTCCAGGATGGTATGTTGCCTCCCTGGTGCAAAGGTCAGGGATGTCACTGAACGGCTGCAGAACATTCTGGAGGGGGAAGGTGAACAGCCAGTTGTCGTGGTGCATATTGGCACCAGCGATATAGGTAAAAAAGGGATGAGGTCCTACAAGGTGAATTTATGGAGCTAGGAGATAAACTTAAAAGTAGGACCTCAAAAGTAATAATCTCTGGATTATTACCAGTACCACGGGCCAGTCAGAGTAGAAATAGGAGGATATTGCAGATGAATATGTGGCTTGAAAAATGGTGCAAGGAGGAGGGATTCAAATTTTTAGGGCACTGGAACCATTTCTGGGGGAGGTGGGACCAGTACAAACAGGACGGTCTGCACCTGGGCTGGAATGGAACCAATGTCCTTGGGGGACTGTTTGCTCGTGCTGTCGGGGAGGATTTAAACTAATGTGGCAGGGGGATGGGTACAAGAGCAGAGAGGCAGGTGGGTGTAAAACGAGGGTAGAAGCAATAGGGAGCAAGGTGAAAAGTAAAAGTGGCAGGCAGACAAAACCAGGGCAAAAATCAAAAAGGGCCACTTCTCAACAAAATTGTATAAGGGGTAAGAGCGTTGTAAAAACAAGCCTGAAGGCTTTGTGTCTCAATGCAAGGAGTATTCGTAATAAGGTGGATGAGTTGAACGTGCAGATAGCTATTAATGAGTATGATATAGTTGGGATCACAGAGACATGGCTCCAGGGTGACCAAGGCTGGGAGCTGAACATCCAGGGATATTCAATATTCAGGAGGGATAGAGAGAAAGGAAAAGGAGGTGGGGTAGCATTGCTGGTTAGAGAGGAAATTAATGCAATGGAAAGGAAGGACATTAGCTTGGAGCATGTGGAATTGGTATGGGTAGAGGTGTGAAACACAAAGGGGCAGAAAACGCTAGTGGGAGTTGTGTACAGGCCACCTAACAGTAGTAGTGAAGTTGGGGATGGTATCAAACAGGAAATTAGAAATGCGTGCGACAAAGGCAAAACAATTATAATGGGTGACTTCAATCTACATATAGATTGGGTGAATCAAATTGGCAGGGGCGCTGAGGAAGAGGATTTTTTGGAATGTATGCGGGATAGTTATCTAAATCAACATGTAGAGGAACCAACGAGAGAGCAGGCTATTTTAGACTGGGTATTGAGTAATGAGGAAGGGTTAGTTAGCAGTCTTGTTGTGCGTGCCCCCTTGGGCAAGAGTGACTATAATATGGTCGAGTTCTTCATTAGGATGGAGAGTGACATTGTTAATTCAGAAACAATGGTTCTGAACTTAAAGAAAGGTAACTTTGAGGGTATGAGACGTGAATTGGCCAAGATTGACTGGCAATCAATTCTAAAAGGGTTGACGGTGGATACGCAATGGAAGACATTTAAAGACTGCATGGATGAACTACAAAAATTGTTCATCCCAGTTTGGCAAAAGAATAAATCAGGGAAGGTAGTGCATCCGTGGATAACAAGGGAAATCAGGGATAGTATCAAAGCAAAGGATGATGCATACAAAGTAACCTGAAAAAGCAGCATACTAGAGGACTGGGAGAAATTCAGAGATCAGCAGAGGAGGACAAAGGGTTTGATTAGGAAAGGAAAAATAGATTATGAAAGAAAACTGGCAGGGAACATAAAAACTGACTGCAAAAGTTTTTATACATATGTGAAGGGAAAGAGATTAGTTAAAACAAATGTAGGTCCCTTGCAGTCAGAAACAGGTGAGTTGATCATGGGGAACAAGGATATGGCGGACCAATTGAATAACTACTTTGGTTCCGTCTTCACTAAGGAAGACATAAATAATCTGCCGGAAATAGCAGGGGACCGCGGGTCAAAAGAGGACTTGAGTGAAATCCAGGTTAGTCAGGAAGTGGTGTTGGGTAAATTGAATGGATTAAAGGCCGATAAATCCCCAGGGCCAGATAGGTTGAATCCCAGAGTACTTAAGGAAGTAGCTCCGGAAATAGTGGGTGCATTAGTGATAATCTTTCAAAACTCTTTAGATTCTGGAGTAGTTCCTGAGGATTGGCGGGTAGCAAACGTAACCCCTCTTTTTAAGGAGAGAGAAAACGGGAAATTACAGACCAGTTAGTCTAACATCGGTAGTGGGGAAACTGCTAGAGTCAGTTATTAAAGATGGGATAGCAGCACATTTGGAAAGTGGTGAAATCATTGGACAAAGTCAGCATGGATTTACGAAAGGTAAATCATGTCTGACGAATCATGTGGAATTTTTCGAGGATGTAACTAGTAGCGTGGATAGGGGAGAACCAGTGGATATGGTGTATCTGGACTTCCAGTAGGCTTTCGACAAGGTCCCACACAAGAGATTAGTATAAAAACTTAAAGCATACGGCATTGGGGGTTCAGTATTGATGTGGATAGAGAACTGGCTGGCAAACAGGAAGCAAAGAGTAGGAGTAAACGGGTCCTTTTCACAATGGCAGGCAGTGACTAATGGGGTACCGCAAGGCTCAGTGCTGGGACCCCAGCTATTTACAATATACATTAATGATCTGGATGAGGGAATTGAAGGCAATATCTCCAAGTTTGTGGATGACACTAAGCTGGGGGGCAGTGTTAGCTGTGAGGAGGATGCTAGGAGGCTGCAAGGTGACTTGGATAGGTTGGGTGAATGGGCAAATGTTTGGCAGATGCAGTATAATGTGGATAAATGTGAGGTTATCCACTTTGGTGGCAAAAATAGGAACTATTAGACTATTATCTAAATGGTGGCCGATTTGGAAAAGGGGAGATGCAGCGCGATCTGGGTGTCATGGTACACCAGTCATTGAAAGTAGGCATGCAGGTGCAGCAGGCAGTGAAGAAAGCGAATGGTATGTTAGCTTTCATAGCAAAAAGATTTGAGTATAGGAGCAGGGAGGTTCTACTTCAGTTGTATAGGGTCTTGGTGAGACCACACCTGGAGTATTGCGTACAGTTCTGGTCTCCAAATCTGAGGAAGGACATTATTGCCATAGAGGGAGTGCAGAGAAGGTTCACCAGACTGATTCCTGGGATATCAGGACTGTCTTATGAACAAAGACTGCATAGACTCGGTTTATACTCTCTAGAATTTAGGAGATTGAGAGGGGATCTTATAGAAACTTACAAAGTTCTTAAGGGGTTGGACAGGCTAGATGCAGGAAGATTTTTTCTGATGTTGGGGAGGTCCAGGACAAGGGGTCACAGCTTAAGGATAAGGGGGAAATCCTTTAGGACCGAGATGAGAAGGACTTTTTTCACACAGAGAGTGGTGGGTCTCTGGAACTCTCTGCCACAGAGGGTAGTTGAGGCCAGTTCATTGGCTATATTTAAGAGGGAGTTAGATGTGGCCCTTGTGGCTAAGGGGATCAGAGGGTATGGAGAGAAGGCAGGTACGGGATACTGAGTTGGATGATCAGCCATGATCATATTGAATGGCGGTGCAGGCTCGAAGGGCCGAATGGCCTACTCCTGCACCTAATTTCTATGTTTCTATGTTTCTATGGCTGATCTATTTTTCTCCCTCAGCTCCATTCTCCACATAACCTTTGAAGCCCTCACTACTGAAGAATCTGTCAATCTCCACTTTAAAAATACCCGATGACCTCCAATGCATTCCACAGATTCACCACACACTGGCAAAATAAATTCCTCATCTCCAATCTAAAAGTACATCCTTTTATTCTGAGTCTATGTCCTCTGATTCTAGACTCTCCCATTCTGGAAACATCCGCTCAACATCCACTCTATCCATGTCTTTCATTGTCCGGTACGTTTCAATGAGATCACCCCTCATCCTTCTAAACTCCAGCGGGTGCGGGCCCAGAGCCATCAAACGCTCTGCATATATTAACCCAATCATCCCTGGGATCATTCTCATAAGGATCATTTCTATCCACCTCGCCCCACCTCCAGGAGTCAAACATTTCATTGCAAGTTGCAAGCTCTCAGTTCCAAGTTTATTATTCTATAGGATGAGAAACCAAACGTGCACACAGAATTCCAGATGCTGTCTCACCAGGACCTTATATAAATGGACCAAGAGGTCTCTACCCTTGCACAAGACCGACAATGTCAATTCTGTAAAAGCAAAACCTCTGATGTATCTACACCTGGGTATGATGTCAGAACAACCAGTGATATTTCACTCTGTTTCTTGAAACAATTAATAATGTCTCTTTGCGGCAAGCAGTATTATACAACTGGAAACATGAGTCATATGCGATCTACAGATACCTAGGCTGCACTGAAGCCAAAGATAGACACCACATGTTGGAGTAACTCAGCGGGTCAGGCAGCATCGCTGGAGAAAAAGGGTGGGTGACATTTCGGGTCGGGACCATTCTTCAGACTCTGTACATGGTCTGAAGCAAGCTTTGCATGGTGCACATGACAATAATAAACCTAAAATTAAACCTAAAAGTGGAGCAAGGATAGTCCCCATGTTCTGTTGTTCTGTGTTCCTTAAGCCTGCTCACCATTCAGTATAAACATAGTTGATCTGTCCAAGGCCTCATCTCCTTTTCTGTGCCACATTCCCGCAGCTTTCACTTCCCCATCTTTCAAAACATTGTCTATCTCCACTTTAAATACATCCAGTGTCTGGAAGACAATTCCAGACCTTCACCACCTCCTGTAAGGGTGTCACAGTGGTGCTGCATTAGAGTTAATGCTTTACAGCCCCAGAGACTCAGGTTCGATCCTGACTACAGGTGTTGTCTGTACTGAGTTTGTATGTTCTTCCTGTAACCATGTGGGTTTCCTTTGGGTGTTCCAGTTTCCTCCCACATTCCAAAGACAATGTGAATTGTCCCTAGCTTGTAGAATAGAACAAGTGTATGGGTGATCGCTGGTCAGCGTGGACTCGGTGGGCTAAAGGGCCTGTTTCCACGCTGTATCTCGAAAGTAAAATAAAACCAAATCCCTTTCTCTTCACTTGCTCCCTCTTTCCTCTCCTGTCTCCTCTTTCATCTCTCCTCCTCTCCTCTGCCCCCTTGTTCTTGCCCCTTTCCACCTTGCCCAAGCCCCTCCTGCCTCTATCTCCTCTCTCTTATCCCCTAACACTTTCTTTCTTCTCTCTTTTCCTCTCTGGAAACTCCTCTTTTTCATATTATTCCCTCCTGCGCTCCTCACTCTTCCCTCCAACATCTTTACTTCTTGCCCTCTCATATCCCGATCTTATCTCCTTCCCATCTCCTCTCTTTACCTCCTTCCATTTCCCACCCTTCTCACCCTGTCCCCTCTCATATCCCATTCTCCTTAACTTCCCTCTCTCCCGTATCAATCCCCTTCCATCCTCCACACCTCTCCCCATGCTCGTATGTTCTCTCCTTTCACTCCTGCTCCCTTTCCCACTCTCCTTTCTCATTGGCTTCCAGCTACATACTTCTCCCTGTTACTGCCAGCTTCTCCCCTTCCTTCTCTTGCTGGTTTCCTGTTAGCTTCTCCTGCCTTTCTTCGTTCTTGTTTCCATCTCCCAATGCCCCTCTCTCTGGCCCTCTAATTCTGATCACCTTTCTCCTACAACTTCCCTCACCCAAGGATTGCAGCACAAATTGTGCAATGTGCTTCGGTTAATTACAGACAGTTGTGGTCTGTGTCTATGCGCTAATAATGCTGCTGTATGCAAGATATTTAATTGAACCTCATCAAACCCGTGCCTAGGACATAGACTTGAGGTTAAACTTGCGTGCGAGTCAGCTTCCAGATATGTTTGCATTTGCACCCCCATCAAAGCCTACACACCAAGTTGCAATTCATCCACCTTAACTTCAATAAAATTCCGGGACTTATGTTTCAGTTTTGTTTTAGTTTAGAGATACTTTGTGGAAACTGGCCCTTCAAGTCCGCACTGATCCCCACACACCAGGGACAATTTACAATCTTTACCAAAGCCAATTAACCTACAAACCTCTACGTCTTTGGAGTGTCGGAGGAAACCGGAGCACCCTGGTAAAACCTACGCAGTCATGGGGAGAACGTACAAACTCCTTTAAGACAGCACCCATAGTCAGGATCGAACCAGTGTCTTTGGCGCTGTAAGGCAGCAGCTCTCCTGCTGCCCCTCTGTGCCACCACTGCTTTAGACACACTTTAGTTTACTTTAAGGGTGTGGGTGGCATGTTGGCACTGCTGTTAGTGCAACAATCTCACTGCTCCAGAGAGCCAGTTCAATCCTGGCCTCTGGTGCTGTCTGTCTCGAATCAGCACATCCTCGTGTGACCATGTGGACTTCCCCCAGGTGTCCAGGTTTCCTCCCACAAGCCATGGACGTAACAGTTGAATGATTCATCGGCGGCTGTTAATTGCCCTTAGTGTAGGAGGGTGGTGAGAGAACTGGGGAGCTGCTGGTCATGGAGGGGAGAACAGGGATATAAGTAGGGCAGCACAGTGGTGTAGCCGTAGATGTGCTGCCTTACAGTGCCTGGGCTCGATCCTGTCTACGGGTGCTGTCTGTACGAAGTTTGTACGTTCTCCCTGTGACGTCGTGGGTTTCCTCTGTGTCCTCCGGTTTCCCCCCACACTCCAAAGATGTACAGGTTTGTAGGTTAATTGGGTTCAGTAAGTTGTAAAATTGTCCCTAGTGTTAGTGTATGGGGTGATCGCTGTTGGGGCAGATTTGGTCCGATGATCCTGTTTCCACCATGTATCTCTGTCTAAAGTTCAAAGTAACATGAGGGAATGCGCTGTATGGTTTTCTTCTATGGTGTATGTAAATATAGATATAGATATAGGACATAGAGCAGTGCAGCACAGAAACAGGCCATTCAGCCCACAATATCTGTGCCGAACATGATGTCAAGTTCAGCTAATCTCCTCTGCCTGCACATGATCCATATCCCTCTATTCCCTGCATATCCATGTGCCCAACTAATAGCCTCATAAATGTATCTATTGTATCTGCTTCAAACACCACCCCTGGCAGCACATTCCAGACACCCACCACCCTCTGTAAAATATTTATCTTGCACATCTCCTTTAAACTTTGCTTCTCTCACCTAAACCTATGGCCTCTTGCCTTTGACACTTCTGCCCTGGGGAAAAAGGTTCTGACTTCCTACCCAGTCTATGCCTTTCATCATCTTATATACTTCTGATAGAAGTCTACCCTCAACTTCCGATTCACCTGTGGAAACAATCCAAGTTTACCCAACCTCTAATTGTAGCTAATCCCCTGTAAGATAGGCAACATTCTGGTAAACCTCTTCCGCACTCACGCCAAAGCCTCCATGTCTATCCTGTATAGGGGCGACCAGAACAAATATGAAATCTGAAATAATATGAAAGGTGGCAGGAATTGTTTATGCTTGTACTTCAGGCCACAATCAAGCCTGATACTTACCTGTATTTTGCCTATCAACGACAGAACAGAGAACATAGATCATGGAACATAGACCAGTACAGTACAAGAACAGGCCCTTTGGCCCACTGTCTGTGCCGAACCGAATGCTGATACCATCTCCTAACCCGCCTGCACATAATCAATATCCCTCCATTCCCTGCATATCCATGTGCCTATCCAAAAGCCTCTTCAATGCACCATCGTATCTGCCTCAACCACCAATACTGGAGCGCGTTCCAGGCACTCACCACCCTCTGTGTAAAACAGTTGTCCGCACATCTCTATATTACTAAAACTCTCATCTTGTATGTTTGTTTGGTTGTTTGTTCCTGAAATACAGCCAAAACGGTACATGACAGCGTGGCAATTTTCGGCTCACCTTGTAGATCAATCAGTATTAGTTGACCTGATCCATGTTTACTAAATGTTTTCTATAATAAACAACTTCTATTGATGTGTGGATCCTAAGTTATTACACATGTTTATACACCTTACTCACCATTGTCCAGCGATGTGCATTAAACAAGTTTTGTTCACATTGATGTATATTTTACAAGTTATTGGCATTTTAAACTTTAATAAACCTGGCAGTCGCGCTCCCACTTGTCAGCAGCGCCTGTGCAGTTGGGGCGAAGGGTGAGTGGTGGAATATTGCGTTGGGAAATGGGGACCCAACGGGTCTGCAGTTGGTCTAGTCTAATGCATCTCTAAAAGTTAAAAAACTAGGTTGATGTTTAGCAGTCAATACTGTCACATGAACTGTAACATGCACACGTTTTATCTGTGGAAAACCAGTGGTTACAAGTATGTTCAAATGAAGATTAACCTGCACCAGAGACAGCTGTAGGAGAAAAACAAGTGTAAGCTTGCCTGCGGACTTTACACACACACACGCTTATGCATGCACACACAGTCACTCACACACGCACTCATACACACACTCATACACACATTCACACACACACTCACTCACTCATACACACACTCCCACACACATGCACACTCACAAACTCACACTCACACATACACACACACTCATTGCTGAGTTACTCCAATGTTTTGTGTCTTCTTATTTTGTTTGTTTATTCTGTAATCTATGAGTATTGTACGGGTCTGCTGTGCTGCTGTAAGTAAGAATTTCATTGTTCCGTTTCAGTATTATGAAACGCTCTTGACTCTTGCGTCTTGACTATGATCCCACGATGGAATGAACAGGCAGTGCGCGGCACACAATCTGTTTAACGTGCAAACAGGCGAGCGACTACCCACTGAACAAAGTCCCACAGATGAGGTTACCTGCAGACATGCTGTGGCTTTGAAGGTTATGGTTGTGCTCATGTTGTGCTCATTTTAAACTGCACCTTCATATTCAAGCAACTACCAAGCAACTGTTTAACATCAATCCTGGCCCAATACAGCAATAGAAACATAGAAACATAGAAAATAGCTGCAGGATTAGGCCATTCATTCTTTGAGAGCACCGCCATTCAATATGATCATGGCTGATCATCCAAAATCAGTATCCCGTTCCTGCTTTTCCCCATATCCCTTGATTCCTTCAGTCCTAAGAGCTAAATCTAAATCCCTCTTGAAAACATCCAGTTAATTAGCCTCCACTGCCTCCTGCGGCAGAGAATTCCACAGTTCACAACTCTCTGGGTGAAAACGTTTTTCTTCATTTCAGTCCTAAATGGCCTACCCATATTCTTAAACTGTGAACCTTGGTTCCGGACTCCCCCACAATCGGGAACATTTTTCCTGCATCTAGCCTGTCCAATCGTTTAAGAATGTTATATGTTTCTATAAGATCTCCTCTCATCCTTCTGAATTCCAGTAAATACAAGCCCAATGGGTCCATTCTTTCATCATATGCCATCCTCGGAATTAACCTGGTGAACCTACGCTGCACTCCTTCAATAGCAAGAATGTCCTTCCTCAAATTAGGAGATCAAAATTGCACACAATACTCCAGGTGCAGTCTCACCAGGGCCCTGTACAACTGCAGTAGGACCTCCTTGCTCCTAAACTCAAATCCTCTCGCAATGAAGGCCAACATGCCATTGGCTTTCTTCTCTGCCTGCTGTACCTGCATGCTTATGTTCTGTGAATGATGTACAAGCACACCCAGGTCTCGTTGCACCTCCCCTTCTCCTAATCTGACACCAATCAGATAACAATCTGCCTTCCTGTTCTTGCCACCAAAATGAATAACCTCACATTTGGAATGGAATGCCTTTTACTGTCATTCAAACAACTTGGTTTGAACAAAATTGCATTTTCTACATTTTTACATTACAAAAAAAACAAGACCCACACTTAACACAGATTACCTAAACATCCATCACAGTGAATCTCCAACATCCCCTCACTGTGATGGAAGGCAAAGTCTTCCCTTTGTTCTCCCGCGGTCCAGCAGTCCAACTGCAGCGTCGAGGCGAACTCCCTTATCCATTCCACTTGTTACATCCTCAAAAAATTCCAAAAGATTAGTTAAGCAAATTTCCCCTTCATGAATCCATGCTGACTTTGACCGACCCTGTCACTGCTTTTTAATGCACAGCTATAAAATCTTTAATAATCCACTCTAGCATCTTCCCCACTACTGATGTGAGGCTAACTGGTCTATAATTCCCCATTTTCTCTCTCCCTCTTTTCTTAAAAAGTGAACTTACATTAGCTATCCCCCAGTTCACCGGAACTGATCCAGAGTCGAGAGAACATTGGAAATTAATCACCAATGCACCCACAATTTCAAAGGCCACCTACTTGAGTACTCTAGGATGCAGACAATCAGGCCCTTTGGATTTATCTGCCTTCTGTCCCAACAGTTTACATAACACAATTTTCGGACTAATGTGCATTCCATTTAGTTCCTCCCTCACACTAGATCCTCAGTCCCCTCGTATATCTGGGAGATTGTTTGTGAAGACAGAACCAAAGTACTCGTTTAACTGTTCTGCCATTTCCTTGTTTCCCATTATAAATTCACCCGTCTCTGACTGTAAAGAACCTACTTTCGTCTTTACAAATTTCCTTTTTACATACCTATAGAAACTTTTACAGACAGATTTTATATTCCATGCAAGCTTTCTTTCGTACTCTTTTTCCCACCAATCGGGTTGGCCCAATCTATATGTAGATTAAAGTTACCCATGATAACCGCTGTACATTTGCTACACGCATCCCTAATTTACTACTTGATGCTATCCTCCAACCTCCCTACTGCTGTTTGGTGGTCTGTATACCACTCCAACAGGCGTTCTCTGCACTTGGCTATTTTGCAGTTCTACCCATACTGATTCTACAGCATCCAAGTTAATGTCTCTCCTTGCTAATGCATTAATCTCCTCTTTAGCCAGCAATGCCACCCCACCTCCTCTTCCTTTCTGTTGATCCTTCCTGGATATCAAATAACCCTGCATGTTTAGCTCCCAATCTTGGTCGCCCTGGAGCCATATCTCCATAATTCCAACTATATCATATCCCTTAACTACTAACTGCACATTCAATTCAGCCTCCATATGTCGAATGCTCCTTGCACTATGGCACAAAGCTTTCAAGTTTGTTTTTCTTATCTGCTATCTTTTGTTTCCGTCCTCCTTTTATGGACTGATGATACCTGACCAACATCCCTGGATTAACTCCCTGGAGTAACTCAGCGGGTCAGGCAGCATCTCTAGAGGAAAGGAATAGGTGACATTTCTTGTCGAGACCCTTCTTCAGACTGAGAGTAAATTGGGGGGGGGGGGGGGCGGGGGGGGGAAGAGGTAACTAGAGGTATCAAATGGTTCAGAACAAATCAGTGCCAGCACCGATCACCAAGGTTGCAAGGTTTCAAGGTGGAGCCCACAATGGTCTGTTGTTGGCTGTGAAAAAAGTGATAACGAATGGATATGTGGATGCAATTAGTGGAACTGGCAGGAGGACGAGGGTGATGGAGGGGTGGATAGAGAGGGAATGCAAAGCTATTTGGAAAATTAAAGCAATCAATGTTTATACCATAAGGTTCTTTTATGCATATGTATTCTTGCAGCAACCTGAGCCTAGTTGTTTTCTCCAATGGAACAATTAGTCAGGTTAGGTTAGTTTAAGATACAACTTGGGAACAGGCCCTTTGGCCCACCGAGTCAATGCTGAATATTGATCTCCCATCCACACCAGTTTAATTTAGTTTAGTTTAGTTTGATTTAGATACAACGCAGAAACAGGCCCTTAGGCCCACCGAGTCCGCCCTGACCAGCGATTTACAATTCGTACCAAAGCCAATTAACTTACAAACCTGTACGTCTTTGGCGTGTGGGAGGAAACCGGAGCACCCGGAGAAAACCCACGCGGTCACGGGGAGAACATATAAACCCTATACAGACAGCACATGTAGTAAAGATGAAACCCAGGTCTCTGGCGCAGTGAGGCAGCAATTCTACCGCAGAGCCATTGTGCTGCCACCACATTTGACACACTTCAGTTTGTGGTCATAGACTAACAGACTCATACAGCATGGAAACAGGTCCATCGGACCGACTCGTCCATGCCAATATAGAAAATATGATCTGCTCTTTTGAACCTGGGCCACTATTCAATTGATATCCTGAATATTTATATATCACCTCTACCTTCCACCATAGTTCCAGACCCTTGAAGAAGGAACATTGAGGTAGTTGAATGTATAAGCTGCATCAATAGACAATAGACAATAGACAATAGGTGTAGGAGTAGGCCATTCGGCCCTTCGAGCCAGCACCGCCATTCAATGTGATCATGGCTGCTCATCCCCTATCAGTACCCTGTTCCTGCTTTCTCACCATATCCCCTGACTCCGCTATTTTTAAGAGCCCTATCTAGCTTTCTCTTGAAAGCATCCAGAGAATCTGTCTCCACCGCCCTCTGAGGCAGAGAATTACACAGACCCACCACTCTCTGTGAGAAAAAGTGTTTCCTCGTCTCCGTTCTAAATGGCTTATTCCTTATTCTTAAACTGTGGCCCCTTGTTCTGGTCTCCCCCAACATCGGAAAGATGTTTCCTGCCTCTAGCGTGTCCAAGCCCTTAACAATCTTATATGTTTCAATGAGATTCCCTCTCATCCTTCTAAACTTCAGAGTGTACAAGCCCAGCTGCTCCATTCTCTCAGCATATGACAGTCCCGCCATCCTGGGAAATAACCTTGTAAACCTACGCTGCACTCCCTCAATAGCAAGAATGTCCTTCCTCAAATTAGGGGACCAAAACTGCACACAATACTCCAGGTGTGGACTCACCAGGGCTCTGTACAGCTGTAGAAGGACCTCTTTGCTCCTATATTCGATTCCTCCTGTTATAAAGGCCAACATACCATTCACTTTCTTCACTGCCTGCTGTACCTGCATGCTTACATCATAGACTGATGTACAAGGACCCCCAGATCCCGTTGTACTTCCCCTTTTCCCAACATGACGGAATTTAGATAGTAATCAGCCTTCCTGTTTTTGCTATCTAAGTGGATAACCTCACATTTATCTGCATTAAACTTCATCTGCCATTCATCTGCCCACTCCCCCAACCTGTCCAAGTCACCCTGCATTCTCATAGTATCCTCCTAACAGTTCACACTGCCACCCAGCTTTGTGTCATCTGCAAATTTGCTAATGTTACTTTGAATCCCTTCATCCAAATCATTAATGTATATTGTAAATAGCTGCAGTCCCAGCATCGAGCCTTGCGGTACCCCACTAGTCACTGCCTGCCATTCAGAAAGGGACCCGTTAATCCCTATTCTTTGTTTCCTGTCTGCCAACCACTTCTCTATCCATGTCAGCACTCTACCCCCAATACCATGTGCCCTAATTTTGCCCGCTAATCTCCTATGAGGGGCCTTATCAAATGCTTTCTGAAAGTCCAGGTACACTACATCCACTGGCTCTCCCTTGTCCATTTTCCTAGTTACATCTTCAAAAAATTCCAGAAGGTTAGTCAAGCATGATTTCCCCTTCGTAAATCCATGCTGACTCGGACCTATCCTGTTACTGCTATCCAAATGTGGGGCTATTTCATCTTTTATAATTGACTCCAGCATCTTCCCCACCACCGATGTCAGGCTAACTGGTCTATAATTCATTGTTTTCTCTCTCCCGTCTTTCTTAAAAAGTGGGATAACATTAGCTACCCTCCAATCCACAGGAACTGATCCTGAGTCTATAGAACATTGGAAAATTATCACCAATGCATCCACGATTTCTAGAACCACTTCCTTAAGTACCCTGGGCTGCAGACCATCAGGCCCTGAGGATTTATCAGCCTTCAGTCCCATCAGTCTATCCAACACCATTTCCTGCCTAATGTGGATTTCCTTCAGTTCCTCTGTCACCCCAGATCCTCTGGCCACTACTATATCAGGAAGATTGTTTGTGTCCTCCTGAGTGAATACAGATCCAACGTACCAGTTCAACTCATCTGCCATTTCCTTGTTCCCCATAATAAATTCACCTTTTTCGGTCTTCAAGGGTCCAACTTTGTCTTAACTAATTTTTTCCTCTTCACATACCTAAAGAAGCTTTTACTATCGTGCATCAAAAACCGGCCAATCTTGGGGAACATAGTGGCGTAACGGTAGAATTTAGTTTAGCTTAGTTTAGAGATACAGCTAGGAAATAGATCCTTTGGTCCAATGAGTCTGCGCTGACCAGCGATCCCCGTAGCCGAGCACTATCCTACACACCAGAGACAATTTACAATCTTTGGCAAAACCAATTAACCTACAAACCTGTACATCTTTGGAATTTTTGGGGAAACCAGAGCACCCAGAGAAAACCCACGCAGGTCACGGGGAGAACGTACAAACTCCATACAGACAGCAACCGTAGTCAGGATCGAACCCAGGTCTCCAGCACTGTAAGGCAGCAACACTACTGCTGCTCCACCGTGCCACCAGTTGCTGCCTGTTTCCAAGCTGCATCTCTAACATCCCTTATGTCTAAAGTAAAGTCCAATATCCCAGGGTTGGTTTGTAATCTGTTTTGTGGGACTTAGAGGTGATCAAAAATGGTTTGAAGTAAGAGATCAATGTTATGAAGCATTAAGTGTGGGGTGTGTGGTGCAGAGGCGTGAAGTACAAAGAGGCATCGAACATGGGGGAGGAATCACTGGGAACAAAGAGAGACCTGGTGGGGGGGTATTGAGAACAATGAGGGAGCTAGCGTAGCGATGTTACAATATCTACCTTCAGCGGCGCTGTAGTTCTGCCACTGGCCGTGTGCGCGACTTTGGCGCCTTTGAGGAGGGGGTGGGATTAAAATCCAGTTTTGTACTGCCTGTCGGAGGCGGAATTTCTCGGGCTGCTATGGGAAAATAAATTCATGACAGTGAGATTTAAAAATCATGTTATATTGTGAATTCTTGTGTGAAACGGATTAGTTTGTTATTTGGATACTTAAGCTATTTTTAAAAAAAACCTTTTCTTAAGAAATGGAATCTACAAGACATTCTTAATGGCAAAGTAGTGGGCAGAAAGGCATGTCATGTGTAGTTTGAAGAGCAAAGAGTTGTAGTTTACAATGCCAAAATTGAAAAGTTGAGGAAAAACAAGGTGTACAGAGTTGCTTATTGGTTACAATCTGAGGAGTATGATAATGCTACTGATTATGATATGCCAATGTACCAGCTAGCAACTGATCTTCTCCATAAAGACTTGGTCTATTGCTAGAAATTGTAATTTATTTACCTATCTGTTACAGACTTACAGCATATAATACAATAATATTAAAGTTCTGATCTTGAGAATATCACATTTTTGAATGTTCAAGGCAGTCTGGGTGTTTATTACTATTTCCGTCACAACGGTCAATTTTGTAATTAGCTCCAATTAGGTAATTAACTAATTATATGCTTTAATTTCAGGTCATCCAAGTAAAATGTTTTATATTTGTTTCAGAATGCTTCAATCTATAACAACTGAAAATGTCATTCAGTTCTCTAATTTTTAAGAAAGTTATGGGCTTTTGACTGTCCTCGATCACAGCTTTTGTGTTAAATCGATAGAAAAGCAATAGGGAACAAGATGCTAATTTCAGAGTATGAAAATGGCCATAACTGTTTTAATACTGAAGATATGAAAGTGAATTAGGTGTCAAATTAAACGTATTTTTGTGCTTTATCTGATGGAATAAATTACATATCTGAAATCTCAAAATGTTGTAACATTGCTACCTAGCAGGTGGGGGGGGGGGGGGAGGGGAGACACAAAGAACAAATAGGGGCCATCGGGACTCTAATGAGTACTTTGTAACCTCATCGGCGCTAGGTACGTGTACGTGTACTAGATTATTTGCGTACTTTGTGTATTGTATGCAAAACTAAAGAATTTCACTGTACCTGTGTATATGTGACAATATAGCATTATTGAATTGTTAAACAATAAATTGTGTACTCATAGTAAATTAACTTATTTTGGTCATTTTGAATCTGCTGTTCTGAAGTTGTTTAAGTAGTCAGATTTAAACTAATTGAATCGGGGAATTTCTTGTCAGAGAGCAGTGCCTATGATCCATATTCCACCATTCCTTGCACTTCCATGTGTCTATCTTAAAGCCTCTTAAATGCCACTAACGTATCTGCCTGCATCACCACCTCTGGCTTTTAGATAGGCACATGGAAGTACAAGGAATGGTGGAATATGGATCACAGGCAGATGAGATTAGTTAAACATGCCATTGTGTTTGGCACATACACTGTGGGCCGAAAGGCTAATTCCTGTGCTTCTATGTTCTGTGTTCTATGTTCTATGTTCTATGTTCTATATATGTTGTCTTCTGGGACAAAAATTTGTCTTACCGTGTATAAAACTTACACTTTTATTGTAACGGAACAATACTATTAATCCTGGAGAAAGTGTGTGATTATATGGCTGAGTGGCTACCATTAGTTGCTGTAGGCCATGAGGTTGTGTGTCCTAGCTCCACTCTAGAGTACACACAAGATGGCGGTTGTGGAAGGTGAAGGGGACAGCCGGTAGCTATGAACGGTCCGTGAATTCACCTCCCGCGCCGTCAGTAAGCATCCTGCAGTTCCGGAATCTGCTCAGGAAGCGAGGCTTGACAACTTTGGTGCACGGAAGTGGAGGGACGATAGCTGGAGGTGATGGATGGTGGGTTTACGGTGGTTGTGTGTCATGGTGTTGGCAGAGGCGGCCGCTGAAGGCGCTACAGTTGCCGGGTGACCTTGCCTGAACGTGGCAACTCTCTGCGTGCCGTTCCAGAAAACGGTCTATACATGCTCATGTATAATATGCCTTGACTGGATAACATACAGAACAGGATCTTCACTGAAGAAAGACACAAAGTGTTGGAGTAACTGAACGAGTCAGGCAGCTTCTATGGAGAACATGGATAGGTGATGATTCGGGTTGAGACCTTTCCTGAGACTGATTGCTGGGGAGATGGGAAGGAATGCTGGAAGAGAGGAGGGGCAGGACAGAGCATGGACAGTATTAGATGAACACAGGCAAGGGGGTAATTTGATAGGCAGATTGTTGGACAAAGGCCAGATATGAAAAGGCAGGTGTGAACCCAAAAACGATAAAGGGTTTTGAATTGTGAAACACGAGGGTGAAGCAGCTGTGAATTGTGTTGCCAGTGGAAGGGATGTGGTTGGAGGGGGAGAAGAGAAACCAGTGTAAGGTCAGACGAGGTTCAGGGGAGGGAAGTTGAAGGGGGGGGGGGGGGGGGGTGGGCATGAAAGGGGGGATCTTAGGGGAGAAGTGGGCTGTTTGTGGGTTCGTTACCTAAAATTGGAAAATAACTAAGTTAAAGTAAAATGTAGGCAATCTTTTATACCACCAAACGATTACTGCACAGCCCTTATAACTGTTGCCCTTTGGAGAAATGACGTTAAGGTGAAAACTATGAAAAGAATAACAACATTAGCATCATATACTGTAAGGTCTAGTTCTGGAATTGTTTGTCAATGGTGTCTACGTTCTACATTATAATCGCTTTATGGGAAGTGGTGGAAACTACATAAAACAGAACATTTTAATCTTTCCAAGACAATCTCTGTGACTGACACATACATGGGTAGGCATGTAGTGTGAACAACAGGAAATTCATAGGTAGCAAGATGACTATGAATGCACCAGTACCTTCCCTTATGCAAATCTTCATTCATATTTTCCAGAAATCTGAAGGAGGGTAGAGGAAATTTAGTTTAGAAATACAGCATGGCAACAGGCCCTTCGGCCCAATGAATCCATACCAACCATCGATCATCTGTTCCTGTTATCCCATTTTCGCATCCACTTCCTCAAATGTTCTAGTTGCACATTTGACCAATGCCTCGGGTGTCATTTAGTTTCGAGACTACTTCTATGCGTAAGAAGGAACTGCAGGTGCTGGTTTATACAGAAGATAGGCACAAAATACTGGAGTAACTCAGCAGGTCAGGCAACATCCCTGAAGAAAGGGAATTGGTAATGTTTCAAAGTGGGAAAGCTTCTTCAGACCTGTCTGAGGAGTCTGGATAAGGGTTCCAACCTAAAACGTCTTCTATTCCTTTTCTCCAGCGATGCTGCCTGACCCGTTGAGTTACTCTCGCATTTCTTGTCTATCCACCCTAACATTCTATGTTATCTTACTTTCTCATCCACTCCTTCCGCACTAGGGGCAATTTACAGTGGCCAATCAGCCTACTATCTTGCACTTTTATGCGATGTGTGAGGAAACCGGACCACCCAGCGGAAACCCATGCGGTTACAGGGAGAACGTGTAAGCTCCACACAGGTGGCACCTGAGGTCCGGATGGAAACTGGCTCTCAGGAGCTCAGTACCCGTGCCACCCTTTAAGGATAGTTCTAATGGTGATGTCCTCATCAAATTGCTGACCAAATTCTGCCATTGGACCACATGATGAGAATCACAGGACTACAGTTCATGGTTATTTTAGTTTAATTTAGAGATACAGCATGGAAACAGACCAGAGCCAGATTTACTTAGAGGCTTCGTAGGCTGAAGCCTAGGGCCTCAAAATCTAGGGGGCCTCTGGCCAAGGTGTTTTTTTCCCAGAGTAAAAAAAATCCGGAGAGAAAAATTGGACAGAAATTACCCGAAATTACCCGAAACTGTGGAGGTTTTGTGGGAAAAATACTACAATCTGTGCCTGGGCAGTTGGGGGAAGCCGGTGAAGCAGTAGCAACGCAAAATGATGCTGTCTCTCCGCACAGTGCCATTGGACCCGGGCAGGTTCAGATCTCCATTTGCATTCCACACAATCACTTCAATGCCTCGTGTCTGCTCTAGGTAAGTAGTGGAATATTGCGTTGCGGGAGTGCCCGTTTCTCTGGGCCGGGGGGGGTGCTGCGGTGTCTGCGACTTGGAGTCGGAGCCTCGCTGCATGGGAGGGCGAGAGAGGGGGAGGGAGGGAGAAAGAGAGGGGGATGTGAGAGGGGGAGGGGAGGAGAGGTGAGGGAAAGACAGAGTGGGGAGTGAGAGGGAAGGGAGCGGGAGAGTGAAAGAGTGGAGGGGGAGAGAGAGAGGGGGAAGGGGAGGGGGAAGGGGGAGAAAGAGAGATGGGGAGGGAGAGAGAGGGGGAGGGAGAGGGAGGTGGAAGCAGGAGGTGGGAGAGGAAATCTTTAGTGAGATTGCAAAATTAAGGTCGATTTTAGAGCAATTATATTTTCTCCTCCATGTGAATAATATCAAACAATTGGAACTGCTTTCTTTTCATTGATAACAATACTAAAAAATATTAATTCTGTAGTTTGTGACTTTTTTTTGCATCATATTTTTAATGTGCACACACTAACACAGTCAAACAGTAACAGGCAATCAAATCAACACACAAAACATTTTCTAAAAAAAGGTTTTATTTACTACAAAAACCTACAGTATTTTATTTCCAGTGTTTGCATGCTCCTTTATAACATTTTACATAACATTTTACAGTACAACTTGATTATTAAAACAAGGACAACTTCAATTCTTGATTTTTAAAAATGTATGCAATAATGACCCCAATCATCCCATTCCACCCACTCATTACTCTTGACTCAACCAAAATTATTTCTGAAATATTGGCCATAAATTTGGTGCAAAAATGCTCCAAAATATGACTCAGAATGCACCAGAGAGCATCTAAAACCCCAGAGCTTCCAGGGCCCTTAAGCTGGCCTTGGACCCCAGCCGCAAGGGACTTTGAGCTTTGCACTTGTGATATGCGCTGCGTACACTTATTTCACATAAAATCTTTGTAATCCTGCCATGCCGCCCCCCCTTTTTGAAAAGCTTTGTACGGGCCTGGTGTATAATATTTTTGACACTGTCATAGGCCTTTCTTACATATGCTGTCACGATGCACTGTAGTCTCTAGACATCACTTCAGTAATTTTCTTTGCCCTCCATTTCAGAATAATAGTGTTTTAAGCCGATAACTTGACACTAGCACTATCAATAAATAAATAAATAAATAACCAAGTGCAGCTTTCCAGCCCTAATCTCATTAGCCCCACTTGACTGCACATCGGTGTCAATCTGGTGGACTCTTCCATCTTCCTCTCTTCATGGGGGTGGGGGATTGTGAGGGGCCTCACAAGTGGAATAGCGTAGGGCCTCTCTTCATCTAAATCCGGCCCTGAAACAGATGCTTTGACCCATCAATTCCATGATGACCAGTGATCCCCCTGCACTGCACTATCCTAAACACTGGGGACAATTTACAATTTTTACCAAAGTCCATTAACCTGTAATCCTGTATGTCTTTGGAGTGAGGGAGGAAACCAGAGCACCCGAAGAAAATCCTTGCAGTCATAAAAAGAACGTAAAACACCATACAGACTGCACCCGTAGTCAGGATCGAACCTGGGTCTCTGGCGCTGGAAGGCAGCAACTCTACCACTGCGCCACCGTGTCACACCATGGAAGAATCAATTAACAGGATATAACTTATTTGTTTGACCAAACTCAAATAAAACGCAACACAACTTGAACATCTGCCAGAAATATATTGCAAGACTCTACACAGGATGTTATGAACATGAAAGGTGCTGAATAAACATACTGGATATCACGGGGAACTCCAGGCTTTGCCCGCACATTATGACATTTATAGGTCAAGAAACATCAAACTATTTTCAATTGGTGCCCCAATAATACATCTGTCCTAGTGTGCTAAAGAAATTAAGTTATATTTTTTACATATTAATTTTATATATACAACATTTTTGCATTAAAATGGATCCACAAGGAATTGCAGATGCTGGAATCCTGAGTAATACACAAAGTGCTGGAGGAACTTAGCAGGTCAGGCAGCACGTGTGGAGGGAATGGATAGTTCTCTTTTCTTGCTGTCTCCCCTCCTCCTCCTATCAGTCTGAGGTAGAGTATGGAGTTTATACATTCTCCCCATGACCTGTGTAGGTTTTCTCCGAGATCTCCGAGACACTCCAAAGACGTACAGGTTTGTAGCATAACTGGTTTGTTGTAAATGTAAAATTGCCCCTAGTGTGTGTAGGATAGTGTTAATGTGTGGGGATCGCTGGTCAGTGTAGACTCGGTGGGCCGAAGGACCTGTTTCCACGCTGTATCTCCAAACTAAACTAAACTAAACTAAACTAAGAGTCCAGATCTGAAACAGACGTTGCCTGACCTGCTAAGTTCCTCCAGCACTTTGTGTTTTGCACTACACGTGTGAGTTTGTCAGGGCCGGATTTAGATGAAGAGAGGCCCTAGGCTGTTCCACTTGTGAGGCCCCTCTCAATCCCACACACCCATGACTAGAGGAAGATGGTCTACCAGACTGACACCAATTTGCAGCCGAGCGTGGCCAATGAGATAAGGGGCTGGAAAGCTGCGCTTTGTATTTATTTATTTATTGCCAGAGCTAGTGTCGAGATCTCGGCTTAAAACACTATTATTCTGAAATGGAGGGCAAGGAAAATTACTAAAGGGTTGTTTAGAGACTACAATGCATTGTGACAGCACATGTAAGAAAGGCCTATGACAGTGTCAAAAATATTATACACCTTGCAGGGCTCTCACTTAATTTTTTTTCTCTGTTGTCAACCGGGCAACCTTGCCAGCTTTAAAGTTGCCAAATTACAGTTTAGGTGGTCATTTAAGACGGCTTGCATGGCGCGTGTGATAATGTGTGTTGTTACCAGTCGGAATTATGCTCAATGAAGCATTCACATATTATTTCTGCTTCAAATAAAGTCACCAACTAAACATATTCACCAATCAAGACATGATATATACCACAATGACATGCAGCAAAATTATAATACAGTATCTCAACTCTTTTTATACGTTGCAATGAATGCAATTTCTATTATTTCTCTCCACTTCCAAACAAAAATGTGGTTAGATTATTCAGCGTATGATCAACCTCGGTGAGACCAAGCGTAGGTTTGGCGATCACTTCGTACAACACCTCCACTCAGTTCGCAATACCCAAACTGATCTCCCGGTGGCTCAACACTTCAACTCACCCTCCCATTCCGAATCCAACCTTTCTGTCCTGGGCCTCCTCCGTGGCCAGAGTGAGGCCCACCGCATATTGGAGGAGCAGCATCTCTTATTTGCTTGGGTAGTTTACACTCCAGCAGTATGAACATTGGCTTAGCTAATTTCAGGTAGTCCTTGCTTTCTCACTCCTTCCCCTCCCATTCCCAGCTCTCCCACAGCCTACTGTCTCCGCCTCTTCCTTTCTTTTTTGTGTCCCCCCCCCCCCGACATCAATCTGAAGAAGGGTCTCGACCCAAAATGTCGTCTATTCCTTCGCTCCATAGATGCTGATTTTCTCCAGCTTTTTTGTTTACCAGTGGGATCCCACCACAGGTCACATCTTCCCATCTCCTCCCCTGTTGGCTTTCCGCAGAGACCGCTCCCTCCGTAAGTCCCTGGTCAATTCGTCCCTTCCCACCAAAACCACCCACTCTCCTGGCACTTTCCCTTGCAACCGCAGGAAATGCTACACTTGTCTCTTTACCTCCCCCCTTGACTCCATTCAAGGACCCAAGCTGTCTCTCCAGGTGTGGCAGAGGTTCACCTGCACCTCCTCCAACCTCATCTATTGCATCCTCTGCTCTAGATGTCAGCTGCTCTACATCAGTGAGACCAAGCGTAGGCTTGGCGTTCCCTTCGCAACACCTCGCAATAACCAACCTGATCACCACTTCAGCACTTCAACTCCCCTTCCCATTCCGAATCCTACCTTTCTGTCCTGGGCTCCTACAAGGCCAGAGTGAGGCCCACCGTAAATTGGAGGAGCAGCACCTCATATTTTGCTTGGGCAGTTTACACCTCCCTGCACCAGGGCTGCCAACTCTCACGCTTTTAGCGTGAGAATCACTCATTTGGGCAAATTCTCGTGCTCTGTCGTAACTTCAAAACTCGTATAAACTGCATGGGCCGTGGGTGTTGGAGAGCTGAGGGGGGGATGGAAGCAGAAGCGGCAGCGGACAGTGAGCCGGGCTGGCGAGTGTTTGCCGGGCTGGCGAGTGTTTGCCGGGCTGGCGAGTGTTTGCCGGGCTGGCGAGTGTTTGCCGGGCTGGCGAGTGTTTGCCGGGCTGGCGAGTCACTCTCTGCAGCTCTGGCCTACTCTTGAAAAAATAGATTATTGAAGTATTCTTCCATTTATAGGGAGGTGAAAAGCAAGAAAGTGAAATCAAGTGTACAAAACAACATTCCTAATTTGTGACTTTTGGAAATGTGTTGACAATAATAAGACGTGAGCGGTTCTTTCAGCTTGTGTGCCGAGAATCACGTTAATTGCTCTTTTCTTACAAAATCAACCAAAGTAATGTATTTCCTTGATTAGTTTTATTGATTGGTTGATTGATTGATTGCTTGAAAGATACCACCGAACCTTCGCCGACCATCGATCACCCATTCACACTGGTTCTATAGTATCTTGCTTTTGCATCCACTCCCTACGCAATAGAGGCAATTTATATTGAGGCCAATTAAACTACAAAACTGCATGTCGTTGGGATGTGGGAGGAAACGAGAGAACCCGGAAAAACCCGGAGCTCACAGTCACAGGAAGAGCATGCAAACTCCACACGGACAGCAGCCGAGGTAGGGTGGAACCCACAACTCTGGTGCTGGGAAACAGGAGCTTTTTGAGCTTCGTCGCTGTGCCACCTTTGCACTTAACATGTCTCTGCTCCTCTATTTTGCTGTATGGCTTCCTTTGTCAACCTTTACAAAGCAAATTCGCAAATGAAACATGAACCGGTTTTCTGGGTACCTTCTGCTCTCTGCATTAAGGTACTTTGGGGGAAGGCATCAGATTGTTGCAAAACACCACATAAAGAAACAGGACCATAGGTTGTGGTGTGAGAATTGAAGGAGGTTTGAGATTGATTGCAAACTTCCTCTTTCTGTAACAGTAGGTGGAAGAGCGTAGGTATTGAGTACAAGTCAGGAAGTCGTGATGCAGCTTTACAGGACTTTGTGTCGGCTGCACATTGGAGTATTGTGTGCAGTTCTCTGACGCCCTATTACAGTAAGGAATTACAGTAATTCTAGATGAGAGAGGCTGCTTTAACAGAAATGTGGGAGCAAGTTTTATTTTTACACAGAGTGTGATGGGTGCCTAGAACGAGCTGCCGAGGATGGTGGTGGAGGCAATTACAATAATGGTGTTTGAGAGGATTTTAAATAGGCTCAAGGATGGAGGGATAGGGATAGACTCAAAATGCTGGATTTAATTCTTCGATTTAAACCAGCATCTGCAGTTCCTTTCCACACATAGGGATCAGAGGAGATTTGTTGAATGTAGCATCATGATCGGCACAGACATTGTGGGCTGAAGGGCCTGTTCCTGTGCTGCACTGTTCTATGTTCCATGTTCGGTGGGATCATTATCTCTCTGTTGCTCAGGAGTTGGCCAAACAGATTTATTCAGTCAGTGCTAAATTTAATTTCCCTTAATTTGCATTCTTGTAGCTCCCTCTGTTGGAATAAACTGTAATTGATCCGGAATCATTTCCATCATTGCTATTCTTGTTTCTTTCTTTGATAAGTGCAACTAGAATGAGTTTGAGAAGGAAGTATGATCAAAATGGAAAAGTACAAGATGAATCCGTCTTTTAGTCCTGAATTATAATATACTTGTCCTGTAACAAATGTTGAATTTACCCTACTGAGTTGTGTTGGAAAATAACTTACTCAAAGGTTTCTACAAGTCCACCACTGATTTTCCAGCAACTGATGGTCCGACACCTCCTTTAATCGGGACTAAACTACAAGCGCGTAGCATGTGGCGCATGTTCTTTTGGGACGTTTGCCTTCGTGCTGAAATAATTAATTGTTTATTTCTTTGTTAATTGTTAATTCTTTTTAAAGTTTCTAGCAGTTCATGGTGCTACAGGAAATGGGTATAATTAGTGGGTCAGAGGTGTAGCATTGAACTATATTTACATGACCTCTGTTAGTCGAGCAAAATGGATAATTTGGCAATGCTCTGGAACCAAGGGTGCCGGAAAATCGTTGGTGTGCCTGTATTGTGATTCTAATTTAAAACGCCCTTTATCATGGCATTTACCCAAAGCACATTTTCTCATTATTTAACTTGGATTTTTCACAATTAAAATGAACAAATAAATTACACAATTATGTTTAAAATCAATACGTTACATAAATCAAAGCTGTTTCCTCCCCCCCAATTTATTAATAGATAACAAATAAGCTTGGCTACTCATGTTTGTTCACTTTGTTCCATTTTGCCAGCAAGCCCCACCAGCAATGGCACAGGCCTTCTTGAATGACAGAACTGCAGAAATCAGGGTAAATTGAATGTCTTATTTTATGCTTCTAACGTACCTTGTAGATGGTGGGATTACAGATGCTGGAATCTTCTGGAGCAAAACACAAATCGCTGGATTAAATCAGCGGGACAGGCAGCATCTCTGGAGAGAAGGAATGGGTGACAATTTGGATCGAGACCTTTCTTCAGACCTACACGTCACCCATTCCTTCTCTCCAGAGATGCTGCCTGTCCCGCTGAGTTACTCCAGCTTCTTGTGTCTATCTTCTGTTTAAACTAGCATCTGCAGTTCCTTCCTACACATTTCGTCCTGACCTGAACCGTCGCATGTCCATTTCCTCCACAGATGCTGCCTGACCAAATGGTGGAAAGGGTTGTCAGAAGATGAGACACTGAAGTCTCTGAAGTACCATGGTCAATACTCACTGGAAGGAACTTCTAAGACTTCTTCAACAGCAAATCTGTCCTTAATGTGAGCACCTTAAACTTCATCTCACAATAACCTGATCTCACAGGTCATGGCCCACAAGAAATCATTAAGGCCTTATCCCAAATAAAGAATAACAAGGAGACACAAGGAAATGCAGATGTTGGAATCTTCAGCAAAAAAAAAGTTGCTGGAGGAATTCAGGAGGTCAGGCAGCACTTGGGGAGGGAACGGACAGACAAACAATGTATTGGATCAGGATCCTTCTTCAGACTGACAGGCAAAGTTTCAGGTCGGGACCTTTCTTCAGATAAGGGCGTAGGAGGCACACAATCTCTCTAATAAAATCCCAAAAGTATGAAGAATTTTGAGTATGAAGCCACAATGCACAAAAGCTGCGACACCCAAGAAGGCACACCATCATCTTTATTTCCTGAGGATACTGAGGAAATTCCGCATGTCTCCAATGACCCTCACAAACTTCGGCCGATGCACCGTAAGAAGCATACTGTGGGGTTGCATCACAGCTTGGTATGGGAACAGCTCTGCCCAAGACTGTAAGAAATTGTGGAGTTATAGATGTAGCCATGTCCATTGCACTGACTGGACTTCCCACCATTACCTCCATCCACACATCATGCTGCTTTGGAAAAACGGCCAACATGATCAAAGTCGTCCCATCCCAAAAAGTTGCCTATTTCCTTCACTCCATAGATGCTTCCTCACCAGCTGAGTTTCTCCAGCATTTTTGTCTACCACCCTGGTCATTCTTCTTTCTCCTGGTCACGTCCGATAGAAGGTACGGAAGCTTAAAAGCATGCACCACCCAACTCAGGAACAGCTTCTTCCCCTCTGTTATCAGGCTTCTGAATGGTCCTTCCATACGCTAGGCGGCAGCCCAATTGACCTCCAGCTCACCCTAGACACACCTTCTTCTCCCATCTCTCATCAGGAAAGAGGTACAGAAATGTGAAAAAGCACACCTCCAGGGAAAGTCACTTCCCAGCTGTTATCAGGCAACTGAACTGTTGTGGTTCAGTATTCTTAAACAGACAGAAACACAAATAAAATGGTAAGATTAAATGAGAACTTACCAGCTTGAAGTTTGATCTTTATTTTATGAGGAGTTACGTTGGTGATTACGTGAAGAAGCTCAGCCGGTACGCATGCACATCAATCTTCAAAGCAGTGGTATGAAATCACAGGTAACAGTAATCGAAGTAATCATTAGTAAGATCAGCAACTTGAGAACTACCAGATGACCTTTGTGAGAGAGGGTTGGGAGTGGAGGGCACGTAATCACCAACGTAACTCCTCATAAAATAAAGATCAAACTTCAAACTGGTAAGTTCTCATTTAATCTTACTATTTTACTTCGGAGTCATGTGAGTGATTCCGTGAGGAGTTCAAGGATCTGTGATTTCATGCCGCAGATTCAAATCCCAGCGTCTCACTGCATCGATTGACTCAGGATGAGTGAAATAATCAGCAATGCATTAATCATGACATTGAATTAAATGTAATAATGATTTATTTGAATAACAAAGAGCAACAGCAACCAGCCCCGAGTCAGTAATCGGCCTGTGATAGAATTATTGGAAAACCAAATCATTTGACCACCCGGCGGATGCGAGTATATGGTCAATGAGAATGATGCCGCCCTAGTGGAATGAGATGTGAAAACGTCAGTGTTAATACCTGCATAAACCAACACTTGTTTAAACCACCTCGAGTTAGTCTGCACTGAAACTCTCTTGTGTGTTTTTTTATGACTGATAAACAATGCTGTTTCCACATTTCTTAAGGCCCTCGTGGCTTCGATATAATGTAGTAAATGTGTCCTTACACATAGACATAGCTCCGTGGGATATGCAGAGAATACAATCTTAAACCCTGTCACCCCTGACCTGCTCTGTTTTAGCAGATCATAAATGTAGAATGTAACGGTGTCTGCAGCCACTTCCATCCTGTCTAGCTGCAGCTTTTGCAATGTCTGCACTCATTGTGCTGATACCAGTGCCATGAACATGACCACCTTCATGGTGACTTTGGCCAAAGGCAGAGAGGTGGCAGGAGTCCACTGGCAAAATAGCTTGAGGACAAATGCTTACATTCCAGATTGCCATATACCTGGGTTTATGAAGTCTGGAATTAATAATACCTTTCATTAATCGAGATATGAGAGCTTGAGACCCAATAGAATGTTCTTCTGACCCCATCAACAAGTACGAGGACAATGCACTTCTAGCTGAATTGATCGCACTATAACTCAACCCTCCATCATAGTAGAGTGTCGACAGGAAATCTAGAACATCCGAAACACCTGCCGTATGATATTTAATATTCTTTTGCACACAGAATTCCTCCCATTTTTTAATAGAAGAGACATATTGCTTTTGGGTACTCTTTCTCCAGGCTGCAGTGAGCATATCCACAGTTCGTCCAGACAGTCCTCGCCCCAGATATGGCCTTCTTAAAAGCTGCAAATTAACAAATCAATAGTCATATAAAGGATGCCGTTCGCCAGTTACCGGGTGCACCAGTATTGAACAACCATAAGAGGTTGTGTCATTAGTTCCAATACCAAAGGGAACCATGGCTGAGTAGGCCAGTCGGGTATCACCAGCACTCCTGAAGTGGAGTCCCGCTTAATTTTAAGCAGACATCGACCTATGAGGCAGAATGCTGGAAATACATATAAAAACATACCTCCCCAATGTAGCGAGAACACATCAATCGCTACTGCCCCAGGATCTGGTTCCCATGACACATATTTAGGTAGCTGGTAGTTGAGTCTGGATGCGAACAAATCGATATCTGGCATACCATATCTAACAACTATATCATTGAATACCTCCTGATTCAACATCCATTCTGTGTTGTCATTGAATTTTCATGACCTAGTGTCTGCCACTATGTTGAATCTGCCTGGTAGGTAAATAGCTGAAAGCCATATGTTTCTGTCAATACACCAATTCCAGATCTGATTCGCCAATTTGTCACAAGATACCGACTTGATTCCACCAATGTGATTAACATACACCACTGCAGTAGTGTTGTCAATCTGAAGCTGAACATGCAGGTGACATTTCGTAGGCAATAAGCATGAAGTCCATAAAAAGCTCCCAACTGCTCTAAGTAATTAATCCCATATGACTGCAGAAGCGATGCCTCTTGCGCATTCCATCTGCCCCCGCAGCTCGACTTCATATCAGTGGCACCCCAACCTAGTGCAGTGACATCAGTCTGTAAGACCATGGAAGGCTGTTCAAGCAAAACTTTGCTGGAACAACTGGAGACATTTAGTATCGTCACTGCAATTCAGTAACAACTTCTGCTGATAATTGTATGGGCCTATTATAATGACCCAAATGTATCCTGAGTACCTGTTCTTCGCCCTCTGTAGCTGTTGGTAGTGCAATGGTCCATACTGGATTGCCGGAAATGCTGCCACTTATTTACCAAGCAAGCTGGCCACCTATCTAATTGAAGGGTGTTGTTCCTCAATGAGCTTGATACAACCTTCAATTAATTCCAGCCTTTTTTCCCTGGGCAGAGTCACTACCATGTGATTTTAATTAATAGTGAACCCCAAATAATCAATTGTTGTAAGTGGTGTTAATTTAGATTTTTCTGGATGAATGATAAACCCCAATTTTTCAAAAGTGAGTTTAACAACTGCCACGTATGCTTCAGCTGTTTCCCTAGTTCGACCTGTAATTAAAATATCATCCAAATAAGCCATAACAACATGACCCTGGGCTCTAAGTAGCCCCAGTACTGGTTTTAACAATTTTGTGAATGTTCCAGGGGCTGAAGTTAACCCGTTAGGCAGTGCCTTGAATTGCCATAATTGATTCATCCAGCTAAATTTCAAATATCTTCTATCCTCCAAATGAACAGGCACTGAATAATACACATCTTTCGGATCTACACTTGCCATATAGTATCCTCTGGAAACCAGTTGTTTGGCAGTAACAAATGTTTCCATTTTGAAATGTCTATACTGCACAAAAGGGTTTAGACTTGTTAGATCAAGAATAATTCTACTCCCTCCATCCTTTTGTCGACGGGGAAATATATTAGACACAAATTGATGGAGTTGGTGTACAGACTCCTCAATTACCCCTTTTTTACACAAATTTTCAAGTTCTGCCTGAACCTCCATATTCTCTGTTTGTGAGAAATTGAGTGTTCTCCTAGGAACATGTTGAATGGGCAAATCATAATTTGGATCGAACTCAATTCAAAACCTCAATATAAACGGATCTGATGTTATTTGCTTCCATTCCTCGAAAAACAGGTGTAATCTACCCCCAATTTTTTGCTGTATTGCAGTTAATATGTTCTCATGAGAACCAGGCCCACCTACCTATTTGGTGAGTGGTGGGTTGTGCTGTCCCCGGTTCCTGGCGGGAAAATCCACGTTAGCCCGTGCCCACACTGCTGAGCGCCAACTGCGCATCTGAGTAGATGGCCGGCTTGGACCAGCCCCAGACTCTGCTGCACGTCTGTAAGGATAATGTTTCCAAACAGCTTTATAACCATATACCAATTACAGCATGGAAACAGGCCCTCTCGGCCCTTCCAGTCCGTGCTGACCATATATTTTCCCCTAGTCCCATCTACCTGCACTCAGACCATATCCCTCCATTCCCTTCCCGTCCATATACCTATCCGCTTTACTTTTAAATGTTAAAATCGATCCTGCCTCCACCACTTCTGCAGGAAGATCATTACACACCCACCACTCTCTGAGTAAAGAAATTCCCCTTCATGTTACCCCTAAACTTCTGTCCCTTAATTCTCATGTCATGCCCTCTTGTTTGAATCTTCCCTACCCTCAATGGGAAAAGCTTATCGACGTCAACTCTGTCTATCTCTTTCATCATTTTAAAGACCTCAATCAAGTCCCCCCTTAACCTTCTGCGCTCCAAAGAATAAAGACCTAACTTGTTTAACCTTTCTCTGTAACTTAGTTGCTGGAACCCAGGCAACATTCTAGTAAATCTCCTCTGTACTCTCTCTATTTTGTTGACATCCTTCCTATAATTAGGTGACCAAAATGGTACACCATACTCTAGAATTGGTCTTACCAATGCCTTGTACAATTTTAACATTACTTCCCTACTCCTATATTCAATGCTTTGATTTATAAAGGCTTTGCCATCCAACGGTTGCTTAATCATGCCCACCATCTTTGCCTCATCATCCAATTATTTTACTCGCTTTGCGAAGTCCTCCCCAAAGAGTAAATTGGGTGGCTGTATATTATTGGGCATGTAGAGCGCTGCAAACTTCGGGTTTATGGTAGGGCGAATGGCACTCTTCCGTAAACAGTTAATTTCAAAGTGCGCACTGCACATCAAGCCTAGTGCCTCTTGCTGCATCTCCGACAGGTGCTCTCCATCTACCGTTCTGGCGAACGCCGTGATCCCGGAGCCGAGCTGCTTCAGGATTCTCTGCAGCTTCATCTCCTGGGCACGAATGCCCACACCCATCTGACCCCATATTACTTGGTTCACTGCTGGCACTTTTCAATAAAAAGCAGTTCGCCGGGGTCAGGTGTTTCTTGGAAGCCTCGTCCATTGTCAGCTCCTGCAGCTGATGGGAGACTAAATAATTAATTGAGGAGGCCAGCTCATCTCCCAGTGGCTCCCCTGACTCTCTCAGGACGGCAAAACGGGCTGCCAGGGATGGGACATCTGGGCATTGCCCTTGGTCCCCCGGGGTGAATTCCCTGTCAGAGTCGGGGTCAGAACATTGCTGACCCATTCCACTCTCCTCATCAATGAGGGAGCGATTAAGCAGCCCTATACCAGGTGCTGCTGGCACGGCCTCTTCATCCGGCTGGTGCCGATACCACTCTTCCTGCCGGAGTGTGCCCAGTTGGAGCAACCCTTGTATTAGGTGCTCCATTTGAGATAACCGCTCGGACACGGTACCTACTGGAGGGGAAACCTCCCGGCCCGACTCCAGCGAGTCTATGGCCCGAACAGACTTTTCCACGGCCTTGCACCCGACTGGCACAGCCGCAGTACTCTGCAGCACTAAGTCTGTAGTCGCCCCGCTACCAACCGGCGACTGGGAAGGGGTACGAGACAGCCATTCACTGACCGCTCTCCCGCGGCTCTCCGCCGACTTTCCAGTGGCTCGCCTCATCCCCTTACTCACTTTGTCCATGGCTCCTGTTAAACACAACCATGGCAAAACAAACTCAGGCTAAATTTTCCACTTTCCTGAAGTTTTTAAATACTTACCGCTGGAGGAGCTCTTCATCCCAGCTTGTCCATTGCGCCAAAGCGGCTGACGTAATGACGTGCAAGCGGACTGGCTGGGCTTCTTCACGGAATCACTCATGTGACTCCGAAGTAAAATCAGTGATCAAGCAGTACAATCATTATTTCGCCAGGCGGGTGTTTTAAAACTCTTAACAGTATGCAGATTACAGACTATACAGAGATCTCATTCCCAGACAAAGGGGCAGTGATCTAATGACATAACATAATTACATAACCAACGATTCAGCAATACCTTATCTACAGACCATAGCACAGCCTCTTGCTTCTTTAGATTGACAGATCCTTAAGATTGACAGCATAAGAAGATTAACAGGTTCTTATGACAGAGGAAGGGTTAGCCATATATCGTTATATGAGAAGGCTATATTTCTGCAGAACAAGCATTTCGTTTTTTTCTACTGCACATCATAATCTTGTGGAACAAGGGTTAGTCTGAATTTTATCCTATGTCTACGTTATAGAGGAGACATTGATGAAGTTGTGCTTGTTATCTCGCCTATGTTATTGGAAAGAGGAACATCGACAGTCTGCTGACCTTGTTAATGTACTGAAAGCAAGGGTTAGTGCTTTTTTGCTAATTTAGCAATTTAATAGAAGACGGTGAAAGCCTGTCTTAGTTTCATCGGAATCCATTTAGTATTTTTAAATCATTATTAACTTCCACATTCCTTCCCCTTTATCAGTTTAGGGCATCAATAATACCGGTGCCTAAGAAGAGCAAGGTGACGTGCCTCAATGACTATCGACCTGTGGCACTAACGCCTGTGGTGATGAAGTGCTTCGAGAGGTTGATCATGGCGCAAATCAACTCCTACCTCGACAAAAACCTGGACCCACTGCAGTTCGCTTACCGCCACAACAGATCAACGGTGGACGCGATCTCGCTGGCCCTCCACTCTGCTCTGGACCACTTGGACAACAAAAACTCATATGTCAGGCTGTTATTCATTGACTACAGCTCGGCATTTAACACAATCATCCCCTCCAAGCTGGTTACCAAACTTGTAGAACTGGGTCTTTGCGCATCCCTCTGCAATTGGATCCTCGACTTCCTCATCCACAGACCACAGTCTGTTCGTATTGGTGGAAATGTGTCAGACTCGATAACAATCAGCACGGGAGCACCTCAGGGCTGCGTGCTCAGCCCCCTGCTGTACTCTATACTCATGACTGCGTAGCCGGTCATAGCGCGAACTCCATCATCAAGTTCGCTGACGACACCACTGTTGTGGGACGTATCACTGATGGGGATGAGTCCGAGTATAGAAGAGAGATCAAGCAACTGTCCATATGGTGCCAGCACAACAACCTGGCCCTCAACACCAGCAAAACCAAGGAACTGATTGTGGACTTTGGAAGGAGTAGGATGGGGACCCACAGTCCTGTTTATATCAACGGGTCGATGGTTGAAAGGGTCAAGAGCTTCAAATTCCTGGGCGTGCACATCTGTGAAGATCTTTCCTGGTCTGAGAACACAGATGCAATTATTAAGAAAGCTCATCAGCGCCTCTACTTCCTGAGAAGATTACGGAGAGTTGGTCTGTCAAGGAAAACTCTCTCTAACTTCTACAGGTGTACAGTAGAGAGCTTGCTGACTGGTTGCATCGTGGCTTGGTTCGGCAACTTGAGCGCCCTGGAGAGGAAAAGACTACAAAAAGTAGTAAACACTGCCCAGTCCATCATCGGCTCTGACCTTCCTTCCATCGAGGGGATTTATCACAGTCGCTGCCTCAAAAAGGCTGGCAGCATCATCAAGGACCCACACCACCCTGGCCACACACTCATCTCCCTGCTACCTTCAGGTAGAAGGTACAGGAGCCTGAAGACTGCAACAACCCGGTTTAGGAATAGCAACTTCCCCACAGCCATCAGGCTATTAAACCTGGCTCGGAACTCGGAACATTAATATCCCTCCAACTGTTATTTGCACTTTATTAATTTATTAATTCATGGGTGTATTTATGTATAGAATTGTAGTCAATGCCTTCTATGTTCTGTTGTGCTATGCAAAGAAAGATTTTCATTGTCCTGTCAGGGACACATGACAATAAACTCTTTTGACTTGACTTTGACTTTGACTTTGATAACATTCACAATCCCCGGTAGGTACATAATCGTCGCAAGCAATTAACAATGACAATTTAGAGTAATGATTAATAAAACGATAGAGCCATAGTATTCCAACGTTCATCAAGGCAACTGAATGTCCAGCATCTCCCATTTACTTCATTGTACCCATGCATGTCACTGTCAACCTTATGGATATTTCAATTTCTTGGGAAATGTGGGTAGCAAGGTCGGAGATATTGGTAGTCTCATCGGGGATATAAGTGCAACACTCACAGTTTATGATAGCATAGGTGCCTCTGGGGACAACACTCTTCTTATTATAATACAGGTCCCACTTTTGTTGATCTTTATGATCAATACTTATTTCATAGTAAGAAAGTTTTTTTTAATATACAATAGTTGTAAAACAGTTAACACGATTTCATACAAAGATTATCAAGAATTGAGAATGGAACTGTCAACTATCTTCATCCAGAGCTTATATAAAAAATGAATAATAATAATCAATTCTAAGAATTCATACTTTCAGTCTGTTGCCGTAAACGCTTATACAAATTTCCCCTTTAATTGCTTCGTGCCATTTATCCATGACTGTGGGATCTGCAGATTAGTTTTTAGCTTCTTTAAGAGATTAACATCCATAAGTTTAATGTTACAAGATACCATGAACTAAAAGCATTATGTGTCTGATTGTAATTTGGTTTTGAATCTGTCCTTGAACTCTTAAGGGGTTATGGCACAAACCCAAAATCCTAATCAGATAAGGAAGCTTGTTTACCTTACAGCAGCTAGTCTCACTGTTTAACATTCTATAATTGTAGCCCTTTGCTGTTACAGCGCGTAAACAGGCTGGCATCTTATTCCACCACTGCTGGCAAAGCTACAGGACAATAGGCTACCGGTCTTTATGCAGGGATATGGGGTAAAAGACTGAACATAGGTCAATTACTGTAAAGGTGTCGGCTTCTGTCGTTATAGATGACAGAATAATACGTCATGATCCCACATGATTCTTATGCTTTGTCCATAGTTTGTAGGGTACTTGGACCAGAGCCACGGTAGGCAGATCCTCAGTAGGCAGCTGTTGCTTTTCATAGTATCCCATTCCTTTCTGACCCATGTGATCTTTCCTTCTGTGTCATTGGCAACTTTAAAACATGAATTGTCTGTTCGTTCCTCAGCCATTTATCACTTTTCCTACTTATTTCGCTGTTGGTGGAGGTCGAGCAGTTAGACTAAGTGTGACTCAGAGGTGTCTCTTATTTAAAAACAATCCCTTTGGTTTTATTCCTAATCCCGAGACCCCAAACAACAAATAAGGGGACACTGTTAATTGTTCAAGTTTATTCAACCAAGGGGAGACTCGTTCCAAATATCCGGGATTAGGGAGGCATGTCTATGAATCAGTGCAGTGCGTTCGCTTTTGTTCATGACTGGTTTTAACAAGATACTGTTAACACGGGCCTTTTTTTATTTGTGTGTATGGCCTCCTTCTACCTCCAGTCTTGCAGGAGGAGATCCAAGTTCATACTTCCTTTTCCCAGTTTCCAATTATTTCGCAATAAGTTACGTGTATCTAACGAGGATTATTGTCGACCTTCACTGTAGGTAGGTGTAGTCAGTAGTACTGGGAAGGGGCAAATAGAGAGCTGTCCTGACCTACCATCTACCTCATTGGAGACCCTCGGACTCTAATTAATTGAGCTTTACTGGCTTTTATCTTGCACTAAACGTTACTTCCTTTATCTTGAATCTGTGCATGATGGAGGGCTTGATTGTAATCATGTATAATCTTTCCACTGACTAGATAGCATGCAGCAACAATGTTTTTCACTCTACCTCGGTACACGTGACAATAAGCTGAACTGAACTGAACTGAACTAAACTAAACTAAACCACACTACTCATGAGAAGTGTAAGTTACATATTCAGCTAGAAGAATGGAAACTTATCAGAAGTGTGTGTGGTAGGTTGGAGAGTTGTATTGGTCAGTAATTTATGCCTTCTGCATATGCTCTGCAAGCTGAATACATCCGCCACATGCAAGTCTTGAATGTGGTTTGAAGGTTGTACAATGTACTGCTGAATCAGAAGATTTCCGTTGCGTAATCTTATAAATTTCATTTACAAATTTTATTTTTCTTAACCAGCTTGGATTGCAAAGAACAAGTGCAATCAAGTAATGGGATGGTGGTGTTGGCTGGAGTCCAACGGCAGTATCCGGCCTTACTAATTCTCAGGCATTACACTGGGAATTCAACCCCACATCATTCATCAAGTCAGAACTGGCACAGGATCCATGGTGGGCTTTGTGCATGAAAGATTTATGAGCAGCAAGGACATCATTTTATTTTTCTTATGATTTTGGTTCGCATTAATGTTTTTAATTATTTATGAAATCCGTGTGCTTATATATTTATATTGTAAATTATAATTTCAAAGAATAATTCACCAGTTATAAGATTTTTTCCAGGTGTTTTTAAAACATCAGCCTCTAACTAAAGAGTAGTTTGTAAATAATGTGTTGTAAACTGACTTTGCTGATGTATTTCAGGTAGCTGATTTAATTGGAGCCATTTATTTGACTGTAGCACCTTGCCCTGAAGATTTCTATGAATTCCAAAGATGTGAAAAAAAAACTGCTGAAATCGATGATGTTATTTGCAGAAGGCAAATAACCCAGCATTATGAATGGTGATTTCTCTAATTTCAAGTACTCTTGTATTCCCTCTCCGCCCCTCTCTTCCTTTTTCCCCAGCGCTAGTCCTACCAGTTCTACTGTTCGCATCCTTTCATCCCTATTGTTGTCAGACCTTCCCCAGTCAAAAATGGGCCGTTATGGGCTCCACCCTTCCTAAGGACATCTGTTACTGGCCTTGATTTGCTCTGGGTTTCTCACCTCCAGTACATTCCCCCACCCCCGACCCTACTTTCAGTCTGATGAAGGGTTCCAACCTGAAACGTCGCCTATTCTTTTTTTCCAGAGATGCTGCCTGACCCACTGAGGTACTCCAGCATTTTGTGTCTATCTTTAGTTTGCTTATAACTGGGACTATCAGTGTGCTTACTGGACTGGTCATTCATTGTATTCCATAGTATTTAAAATATACAGTTTATGGCAAGGCCCTTAACACCATTGATGCAATGGAGGATCTTGGGACCAAGTCCACTACTCCCTGCAATTGGCAGTCCAAGTAGATAGAGTGGTAAATAAGTTGTACGCTTGCCTTCACTGGTCGGGGAATCGAGTATAAGAAACAAGAAGAGTTAGGAAGTCATGTTGCATTATGATAGGGCTTTGGTTAGACCGCATTTGGACTATTGTGTGTATTTCTGGTTGCCCCCTTACAGGAAGGACATGGGGCTTTGTAAAATGTGCAGAAGAGGTTCACCAGAAACTTGTTTGGATTAGAAGATATTTCCAATAAGGAGACAAACTTGGAATGTTTTTTTTTCTGGAATGTTAGAACTAGACAAGAGACCTGATAGAAGTATATAAAATAATGAGAGGCGTGGACAGGGTTTTTCAGAACCATTTTCCCAGGGTAAAGACTGGAGGGCAGAGGGAAGGGAAAATGTAAGGGAGATGTGTGGGGCAAGTTTGCTAACATAGAGTGATGGGTGTCTGGAACGAGCTGCCGGGGGTGGTGGTGGAAGCAGACATGATAGTGACATGTAAGAATCTTTTAGATAGGAACATAGATATGCAGGGAACGGAGGGATGTGGACATGTGCAGGTAGAGGAGATTAGCTGAACTTGATACCATTTCCGGCACAGACATTGTGGGCCAAATACCCTGTTCCTGTGCCGCATTGTTTTAGGTTCCATCTGCAGCCCAATTGGCAACTAGTCTTTGGCACTGGACCCTCTGCGGCAAAGGCTTGGCAAGATACAACCTCTACACCGGACACAGGGATGTGTGGCTGTTAGTTTAACTGATCCTGTTTGGCACAGGCATCGTGAGCTGAAGATCCTGTTCCTGGTGCTGCACAGTTATATGTTCCATGTTCCATCTGCAGCCCAATTGCCAACTGGTCTTTGGCACTAGACTCAATGTTGCAGAGTGTTGCCAATATACAGCCTCCACAAGGGATGTGTAGCTGAGCATAAACCACAGGCAGAGACTTTAGGTAAGGCACGTGAGTCAGCATGGTCAGTTCCAATCTCATATAAATTTCCTTAAACTTGAAAATAAACTAATTTTAGCCTACTCCCAACAGCCTGATGAATGGTCCTGGCCCAAACCATCGCCTGCCACTCTCCCTCCACATATGCTGCCTGACCTGCTGCTTTCCTCCAGCTCTATGTGTTTTGTTCAAGATTCCAGCATCTGCAGTTCATTTTCTCTCCATTTTACTGTCTCACTACAATATCTCCGCAGAATGTGCTTACTTTGAAGAGGTTGTCCTCCTCTCTGTTATAAGGCAACTGAACCATCCTACGAACAACCAGAGGGTGGTCTTGAGCTACTATCTACCACATTAAAGATACTCAGGCTATCTTTTATTAGATTTTACTAGTCCTTATCTTACAATAAACGTTATTCGATAGTTAGAGGTGCAGACGGCAGATTCTGCGGAAATAGGCGGGACTCCAGGAAGGTGTGCTGCCTCCCCGCTGCCACGGATCAGGATGTCTCAGACCAACTTCAGGACATTCTTGAGAGGGAAGGTGAAGAGCCGGAGGTAGTTGTAGGCACAAATGACGTGGGTAAGAAGAGGTAGGACTTTCTGCAACGTGAGTATAGAAAACTAGGGTGGTTATCTCTGGGTTGCTTTCAGTACCTCGTGCTAGTGAGGGCAGGAACAGGAAGATAGGGGATCTGAATGTGTGGCTGAGGAGTTGGTGCAAGGGGCAGTGATTTAGATTTCTAGACCACTGGAATCTCTTCTGGAGTCGGGGTGACCTGTACAAAAGGGGCAGGTTGCACCTTAGTTGGAGGGGGACCAACCTTCTGGCAGGCAGGTTTGCTAGTTCTACATGGGTGGGTTTAAACTAAACAGTGGGGGGGGGGGGGGGGGTAGAGTCAACAATGTGGAAGCGTGTTGCAGTGGTGCAGTTAACGGGAAATGTAGGAAAGGTCACGTTTAAACAAACAGGACAGGGGGATGGGACCCAATGCAAGGAGACAAAGGGCCATAAAAGGAGGACAGAAGCAATAGGTAGAAGGGAGATAAAAAAATAAACCTGAAAGGTTTGTACCTTAGTGCAAGGAGCAATAAGGTGGTTGAATTGAATGCGCAGTTAGTAATTAAGGAATATGATATAGTTAGAATTACGGCGACATGGCCCCAGTGTGACCAAGGCTGGGGGCTAAACATGCAGGGGTATTCGATATTCAGGAAGGATAGGCAGAAAGGAAGCGGAGGTGTGGTGGCATTGCTGGTTAAAGAGGAGATTAATGCAATGCAATAGTAAGGAGAGACATTAGCTTAGATGCTATAGAATCGGTATGGGTAGAACTGCGAAATAGCCAAGGGCGGAAAACACTTGTTGGAGTGGTATACAGACCAACAAACATCAGTAGGGAGGTTGGGGATAGCATCAAGCAGGAAATTAGGGATGCATGTAGCGAAGGCACAGCAGTTATCATGGGTGGCTTTAATCTACATATAGATTGGGCCAACCAAATTGGTAACAGTGCTCAGGAGGGGGATTTCCTGGAATGGATACAAGATGTTTTTTTATGTGGAGGAACTGACTAGAAGGCAGGCCATCCTAGACTGGATATTGTGTAATGAGGAATGATTAGTTAGCGATCTTGTTGTGCAAAGCCCCTTGGGCAATAGTGACCATAATATGGTGGAATTCTGCATGAGAATGGAGAGTGACACAGTTAATTCAGAGGCTAGGTTCCTGAACTTAATGAAAAGAGTTTGAAGGTATGAGACGGGAATTGACTAGGATAGACTGTCAAATTATACTTAAAGGGTTGACGGTGGAGATGCAATGGAAAAGATTTAAAGACGGCATGGATGAATTCCAAAAATTGTTCATCCCTGTCTGGCGAAAAAATTAAACGGGGAAGGCGGTTCAACCGTGGCTAACGAGGGAAATCAAGGATCGTGTTAAATCCAAGGAAGAGGCATATACATTGGCCAGAGGAAGCAGCAAACTGGAAGACTGGGAGAAATGTATAAACTGACTGTAAAAGCGTCTTTAGATATGTAAGGCAGGTCAGTCTGAAGAAGGGTTTCGGCCTGAAACGTTGCCTATTTCCTTCGCTCCATAGATGCTGCTGCACCCGCTGAGTTTCTCCAGCATTTTTGTGTACCAGCCTTACATCGGTGGTGGGGAAGATGCTTGAGTCGATTATTAAAGATGTTATAGCAGCGCATTTGGAAAGCAGTGACAGGATCAGAAAGTGAGCATAGATTTATGAAGGGGAAATCATGCTTGACTATTCTTTTGGAATTTTCTGAGGATGTAACAAGTAGAATGGATAAGGGAAAGCCAGCGGATGTGGTGTATCTGGACTTTCAGAAAGCCTTTGACAAGGATCCATTCAAGAGATTAGTGTTCAAAATGCGCACATGGTATTGGGGGTAGAGTATTGACATGGATAGAGAACTGGTTGGCAGACAGGAAGCAGAGTAGGAATTAATGGGTCCTTTTCAGAATGGCAGGCAGTGACTAGTGTGGTGACGCAAGGCTCGGTGCTGGGATCCCAGATATTTACAATATATATTAACGATTTAGACAAGGGAATTAAATGTGACATCTCCAAGTTTGCGGATGACACAAAGCTGTGTCTGTGTAAGCTGTGTGCAGGATGCTTGCTATGAGGCTGCAGGGATAGATTGGGTGAGTGGGCACATGCATGGCAGATGAAGTATAATGTGGCTAAATGTGAGGTTATCCATTTTGGTGGCAAAAACAGGAGGGCAGATTATTATCTGAATGGTGTCAGATTAGGAAAAGTGGAGGTGCAACGAGACCTGGGTGTGCTTGTACGTCAGTCACTGAAAGTAAGCATGCGGGTACAGCAGGCAGTGAAGAAAGCTAGTGACATGTTGACCTTCATTGCAAGAGGAATTGAATTTAGGAGCAAGGAGGTCGTACTGCAGTTGTACAGAGCCCTGGTGAGACTGCACCTGGAGTATTGTGTGCAATTTTGGTCTCCTAATTTGAGGAAGGATATTCTTACTATTGAAGGAGTGCAGCATAGGTTTACCAGGTTAATTCCCGTGATGGCATATGATGAAAGAACGGATCCACTGGGTTTGTATTGACAGGAATTTAGAAGGATAAGAGGAGATCTTATAGAAACATATAAAATTCTTAAAAGATTGGATAGGTTAGATGCAGGAAAAATGTTCCCAATGTTGGGGGAGTCCAGAACCAGGGGTCACAGTTTAAGAATAAGGGGTAGGCCATTTAGGACTGAGATGAGGAAAAACATTTTCACCCAGAGAGTTGTGAATTGTTGGATTTTCTGCCACAGAAGGCAGTGGAGTACAATTCACTGGATGTTTTCAAGAGGGATTTAGATTTAGCTCTTGGGGCTGAAGGAATCAAGGGATATGGGGAAAAAGCTGGAACGGGATACTGATTTAGATGATCAGCCATGATCATATTGAATGGAGGTGCTGGATCGAAGGGCTGAATGGCTTACTCCTGCACCTATTTTTCTTTGTTTCTATGTTTCTATTAATTAATCATGTATCGAAACACTATGGGTGACTCCATTGTAATCATGTGTAGTCTTTCCTCTCTGACAGACATTTTGCTCCTCACCTGTAGTCCTAACCGATACCCTTTTGTCACCTGTACCACCCGTTTGCCAATCAAAAACCTCCCTCACCTGCATCCACCTATCGAATGCCAGGCTTTGACGCAGCGGTAGAGTTGCTGCCTTACAGCGCCAGAGACACAGGTTCGATCCTGACTACGGGTGCTGACTGTACGGAGTTTCTACATTCTCTCCGTGACCGCGTGGGTTTTCTCCGGGTGCTCCGATTTCCTCCCACACTCCTAAGACTGACAGGTTTGTAGGTTAATTGACTTCAGTAAAAATCGTAAATTGTCCTGAATGTGTAGGATAGTGTTAGTGTGCAGATGATCACTGGATGGCGCGGACTCGGTGGGTCGAAGGGTCTGTTTCCGTGCTGGATCTCAAAACCAAATTAAACTAAGTGAAACTCTGCCTCTTTCTTTGAGCTTTCTCCTATCTGCTACATTCAGTCTGAAGATGAACCCTGACCTGAAATGTCATCTGTCCATCAATGCTACCTGACCTACTGACTTCCACCAGCACTTTGTGTTTTCCTTGAACATATGAAGCCAGTTCACTGAAAGTTTAGCAGGTAGAAATAACCTAAGCTTTATTCGGCAACTTACTTTCAAATTCTTAGTTCAGTACCTACAAAGGGGAACAAAATATGCTGTATCCTCAATCACACAACTTCAACAACAAACTGAAAGGAAATCGTCTTTTTTTTCCACCGTTAGAGCCAGCATTAAAATTCCCTTGTCCACTCACGGACTGTCAGAAATAAATTCTGGGCAGTGTGCCCATGTATTCCTGCCCATTGCAGTTAACAAAGACAGAGCCTGCACTGTGTATATTTAAAAACTATTGGTGAAGGTGATGATTGATCTATGGGAGTAAGACTATGTTTGAGTTTAGGGCGTTTTTCACTTCCAAAAGAAGATATTAACATTTGTCACTTTACAGAATGTGTCTTTGCAAATTAAAGCATTCATTTATTCGAAAGACAGCTTCAATTATTTTCAAAGAAAACAAACTTCTGCGTAAGGCAACAGCTGGAAGGAAGTAAAAGGTAGCAAAAGACATATTTCAGCATGTTGGAAATAGCAGCTGTTCGGGCAAATGCTAAATAATTAGTTTAGAGATGCAGCATAGAAACAGGCCCCTCGGCCCACCGAGTCCACGCCGACCATCGATCACTCGTAGACACTAGTTCTATGTTATCCCACTTTTGCATCCACTCCCTACACACTAGGGGCAATTTACAGAGGCCATTTAACCTACAAACCGGGGTCAAGGAAAGGGCGTTCACATCGCAGCCCTGTTTCCACCAATCTTTCCACCACCACGCACAAGAAGCGACAAGACAGACGTATGCAAATGCTGAGATGTGTATTCAGCTCTGGCTGAACAACTTCTAATCTTGTGTGTGGACTTGATAAGAAGAACCTACAAACCCACACATCTTTGGGATGTGGATGGAAACCGGAGCACCCGGAGGAAATCCACGCGGTGACAGGGATTTTCTGTGATTCTCTGTGATTCTGTGAATTTTCTGTGATTCTAAACCTAACAGTTTGTACATCAAAGACTAAACCTCATCTAGGGGAACCGCATTGAAACTTACTGAATAGTGAAAGGCCTGGACAGAGTGAATGTGGAGAGGATGTTTCCACTATTGGGAGAGTCTAGGACCAGAGGCCATAGACTCAGAATAAAAGGGCGTACCTTTAGCAAGAAGATGAGGAGGAATTTCTTTAGTCAGAGGGTGGTGAACTGTGGAATTCATTGCCACAGAATGCTGTGGAGGCCAGGTCAATGGATAACCATATAACCATATAACAATTACAGCACGGAAACGGGCACTCTCGGCCCTTCCAGTCCATGCCGACCATTTATTTTCCCCTAGTCCCATCTAGCTGCACTCAGACCATACCCCTTCATTCCCTTCCCGTCCATATACTAATTCACTTTACTTTTAAATGTTAAAATCGATCCTGCCTCCACCACTTCTGCTGGAAGCTCATTCCACACAGCCACCACTCTCTGAGTAAAGAGGTTCCTCCTCATGTTACCCCTAAACTTCTGTCCCTTAATTCTCATGTCATGCCCTCTTGTTTGAATCTTCCCTACCCTCAATGGGAAAAGCTTATCCACGTCAACTCTGTCTATCCCTTTCATCATTTTAAAGACCTCAATCAAGTCCCCCCTTAACCTTCTGCGCTCCAAAGAATAAACATAGAAACATAGAAACATAGAAAATAGGTGCAGGAGTAGGCCATTCGGCCCTTCGAGCCTGCACCGCCATTCAATGTGATCATGGCTGATCATCCAACTCAGTATCCCGTACCTGCCTTCTCTCCATACCCCCTGATCCCTTTAGCCACAAGTGCCACATCTAACGCCCTCTTAAATATAGCCAATGAACTGGCCTCAACTACCTTCTGTGGCAGAGAATTCCAGAGACTCACCACTCTCTGTGTAAAGAATGTTTTCCTCATTTCGGTCCTAAAGGAATTCCCCCTTATCCTTAGACTGTGACCCCTTGTTCTGGACTCCCCCAACATCGGGAACAATCTTCCAGCATCTAGCTAAAGACCTAACTTGTTCAACCTTTCTCTGTAACTTAGTTGCTGGAACCCAGGCAACATTCTAGTAAATCTCCTCTGTACTCCCTCTATTTTGTTGACATCCTTCCTATAATTAGGCGACCAAAATTGTACACCATACTCCAGAATTGGTCTTACCAATGCCTTGTACAATTTTAACATTACTTCCCTAGTCCTATATTCAATGCTCTGATTTATAAAGCACACCAAAAGCTTTCTTTACCACCCTATCTACATGTGATTCCACCTTCAGGGAACTATGCACAGTTATTCCTAGTGATCCCTCTTTTCTACAGCATTCCTTAATTTCCTACCATTTACCATGTACGTCCTATTTTGATTTGTCCTGCCAAGATGTAGCACTTCACACTTATCAGCATTAAACTCCATCTGCCATCTTTCAACCCACTTTTCCAAATGGCCCAAATCTCTCTGTAGACTTTGAAAATCTACTTCATTATCCACAACACCACCTATCTTAGTATCATCTGCAAACTTACTTATCCAATTTTCCACCCCATCATCCAGATCATTGATGTACATGACAAACAACAGTGGACCCAACACAGATCCCTGAAGCACCCCACTGGTCACTGGCTTCCAACCTGACAAACAGCCATCCACCATTACTCTCTGGCATCTCCCATTCAGCCACTGTTGAATCCATCTTGCTACTCCGCCATTAGCACCCAATGATTGAACCTTCTTAACCAACCTTCCATGGGGAACCTTGTCAAAGGCCTTACTGAAATCCATATAGACAACATCCACTGCTTTACCCTCATCAATTTCCCTAGTAACCTCTTCAAAAAATTCAAGAAGGTTTGTCAAACATGACCTTCCAGGCACAAATCCATGTTGACTGTTCTTGATCAGACCCTGTTTATCCAGATGCTTATATATATTATCTCTAAGTTTCCTTTCCATTAATTTGCCCACCACTGGCGTCAAACTAACAGATCTATAATTGCTAGGCTTATTCTTTGAACCCTTTTTAAACAATGGAACAACATGCGCAGTACGCCAATCCTCCAGCACATTTCTAATGACATTTGAAATATTTCCGTCATAGCTCCTGCTACATCTACACTAACTTCCCTCAATGTCCTAGGGAATAACCTGTCAGGACCTGGAGACTTATCCACTTTTATATTTTTCAAAAGTGTCAGTACTTCCTCCTCTTTGAATCTCATAGTTTCCATAGCTACTCTACTTTTTTCCCCTTACCTCACAGAGTTCAATATCCTTCTCCTTGGTGAATACCGAAGAAAAGAAATTGTTCAATATCTCCCCCATCTCTTTTGGCTCTGCAGATAGCTGTCCATTCTGGCTCTCTAATGGTCCATTCTGGCTCTCTAATGGTCCAATGAATAAGCTGGAAATTGGCAGATTCTTTATTAGGAACGGTGTCATGGGTTATGGAGAATGGGGTTGAGAGGGAAAGATAGATTGTCATTAGTTCATAAGTTCTAGGAGGTGAATTAGGCCATTCGGCCTATCATGACTTCTCTGCCTCCTCCTCCATCAAGTCGCTTGATGGGCCGAATGTCCTAATTCTGCTCCTAGAACTTACAAACTTATCTATGGAGCTACCCAAATAAAATGTTGCTCAACAAAGCATGTCAAGTTGCCATTAAGAGGTTTCTGGTTTCAATTGCACAAATCACAGATGGCTTTAGGTATCTATTTCCTCAGGTGCAAAACAAAGTTGACTGACATTCACAAGAACGACCCTTTAGAGACATTTCATGTAGAGGGACTTTTCGAATCCCAGCAGCGAGATTTGCAATTCCTGATGTTTTAAATTGAAAATGGCATGGGGTACTCAATGCTGGGGGTCAGGAATATAAGGTGGTGAAGCAGCAAAGCCGGGGGAGAAGGAACACAAACCAAAGAATTCGATCACACTTTAACATGTCATTAAAATGAAATTCATCTGAAATTCAAGTCGATGCCTTGTGTAATGATTGGTTTTTAAACCCACTGTTATATTTTTAGAAATATGACAGTAATCACATCAAGGGCTTTAACAAGCTATAAATCTTGAAATGCCCACAAACTGAAAAAGGCACAACCTCGTCAACTAAGTCTGTGCCAAAATTGAGATTCCTTCAAACAGATTCCCTTCAGGATTTTGGATCTCCTGCACGTTACCTTTGGCACTTTAATACATTCCATGCATGTGTAGCGGCACCATACGTGGCGAATAAAGAATAGACATCAGGTTGGTGCAAGTGGTTCTTTATTCTGTTGTCACACATATAGTGGGTGCGCTAACTATATGTAGAGTTGTTGTAGCTGAGCGAGGTTGTGCCCTCGGGCTCAGCTACCGGTAAACTCCTGGTGGGTCTCGTGGTGAGAGAGCTTATGTACCAGGACACTCCCTCTGCCCATGACGTCGTGTGCCCGCCCTCTCCTGACGAGGGTTCGAGCTTAAGTGGCTGACGCCACACATGTAAAGTTCCAGACCACATTGTGAGATGGATTTGTGGCAAAAATAAGTTATTCTAGGGAATATTTTGATATCTTTGTAGAATTATGAATGTAAGGTTAATGTAATGCCTCATAATCTTTGGATATCAAAAAATATTTCATTCCATTGTCCATTTTAACTCATTATCCAGCATTTGGTACAAGTGCTGCTTCTAGGTTTCTATGGAGTTGTTTACAAACAAAATTCTAAATCATAATTGTTATATGTTTTGTGATCTAATGACAATACTGAATTTCTGTGTTTTTTAAATGTATTCCATTTTAATACCAATGCTCAATTTTGCTTTAAATTGTACCTTACTCTAAGTAACTAATTAAATGAATGTAAAGAAATATATTCACATTGTCATTGGCATTCCTCAATTTTCATGATCTTCACAGAACGTTAACTTCCAGTTATGTTTGGTTCCATTTTAAAATCATGCCATGAGCTATTAAAATAGATCAAATATTTAATTGATTGAAAGATACAGCAGAAACACAGGTACTTTGGCCCACTGAGTCCCCACCAACCATTCATCGCCCATTCATATTCGTTTTATGGTATCCCACTTTCTCATCCATTCCTGACACACTAGGGGCTATTTGCAGAGGACAATTAATCGACAAACCTGCACGTCTTTGAGTCATGGGAGAAAACCCAAATGGTCACACGTAGAATGTGCAATCTCCACACAGACCGCACCTGAGACCATATGGGCCAAATGCACGCAAATGGAACTAGCCCTGTATGGACAACTGATTTGGTCAACATGGACAACATGGGTCTGTTTCCATGCTCTACACTTCTATGGCTCATTGACTCTAGCTCTTACCTGTTAAAGTAATCCTCAATGCTCATGCAATGAGGTCTAACAATGTCATAAAAATGAACGAGTTTAGACTTTTAGAGTATAGACTTTAGAGATACAGTGCAGAAACAGGCCCTCAGCCCACCAAAATGTGCTGACCAGCGATCACCCCATACACCAGCATTATACTACACACTAGGAACAAATACCAAAGCCAATTAACCTACAAACCTGGATGTCTTATTTTTAGTGTGGGAGGGAACTGGAGCACCTGGAGATAACCCACATGGTCTCATGGAGAATGTACAAATTCCGTACAGACAGCACCCATAGTTAGGTTTGAACCCGAGTCCCTGCCATGTAAGGCAGCAACTCTACTGCTGTGCTATGGTGCCAAGGTGGTCAACTGCCTTCAGAGTCAGGTGGTGTACATGCCCCAGTCTGTATCAATGATGCTGAAGTGGACAGTTCAATTTCAAGTTTAAGTTTACATTTATTGTCACATGCACCAATTGGTGCAGTGAAATTTGGGTTACCATACTCCCAGGACTCTGCGATGTTGAAGTCAGCGCCGCCCACGGCTGGAAGCTCCTCAAACCATAGCTGCACGATGTTGAAGCAGCAGGCCCAACACTCCGGAGCTTCAAACGGCGATCCCAAGTAAGGCATCGCCCGCTCCGCGATGAATCCATTGCTGTGCCGCCGCTGAAGCTCTGGTCGGTCTCCAGCAGAAAAGGCCGCGGCAATCCAGTTGGTAGGCCGCGAGGGGGGGTGGAGCGAAGACGCAACTCGGAGAATATTCGCATCTTCACCAGGAAGTGACTGAGAAACGGTTTCCCCCTTACCCTCCCCACCTCCCCCACATAAAAATACCAAGAAACCTCCAAAACATACTTTTTAAATAGACTAAAAATAACAAAAAGTTGGAAAAACAGACAGACTGCAGGCAGAGGCTGTCATAATATGGCACCCCTAGTGGCCGATGGTCAAGAGTTACAAGTTCCCAGGAATAAATATCACCACCAACTTTCCACTATGGCCAAGAAAGGACACCAATGCCTCTCCTTCCTCAGAAGATGAGTAAAGCTCAGCATGACTCCAACAATTCTTAATACCATCTACAGGTGTACCATAGAAAGCATCCTATCTGGATGCTGCAAATAAATTGGCTGAGAGACACACCAAAGTATTTGGATAATGAATACATTCATATGATGAGTCTGTTCAACAAGGACCTGAACTAGTGTAATTAATGCTCACTATATTTAGCTTATATTATAATATTATATTATAATAATATTTAGATTAGATTATAATAATATAAATTATAATATAATATAAATAATATTATAAAATATTTTAATATGTCAAATATCTATATTAGTAAAAGTAAGATCTTGACCGCTTTTGACGCACTGCAATTTGATTGCCGAGGGAATGCTGCCACTTACGGTCGTCATTTTTGGCCACCTCGCTCAGAGCCCCCCTCCGCCAGACTGGACCAGAGGGTTTTACCCATCGATTAAAAATCAGAGAGATATTAATGTTTTTATAAAATTTGCCATTCTCTCTGCTGCCCCTGCTGGTGGGAGGGGGGAAGGGACTATAAAACCCAGAAGTGATGTGCCTCACTCAGTCTCTGCTAGATGGAGGAAGCCAGAGGGTCACGTCTCTCTGAGCTCTGAATAACACTGAGCACATGGCTACTCAACTGTGAGTGCCCTTAATGTGGTTTGCAAATGAAAATATGGTTGGTTTGAAGTAAAAAGGCACTGCAAATGGTTGTTTGGGGGATTTGGGTTGAAGTAAAAAGGCACTGCATGCAAATGGTTGTTTGGGGGGACTTTGGTTTTAAGTAAAAAGGCACTGCATGCAAATGGTTGTTTGGGGGGGGGGGGTTGGGTTGAAGTGAAAAGGCACTGAAAAGTGTTGTTAGGGGTTTTGGGTTGAAGTGAAAAGGCACTGCAGATGGTTGTTTGTCTAAACTTGATAACTTCCTGTTTGCACTATATTGATTTTAGATAAAATCACTTACGGCTGTGATTTTTGGCCATCTTACTCAGTCCCCCTCTGCTCATCAGGTGCAGAGGATTGTTCCCATCAATGAAAAACAAAAGTGTTATTAGTGTTTAAAACATGTTGAGAATATCTCTCCTGTCAATTACACTATGAAGGCTACATCTTTTCCGGTGGGAGGGGGAGGGAAGAGTGGGTGGGGCTCAGACTCTGCATGATGCGGGAGGGAGAGGTCACAACTCTGTCTGAGCTGTGAATCAACTGAACACACTGACTGTCTACTGAACTGTGCGTGTGGTGTTTTGTGTGGTTTTATGGTGGTTTTTATGGTGATTTCACCCTGCTTGAAATAGTATGAAACTGCATTTGAATATGGTGGCCTTGCACCCTGCATGAAATAGTATGAAACTGCATTTGAATGTGGTGTTGTTGCACCCTGCATGAAATCGTATGAAACTGCATTTGAATTTGGTGGCCTTGCACTCTCCTTGAAATGGTATGAAACTGCACTTAAATTCGGTGGTCTTGCACCCTGCTTGAAGTGGTAGAAAACGGAACATGAATTTGGTGGCCTTGCACCCTGCTCGAAGAGGTATGAAACTGCACTTGAATTTGGTGGCCTTGCACCTGCTTGAAATGGTAGGAAAATGGATTTGAATTTGGTGGCCTTGCACTCTGCTTGAAATGGAATTTCATGGAATAGCCATGAGTCAACTGCCACCCCACCAGCCGTGAGTGAGCTGCCAGCACATCAGGCTTGAGGGACTGAGCTGCCACCCCAAGAATCCATTTGGCCCACAAGACTAGCCCTCTGGAGACCAGTAGTCCCTGCAGCCAACAACACCCATACCAGCATTCCGGAAAGCCCAACACCCCCCCCCCCCCCCCCCCCACTGGCCACCAATATTGGAATTAGTGGAGAGGTGGAATACTGCATTGGGGGACCAGCCCTCCCGTGTGAACATGGGACCCAACGGGTCCCACTTAGTCTAGTATATTATAAAATGATATTGTGATTCTGCCATACAAGGACCTGAACTAGTCATTAATGCTTAGATTATACTGCAGTATAATATTATAATAATTATCATTATATAAATATATTGTAACATTATTATTATCTTATAATAAGTTAGAAGTGGCAGAAAGATACAAGGAAATGTGCACAATATAGAAGGAACTCTTAAATTACAATGATATAGTCATAGATTAGGTGAACAATAATATTGTGTCAGGTGTTCGGTTTGTGGTACAGGACCACCACCGATTTTCCGGCAAAGTTAATTTGGACGAAATTACGAGTGCGCACTTGAAATCCTACCCGGAAGCCCCCCTGAAAATGTAGTATCTAGGCCGGGCAAGTTGGCCAATTTCTACCTCATCGGGTCTTCCGTGGCCAATAAACAGGTTAAATTTGCCACCGGGGCTCTGGAACTAGCAACGTCCACGGCCGGCTTTGGGGACGGTCTCGTGCCCCCCGCCCCCCAAGGCTACCTGACAAAATGAATAATACAGCAAGGCTCTATAACGAAGGATGCTGGAAAATCATTGGTGGACATGTATCTCAACCACTTACACAAACGTGATTATTATTTTCTGGAGACACAAGGAGCTACAGATGATGGAATCTTGAGCAAAACACAAAATGTTTGGGCATCTGAACAGATCAGGCAGTTACGTGTATGGAATGGATAGCTCTCTTCTCCAGCTTTCTCCTACCCAGTGCATTCAGTCTGAAGAAGAGTTCCGACTTGAAACATCGCCTGTTTATTCCATCGACAGATGCTGCCTAACCTATTGATTTAACAAAGCACTTTGTGATTATGGAGAGGATGCTTCCACTAGTGGGAGAGTCTAGGACCAGAGGCCATAACCGCAGAATAAAGGGACGTATCTTTAGAAAGAAGATGAGGAGGAATTTCTTTAGTCAGAGGGTGGTGAACCTGTGGAATTCATTGCCACAGACAGCTGTGATAGATTGATTGATCACAGATTGATTGATATATTCTTGATTAGTGTGGGTGTCAGAGGTTATGGGGAGAAGGGAGGAGAATGGGGTTGAGAGGGAGAGATAGAACAGCCATGATTAAATGGGCCAAATGGTCTAATTCTGCTCTTATAACATGTACTCATTTGCTTTCTTATTATTCTCTAGGTAAAGATCTAGTCATCGTATATCATTTCCTAAAAAAACAGCAATACTGGGTCGCCATTACCGAACCCGACAGATTATGCTATGAGAGGTGGGATTATCCATGATTCAGTTAATTTATAGGATAAATATCTTTCATCAAGAACATAAGATATATGGGGATATATGGGCAAAAACAAAACAAAGAGTTGGCAACTCTTTAAAAAAGATTTTTTATTAAATTGAAAACATCTAAAATGGTTCAGAATGGTGAAACAAAGAACTGCATATGTCGGTTTATAGAAAAGTCAGCCTGCATAAAGCATGCATGGCGATAAAGCATGAGAGAAGCAAGAATTACAGAGGGTGATAAGAGAAAGTGTATCTCACAGAACTCCCGTCAGAGGGAAAGGGAGAACTTCAAAGAAAGCATACCTTGAGGAGATTCCACAGTGGAGCAGTCAAAATATAGATGCTGGTTTACAGAAGGAGACACAAAGTACTGGAGTAACTCAGCAGGTCAGCCCCAATCCCTGAAGAACATATATAGGTGATATTTCAGGTTGGGAGCCTTCTTTAGATTGATGCTCTGGTAGGATATTTTCAAGAATATTTATTAATACAAATATGGTCCAACGATATTTGATCAATTAATTATTTCGCAGTTAAGTCTTCAGTATACTTAATGCCTGATCAGTTACAGTAAGTGACATCAGTGGCTGGGAAGCCTTGGAATGTAGCTTTAATATCAGACTGTACTTGGCATTGAGGCAGTGCTTACAGTACCGCCACTGTTTTCTTTCAATGCATCTAATAATGGTGTTCAGTTCAGTGAGCAGTGTGGCCTAGCAGCTGCTAGCAACTGTGAGCACAATGAATGTGGCCAGAAATGTCCATATCGGTGTTTCATAAGTACGCTGACACTTGGCAGCATTGCCTTCTGCTGTGGTCTTAATCTGACATTTGAAAAAAAGTTACAAGCTGCTGTTTAGACACTGAGGCGCCAATTTGGTTAAGCTTTTTCTCTATCTGAAACCCACAGCCAATACAACTCGTGTCACACCGATGGTTGTTAAAAGGTTGCTAGAGTTGTTCTGCTACAGATTAGATCCTATCTTTTAATGCTGATGTGACAATGTTACAAAATTTTGAGATTTTAAAAATCAAGTCTGCAATTTATCCCATCAGATAAAGCATAAAAAGAAGCTTAATTTGACACCTAATTCACTTTCATATCTTCAGTATTAAAAACGTTATGGCCATTTTCATACTCGGAAATTAGCATCTTGTTCCCCATTGCCTTTCCATTGACTTAACTCAAAAGCTGTGATCTAGGACAGTCAAAAGCCCATAACTTTCTTAAAAATTAAGAGAACAATGAAATTTTCAGTTATTATAGATTGAAGCATTCTGAAACAAATACGAAACAATCTTAGATGACCTGAAATTAAAGCATATAATTAGTTAGTTACCTAATTGTAGCTAATTACAAAATTCAATTACTAGATCTAAACATCTATCCATTTCTTAAGAAAAGATAAACATTTTTAAATTGCCTAAGTGTCCAAATAACATTCACACAATAATTCACAATATAACATGGTTTTTAAATCTAATTTTCATGAATTCATAGACCAAATGGAAGGAATTTAGTGTTTAATTCCCGTAAATTAATGGCCATTTAAATCAACTTGCGAGTGGGTTTTAGTGGAACGTTGCAGTTTGCGATGAATTTAACCCACAGTCGGCAGGAAAAACACTGCCAGTTCGTATATATTTTTTGTCCCCTTTTCGCACATGAAAATTTGATTAAAGGCTTCCTAAGAAGCACGTTTTTATGTAAAAATAAACTGTGTACCTTATTTTATCCCCTACGAAAAATCCTTCCCGTTGTCGGCGCTCACGGCTTTAGAAGATGATTTTTAAATTACTCTAGCTAATAAATGTTCTAACGTAGTTTAAAAATACCTTCATAAAACAAATGTCGGAGCGATTTCTCTTCAGCAACGAATTCCCCTGAGATGGATCGATTTGCCCTGTCTGGAGAAAAACAGCATTTTAAACCTACCCCACTCTGAAAAGCGCCAAAGTAGCGCACACGAGGAGTGATAGAACTGCAGCACCGCTCAAGGTAAGTTTTGTAACATATCTAGCTGATGCACCTTGGCCAACTCAACATTACAGTTAAAATGTTTGCAATGTTAACGATCTTTTCTGTGACAGTTAACTAAACCAGCACAATTAAAGATATAGAAAGCACTATTAAAATAATGAAAAAAGTAAGAAACCTCCAAATAATTTGAATTAGTACATGCGACTTAATTTGGGTCTGATGGATAAGTTACTCTGAAATGTACATTTTTTGATACAAAGACACAGTATGGAAACAAGCCCGAGTCCACGCCGCACATCGATCTCCCATTCACACTAGGCCTAAGTTATCCGAATTCCTCATCTACACACTACGGGCAATTTACAGAGGCTAATTAACCTACAGACACAGGTGTTTTTGGGAGGTGGGAGGAAACCGGAGCACCCGGAGGAAACCTACATGATCAAAGGGAGAATGTGAAAACTCCACAGAGGCAACACATGAGGTCAGGATTGAACATGGGTCGCTGGCGTTATGAGGTAGCAGCTCAACCATTGTGCCACCCACCAATTGAAAATGTTGATGTCTCCCTTAACATGACCAACAATTGAAAACCTTTATGTCGAAGGACGTGATGCCTGGGACCCTGGCCATTCCCTTTTCTTGCTTCTAACTTTGAGGATAAATTAGGGGAGTTTAATAGGCAGGATTAAGAGTTTCAAAGCTTAATAGGCCATATATCTAGACAGGAACAGTTCCCCCCGCACTGCTATCAGACCCCTGAACCAATCAACTCTTGCACATCCCATTCCTGGAGGAGCTGCAACTTAAACTTACTATTAATTCCACCACGAGAGGGGTTTATTCAAGAGTGCTTTATTGGCAAATGTCCCAAAAGGGAACGATGAAATTCTAACTTGCAGCAGCACAACACATATGTAAACATAGTACTCTGTAAAAGCCATAATAAGCAACATGCAAACAAAATAAAAGTCTATCCCAGACTATATCGTAGCATGTACAATTCATCAGGTTTACCTTTGTACTTTCTCTTAGACTTGTAAAGGCACATTGAAGGCACCAAGCCATCTTGGCCATCAATGCTGGACAGTATGCATCAACATTAAAAGCTACCTCAGTCAACAGGACAGTTAGCAGTAAACAAGGTAGCTCCTCGGTAATCTATATTACTAAAAGTCTGATCTTGACCGCTTTTGGCTCACTGTGCTGTGATTTCCGAGAGAACGCCGCCACCTATAGCCGTCATTTTTGGCCAGCTTGCTCAGAGCCCCCCTCCTCCTTCCTGGAGCAGAGAATTTTTCCCATCGATGAAAAATCAGAGAAATATTAATGTTTTTTTAAGAATTCCCCATTCTCTCTGCTGCCCCTGCTGGAGGGAGGGGGAGGGACTATAAAACCAGGAAATGGCGTGCCTCACTCAGTCTCTGCAAGATGGAGCAAGCCAGAGGGTCACGTCTCTCTGAGCTCTGAATAGCACTGAACACATGTCTACTCAACTGTGAGTGCCCTTAATGTGGTTTGAAAATGAAAATATGTTTGGTTTGAAGTAAAAAGGCACTGCCTGCAAATGTTTGTTTGGGGGCTTTGGCTTGAAGTTAAAAGGTACCACTGCAAATGGTGGCGTGGGTGCTTTGGCTTGAAGTTAAAAGGCACCACTGCAAATGGTGGCTTGGGTGCTTTGGCTAACTTCCTGTTTGCACTGTATATTGATTTTAGATAAAATGCTACCACTTACGGCTGTGATTTTTGGCCGTCTTCCTCAGTCCCCCTCCGCTCAGCAGGTGCAGAGGATTCTTCCCATCAATTAAAAATAAAGGTGTTATTAGTGTTTAAAAAATGTTGAGAATCTCTCGCCTGTCAATCACGCCATGAAGGCCACACCTTTTCCGGTGGGAGGGGAAGGGGCTATAAAACCCGGAAATGCGTGTATGGCTCAGTCTTTGCATGATGGGGGAGGGAGAGGTCACGACTCTGTCTGAGCTGTGAATCAACAGAACACAATGAATGTCTACTGAACTGTGAGTTTGGTGGTTTTATGGTGGTTTTATGGTGGTTTTATGGTGGTTTCACCCTGCTTGAAATGGTATGAAACTGCACTTGAATTTGGTGGCCTTGCACCCTGCTTGAAGTGGTTGGAAACTGCACTTGAATTCGGTGGAATTGCACCCTGCTGAAAGTGGTATGAAACTGCACTTGAATTCGGTGGGCTTGCACCCTGCTTGAAGTGGTAGGAAACTGCACTTGAATTTGGTGGCCTTGCACCCTGCACAAAGTGGTAGGAAACTGCACTTGAATTTAGTGGTCTTGCACCTTGCTTGAAATGGTAGGAAAATGGATTTGAATTTGATGGCCTTGCACCCTGCTTGAAATGGAATTTCAAGGAATAGCCATGAGCCATCTGCCAGCCCACCAGCCGTGAGTGAGCTGCCAGCACATCAGGCTTGAGGGACTGAGCTGCCACCCCAAGAACCCATACCAGCGCTCCAGAAAGCCAAAATGCTGAAGTGACTCAGCGGGACACTGCAGACTAAAGAAGGGTTCTGACTCAAAACGTCGTTTGGTCTTGTTCTTCAGAGATGCTGCCTGACCCGCTGAGCTACTCCAGCATTTTGTGTCCATCTTCAGTGTAAACCAGCATCTTCCTTCCTACACATAAATTAAGTAACTGGATAAACAGAAATAAATGGGAATTGTAGAGATACAGCTGCAAAATGGCCAAGATTGAGAACCAAATATCACAAGATATTTGTCGAAGAACTAAGCAAAATGGAAACATGGAGTGGTGGTCCTGATAATAAGCAGTGGGTAAAAGACAGTCCGCGGGAAATGTTTGGGTGAATCCAAGAAACAATATGGGGCAGAATGCATTGGTGGGAACAGTCCACATTTCCCTGACCAGTACCGCTAATGTCAACCCTAGTATAATTTAGGAGATTAGTATGTATAATAGTTAATACCAGAATGACAACGTATTTAACCTACATATAGATTAGGCAAACCAAATGATGAATTTCAGAGTAGAAGAGGGCGATAGAGAGCAAGAGGGGCAGAGAGGGAGGGGGGTAGAGAGAGAGAGGGAGGGGGGTAGAGGGAGAGGGAGGGGGAGGGGGTAGGGGGGGAGGGAGGGAGATAGAGTGCGGTGGGGGAGGGTAGAGAGGGAGAGGGTGAAGGAAGGAGAGGGAGGGGGGTAGACAGGGTGGGAGTGAGGGTAGATAGGAAGGGGGCATCTCCCTCTACCACCCCACCACATCTCCCTCCTCCACATTTCCCTCCCCCTCCTCCCCTCACTCCGATTCCCTGCCCCAGGATCTACCCGGGTCATAGAGCAGCTCCGGGGGCTGGAACTTGGCCTGGTTCACATACCCGGGCCGGCCTGGCTGTAGACTCCAGCCATCCGCTCGGCTGCCACCTGGGCTCCAGTGCAGGCCCCAACCATTTCCGCCCCCAGACCCAGGCTCATCCTTGGTTCTAGCGGCGGCTTCTTTCTCGGCCCCAGTCACAGCCCCATCCCAAGCCCAGGGTTCGGCCCTCACTCCAGCTCCAGCACCAGGCTCGGCTCCAGCCAGGGCCCGCAGCACCACCTTCCACACCAGGTACGAGAGTCAGGCGTCGGGTGCCGGCAGCCGCTACCACTCCTCATTCACTGCGAGCGCTGGAATGCCCCTCCCTCATGGAGTGTCCCATCCTGCCTTGCGAGTGCGTTGTGACAACACTCTGGATTTTGTTTCCGAAACGGGTGAGATTTTGGAGCTGTTTTTAAAATTTAGGTGGAAATGCGATAAGAAGATGTTTATCACCATGATGGGAAAAATGTGAGTAGGATATGTGAAAATTAGAAGGCTGTGGCCTAGTGTTTGGAAGGAGATATGAAAAGCAGATTGACGCATCGTGGGCTGCACAAACAAGACAAAGACTTTTAGTTATATAGAGATGTTACATTCAGTTTAGTTTAGTTTGGATTAGTTTAGTTTAGTTTAGTTTAGAAATACAGTGCAGAAACAGGCCCATCAGCCCATCGAGTTCACACTGACCAGTGATCCCTACACATTAACACTACTCTACACACACGAGGGATAATTTTACATTTACACCAAGCCAATTAATCTACAAACCTGTATGTCTTTGGAGACCTGTATATCATAGGAAAATGGTAATAATATTCCCAAAAAATGAGGAATAAATTGGAAGATTGGAAGAACATCAGAATTCAGCAAGGAAGGGCAAGAATTGGATTTAAAAAAGCGCAGGCGGAATACAAGTGTGATGTAGATAGTAACATAAAAAAATGATTTTAATGGACATGTAGAAACAAAAAGATAAGCAAAAAATGTGGATTCCTTTCTGTTTGAGAAAGAATAAAACATTTACTATTTGTGAATCAGGAAATGGCAGGCACATTAATCAAATACTTTCTGTTGATATTCGTGAAAGAAGGCATACAAATTATTCTGGAAAGAGCAGAGAGTAACAAGGTAAGAGTGAATGATAAATTGAAAGAAATTGTTGTTAATTAAAAAGCAATGTTGGAGAAATTAATCTGAAAACCAGTAAATCTATGGGACACGATGACTTGCTTGCCACGATTTTGTTAGAGGTAATTATGGAAATGGTAACTTATGGAACAAATTGGCACCATCCATCTGTCCAACGAACTGATTGCACAGATTAGAAGGCAGCAAAGGAAGCCTTGCTATTCAAGAAGAGAGAAGGAGAAATCTATTTATCGAAGAAATGGTAGTCATATAATCATAGAGTGATACAGTGTGGAAACAGGCCCTTCGGCCCAAATTGCCCACACCAGCAAACCTGTCCAAGCTACACTAGTCCCATCTGCCAGCATTTGGTCCATATCTCTCCAAACCTGTCCTATCCACGTACCTGTACAGTTGCTTCTTAATTATGCGTATAGTCCCTGCCTCAACTATCTCCTCTGGCAGCTTGTTCTTAAACTTATGTCCTCTGGTCCTCGATTCACCTACTCTGGGCAACAGACTCTGAGCATCTACCCGATCTATTCCTTTCATGATCTTATACACCTCTATAAGATCACTCCTCATCCTCCAGCGCTCCAAGGAATCGATTCATGGGTCAGACCCACAGGTCCTGGCAACATCCTCGTAAATCTTCTCTGTGCCCTTCCCAGCATGACAACATAGCAAAAGAGGACATAAATTAATAAGAGAATGGACAACTCCAAAATCTGCAGATGTTAGAAATACAACCTTAATAAACTCTAATTATTTTTAACATATTTTCTCTTTCACAAATTTACGTTGACTTTGCCAATTCTTTACAAACAAAAAACAAAGTGCTGGAGGGACTCAGGGGGTCAGGCAACAGCTGTGGAGGGAATGGACAGATGACATTTTGTGTCGGAACCCAATTTCAGACCCTTCTTCAATAGAAGGCTCCCAACCCAAAACATCGTCCGTTCTTTCTCTCCACAAATGCCTCAAAGATTCAATATTCTGCAGGTGAATCTTTGGAATTCTCTCCCCTGGGATCTGTAGAGACTCAGCTACTGACTATGTTCAATATAGGGGTGGATAGACTTTGGGTATAAGGAGATTTAAGAGATATGGGATTAATGCAGGAAAGCGGCATGGAGATTAAAGATCGTGTGCAAACTCTTTTCTTCCCCTTTTCTTCCACTTATTATAGTCTTATAGTTGTAAAATTGATTGGAGAAATGAGAGCTGGAGAAGAGACAAAATAACAGTAAAAGTAAATGGATAGACACAAAGTGCTGGAGTAAATCAGCGGGACAGGCAGCATCAGAGAAAAAGAATAAGTGACGTTTTGTGCCGGGTCTCTTCTTCAGTGTCTTCAGGGTCCCGATTTAAAACGTCACCATCCTTTAAGGGCCTGTCCCACTTGGTGATTTTTTAGGCGACTGCCGGCATCATTGTTGACGTCTCAGGTCACTGAAAAATACGTGGCGTGATGTGGCATGATGCTGCGTGAAGATGTATAACGCGGCGGTGACGAGGCGTGATGATGTATGACACATGGTGTTTTTTTTGTCGCCGCTGGAATTTGAAATGTTCAAAATCTTTTGGCGACACTGATATGATGCTGGAAAAATCGGCAAGTGGGACAGGCCATTTATTCTCCAGAGATGCTGCCTGAATGTTGAATTACTCCAGCACTTTGTGTCTTTCTCCAGCACTTTGTGCTTTGCTCAAGATTCTTCATTAGTTAATTTTATATGACAGATATTAATTAGCAGTGATGAATAGAACTATATCTTGAAAACTAGATACAAGGAACTGCAGATGCTGGTTTACAAAAGAAAAGAAACAAAGTATGGAGTCTGGCAGCATCTCTGGAGAGGTGACGTTTCAGGTCGGGACTCTTCTTCAGGCTGATAGGATTGGACTGAAATTTGGTTATTTTCAAGTTTAACCAATTGTAGTAGGGGAGTAAAAGCTGGAAGAGAGGTGGAACAAGGTCTGGCAAGTGATAGGTGAGTACAGGTGAGGGGGGTGCTTGCATAGGCAGATGTTTGGATGAAGGCCAAAGATGAAAAGACATTAAAAAATGAGATAAGGACAGAAGAGGCATAAAATGTAAAGCCAGTGGAGGGAATATAGGTGGAAGTGGATTAAAAAAAGGTTAAAGTGAGAAATGGGTACACATCTAGATGGGGCACCGGAAATAGAAGGGGAGGGGTGTGGTGTTTGTATTTTAGTTGCTTAAATGTAATTAAAAGGAAACTTGCTTTCATTACTACAGCCAGTGCAATGGACCATGAACATTATTAATGTTTATTTTGTCCTATTGTACAAATGTGAATGCAAATGAGACTTGGAAAGACTAAAATAGACACAGAAGTGTCGGGGTTACTCAAATCCTGATCTACATGTTCCTTCTTTTGTATTCATGGCAACATTTCCATTTCAACTGGAATCACTCCAAACACATGGTTTGGCTGAAGTACTTTTCCTTTTCCTCCGGACTTTACATATCCAAAGAGATTTTCTCACAGTTTTTGTTCCTTTTGTGGGCAAAATTTTTGTTTTAGATTTCGATCTCCTCGTGACTGTAACTCAGCTAGGATGTTCTTCAAGTGCAAACTTCCAGCAATTTTTGGTTTTGTCAAGATTCCAACATCTGCAGTTCCTTGCCTCTCCAAGCCGCACCTAATACATACTCACCCATTATCCTCACACCCACATTGTGTCTAAATGAGGTACGGTACCTGGCCAATAATTTTCACTCGGTCAGCATCACAAAAATCAAGTCCTCGTTATTTTCTAATTGCTCTTTCTGGGAACTTGTGAACCAATAGCTCCTACATTTCATGCATTGCAAAACGCCAAGACTTCAAACGTACTTAGTTGCCTGTAAAATGCTTAGCAATTATCGAGGCTCATGCTAATTTTTAAATAGGTAAGTAAATATGCTAAGTAAATGTGAAACCTTTCTTCCACTATAGCTGGAGTTACCAGGTTACTCTCAGGGTCAGAAAGACTGGCAGCACAGTGGTGCAGCTGTAGAGCTGCTGCCTTACAGCGTCAGAGACCCTGGTTCGATCCTGACAATGGGTGCTGTCTGTGCGGAGTTTGTACGTTCTCCCTGTGACCATGTGAGTTTTCTCTGGGTGCCCCGGTTTCCTCCCACATTCAAGGAAGTGCAGGTTTGTAGGTTAATAGACCTTGGTAAATTTGTAAATTGTCCGTAGTGTAGGACAGTGCCAGTGTACGGGATGATCACTGATCGGCGCGGACTCGGTGGGCCGCTGTATCTCTAAAATAAAGTCGAAAATCATACCTCCCTGCCTTATCCTGAGGCAATATGCACTTATTCTATTCGAAAAGCTTCCTCAGATGTTCAGCTGTCTAAATACAAACTGAGGATATAAATTTGGGTCTTAATTGTAATAAACCTATCAGGATTAAAAATAACAACAATAGAATTCATATTTTACGTATTTTGTATTCCATGAGCATCCCTATGATATTATGTAATGTCTGGAAAGACATTGAAAAGGGAAAAATTCCATGAATCTGAATAAATTAAGAATCCCTAAGAGTATCTTATTGAGCTTAAGACTTGTGGTTCATGACTGTTCAGAAACCTTGTTGGTTGTGACGTTGGTTCTAAAGTGCCCCCTACAACCCAACCCAGCCCGTCACACAAACCAAATTCCATCTATACTTCACGTTGCCTCGGCAAGGCCACCAGCATAATCAAGGATCAGTCTCATCCCGGTCACTCCCTCTTCTCCCCTCCCTCATCAGGCAAAGGATACAGAAGTTTAAAAACGCATACCTCCAGATTCAGGGACAGTTTCTTCCCAGCTGTAATCAGGCAACTGAACCATCCCATCACTAACTAGAGAGCAGTCATGAGCTATCATCTATCTCATTGGAGACCCTCAGACTATCTTTGATTGGACTTTATTGGACTCTATCTTGTACAAAATGTTATTCCCTTTATCCTGTATCTGTACACTGTGGACAGTTTGGTTGTAATCAGGTATAGTCTTTCTGCTATCTTGCCTCACAGCTTCAGAGACCCGGGTTTGATCCAAACGTCGGGTGCTGCCTGTGTGGAGTTTAAATGTGGCCATGCGGGTTTCCTCTGTGTGTTCTACTTCCTTCCACATCTCAGAGACTTTTGGGTTTATAGATTAATTGGTCTCTAAAATTTGCCCCTAGTGTGTAGGGAGTGGATGAGGTAACATAGGCAACTGGTGTGAATGAGTGTTCGATGGTCGAAGTGGACTCAGTGGGCCAAAGGGCCTGTTTCCATGCTGTATCTCCCTAAATTAATCTAAATTAAACTAAACTAAACTAAACTAAACAAAAAATAAGTACAAGAATGATTATGGTGTAAGAGTTATAGATTTCACTGAGGAAGTGCACACAAAGTCACCAAAATGAACTTACTTGTAGCCTTGAGCTAAATTGTAAAGTAAACAGTAGAAAATAACTTGGAAGGCAGCGGATGTAGCTGCTGTGATTTGGGACAGCATCTCATTCAGCTGAATTATAAGTTCATAAATTCATAATTTAGAGGAGCAGAATTAGGCCATTCAGCCTATCAAGTCTACTCCACCATTCAATTATGGCTGATCTATCTCTCCCTCTCAACCCCATTCTCCTGCCTTCTCCACATAACCCCTGACACTCTTACTAATCAAGAATGTATCAATCTCCACCTTAGAAACATCCAATTACTTGACCTCCATAGCCATCAGTGGCAATTAATTCCACAGATTCACCACCCTCTGGCTAAAGAAATTCCTCCTCATCTCCTTTCTAAAGGTATGCCCTTTTATTCTAAAGGGCCTGTCCCACAAGCAATTTTTTAGACGACTGCCGGCGACAGTCACAGTCGTAGTGGGACGCCGTATTGGACCCACCCTACGACAATGTCTACGACAAGCTACCACCTAGTCGATGCCAAGCTATGACAAGCTACGTCAACCAGCGACACAATTCCTCGCAACTTGGGACGTCCACCAACGACCACACCTACGACAACCACGACAACACCTACGACAACCTACGACAACCGAAGTCAACCTACCTCCACCCCGACAAGCTACAACAAGCTACGATCCTGTCGGTGACAAATGAAGACAACTAAAGACTTCTCTTAACGTCGGTACTGTCGCCGGTTGACGGAGGATGACATAGGTTGTTGCCAATGGAATTCACCAAGGTCATCACCCGGTGACTACCAACGTCACCTACCGTCATCCTGGCGACAACCTATGACAACCAACGACAGCACCTATGACAGGGGAATGCAACATTAAGCCCACCATCGCCGAAAGGTTTTGATCATTTCAAAATCCAACGGCGACAAGAAAAAAAGTTATGACACTTGAGGAGATAACTCACGACATTACAGGCGTCACCCCGCGTCACCCCGCAACCATGTGGCGACTGCCAATTTTCCGGCTGTCGCGGAAAAAATCGCCTAAGTGGGACAGGCCCTTAAAGCTATGGCCTCTGCTCCTAGACTCTCTCACGAGTGGAAACATCCTCTCCACATTCACTTTATCTCCATCCTATTGAAACATCCACTAGAGGGAGCCCCACCAGCACTACTGCAGAAGAGCCTGGCTGAAAGCAATATTAAAGCTGTAGTTCTGAGAAGCAGTTTGATGATTGCAGGTCACTTTATTTGCCCTGTTGCTCGGTGTACAAAATACACTGAGATTAGGACCAGTATTCTGGTCCTAGGATGACCTCCAGTTCTGGTGCTAAGGTGCTGCCTGACCCGCTGAGTTACTCCAGCACTTCACGCTGCCTGGGAAAAGTAGCCAACATAATTGGAGATAGAGACAAAATGCTGGAGTAACTCAGCAGGTCAGCCAGCATCTCTGGAGAAAAGGAATAGGTGACGTTTTGGGTCGAGAACCTTCTTCAGGCTCCGAGGCGGGAGAGAGGGAAACGAGAAATACAGAAGGAACATAGGAGGGAATGCAAGGGTTACTTGATGATAGAGAAATTAATATTCACACCGTTGAGGTGTAAGCTAGCCAATAAAAATATGAGCTGTTCCTCCGATTTACGTGTGGCCTCACTCTGGCAGTGGAGGAGGCCCAGGGCAGAAAAGTCAGTCTGGGAATGGGAAGTGTAGTTAAAGTGTTTTGGAAACGGGAGATAACATAAGCCGAGGTGGAATCAGCGAAGGTGTTCAGCAAAATGGTTGTCCAGTCCTCGTTGGACCGTGGTCCCAGCTTGGTGGCTCAGTTGAAAAGACCCACTAGATCAGATGATCCTGGCAGTGAAAGACGTCTGTAGTAATATCTCAATGCTGGAAGAACGGGCTCTAAATATATCCCTTGGATGTTCAGAAGAGGACAGGAAATACATGACATAAATCCAAGCTTTATTTGTCACAGATTCGACCAATGAAGGGGAATTCCTCTGTGAATGTGCAGAAGAATGGTTTCCATAAGTTGGTTGTGGCAGTTGTGTTGTGAGACCTACACGTCAGCAGACAATTGAATTAGATTTATCGCCAATGGGAGACTACAATGATGAGATTCATTTGGCCTGACTCAGAGTTCAGGCAATGAAGAAACCCATTGTGGGCTGTGCAAACAGCTGTCTGACATGTGGCACAGTTCAGTTACTGCTTCATTAGAGGTGCTCAGCCTTCTGGATCATTGCTAAGTGGGCCATGGTGAGATAGGCCTTGTGTGGGGAGCTAGGAACATTAATGGTTAGTGACGATGGAAACAAAAAGCTGGAGTAACTCAATGGGTCAGGAAGCATCTTTGGAAAAAAGGAATAGCTGACATCTCGGGTCGGGACCCTTCTTTAAACTGAGAATCAAGGGAGAGGGAAACAAGAGATATAGAAAGTAGAAGATATAGAACAAATGAATGAAAGATATGCAAAAAGCAACAATGGTCAAGGAAAGGTGGAGCCCACAATGGTCCATTGTTGGTGGTGGGGAAGGTGATAATGAGTTATACTAACAATGAAACTCAGCAGAGCGCCAGTGAAACTAGTACGACGACTAGGATGGGAAGGGACGGAGAGAGAGGGGAAGCAAAGGTTAGCGGCCAGAGTTAACTCCCAGTGTGTACAGCTTGGCACCCATCCACCTAATCCATCACAGCGTCATAGAGCCGTACAGTACGGAAACGGGCCCTTCGGCCCAACATGCCCATCCCGACCAAGATGCCCCACCTACACTAGTCCCACCTGACCGCATTTGCTCACATCCCTTTAAATCTTTCATATACATGTACCTGCCCCAGTGTCTTTAACTGCTGTTATAGTACCTTTCTCACCTATCAGGAGTGACACAATAGAGTTGGTGCCTCACGGCGCCAGAGACCCGGTTGTGATCCTGACTACGGGTGCTGCCTAGCACTGCGTGGGTTTTCTCCAGGTGTCCGGTTTCCTCCCACATACCAACGTGCGGGTTTGTAGATTAATTGGCTTCTGTAAATTGCCCCTAGTGTGTAGGATGTGAAAGTGGGACAATGTGGAAACATAGAACTAGCGTATGGGTGGTCGCAGGTCAGCATGGAACTGGTGGGCCAAAAGGTCTGTTTCCTCGCTGAGTCTCTAAACTCTAAACTATATCTTCTCAGGCAGCTCGTTCCATACATCCTTCACCAGTTGTGTGAAAAAATGTCATATCAGATTCCTATTAAATCCTTTCCCTCTCACCTTAAACCTGTCCTCAGGTTCTTGAGTCCCCTACACTGGGCAAAAGACTTTGTGCATTCATCCTATCTATTCCACTCATGAATGGATACACCTCAAAAGATCAATCCTCATCCTCCCGCGCTCCAAGGAATAAAGTCCTAGCATGCCCAACATCTCCCTACAAATTAGACCTGCATGTCCTTGCAACATGCTCTTACTGGGCCTGTCCCACTTACGTGATTTTTTCGGCGACTGTTATAGTCGTAGCAGGTTACTGAAGAAATGGCGACTGGACCCCCCCCACGACAATGTCTATGACAATGTCTACAACAACCTACCTCCTAGTCGACGTCAAGCTTCGGCGGCCCATTAGGACGTCCACCTACGACCACACCTACGACAACCTACGTCCACCCGCAACAAGCTACGACAAGGTAAGACAATTCAGTCGCCGGTACCTGTCGCCAGTTGACGTAGGTTGACGTAGGTAGTCGCCAATGGAATTCACCAAAGTCAGCACCGGTGACAACCTACGCCATCCTGGCGACAACCTGCGTCATTCTGGCGGCAACCTACGACAGCACCTATGTCAGGAGAAGACAAGCTACACTCATTGACATCAATCCAACTGTCGTCGACTATCGTCGAAAAATTTTGAACATTTCGAAATCCAGTGGCGAACAGAAAAATGCTACGATTCTTTGGGCAACTGAGGAGACTACTCACGACCATACAGGCGGCACCCCGGCGACCATGTAGTGACAGCCTAGTCGCCTGTAGTCGCCTACAAAATCGCCAAAGTGGGACAGGGGTATTCATCTTCTCTGGGCCCATTCCTCGGCCCACTTGCCCAACTGATTAAGATCCTGCTGTAAATTTTGATAACTGTCTTCGTTATCGAGCATACCACTCACTTTCGTATCATCTGCAAACTTACTAATCATGCGTTCTATATTTTCATCCAAATCATTGATATACACCACAAACAGTGATGAGCCCAGCACCAATCCCTGAGGCACACCACAAGTCACAAGCCTCTGGTCTAAAACACAACCTTCCACCATCACCCTCTGCTTCCTTCTATGAAGCCAATTCTCTTTCCAGTCGATTAGCGCTCCCTGGATCTCATGCATTATAATCTTCCAGAGTAGCCTACAATGCAGGATCTTATCAGATGTCTTGCTGAAGCCCATTTAGAAAATGTCTATGGCTTTGCCATCATCAAACCTTTTGGTTACATCTTCAAAAAAACAATCAGACTCGTAATACAAGCCGTCAAGGAAGATAAAGAGGTAGTTACTTTAATTTAACAATAAGTAGTCGGGTTGGGTAATTTGGAATCTGCAAAAAGCCTCTTCAACTTATTATTGTTTAAACATATAGGATAGAGGTCAAAGAGGGAAGAGATGGGTTATTATATGGTACAGTGGTGCAGTGGTAGAGCTGCTGCCCCACAGCACCAGAGACCTGGGTTTGATCCTGACTTTACTGCTGTCTTTGCGGAGTTTGTATGTCCTCTGCGTGGGTTTTTACGGATGCTCCGTTTTCTTCCCACTTCGCAGAGGCGTACGGGTTTCTTGGTTCATTGGCCTCTGCAAATTGCCTCTAGTGTGTAGGGAGTGGATAAGAAAGTGGGATAACATAGAACTCGTGTGAATAGGTAATCAAAGGTCGGCATGGACTCAGTGGGCCAAACGGCCTGTTTCCTTGCTGTTTCAATTCAAACAATCAATATCATATCTTATTTTTAGTTGGTGATTCTTGGGTTTCCGTTGACCTAATACACATCCTGATAATTGCTCATTTATAAGCTTCCCCCCAGTCCAGTTTCAGTAAAAACACTGAATCAAGCGCTTGAAGCAACTAAATTTTATTTTACCAAAAGAGCATCGCAGATCACACATGGACCTATCCCACCGCGGGTTCGATCCTCGCATCTGCCTGTTCAAGCCCTCTAGGCCTCGCTCAGACAGAGACACTCCAGAAGTTCACGCAATCCCGAGCACTCTTCCAGAAGATTGATGCTGAGCCTTGTGATCGCGGACTTTTATATGTCCCGGGACATCGAGGGGCCAAACCACATGGGGGTGGTCTCTCAAATAACTGAATTACAGATATCGATTAACCCCATACATGACAGGCATTCCCCTAACCCAATGATACAACAGTTCAATACATTGTATTCAAAACGGACTTCGAGAGGAAGTCAACTTAGAAACATTTACCCTGATTTACAGAAAACCCAGACAAGGCTCAACACCTCATCCAATCAACACTTGGCAAAGTCAAACTCTGCAACATTATTTACAACTATTTACAAGGTGGATGTCTGGTTTGCAGCCATCCAATCCATTCTATGCATTTTGCACCAAATTGACAGGGTTTGCAGATCTTCCCATTCTTTGCTTGCAAATTGTATCCAAGCCCCAGACACTCTGGCACCTCTCTGCAACCTGTCCCAGCTCTGCAGAGAGTAATTCCAATTTGACCAAATCTCCCAGCAACCCTGAAACTTAACCCCATTTTTAAGTCCCAGCTGCTCCAATTTAGCCAGGATTAATACTCCTCTCCAATCGAACCCGCTCCTCTGGTGCTGTGAGGCAGTAGCTCTACCAGCTGCACCACTGTTTCACTTTGGAAACATGGAATAATTTCCTGACATTTAACATAAGACTGTGTGTAGGAAGGAACTGCAGGTGCTGTTTAACACCGAAGATAGGCACAAAGTGCTGGAGTAACCCAGCGGGAATGGTAGCATCGCTGGAGAGAAGGAATGGGTGAGATTTCGGGTGGAGACCCTAAACGTCACCGATTCCTTCTCTCCAGTGATGTTGCCTGTCCCGCTGAGTAACTCCAGCATCTTGTGTCTATCTTCACATAAGACTGCATTTGACCAAGTGATGATCCAACGAGAGGGAATAAATTGCCTTCAAACACTTTCCCTTTTATCGTTAAATAAGAGTGAGTTGAAATGTAAATAGAGTTCAAGTCAATGCTGCAACCTGGCTTTGCTTGGTGAGTTTCATTTGGTCTGAATTATGTAAAAGTCTCCGGTCATTCAAGTGCATGTTTCGAGCCACCTCCAGAGTCATCTGCTGTTCATTACAGTGCTACATTGGTGACTTTGTGAACCTTCAATAAAATGCATAGTAACATCTTAATTGAAGGGAGTATAGCTTTATAATAAACTCAGTAAATATTCGCCAAAGTTATAAATGGATCTGCCCAGATTTATGAATGTAATCAGATTAGGAAAGATAGTAGACGTTCACAAGAAGAGAAGTCTCTGGTACGGTATGACCCGAGTCATCCTGCCAGTCCCACTCTTCATATCCATATATCTGTTTGTTATCACCTCTTCCACAGCCAACAATGGATCATTGTGGACTCCACCTTTCCTTGGTCATTGGTATCAGCTCTGTTTTGTTCTGAACTTTTTCAAACCCCTAGTTTCCCTCTCCCCTGACTCTCAGTCTGAAGAAGGGTTTCGAGTCGAAGCATCACCTATTCTTTTTTACAGAGATGCTGCCTGACCCACTGAGTTATCCAGATTTTTGAATCTATCTCTGGTATGGTTGTATAACTGGAGGACATAGCAATGATAAGATCCTAAATAATGGCAATCTGCATTCACTGTTGAAAATTGCATCTGACACCAACTGGGCATTTTGTAGCCTTCAAGCTTCATCAGAGAGATATTCTGTGGGGCAGTAGATTTGCTACCCTACAGTGCCAGCAACCTGGGTTTGATCCTGACTATGGGTACTCTCTGTATGGAGTTTGTATGTTCACCCCGTGACCTGCATGGGTTTTCTCTGGATGCTCTGGTTTCCTCCCCCTTTCCAAAGACGTACAGGTTTGTAGGTTAATTGGCTTGGTAAAAAATTGTAAATTGTCCTTGGTGTGTGCAGGATAGTGTTAGTGGGGATCGCTGGTCGGCACAGTCTCAGAGGGCTGATGAGCCTATTCCTGCGCTGTATCTCGAAACTCTAAACACTACAAACACAGCATTGAATAATGTAGAATACCATGACATTACTGCTTTCACCGACTGAGGAGTACAGGCCAGTCCATTCAAATTTTTCGAGGATTTTAATGGCGTCACAGAGGGTAGTCAGTGCTTGGAACACATTGATAGGTCTGGTGATGTGGGCAGACACAATCCTTTAGTTTATGTTTAGATTCGGGTTTATATTGTCACATGTACTGAGGAACATGCACAGTGAAAAGCACTGCTCAATTTTTTATTGGCTCAATGTTTCAATGGTCCTTTATTGTCATGTGTACCGAGGTACAGTGATGTGTGAGAATCCTTAGGGCACACAGCAAAGCGGAGACCCACAGCCATCAGTTCAATGTCCGGACCACACACACGCTCTTCACATGTGACCAGGGTTGTAGCGACCGCTGTCACTCTCTCTGCGGTCCCTGTCCACCCAAACAATCAGAAATCCGTCCACACTCGCACCAGACTCCGGGATGTTCACATTGACCGGTCCCCGCAAACACCGAGATCACTGCACTCACGGCTCTCCCTCCGAGTCCTCACCAGCGCAGGCAGCACGTTCATCTTGTTTTCAGCGACCTCACATTCCCCACTGTGAGGGAAGGCAAATAACTTTTACCTTCTTCGTCCTTTTCTCCCGTGGTCGGAGCAATCGAACCATCCGCAGTCGGCGATCGAAGCTCCGAATTGGGGCGATCGAGGCTCCCGCGATCGAGACGGCTGAAGCTCCTGCAGTTGGAGCTCCCGAAGCCGATCCCTAACAAAGGGACCGCCAGCCCCACGATGTTAAGGCCGTAGTGCGGACGGAGATACGATACTGAAAAAGTTGCATCTCCATCAGGGGGAAGAGATAAAAAAGTTTTCCCAACCCCATAATACAAAACTAACGATACATTAAAACTGAAAACAACAAAAGAAGAAAGGGTCGAGACAGGCTGTAGGCGAGGCTGCCACTTATGCCTACACGTTTGCAGCCGACTCCACTGTGATTTAAAAAAAATCAAAAATAATTTATTCCATTACAATACTGGAGTCCTGGAAACCCCCTGGAAATCCCTCTCTTACCACCCCGGTGCGGATAGACACCATTGTGATGCGTCGGATCGGAGGCCCGATGGCTGTGGGTCTCTGAATATGGCCCTGAGCCACCGTCGTCGATTGGAGTGAGGAGGGACCCACGAGCGACCAGCGAGAGCGTAGGGGAACTGTCCAGAGCAGGGTGGACCATCGAGAGCGAGGTAGACCTTCAAGACTGAGGGGCACTCGAGAGCGAAGAGCTGGGACAGAGAGATGGGCTACATCTGCTACTCTCTTCAATTTCTTGTGGTCTTGCTCATGAGCTATTCATGAGCCAAGCTGTGATGCGACCCAAAAATACGGTTTCTACGGTGAATCTGTAGACATTAATAAGACTCACTGGAGTATGAAGAAAGATTCCAACCCAAAACATTACCTTTGCATTTTCTCCACAGATGCAGCTTGACCCATTGGGTTAAGGGGCTGTCCCACTGCGGCAACTTAATCTACAAGTTTAGACGGGTTTGCCCTCAACTAAAAATCACAGCATGGTTGACACGAGGTCCTAGGAGGTCCTATGAGGTCCATGGAACTCTCCTTCATGCTCGAGGGAAGTTCCCGAATACTTGTGGCTTCAGCTAGGTCGTGGAAAGTTTTTCAGCATGTTAAAACATTTTCTGCGAGTAAAATTAGTTTGGCACGGTTCTTTTTGACTTCTAGTGCAGCGGAGTAGGGTCGCCATTTAGTTACAGGCAGTCGAGGGCAGCAATAGGCAATCTCCTTCGCTGACTGAGCATTTTGATTGGCTCATTGGGGTTTTCAGGACCAGGGAAAATCGACAGGTAGGTAAAATGCCCGCTAAACTTTATTATCTATATATTACTAAATGTCTGATCTTGACCACTTCCTGTAATTCTGTATGTTGATTTTAGATAAAACGCTGCCACTTCCAGCTGTAATTTTTGGCCATCTTACTCAGAGTCCCCATCATCTGCGTAGGACAAGAGGATTTTTCCCATTGATTAAAAATAAAAGAGTTATTAGAATTTAAAAGATGTTGTGATTCTCTCTCCTGAAGGCCACGCTCCTTCCGGAGGGACTACAAAACCCGGATGTGTTGAGTGCCTCAGTCAGTCTCTGCAAGATGGAGGAGCGAGAGGGTCACGTCTCCCAGTCTGAGCTGTGAATAACACTGAACACATGTCTACGAAACTGTGAGTGGTTTTACTGACCTGTCAGTGCCCTTAATGTGGTTTGAAAATATAGTTTGGAAATGCTAAAACTGTGTTGCCTTTGGTTTGGAAATGCTAAAGCTGTGTTGCCTTTGGTTTGGAAATGCTAAAGCTGTGTTGCCTTTGGTTTGGAAATGCTAAAGCTGTGTTGCCTTTGGTTTGGAAATGCTAAAGCTGTGTTGCCTTTGGTTTGGAAATGCTAAACCTGTGTTGTCTTTGATTTCGAAATGCAAAAGCAGTGTTGCCTTTGGTTTGGACATGCTAAAGCTGTGTTGCCTTTGGTTTGGAAATGCTAAAGCTGTGTTGCTAATTAAAGTTGCCTTGCCTAATTAAAGTTGCCTTGCCTAATTAAAGTTGCCTTTTCTAATTAAAGTTGCCTTGCCTAATTAAAGTTTCCTTGCCTAATTAAAGTTGCCTTGCCTAATATATAATTAAAAGTCTATTCTTGACCACTTCCTGTTTGCGTTTTATATTGATTTTAGAAAAAACGCTACGATGTACGGCTGTGATTTTTGGCCATCTTACTCAGAGTCCCACTGCTCATCAGGCGCCGAGGATTTTTCCCATAGATGAAAAATAAAAGAGTTATTAATGTTTACAAAATGTTGAGATTCTCTATCCTGTCAATCACGCCATGAAGGCCATGCCCCTTCTGGTGGGAGGGGGAGGGACTATAAAACCCAGAAGTGTTGGCGTGGCTCAGTCTCTGCAGGATGGATGAGGAAGAGATCATGACTCGCTGTGTTTAGTGGCCTTGCACCCTGCTTGAAATGGTATGATACAGCACTTGAATTTGGTGGCCTTGCACCCTGCTTGAAGTGGTAAGAAACTGCACTTGAATTTGGTGGCCTTGCACCCTGCTTGAAATGGAATTTCAAGGATAGCCGTGAGTCAACTGCCAGCCCACCAGCCGTGAGTGAGTGAGCTGCCAGCACAACAGACTTGAGTGAATGAACCACCAGCCAAAAAAGCCATTAGGCCCACCACAATGTCCATACTAACCCTCTGGAAACCAGTTCCTTCAGCCCACAACACCCATACTAGCAGTCCAGAAAGCCCGCTGGCCACCAATATTGGAATTAGTGGAGAGGTGGAATATTGCATTGGGGGGCCAGCCCTCCCATGTGATGCTGGGACCCCACAGGTCCCACTTAGTCTAGTACTTCTTAAAAGTGTCTCCACTCATTCTCCCTCCCTTCTCCCTCCCTTCTCCCTCCCTTCTCCCTCCCTTCTCCCTCCCTTCTCTCCCCTTCTCTCCCCTGACCCGTGGTGAGCTGTGCTCCTGGCAGGGTGACCCACGGCAGGTAGATCGAGGGAGAAGTTTGTGACAAAGCGCAGCCCAAGAAGATGACCTCGATGGTGAAACAGTCGGAGGAAGGTGTCGGGCCAGCAGGTGGAGGCTGCAGTGGCTGAGAAGGTGGAAGAAGCTGCAACAGGTAGAAACCCTCCACCCATGGTGGAGTCTGTGTCGTTGGAGCCGGGTCTGTCTCTGTTACGGACCAGGCGGTTGCTGTCCGTGCATCGATCTCCCCGCGGGAAAAGATATCACACATGAACACCCACCTGGAGGGACGTAAACTCTGTGGCTCCAGAATCGGCTTCTAGACCCACAGAAAGGAGAACAATCATGCCTTACATCAAATTAATTGATGATGATAAAGCTTCTATCAAAATGGAAGGAATGAACATTTAAATCCAGGTTTAATGAATAGGAAACCATTAATGCGTGATTACACATGAAAATCTGTTCTCCATTTGATCTGAACAATAAATAGAATGTTTGCTCAGTACTGGGTCTGATAAAGTCCCAGTCTCCCTACCACTCCCCGAGTTCAATTGCGGGACACCCATCCTCTGATAGATATTAGAGGCCCAACAGTCATTGAACTATCAGTCACTCCAGAACAAAAACAAATTTTAGACTTATTTAAAATGTAGCTGCTAAGAACAAGGCGGCACAATGGTGCAGCAGTAGAGTTGCTGCCTTACACCGCCAGAGACCCGGGTTGGAGCCTGACCATGGGTGCTGTCCGCAGGGAGTTTGTACTTTCTCCCCGTGACCGCGTGGGTTTTCTCGGGGAGCTCTGGTTTCCTCCACATTCCAAAGACATACAAGTTTGTAGGCTAATTGGCTTTGGTAAAGATTGCAACTTGTCCCTAGGAAAGTGCTCGTGTGTGGGGATCACTGTCAGCGCAGACTCAGAGGGCTAAGGGCCTGTTCTAGCGCTGTTACTCTAAACTGAAAACTAAACTTCAACAGGCATGGAAATAACCCCAATGTGGTGAGCAGGATTAAAAAAATAACTTTAATACAAATTTGTTTGACATTTACAATAATTACCAAGACATGTGAGCTGTGGTGGAAAGAACACATTTGATGACATAGTTACAAAAATCTAATGAAAATATTTCCAACAGTGATTCCCAATAAAACTCTGAATGTGCTGACCTTTGTTTTAAAGCTTTTCCCACAGGTAAGTAAGTCAGTAAAATATTTACAGGGACCATGTCATTTATCTTACAACGCGTAAATCAATAAACTGTATGCAAATATGATAGATTGGATGTTAGATTTTTTTGCGAAATGATCTTTGTTTCGTTCCTGTAATGAGTTATTTGAGCGGAATCACTTAAAGGTGATTAGGACCTTGTTGACAACCTCTGTTGAACATCTATCAATCACCTGAGGTAGTAGATACAGGTATAACGGGACAAGGTTGGGATGATGTTGTGACACGTAGAGAGTAGGTATGTTACAAAACTTACCTTGAGCAGCGCTGCAGTTCTGCCGCTCCCTGTGTGCGTGACTTTGGCGCCTTTCAGAGGGGGGCATGTTTAAAGTGCCGTTTTTCTACAGACAGGGCAAATCGATCCATGTCAGGGGATTTCGTTGCTGAAGAAAAATCGCTCCGACATTTCATTCATGAAGGCATTTTTAAATTACGCTAGATCATTTATTAGCTAGAGTGATTTTAAAATCATCTTGTAAAGCCGTGAGCGCCGACAAAGGGAAGGATTTTACCAAGGGGAGAAAATAAAGTACACAGTTTATTTGTACATAAAACGTGCTTCTTAGGAAGCATTTAATCACATTTTCATGTTGCGAAATGGGGACAAAAAATATTTACGAACCGGCAGTATTTTTCCTGCCGACTTCACCGCAAACTGCAACGTTCTAATCCACCGCATTCCACTAAAACCCATTCGCAAGTTGATTTAAATGGCCATTAATTTACAGGAATTAAACACTAAATTCCTTCCATTTGGCCTATAAATTAATGAAAATGAGATTTCAAAATCATGTTATATTGTGAATTATTGTGTGAATGTTATTTGGACACTTAGGCAATTTAAAAATGTTTATCTTTTCTTAAGAAATGGATTGATGTTTAGATCTAGTAATTGAATTTTGTAATTAGCTACAATTAGGTAACTAACTAATTATATGCTTTAATTTCAGGTCATCCAAGTAAGATTGTTTCATATTTGTTTCAGAATGCTTCAATCTATAATAACTGAAAATTTCATTGAGTTCTCTTAATTTTTAAGAAAGTTATGGGCTTTTGACTGTCCTAAATCACAGCTTTTGAGTTAAGTCAATGGAAAGGCAATGGGGAACAAGATGCTAATTTCCGAGTATGAAAATGGCCATAACGTTTTTAATACTGAAGATATGAAAGTAAATTAGGTGTCAAATTAAACTTCTTTTTATGCTTTATCTGATGGGATAAATTGCAGACTTGATTTTTAAAATCTCAACATTTTGTAACATTGCTATAGAGAGAATTTAATCTAATGTTTTTAATGATTTATGAAAAGCAAATGGGATTAAGACAACTGTTGGTAAAAGTATTACATAGGAGACATTGGAAATCTTCAGAAGAATTATATCTAAAATCTCCATGGTTAATGCCTCATTTGTTAAGTTGTTAAGGTTATTGGGAGAAATTGAAATTGAAATGTATAGTAGGACAAGAAACCTCAACCGATGATTTTGTAGTTAATGTTGTTGAAAGTCGACTCATTATCAGGTAGTTTGAATGGGGAAGTTAAAGTGTACTTTGAACAGTGAATTTTTCCTATAGTCTAACTGCACCAAGTGAGCTAACCCATGTTGATTGAACAGGGAGGCTGTATTTTAACACATTAAACAATCCATTTTCTTTGAAGTGCAAACAATAATATTTAAAAATATGTTAATCTTCTACTTTGTGTTTTGATGAATCAATAGTTAGTTTGAAAGTCTCCTTTTAAAATGTTCCTGCTTGAAAACATAGGTGTTTTGTGATTTCCCTGCTGCCATAATTAAGTTGGGCAAAGCCAAAGATGTCTAAATTCATCTGATTGGGAAAGGTGTGTACTGATTAATGGGAGTGTTTCATAAGCAGTTGGACTGTACGAAGGAGCTCCATTTGTTAATCTTTGAATGAAAACTTATGTGAATCATTCAACTTCCTGCACAATTGAACCTTTTTGTTTTGATTACTGATCGGTGTGGAAGTAATCCAAGTTGATCCTGAAGACTTTTTTTTTAATCTTGTATGCAACTCAGAAACCAGCCATGAAGAAAGGTTCTTTTTCGGGTGAGTCAAGATTTTGTGTTTATCTAATATTTTGGAAATAACGTTTTTTTCCCCCCCACTTGAAAGCCATTATATATGATTTAACTTTGTGTTTCAATAGTGAGAATTGGTAGAAAGTTCTTATGTGTTTGCATATTTGAAAATAACTACAATGTGAAATTATTTGGAAGATTTATGTGTTCAATGCTTTGCACCTTCTTTTATAAAGTGAATAAACAAAAAGCTCTGTAAAATTTTAACCAAATTAAGTCGCGACTAAACATTCATATTAGCTTTCTGTGTGGCCTCTGATGACTAATTGTAAAGCCTGTTAACATGACGATACCCATCCCAGCTTGTGTGGAGTTGCTTGCAACAATTAGGCAGCAGCTGTATCACAGAACTCGATCTGAGCCAAAATGTATGTCCATGGCTGTAAATTTGCTTTGTTAAGTAAACAAAGGAAGCAAGTTGTCAGCTTAGCACCGTGGTAGCTAATACTGTTCATTGCACAGAGCTGGTTGTTTTCTTATAGGGCTGTATGTTCTCTGTTCATCTGTCCCCTGTGGATTTTTAGTATTTGCCACGGCAGGACTGAAGCACCGTACAGTAACATCAGCTTATCTATAAGTTCATAAATGCAGATTTTTACATTGGTGTCTTTCTAATCTGGATATGGAAGTCAGTTTGAATTTCGCAAGGTCTTAAACTTCATAATGCCAATGTCACACTGCCAATTGCCTCTGCTTGTAAATTACAAATATGCAGTGTAAAGTGTTTGAAAGGTAACAGTGTATTTTGGAACATGTTTGAATCTGTCCACATTGTGTACATCTTCTGCTATGCCTGTGAATATTCCAGTGTTCAGTTTCAATTTTGGGCTTTTAGCATATTTTGCCAAGTAATTATAACCTGTTGAAATAGTTTTATTTTCTACTTGAAAGCTTTGTTTTTTCATTAATTTGACAAAAATATTGTATTACTTGCTTGTAAAATAAATAATCTCATCTGTAGTTTCCCACCTTTTCAGTCATAGATAGAATCATACAGCTTGGAAGATGGCCCTTCAACCCAATTCAACCAAGATGTTCCATCTATACTAGACCCACCTGTCCACATTTGGCTCATATCCCTCTAAACCTTTCCTACACATGTACCGGTCCAAATGTCTTCTGTTAAATTATGCATAAAACTGAAATACCACTATTAATTTTTAAAGTATTATATTTGTAATCCTGGATGCTTTGGATGTGGCCAGTTAACCTGCTGCTGCGATATTTGATGGTCTTTCTAACACAGATGCATAACTGCCCTCCGCTTCGTGCACAGTAGCACAGCAGTAGAGTTGCTGCCTTGCATCGCCAGAAACCCGGGTTTGATCCTGACTACGGGTGCAGTCCATACAGAGTTTGTACGTTCTCCCTGTAACTGTGTGGACTTTCTCCGGGTGCACCAGTTTCCTCTCGCATTCCAAAGACGTACTAGTTTATAGGTTAATTGGCTTCGGTAAAAATCGTCCCTAGTGTGTAGGATATTATTAGTGCACGGGGATCGCTGGTGGTGTGGACTAGGTGGGCCGAAGGTCTATTTCCAAGCTGTATCACTAAACTAATCGAAACAAAAGTCGGTTTGATGAATTGAAGGGTCTTCATTTGATCTTGCATGTAGATTCAATTATTACTTTTCTGAGAAGACAATGTTAACATTGCAGTGTGTCTTTTGTTTGTATATGTGGTTTGGATTTTTGAATTTACGCAGCCCAACTGAACAGAAGGGATAAACCTCACAATTGTCATAAACAATTCATAGTTGGAAGAATGTGGGGATGTGCCACACTCTGATCTGCCGTCTCCTCAGTTTCCACCTGGAAAGATACGGAGGCGTATTGTGCAACCAACCATCCATCTTCAGAGCTGCTCGCCAATCTGCTGCCTTGCAGCATTGGAGTTCCAGGTTCATTCCTGGCCTTGGGTGTTGTCTGTGTGGAGTTTGCATGTTTGCCCTGTGACCGTGCAGTTTTCCTCCGGGTGCAGCGGCTTTCTCCTGCATCCCAAAGATGTGCAGGTTTGTAGTTTAACTGGTCTCTGTAGGTTGTCCCTAGTGTGTGAGGAGACACAAAGTGCTGGAGTAACTCAGCGGGACAGGCAGCATCTCTGGAGAGAAGGAATGGGTGATGTGGCCGAGGCCCTTCTTCAGTGAAGTCTGAAATTACTCCAGCATTTTGTGCCTACCTTTGGTTTAAACTTGTATCTGCAGTTCTTTCCTACACCTAGTGCATGGGGAGAAGATGAGAAAACATAGGGAATACATAGAATTGGTGTGAACGGGTGATCAATTGTTGGCAAGGACTCAGTAGGTCGTGGGGCTGGTTTCCTTGCTGTGCCTTTCAATCAATTTGTGTGTTTCCTGGAGAAAGAAAGGCCAAGATGGTACTGGAAGACTTCTGTCCCTTGTACTTCTCTATCCCAATAAGAATTATTCTGCGGAGAAGAGAACGTTCAGGAAGACGTATTTCCTCAGCAGTCTTATGAAGATGTCGTGTCGAGAGTATACCATTGGTGTTGCAACACAGCATGGTTTGGCCAAGAGTGCAAGAAAATGCAGACAGTTGTGGATGTCGCCCAGTCTATCACACAGACTAGTGACTCCATCTACACTTCATGCTTCAATGCAGGCAACAAAATCAAGTACCGGCATGGTCGCGCAGTGGTAGAGTTGCTGCCTTACAGTGCCAGAGACCCGGGTTTGATCCTGACTATGGGTGCTGTCTGTATGGAGTTTGTACATTCTACCTGTGACTGTGTGGGTTTTCTCCACATACCGTACCCCGGTTTCCCACCACATTCCATAGACGTACAGGTTTGCAAGTTAATTGGCTTTGGTAAAATTGTCGTCCCTGGTGTGTATGTTAGTGCTAGTGTATAGGATGATTGCTGGTCAGCACGGACTCAGTGGGCCAAAGGGCCTGTTTCTATGCTGTTATCTCTAAAGTATCTTGAATGTATTATTTTCACCCTGGTTGCATCCACTCCTCTCCTCACTTTGGAATTGTTGGTGGTGGGTTCATTGTTCACAATACTCCATAATTTCTACTTGGAAAATATTTTAAAATGTTTTTTGTGGTATATGTGATATCCAGTGGAAAAGTAAAGCTCTGGTTTTGTGATTAAAATGATAAAGACCCACAGGGTCTTCCATGGGTGTAAAGACTGTTCTGTAAGCTTCATCTTTCATGGTTTTCTTTAGATGAGTGCACTCCCACTCATGAGGCTTTGGAACCTGCGCCATGAAATTTTTGGAATAACAATATATTTTTTGCTGGAAACTCTACTTCCTATGTAAGGGGAGCAGAACCATTTCGGACAGACTGCTCCAAACATTCAAATTTAACAAATGGCCATTTAGGGAATATTAGTCTCATAGATCTGCACCATGCCTCTTTCTGAGACTGTTGCTTTGGGTGAAGTGGCAATTGGCAGATAAAATGCATTCAAATTCGTACTTCAAAATTCATGAGCTTTTTTAAACTGGACTCAAGTTTTTGCTCAAACTTCTTTGTTCATCACATTGATTAAACGTCTGTTAAACAGGCAGCGAGTTGCGATATAATAGCAATATTAATTTAAAACATGCCTTTCTGTACTTGAGTGGTGGCCTGATATAATGATTTTATAATAGCTGAGAAAGGATTCTCCACTAAAGCTCTTCCTATACGACACAGCTGTGGATTCTGCAATGTCTAACCCAAATCTCTGAATAAAATCATCCAACTAATAGAAGGCACAAAGTGCTGGAGTAATTCAGTGGGTCAGGCAGCATCTCTAGAGTTACTGTCTGACTTGCTGCAGCACTTTGTGACTCTTTTGTAAACCAGCATCTACAGAACCTCATCTACTGCATCTGGTGTTCCCGATGTGGCTCCTGTACATCGGCGAGACCAAGCGTACACTCGGTGGCCATTTCGCTGAACACATGCGCTCGATCTGCCATGGCCTACTGGATCTCCCGGTTGATAACCATTTTAATACCCCTTCTCATGCCCATACTGACCTATCTGTCCTGGACCTTGTGTAGGAAGGAACTGCGGATACTGATTTATAATGGAGATAGACGCTCAATGCTGTAATAACTCAGCGTGTTAGGCAGCATCACTGGAGAGAAGGAATGGTTGACATTTCAGGTTGGAACTCTTTTTCAGACTGAAAGATTTAGAAGGCCAGAACAGTTCCATTGTTTGGGGCCTTGTATCCAAGTAGTTAGCACATCTTCCCCAGACATCAATGGGCCATTATGGACTCCAACCTTCTTGAGGTCATCTGTTGCCGGCCCTGTTCTGCTCTAGTCTTCTCTGTCCACATATCACTTGCCAAGCTTTGTATTGTCTTTGCCTCTTATTCCAGCTCCCCCCCCCCCCCCCCCCCCCCCCCAGTCCATCAGTCCGGACCTAGAACGTTGCTTATCCAAATCCTCCAATTATGCTGCCTGACCTGGTGAGTTATTACAGTACTTTGCATTCTATCCAAGGTAAAAGCCCCCCAAACCTATGGCATAGCTTAAATGGATGAAAGAGCCTTAAAATATATCACAAATAAGCTATTGTAAAATAAAGCTGGCTCATCACCTGTTGCAAACATCAATTTGAAATATAATGAAAACTGCACACGCAAAGTATGAAGAAGGGTCTCGACACGAAACGTCACCTATCAATGTTTCTCCAGAGATGCTGCCTGACCCGTTGAGTTACTCCAGCATTTTGTGTCTATCAAGTTCAAATACGTTTGTGATTTTTCTCTATGGATGATTAGCTTCATTGGCCATTTGTATCCATTGTATCCATTTTTGTTTCCTTAACACTTTTTTATTAGTGATCTTGCATCAAACTATGTAAGAAACTCATCCAATGTGCTCTGATGGGCACCTTGTATGTAAGCTTGCTCTGGTGATTTGACCAGTCTGCGACAGCGACCAATTTTCCAGGTGGCCTTTCCAGTATAACATCTTTATAGATCAACATATACAATACTGCCAACATTAATTTTGAGCTGAGTTTGATTTAAGAGTCATGAATGTTTAATTCATGTTCATAAGTCAAAGGAACAGAACTAGGCCATTTGGCCCATCGACTCTACCCTACCATTCGAGCATGACTCATCTATTTTTTCCCTCTCAACCCTATTCTCCAGCCTTCTCCCCATAACCCTTGACATGCTTACCAATCAAGATTGTATCAATCTCCAACTTAAAAATCCCAATGACCTGGCTTCCAGAGCCGTCTGCAGCAATGAATTCACCACCCTCTAACTAACCTCATCTTCTTTCTAAAGGTACAGCCTTTTATTCTGCGCCCTCTGGTCTTAGACTCTCCCACTAGTGGAAACAGCCTCTCCACATCCATTGTCATGTGTACTAAGAATGGAACGATGAAATTCTTACTTGCTGCAGCTTGACAGGCCTAAAAACGTACTGTAATACTGATGTCTTGAGAAAGACATGAAGACTGAGGAACTTGGGACAGTTAATGTCTGGAGGTCAGTTAGTATTATGTTAGAGGAGGTGCTAAATGGCCTAAGGCATATGAAGGTCTTCTTCATTTCGTGTCCATCTTGTTACAAATGTTGACCTTGCTATCATCGTCCATCCTGAAAAGGACGCAAGCTTCCGGCGACAATCAGTGGAAGCCATCACTTGTCGCGATAGATGATGATGGTAGCAGAATTAGCTCAGGATACTTCCAGTTTCCAGCCCCACCACATGGACGCTTCTGCTATGGGCCCATATATAGGTAAAGATAGAGTTATTGCAGGCATCCTGGCTGAGATGCATCATTAGTCACGGGTGAGATGTTGAAAGACTGAAGGGTGGCTAATGCTGTGCCTTCCTTTAATAAGGGCTGTAACAAAAACTCTAAGACCTATAAACCAGTGAGGCTAACAACTGTGGGAGGCGAGTGATAAAACATATATGCATTCTCCACATGACCCCTGACGCCCTTACTAATCAAGAATCTGTTAATCTCCGCCTTAAAAATATCCATCGATTTGGCCTCCTTAGCCATCTGTGACAATGAATTCCACCACCCTCTGACTAAAGAAATTCCTCCTCATCTCCTTTCTAAAGGTAAATCCTTTTATTCTGAGGCTATGGCCTCGGGTCCTAGACTCTCCCACGAGTGGAAACATCCTCTCCACATTCGCTCTATCCAGGCCTTTCACTATTCACTGTCTCATAAGAAGATATAATACTAGTGCAGATGGGACATCTTGGTCGGCACGGACAAGTTGGGCTGAAGGGCCTGTTTTCACGCTGTGTGACTCCATGATTTCATATCAATTAATCAGCACAGAACGATTCTAATTAAACCATTCACTCCATGCAATAGGCTCTGCTTTGATTAATTGCCTCTCTCAAGCCCTGTAGGAATCTCATAAAGGTCATCTAAATAACTAATTTGGCATTTATCTGTGTTTTACTTGTCCCCTGCCAGTCATGTTACATACCATGCAGAGTGAATATCTCACCTTGCTTTTAGTTTAGTTTAGAGATGCAGTGTGGAAAGATGCTCTTCAGCCCATCGAGTGCATGTCGGCCATCGATCTCCGTATATACTAACACTATCCTGTGCACTAGGGACAATTTACAATTTTTACTGATGCTAAATTTACCTACAAACTTGGTTGGCGTGGACCAGAGGGTATGTTTCATAATTGTATCTTTAGTTTTTTTTTGTTTTGCTTAGTTTAGAGATAAAGCACAGAAACAGGCCCTTCAGCCCACCGAGACCGCACTAACCAGCGATCCCCACACATGAACACTATCCTACACACACTAGGGTCAATTTACACTAAGCCAATTAACCTACAAACTGATATGTCTTTGGAGTGTGGGAGGACACCAACGATCTTGGAGAAAACCCACGAGGTCACAGGGAGAATGTACAAACTCTGTACGACAGCACCCGTGGTCAGGATCGAACCCAGGTCTCCTGCGCTGCAAGCTCTGTAAGGCGACAACTCTACCGTTGCGCCACCGTGCCACCCTCAGAATTAAACTTTAAAAAGTAAACGGTATCCCTACTGTGCTCAGCAATATTCTCAACCTTATTCATGTAAAGTGAACCTTTAGGTCCATGCGTTATTGGAAATATTAGTTGCAATATTTTAGGTGTGGTCAGGGATTAATCCATTAGGACTATTTACTTCAATCACATTAATATTAGGTTGGCATCAATGTAGGCTGTTTGAGGGCCTTTACAATTAACGTGCTTTTGCCAAGAAAATTAAATAATAGACAACGTGAAGACAATAAGCCAGACAGTCAGAACCGATTTCCCAGGGTGGAAGTGTTAAAGACTGTAAGGCATAGCTTTAAGGTCAGAGGGGCATAGTTTAAAGGAGATGTGCAGGGGCAGATTTTTTACACAGCGGATAGTAAGTGCCTGGAACACGCTGCCAGGGGTGGTGGTGGAGGCAGATATGCTGGTGGCATTTAAGAGAGTTATGGACATGCAGTAAATGGGGGAAAATGGATTATGTGCAGGCCGATAAGAGTTGGTCTTGCATCGTGTTCAGCACAGGCACTGTGGGCCGAAAGGCCTGTTCCTGTGTTGTACTGTGTCCTAATATATGAAGCAAGACTCGATCTGCTCTGCAAGAGGCGCGATTATTGGCAAGCCTCCTTGTTCTTCCTTCCACTCACTTGCCCAAACATGCACACACCATCTTTCAGCAACCTACGTGGGATTTTCTTTAACCAGATTTAAATTGGCGCCATGCTAGATCTCTTTGTTAGCATAGATCCCAGATCTCTGCCATGTCTTTCAAATGGGGGCAGATGCACAGCAGTGGAAACAATGTCTTTACATTTAGGACAGAATTAGCTGCCAGAGGCCCCTGTGCCCCATGCATTTTCCTGCTCACTTAGAGATGGGGAAAGTGGCGGTGTTAATGGTGGTGGGGGCGGCCACGGGAGGCCCTACAGCAGCCGTGTGATTGAGCACAGCCCGCGTCAGCTACACGGAGCGGCGGTGGAAGGAGCAGACGGCATCGCTCTGGGCCAGTAGGCCGACCCCTACTTCACCGATCCAGTGAAGCCAGGACACCGGGTTTTAATAAACATGGAACATAGAACAGTACAGGATCAGGCCCTTCGGCCAACCATGTCTGTGCCGATCATGATACCAAGACCAACTCTTAACTGTGTAGGAAGGAACTGCAGTTGCAGGTTTAAACCGAAGATATCTACAAAATGCTGGAGCAACTCAGCGGGTCAGGCAGCATCTCAGGAGAGAAGGAATGGGTGATGTTTTGGATCGAGGCCCTTCTTCTGACTAGAGTCGGGGGTGGGGGAGAGGAAAACTCTTACCTGCCTGCACATAATCCATACCCCTCCATTCCATGTGTATCCATGTGCCTATCCAAAAATTCCTTAAAATGTGATAAGAGAAGAAATTGTACGTCTCCTTGGAATAAGATCAGAATTTTCAGAGACATGGGTGTTGCAGGATGGCACCAGGACCTGGCCACTCTCTGATGCAGTCCAAGAGGTGGATCTGTTGTATTCGTGCATAGTGCAATTTGATTCATTTTCGTGAGTACCGAGATACAGTGAAAAGCTTTTTGTTGCGTGCTATCCAGTCAGTGGAAAGACTATACATGATTACAATCAAGTGTACAGGTACAGGATAAAGGGAATAACATTTAGTGCAAGGTAAAATCCAGTAACCAATGAGGCAGATAGTAGCTCAGGCCCGCTCTCTGGTGATAAGATGGTTCAGTCACCTGATAACAGCTGTAAAGAAACTGTCCTTGAATCTGAGCCAAGCGTTTTCACACTTCTGTACCTCTTGCTTGATGCGAGAAGGGAGAAGAGGGAGTGAGACCCGTCCTTGATTATGCTGGTGGCCTTTCCGAGGCAGTGTGATGTAGATGGAGACAATGGAAGGGAGGTTGGTTTACGTGATATTCTGGGCTGCAATCAACCTACACTGAGTGTGTGTGTGTGTGTGTGTCGCTTCCCTTCCTGAAGTTGATCACAATCTCCTTTGTCTTGCTGACATTGAAGGAAAGGTTGTTGTCTTGGATTAGACTGGATAACACGCAGAACAAGTATTTCACCATATCTCTATACACGTGACAATAAATAAACTAATCTAAACTAGTTTGATTTTCCTTTCTAGCCTCCAGGTTTTTGCAATTCTGATCTATGTAAATCCGGATGTCTTTTATTCAAAGGTTTGTAATTTATTTATGAAATGTGGGCATTTTGACAAGCCCGGCATTTAATACCACCTACGAATTGCATTTGAGATGCTGACGAAACCATCAAAAAACACTGCAAGCCATCGAGTGTGCTTGTGGGTAAGTGTTCCATCAGGATTTGGACATCAAAGGAACAGAACTATGGTGTGAGCAGTTTAAGTATTTGAACTGCCCTGTCCATGTAAAAAGGAAAGTATTGCATCCTTATGGGCGGCATGGTGGAGTACCAGTAGAGTTGCTGCCTTACAGCGCCAGAGACCCGGGTTTAATCCTGTCGACAGCTGCTCTCAATATGGAGTTTGTATATTCTCCCTGCGACCGTGTGGGTTTTCTCCGGGTGCTCCAGTTTCCTCCTGTACTCCAAAGACGTAGAGGTTTGCAGATTAATTTGGCTTTGATAAAAATTCTAAATTGTCCCTAGTCTGTAGGATAGTGCTACTGTACAGGGTGATCACGGGTCAACATGGATCCGGTGGGCCAAAGGGCCTCTTTCCAAGCTGTAACTCTAAACTAAACTAAACATTCTGCTGAACCAAACCTCGATGGAAAGATTTGGGAGAGTCAGGAAGTGAGTCACCAGGATATACTGTACGATTTGTCATCTGCAATCTAAGCTTAAACATTTATGTGGCTGATCAGTGAGGCAAATCAAGTCAAATCTGGTCAATCTGTTGACATGTATCCAAGTACAGTAAGGTTCCCCTGTGTACCTGCAATGAGAATCTTGCTTGCAGCAGTACCTCAGGCATACAGACTCTGACAGCATAGTCTGTCCATAATCAACTTCTCGACACACTTCATTACAAATGCTACTAAATGGTGGCAATTTTGACAGATCACTGTGTTCTTAGTTTATTTTAGTTAGAGATACAGCTTGCAAACAGACCTTCGCCCCATTGCGTCCGCGCCGACTAGCGATCAGCCCGTACACTAGCATCATCCTACACACCAGGGATATTTTACCAAAGCAAATTAATCTCCAAACCCGCACGTATTTGAAATGTGGGTGGAAACCGGAGCACCCGGAGGAAACCCATTAGGTCCCAGGGAGAACGTTCAAACTCCATACAAACAGCACCCGTAGTCAGGATCAAACCTGGGTCTCTGGTGCTGTTAGCAGCAACTCTACTACTGCGCTGCTGAGCATCACTTTAGAAAGGAAAATCTCTTGTTTACAACTTTTTTGGTTTGTAACTTTATTGATTCTGTTCACGGAGTGTGTTTGTCAGTCATTTACTGATTCTTATTAATGGTGTATTTAAGTTCAGTGCCTTATCTCATTGACGTCTTTCCTTCCCTTCATAGCCTCACCACCCCCTTTCCCATTGCTGTCCTCTTCCTGTTACTCTGAGGTTTACCAAAGGCCAATGACTTCTGTAGATGTCAAAATCCCTTGCTACATATCGGAACCATATTCTATTATATCCCTTATCTGGACTGAGATAGAACTTTTTTCCTCTTGGATCATTTGACTTTCCCCTAACAGATTTTGTGCTTGAGTGACCAAACTGTGTTTTAAAATAAATAGTTTTCTGCTAAATCACTTGGGACGCTGAACTTCCTATCTTTTGTTCATAAGGCTCGTTCTTGATGCTCCCTCTGCAGGGGTGTTCAGAAGCAAATAGTCAATTTTCTGTTGAACTGTTCCTATGTACAGTTCAATGGTTTTATTTGATCATATGCAGGCAGATAATAGTTGGTCTTTATCTTTACTTTAGAGATACAGTACCACATATGGTTTACCCTCCCAGTCCACACTGACCAGTGATTAACCCATGCTCTAATGCTATACTACACACTGGGGACAATTTACAATTATACTGAAGCCAAATAACCTACAAACCTGCATGTCTTTGAAATGTGGGAGCACCTGGAAAAAAAACCCATGCGTTCACAGGGTGAACAAACAAACTCCGTTCAGACAGCATCCGTAGTTGGGATCGAATCTGGGTCTCTGGCACTAAGTCAGCAACTCTACCTCTGTGCCACTGTGCCACCCAATGAGCATCATGTGTAGTACAGACATTGTGGGCCAAAGGGCCTGTTGTTGTGCTGCACTGTTCTATGTTTGATTTGTTCAGAGAAGGTGCTCTATTTCCTTCATAAAATAGGATCTGTAAGTTTTTATACAACTAAAGCTGGTGTGAATATAATGTTACTCCAATGCTTTATACACGAAGACCTTAGAGATGAAAGCTTGCTTCAGCAAAACAGTTTTGCTCTTTGAATTAGATTTGTTGCAGTGCCAAAAGCAGCCAAGATGCTGCATGATCCACTGAGCTGCTCCAGCACTTTGTGTCCATCTCTGGTATAAATCAGCATGTACAATTTCTTGTTTCTACAATCAAAGACTTGTCCCACCCCAGTCATTTCTTCTTCTACCCACTCCCATCAGGCAGAAAATACAGAAGCTTGAAAGTGCGCACCACAACACTCAGGAACAACTTCTTCCCAACTGTTGTCAAGGCTTATGAATAGTCTTAATATAAGCGAGGGTACTGTCCGATTCACCTCTACCCCAATGCAGACATTGTCTATGGAACTGGTGCATTGCAACACTGAGAACTATATTCTGTATTTTCCTCTTTGCTCTACCTATTGGATTTAATTGTATTTTTGTTTACTTTTGTTCAGCTTAGACATACAGCGTAGAAACTGGCCATTCAGCCCACTGAGTCTAGGCCAACTAGCAATCCCCGCACACTAATGCTATCCTACACACTAGGGACAATTTACAATTTTACTGAAGCTAATTAGCCTACAAACCTGCACATCTTTGGAGTGTGGGAGGAAACCAGAGGTCCCCGGAGAAAACCCACGCAGGTAACGGGGGAACGTACAAACTCCGTACCGACAGCACCCATAGTTAGTATTGAACCTGGGCCTCTGGTGCTGTAAAGTAGCAACTCTACCACTGGGCTGCTCTTAATTTATGTATTAATGTTTGTAATGTACTATTTAAGTATTGTATTATCTGATCCAAATGGATAATGTGCAAAGCAAAACTTTTCACTGTACCTCAGTACATATGACAAGAGCCAGACTCCACTGGACTTTATTTTGCACTATATATTATTCTTTTTATCCTGTATCCGTACACTGTGGACGGCTCAATCGTAATCATGTATAGTCTTCCCGCTGACTGGATAACACGCAACAAAAAGCTTTTCACCATACCTCGGTACACGTAACAATAAACTAAACTAATTCATCTAAACCTAACTCTTGATCTCTGGAATCTTCCTAACTTTGCCCAACATTCTAAAGATTATCTTTAAAACTTCCTATTTTCATCAAACATTCTAATCAGCATGCTGCCTTGTTTGGTTCCAAGTTGATTTCTATGTGTTCATTTTCCGGTGAAACATTGTGTGTTTTTCTAAGAATCAGGGTTAGATGCATTTAATAATTGAAACTTATCTTATTGCAATTCAAGTGGGACAAAGTGAATGCAACTCATGTTCTGGCTTGTTCTTGAAGATGAATTTGAGAACACATGCAGAACTGATTTGTCAACAGTTAAACAAAAGCCTGGAAACAGCCCCGGGTCAGATCTGTAAATGAAATCCTAGTCCCACACAGGATCGTGGGACTGCCAATGCAGGTTTGTGACTGGCACTGCTGATTTCACAGGCAAAAGTGATTTTATTTATATATTTCCATTTCAGTATGTGATCAGCTGAAACTTAGGAACAGAATTATCTAGTGCTGTACTCAATTTTGAGGTCTAAATGATGGATTTGTTTTTTTCATTACTGTTCAAGAAGTTCAATAACAGCAGCTGAAATTTGTCTTCATTGATTAAAAGATTGGGTATTGAAAGAGGCCCTTTGGCCCACAAAGTCCATGCCGACCATTGATTACCCGTCTCATTAGTTCTATGTAATTCCACTTTCATATCCACTGCCTAGACACTAGGAAACAGAAATCCTTGCCCCACCATTTCACACTTCACTGGACGCATAGTGTCGCAGTGGTACAGAGGCTGTCTTACAGTGCCAGATACCCAGATTCGATCCTGACTACGGGTGCTGTCTGTACGGACTTTGTATGTTCTCCCTGTGACCGTGTGGGTTTTCTCCAGCTGCTCTGGTTTCCTTTTGCATTCCGAAGGCATAGAGGTTTGAAGGTTAATTGGCTTCAGTGAAATTATAAATTGTCCCTAGAGTGTAGGATAGCGCTGGGGCACAGGGTGGTCACTGGTCGGCGAGGACTAAGTGGTCTGAAGGACACTATGTCTCTAAAGTCTGAAGTAAAGTCTAAAGTTTCCCTCCATTGATGAACTGTACACTGCAAGGGCCAGGAAGCGAGCAGGCAAGATCATCTCTGACCCCTCTCACCCTGGCCACAAACTCTTTGAATCACTTCCCTCTGGAAGGCGACTCCGGACTGTCAAAGCTGCCACAGCCAGACATAAAAACAGTTTTTATCCACGAGTAGTTGCTCTACTCAACAGCCAAAAATCTGTAGCCTCCCTTTGATCTGGTATTTTGTTGGTTCACATGCTTGATCAATGGTGTTTTATCATTAATGTTTTATGATTATTGATGTTTAATGTTTTCTGAGTTATTCGTAACTGTCACTATGTTATGTTGTTACTTGTGTGCGGAGCACCAAGGCAAATTCCTTGTATGTGAATACTTGGCCAATAAACGTACTTACTTACTTACTCATGGATGTGCAAGAATTGGAGGGATATAGATCACTCCTGGGCAGATGAGATTAATTTATCTTGGCAGATATTAATTTATATTATCTTTGACAGAGACATTGTGAGCAACAGCACCAAGGGCGGGATCGAACCAGTGTCGCTGGTGCTGTGAGGCAGCAACTTTACCAGCTGTGTCACTGTCACCCTAACATAATGATGTGGGACTTTCCAATGGGTGTAAAGGTTGTAAGGATTTTAATGGGATATATTTTGTCAGCTTGGACATGAATTGAAATTGTGCGTCGGTCTTTTGGAGTTTGAGTTTGAGCTTAGTTTATTGTCATAGCTTATCGTCACGAGTACTGAGGTACAGTGAAAATCTTTTGATGCGTGCTATACAGTGGAAAGACAATACATGATTGCAATCGAGCCATCCACAGTGTACAGATACTTGATACACACAATTTCATTCATATTATTTCCTGTAAGATAAAGCCAGTAAAGTCCAATCAAAAATAGTTGGTAGGATAATTATTTATACAGCAGAAAACCTCTGGCGTTATAAGTCATAAACGACCCCAGCTATTCTCTAATTAAAAGAAAGTAACGAGAGTGGAGTTGCTCAGTTGAAAGCTGAGCAGAGGCAACATGATGGCAGTAGTGGGATTTGGAAGTTGGCCAACTCGATTTTACAAAGAATGGATATGAGACGGTACCCAAAGGCTTTTCTTTAATTCTCGATGCATGTGTTGATGCCAATATTGTAGTCAGGACACATGTAAATGCGCAGATAGCTGACCTTAAATAATCCACACTCTCCCAGCTTGCTGTGTCTTTTTATTTTTACATGTTTGAAAAGGAAATTGCAGATCCGCCTTTGCAACAAAGACATACAGTTAATGGCACAATTGACTTTGTGCGTTCTAATCTAATCACTATTTAGCTGTGGTAACCTTCAGTTAAGTGATTCGGTCTCCAAGACATGCGTAGCCTGAATGGATTTTCAATTATGAAGTTCTTTACTGAGTAATGATTTGTCAGCACTTGAAACCAAGTCCCTCACTGCATTTGGAGACACTAAGAATTACAGATGCTGGAATCTTGAGCAAAACACGAAGTGCTGGAGGAACTCAGCGGATCAGGCAGCATCTGTGGTGAGAATGGGCAGACGACATTTTGGGTGGGGACAGACTTCTTCAGGCAGAGTCTGAGCATAGAACATAGCGCACAGAACCGCACATGAACAGGCCCTTTGGCCCACAATGACTCTGCCGAACATGATGCTAACAACAAACTCAAGTCTGCTGTATATTCTGGGCACTCGCCACACTCTATGTAAAACACAAACTTGCCCCACGTATTTGCTTTAAAATTTGCCTCTCTCACATTAAATCTATGTCCTGTAATATCTGATATTTCTATCCTGAGTAGAAGGTTCTGATTGTCTACATTATTTATATTTCTTATATTATCAGCAAGGCATTTGACAAGGTTCTGCATGGTAGACTGTTCTGGAAGGTTAAATCACATGGGGTCCAAGGGGAGATAGCTGAATGGATAGAAAATTGACTTATTGGAAGGAAGCAGAGGGTGATGGTGGAAGGTTGCTTCTTGGACCAGAGGCCTGTGACTAGTGCTGTGCCTTGGGGTTTGGTGCTGGGCCCATTACTGTTTGTCATCTATATCAATGATTTGGATGAGACATGCAAGGCATGATTAGCAAGTTTACAGATGACACTAAAATAGGTGGTATTGTAGATGGGGAAAATGGTTGTCAAAAATTGCAGCATGATCTTGATTAGTTGGGCAGGAGGGCTGATGAATGGTTGATGGAATATAATACAGATAAATGTGAGGTGTTGCATTTTGGAAAGGTTTACACAGTGAACGAAAGGGTTCGGGAGGAGTGTTGCAGAACAGAGTGATCTTGTGGGGGAGGATGCCCCTCAAACTGCGGAGCATCCTGGACAATACAGCTCACCTCCTCCATGACACACTGGTCAACCTGAGGAGTACCTTCACCCACAGACTGGTTCCACCAAGATGCAGGACAGAACGTCACAGGAGATACTTCTTCCCTGTGGCTATCAAACTGTACAACTCCTCCCCCTTCTGTTGTGGGGTAGACTGAGACTCCCCTCCCCTCCCTACCCAATCTTTGCACATCCCCAATCTTTTCCATTCATCACTTTAATTTTGTGTTTCATACATTTTGTGTTATGACCTGGCAGATCAATTTCCCTCCTGAGATAAATAAAGTTGTATCGTATTGTATCGTGCAGGTACATAGTTCCTTGAAAGTGGCATCACAGGTAGATAGGGTGGTCAAAAAGGCTTTTGGCACATTGGCAGCCATGCCAGTATTGTACAGTTATATAAGACATTGCTGGAGCCACATTTAGAGTATTGTGTTCAGTTTTAGTCACCATTTTATAGAAAATATGTTATCAAGCTTGAAAGGGTGCAGAGACAATTTACAAGGATGGTTCCTGTGCTATAGGGAGAGGTTGGGCAGGCCAGGACTTTATTCCCTGGAGCACAAGACGAAGATGGGTGATCTTATAGAAGTGTAGAAAATCATGAGAGGAACAGATTGGGTAACGCATAGAGTCTTTTGCCCAGAGTAAGGGAATCGAGGAAAAAAAGGACAGAAACTTATGGTGCGGGAAGAATAGATTTAATAGGAGCCTGGGGGTAACTATTTTACACAGTGTGTTGTGGGTGTATGGAATGAGAAGCTGGAGGAGATGGGCATGGCAGATACTATCATTATGTTCAAGAAACATTTGACACAGAAGGTACAGGTGCCTTAAAACTGTAATGTCCAGGTTAATTTAAAAAAAACACCAGGCTATTGAGCACTACAAACTCTAACTAAACTCCAAATTACGAACTGCCTGGGTTGCACAAGGGACTAGTAACTTCATGTTTTGTTTTATTACTATGTTGATTTTTTTAATGTATTGAACTATTTTCAGTTTGCTTATGATATTTTCTATTGGGTACTGTTTTTTCCAACCTATTGTGCTGCTGTAAGTAAGGATTTAATTGTTCCATTTTGATTCATATGACAATAAAATAGTCTTGACTCAGTACTAATTCATTTATCACTGGAATCACAGTGTTTTGATTTCCCAGTTTCTGATTTCTGGGCTGCTTATTTCGGTGGTCTCGGTAGCAGTGCGCTAATGCCAACACGATGCGCTGGGATCATTAACAAGATACAAAGTGCTGGAGGAAGTCGATGGGTCGGGCAACATCTGTTGGTGCTTCCTGATGCAGGACCACACTTGAGGCGCAACGGGTAGAGCCGCTGCCACGAAGTCCCGAGACCCGGGTTTGATCACGACCTCGGCTGCTGTCTGTGTGGAGTCTGCACGTTCGTCTTGTGAATGCAATGGATTCCTCCGGGTTCTCCGGTTTCCTCCCACGTGCCAAAGACCTGAGGGTTTGTAGGTTAATTGGTCTCGGTAAATTGTCCCTGGTGTGTAGGAAGAGGAAGTGGAAATTAGGGGCAGCACAGTGGAGCAGCGGTAGAGTTGCTGCCTGACAGTGCCAGAGACCCCAGGATCAATCCTGACTACGGCTGCTGTCTGTACGGAGTTTGTATGTTCACCCTGTGACGGCATGGGTTTTCTCCGGGTGCTCCAGTTTTCTCCCACACGGATTTGTAGGTTTATTGGCTTCAGTAAAATTGATTGATACTTAATTATCACATGTGACAGTAAAATGCATACCGTATGTAAAGAGTTATCACATATAGGGTGGCGACAAAGTTAGAAAGTGGTCATTGCAGTCGCCAGTGGCCCCTCTTTGTTCTCAGTGGCCCAAATGTAAATTGTCGCTAGAGGGTAGGATGGTGTTGGTGAACGGATAGTGATCACTGGTTGGCGTGAACTCTGTGGGCTGAAGGCCATGTTTCTGTGCTGTATCTCTCAACTAAAGGACTGTTAACAAATGTCCTTATTAATGACATTGACACCCCTTGTTTATTCACACATGGGAGTGAATGTTACTGGCAAAAACCAGCATGTATTGCTGACTTTGCTTTGATCTTTGAAGGTGATCCTGAGGCAATGGCTTGAGCTATTTTGGGCTGAGAGTACTCCCACGAGCCTGTACGTAACCAGTGTGTTGATGTAATCAATCAAATATTATAATAGCCTAAAGATCTGACTCCAGTGTTGGGACAGTCAAAAACAAACCAGAATGCTGCCTGGATGAGAGGGTATTAGCTGTAGGGAGAGGTTGAACAGACTTGGATTGCTTTGACGGATCACCGGATGCTGAGGTGAGACCTGATAGAAGTATATAAAATTTTGAGACGCAGGGTGTGGGGTAGACAATTGGAACCTTTCTTCCCAGGATGGAAATATCAAATGCTAGAGGGCCAAAGATATGGTTTACCAAAAAAACATAAAAGTGCCAGAGTGACTCAGCTGGTCAGGTAGCATTTATCTGGAGGATGAAGAGAGGTGATGTTTCGGGTCAGGAACCTTCTTCAAACTAATTGTAGTAGTGAGGGGGGGGGGGGGGGGGAGGAGAAAGCTGCAAAAGAGATGGGAGCGGGACAAAGCCTGGCGAGTGATAGGTGGATATGGGTGAGGGCGGGTTTGGTTGGCAGATGGGTGGACAAAGGCTAGAGATGAAAAGGAGACAAAAGGATGTCCAATACGGAGAGAAGTGTAGTGAAAATATTGAGCCAGAGGGAGGGATAGAGGTGGGACAGGCTGGGGGAAAAGGAATGAAAGGAGATCAGAAGGGCAGCAAGGGGCCAGGAGGTAGCTCTGGTGGGTAGGACAATCCCAAAAGATTTTATAAATACATAAGGGGGGAAAAAGGTAAATACAGAGAGAGAAAGTGGGATCTCTCAGGAATCAAAGCGGTTACCTTTGTATGGAGCCAAAAGTGTTTGGGCAAGGTCCTCAATGAGTATTTCTCCTCTGTATTTACCGAGGGGAAAGACCGTTGGATGGAGGAACTTGGGGCAGTCATTGGAAGTGTCTTGAGAGCAGTCAGTGTTACCGTTGAAGAAGTACTGAAGATACTGTTGTGTATGAAGGTAGACAAATCTCCAGGGCCTGATCAGATATATCCGAGGATTTTGTGGGAAACTAGAGAGGTAATTGTGGGAGCCCTGGTTGAAATTTACGAGTCGTCCTTAAATACAGGAGAGGTGCCAGAAGACTGAAGGGTGGCAAATGTTGTGCCTCTCTACAAGAAGGGCTGCAGGGAAAATGCTGGGCTATACACCATTGAGCTTAACTTCTCTATTTGGAAAGTTACTAGAGTATTCTGAGCGAAAGGTTATACAGGCATTTAGAAGGGCAAGGGCTGATTAGTGATAGTCAGCATGGATTTGTACGTGGCAGTCGTGTCTCACAAATCTGATTGATTTATTTGAAGACGGGACCAAAAAGGGCGATGAGGGCAGAGCTGTAGATGTTGTGTACATGGATTTCAGTAAGGCATTCGACAAGGTTCTGCATGGATGGCGGCTCTGGAAGGTTAGATCGCATGGGATCCAAGGAGAGATAGCTGAGTGGATAGAAAATTGGTTCCATGGAAGGAAGCAATGGGTGATGGTGGGAGATTGCTTCTCAGACTGGAGGCCTGTGACTAGTGGTGTACCACAGGGTTCGGTGCTGGGCCCGTTCCTGTTTGTCATGTATATCAATGATTTGGATTTGAACATACAGGGCAAGATTAGCAAGTTTGTTCCTGATACAAAGGTTAGCGTATCTGCCAGATAGTGAAGATGGTTGTGAAATATTGCAGCAGGATCTGGATCAATTGGCCAAGTGGGCGAAGGAATGATTGACTGAATTAAAGGCAGAGAAGTGTGAGGTGTTACTTTTTGAGACGTCAAAAAAGGGCAGGACCTACACAGCAAGTGGTAGGCCTCTGGTCTGAAGAAGGGTCTCTACCCGAAACGTCGCCTATCTCCTTCGCTCCTTAGATGCTGCTGCACCCGCTGAGTTTCTCCAGCCTTTTGTGTACCCTGGCCTCTGGGTAATGTTGTTGTCCAGAGGGATCTAGGAGTACATGTGCATGGTTCTTTGAAGGTCGAGTCGCAGGTAGATAAGGTGATCAAAAAGGCTTTTGGCACTTTGGCCTTCATCAATCAGAGTATTAAGTATAGAAGTTGGGAGGCCATGTTGCAGTTGTATAAGACTTTGGTGAGACCGCATCTAGCATATTGTGTTCTGTTCTGGGCACCATGTTATGGGAATGATATTGTCAAGGTCGAAAGGGTCCAGAAGAGATTTACGAGGATGTTGCCAGGGCTAGAGGGTGTGAGCTATAGGGAGAGGTTGAGTAGGCTGGGTCTCTATTTCATGGAGCGCAGAAGGATGAGAGGAGAATCTTATAGAGGTGTACAAAAACATGAGAAGAATAGATCGGGTAAATGCACAGTCTCTTGCCCAGAGTAGGGGAATCGAGAACCAGAGGGCATGTTCAAGGTGAAGGGGAAAAGATTAATAGAAATCCGAGGGGTAACTTTTTCACACAAAGGGTGGTGGGTGTATGGAACAAGCTGCCAGGGGAGATAGTTGAGGTTGGGACTATCCCATCGTTTAAGAAACTGTTAGACAGGTACCTGGAGTTTGGAGGGGTATGAACCAAACGAAGGCAAGTGGGACTAATGCAGCTGGGATGTTGTTGGCCGGTGTGGGCGAGTTGGACCCAAGGGCCTGTTTCCATACTGTGTCACTCTATGACTCTATGATGGGGTGGAATAGTAGAAAAAATGGGTCCGCGACTGAGTGGGGCTCAGGAGAGAGACTGGCGGGGTTGGGGGGGGGGGGGGGGGGGGGGAAGAGTGAGTTGGTTTGTAGGCTAGTTACCTGAAATTGGCGATTCTACATTCATACCATTGGTTTATCAGTTAACCAAGCGTAATATGAGGTGATGTTCCTCCAGTTTGCATGTGGGCAAACTTTAGCCATAGTGGGATGTCTGACTAAATTTGCAAGAATTCAGAGATACTCCTCAAGATGCAAGCATGACACAGTGGATCAGCGGTGGAATTGCTGGCTCACTGCGCCAGAGACTCTGGTTCGATCCTGACTTTGGGTGCTATCTGTATGGAGTCTATACATTCATCTGTGACCATATGGGCTGTCTCCGAGTGCTCCGGTTTCCTCCCACACTCCAAAAATGTACTGGCTTGTAGGTGAACTGGCATTGGTAAAACTGAAAATTGTTCCTAATGTGTAGGATGGTGCTGGTGGATGGGGTGATTGCATGTTGCCGTGGGCCGAAGGGCCTATTTCCACGCTGCATCTCTAAAAATCTAAAACTTGTTTTTAAGGCTAATTGTTCGCCTCATATCTTAACTATTCCATGCCTGCAAAGGTTTCAATAGGAAATCCTGAAGAACCCTTATGGAAATACTGAGCAGCAAACCATTTGTGTAAAGTAAAAATATAAAGATAACACAAGGCAGCAAGTTTTGTTTATTCACGCGTGGAATGTGGATGTCATTGACAAGGCCAACGTCTGCCAATAATCCTTTAATTGCCCTTGACAGTGGTTCTGAGAGAGTGCCTTGCACTCTTATGAGCTGAGAGAACGCACATGATAATCTGAAGGGGAATTAATACACACAGAGTGCTGAAGTAACTCAGCAGGTCAGGCAGCATAAAGATAGACACGGAGAGCAGGAGTAACTCAGCCGGTTAAGATAAGGAGAGAAGAGGAGTGAAAATGTTGAGCCAGAGGGAGGGATATGGGAGGAAGAGGATGGGCGAAGGGGAAATGTACCACTGTAAAATTGCCTTTAGAGTGCAGAGAAAGTGGGACAATGTAGAATGAGCATGACGGGTGATCGATGGTCGGCGTGGACTCAATGGGCTGAAGGACCCATTTCCATGCTGTGGCTCTGAATTAAGCTAAAACGTTAGGGCGGCAGTGGAGAATTTGGAAGTAGAAGTGTTTCTGACTGATAGGTTTGTGAATTGAGATGTTTTGGCACAGTTCAGCTGATCTCTTTGCAGAAGGAATATGTTGCAGCTACAGTGTGCTGGTGGAGAGAGGGAGTAACTCAGAGGATCTGACATGCGATCCTGTGAAATGTTTTTTTGAACAAAAGTGACACAGATTTAGTATTGTGTTACGTTTTCCAGTTCTGTATTATTTGACCTGTAACTGAATAGTTCTGCATGCAGTGATTTGCCTGACTTCCAGGCAGTCCAGGAGAGTTCATTTGGCAGCACTCTGCTTTTCATGTGAATGATACACAGATCTTGAATTTTAATTGTTACATCGAGGCTTGTTCATTCATGCAAGATGGAGAAAGGCAGGGATATTAAACTAAATGTTAACTCCGTGAACTTGGGGCGGCACGGTGGCACAGTGGTAGAGTTGCTGCTTCACTGCGCCAGAGACCCGGGTTCCATCCTGACTACGGGTGCTGTCTATGCGAAGTTTGTACGTTCTCACCTTGACCGCCTGGGGTTTTCCCTGGATGCTCCGGTTTCCTCCCACACTCCAAAGACGTAGAGGTTCGTAGGTTAATTTGGCTTCGGTAAAAATTCTAAATTGTCCCTAGTGTGTAGGATGGTGTTAATGTACGGGGATCACGGGTCGGTGCAGACTCTGTGGGCTGAAGGGGCTTGTTTCCGCGCTGCATCTCTAAAATAAACGTGCTTTACAGTCTTGAGAACTAGAACGTGTTTCCATCTCTTTCATTTTATTGAGTGAAAGATACAGCATGGCAACAGGCCCTTCGGCCCACCGGGTGCATTCTGATCATCGATCACCCGTCCACACCAATTCGATGTTATCCCACTGTTGCATCCACTCCCTACACATTGGGAATAATTTTGCAGAGGCCAAATAACATACAAACCCACACATGTCTGGGACATGGGAGGAAACCGGGAGGAAACTCACGCGGTCTCAGGGACTGTTGTATTCGAGGGCTAAATAATTCACAAATTGCACTTGGTGTCCAGAACCTGAAGTGTATTTATTACAAGCCAAACATGACTGCCACTAAAGCCCTGAGGATCCCCAAGGGACCCTCCCTGAGGAAACATTCATTTTGAGACAGAGCCCCTCTAGTGGTGACTCCAGGACACAACACTTTTCTCTCCTTGTAAATGAAGGTTATCATACAAGTCCAGTTATCCACCCAAATATATCCATATGCAATCAGTCCAAAATAACAGCCTGGTGAACATAACGTTTATGGCTTCACAGCTGATAATCGTGCCGATACTGAGGTCTGTTCTTCTGTTGCGTCGAGTGGGAATAGATGCTCTGCTGTATGCTGACCACAGTCACTGTCTTGACTGGATATCGGGAAAGAAAAAGTGTCCAATTCGTCTTCTTCCTGTTCCTGTCTACTTGCAATTACACGCCTCGCGTTCCATCTGGTGTCATCTTGGAGGAGGTACACGTTCTCGCCGAATCTCTGTTTAATCTGTATCGGTTGGAGAGTGCGTTTGCGAGCTTATGCTGTCTGTTTGGGCGGCTGATTCGTACCCCGTCGCCGACCTTCAACTGCGGCGCTCGTACTCTGCGTTTGGCATCACAGTACGCTTCCCCTTTTGCTTGTCTGTGTGCTATCATTTCCCCCCTCGCTTTTGTGTCTGGATTTGGGTGCGATGATCGTTGAAGAGCATTCAGTTTTGTTTGCAGGTTTTGCCCTATCATCAGTTCTGCTGGCGTTTTCCCACTCAACGTGTGTGGTGTGGATCGGTGGAGGATATGGATTGACTGTTCCAACGTTTTTATGCTTTCCTTGATCACGCGATTGAATCGTTCAACCCCGCCGTTGGGGGTTGTATCTCGACGTCTGCTGATGTTGAATGTCATAACTCGCGAGGAAAGTGGAGAACTGTTCAGATATGAACTAAGGGCCGTTGTCCGTCATTATGACATCTGGCAGTCCCCCACTTAGTGAACAGTTTTTCGAGAATCGCGATGATCGAGCTTGTCATGACTGAGCAAGTAGTTGCGATCTCAGGCCACTTGCAGTGGAGATCGTGTACTACAAGTAGAAACCTTGGCTTCTTGGCGCAGCTTGCACCTCTCCGAAGATGTCGACTTGCAAGTGCCTCCATGGTTTGTTCAGCCATGGGATTGGCTGAAGAGGGGCATCCCATGGTTTTGTTGCTTTCATACTAATTGTGCATGCTTCACAATTTTTTATGAAATCTTCCACGTGACGATCTATTGCTGGCCACCGCACTGCCTCGCGACACCGTTGTTTCATCTTAACAATGCCCGGGTGTCTTCCGTGTGCCAGTTGTAACACGCAGTGTATAACCACTCGAGTTCCGCGCGTGACACATGTATCGTCAACCACAGCCAGTGGTCATCTGCTATCTCCTTGGGCCAGTCTGTCCTGAGATACTGGTAGATGATTTGCAGTGTGCTGTCAGCTGTCGACTCTGCTTTCAGTTCTCCCCGCATCACTAGATTCGCCATCGCGTGCAAAATTCCAGCAAAAACGTATTCGTCGATGTCGCTTGAAGCGTCGTTATCGCGTGTGCTTGCGGGTGCTACTGTTGGGATGCGACTGAGCATGTCTGCGATGCGATTGCATGCACCTGCGAGGTATTCTACTTTGAAGTTGTACCGGTGAAGGCGATCGGACCATCTGTAGATCCTGAGGGGACGATGCCCTGAGCCTGACGTGTCCAGCAACGTAGTTAGCGCTTGGTGATCTGTACGGAGAGTGAATGGTCTCCTGTATAGGTATACGTGCCAGTGTTCACACGCGTATATATGCACGTTAATGCTTCGCATTCCCCAGTGGAGTACTTGCGTTTGGTTGCAGTCAAGGGACGGGACCCGAATGCGATCGGTCATTCGCTTCCATCGATAACCTGCAAGAACACTGCTCCGATCTCTATACCCATCTGTTGTGACGTACGTTTCCGCACTTGGGTCGAAGTGCGCGAGAACAGGCGGAGATGCTATATTGTCTTTCAGCGTGTTGAACGCGAAGTCCCGCTCATCCGTCCATTCCCACTGTGTGTCTTTCCGTAGCAGCTTCTGTAGTGCTTCTGGCGATCTGCGCGTACTGTGGCACAAACCTGCGGTAGAAGTTGGTGGTGTCCAGAAATGACGCTAGCTCTTTCACGTTAGTTGGGGCAGGGAGCGTGTTGATGGCTTGGACATTGTCCTGAGTAGGCTCAACTCCAGTCGCTGTCACTCTGTACCTGAGAAAGTCAATCTCAGATGCCGTAAATGTGCACTTTGCTGCATTGAGCGTCAAGTTGTGTTGCGCGAAACGAGCTAACACTGCATGCATTCGTCGATCATGTTCCTCCTTGTCCCTTCCATGGACAACGACATCATCGAGGAGATTGAGTGTTCCGTCAATGCGTGCCAGATCCAACGCCACGATTTTTTGAAATGCGCTAGGCGCTGAGGACAGTCCAGACGGCATCCTACGGTACTGAAATACTCCTTCATGTGTAATGAATGTTGACAACTGCCGACTGCGTTCTGCTAGGGGTACCTGAAGGTAGCTTCGGCGCATGTCCAGTTTTGTGAATACCGTTGAACCGTGGAACGACGCAGCTCGCTCTTGTATTATTGGCAGAGGGTATTTGTCCAGAATGATGGCTTTGTTGACCGATTTTAGGTCACCATTCTTGCGTCGCACAATGACCAGATTCGATATCCAAGGTGCTCTGTGCTCGAGACTGAAACTTCTCGAAAAGGATGGTATCATTGAGCGCATCGGTTCCGTTCAGACTTCTGAGCGAATGGAAAACAGTAGACGCCATAGGCGTTGTGAAACAGGCCGGACTGATGTGTCTACACGAGGTGTGTGGCAGTACCTTTTAACTATCCCAAAACCTGAGAAAAGGGAGGGGTACTCATGCCCTTAGTCCGTGTCGCTGATCACATTGATGTTCATGCCGGTTGAGTCCTGAAGCTTGAAACCTAGTTGATCAAACAAATTGACTCCCATCAGACATAGAATGTGACGCTATCGAGCGTAACACCTTTGCAGCAGACAGGAACGGTCACTAGCCCTCTCGTGGGTATGCTTGAACCATCATAAGCGCGAAGAGTGTCCCTCGGGGGAGCAAGTGGGTGGTCCGAAAAGTACATTTTGTAAAAGTCGACGCTCAAAATAGAAACCTTCGCCCCCACATCTATGAGAAGCGATACCGAGGTCCCAGCAATCTCGACCCTGCAGTCTTTGAAAGTCCCTCTTGACTGAACATCCTGGTCAGCCTGCCCTTTATGGAGTATACATCGTGTCCACCCGGAGATTCATCGTCTACATGGCAGACAGATAACGCCTTCTCCTTCGATGGCCGGCATACTTTCTCGAAGAGATTCAGTTTTGAACACGCATTGCATCGTTTACCGTACGCTGGACATTCCCCGGGAGCGTGTGTCCGGCCACAATTCGGACACTGTTTGTTTGAGCGATTGTGTTTTGATTGCCTCTGAATGCCCTGCACTGGTGCTGTGTTCGTCTGATAAGCTGCATGACTAAATGCTCCCTCAGAACATGCCAGCGGCTGTTGTTTGAGCACCTTGGCGTTATGCATCGCACTTTCAATTTGCTGAGCTAACGCTTGTGCCTTTTCGAGTGTGAGAGCATCATCCTCCATGAGAAGGTGCTCTCTAATCTGCGGGACAGAAGTCTTTTCGATCAGCTGGTCTCTCACCAGCTCATCAGTCAGTGCTCCAAAATTGCACTTTGCAGCCAGTTCTATCAATGCAGAAGCAAATTGCTTCACTGGTTCGCATTATCCCTGTGACCGTTGGCAAAACTGGGAGAGCGTGCAAACTCCACCCAGACAGCACCTGAGGTCTGGATCGAACCGGAGTTTCCAGCTCCGTGTGGCAGCGCCTGTAGCGGTTGCAATTACTTTTAATGCAATCATTCCACACTCTGTTCCCTGTCGCGTTCAAATACCAAAGGAAGGTGTTGTATTGGGGTCACTTCCATGCTCCATCAGTCTATCATTGGTGTGTAGGTTATTATATTGGAGAGAGTGAATTAACCTTCTGAGAGTTAAACCTTATAATGAGAATGAATGGATCACATTGGCAGGGCTGGGTGGTGGAGCCAGGTACAATTGAACCATAGGCTTTTAGATGGTCACATCCATACGCAGCCAATAGAAGGATATGGATCACATGCAGGCAGAAGGAATTAATTTAACTTGACATCATGCTTGGTATAAACATTGTTGGCCAAAGGGCCTGTTCCTGTGCTGTCCTATCAATAAATAAACAAACTCTGAGGTAGTGGATAGGAGGGCTCATGATAAATTACCTTCAATTATATTTTAAGTTTACCAGTAGCAGTTGTGTTCATTCATATTCCAAACAAATAAATTCCAAACAAATCAAAGGTAAAAGGCCTAACTAAAACTCTAAGTGCTGGTATAATTAAATGGTTCAATGGTTCAGGCAACACCTGTGGCGGAAATGGATAGGTGACATTTTGGGTTGGGAACCTTTTTTGATAGCCAGGAAATCAGAAGAAGCCTGGATAGAATGAATATGGAGAGGTTGGAGAATCCAGAATCAGAGGCCATAGCCTCAGAATAAAAGGACGCACCTTTAGAAAGGAGATGAGGTGGAATTTTTTTAGTCAGAGGGTGGTGAATCTGTGGAATTCATTGCCACAAAAAGCTATGGAGACCGCCAACAGATATTCTTAAGGCCAAGATTGATAAATTCTTGATTAATATGGGTGTCAGGGGTTCTGGGGAGAAGGCAGGACAATGTTGAGAGGGAAAGTAGCTGTGATGGGCCTTGTGGCTTTATTCTGCTTCTATGACTTCAAAGGTTCAAAGGTCTCGTACCAATTAAGGTACAGTGAAACTCAAATTACCATACAGCCATACAGGAAAAAAAGGCAACAAGACACACAACTACATAAGTTAACATAAACATCCACCACAGCGGAATCCCCACATTCCTCACTGTGATGGAAGGCCAATCTTCTTCCTCCTTATTCTCCCGTGGTCGGGGTAGTTGAAGCTCCTGCAGCCAACAATCGAACCGCTGCGTCAGGGCGGTTAATGCTCCCATGTCGAGATGGTCGAAGCTCCTGCGGCTCGGAGCTCCCGAAGTCGGTCTCTAACCAGGCTCCGCGATATTAAGTCCTCAGGCTCCTGCGGTTGGAGCTCCCGAAGTCGGTCTCCAGTAAAGGTCACCAGCTCCTCGATGTTAGGCCACAGTGTGGACGGAGATACAATACGGAAATAAATTACATCTCCGTGTCGAGGTAAGAGATTTTTTTAAAAATCCCACCAACCCCCCCCCCCCCCCACATAAAACAAACTAAAGAATACTAAAACATATATTTAACACATACTAAAAAGAACAACAGATACAGACATACTGTTGATGAGGCAGCAGTTGCTGGCGCCATGGGCATAAGAGGAGTTCTGAACCATAGCGCCACATATCCATTCTGTCCAGAGCTGCTGCCTGATCTGCTGAGTTCCTCCAGCACTCTGTGTTTTGCTCAAAACTCCAGCACTTGCAGTTCCTTGTGTCTCTCCAAAGAGCCCCAGATAAAACCTTGTGAAGTTCCTCTTTTGGCTTCTGAAGGAAAAGAAGATCCGATGAAGGAAAAGGGAGGCGGTAATCCATCTTCTTCCCATACACACAGTGAATTTTGCCTCTCAGATATCTGGCTTGGATTAGGAGCTCATCAAAAACAGCCAATGAAAATAAAGATCTTTACAAAAAAACTAATGCAGTTATTGAAGTAGTATTGTGTTGATCATAAGATCCATGAACAGACGGCTCTTCTTGCAGTTTGCTGTATCTTCCTGCATAATTTCTACATTTTCCCCTTTAATTATCTCATAAAGTATAAAGGCTTTGAGTATTTGCCAACAAAGTCTTGCGCCAACAACTCCACAAGAATTTCCATTCTGCTAGTTAACACATGCATTCTCTTTGTAAAGGCAATGAGAGCAAATAATACAAGCTGTTTTAAATTGTATACTTTTCATCATATTGGGTTCAAAGAGTTCCAGCTCAAGATTGATGGGCCATCGTTCCCGACATTCAGTGCCATTTGAGGTGACAAATGTAACTTGTGCACAGCGAGCTCCTGGTTTGTGTCGTGTCGAGCACCATTGGAAACTGCGATCACAAACTTGTGTTGCATTCCTGAAAGCCGTACAAAAAAGACACTCTCCATAGAGTCTCACAAAGCGTGGTGGGTGTGTGGAAAGAGCTGCCGGAGGAAGTAGTTGTGGCAGGGACTATTGCAACGTTTGAGAAGCAATTAGCTAGGTACATCAATTAACATACAAACCTGCATGTCTTTGGGATGGGTGAGGAAACTGAAGCACCCGGAGGAAACATGTGCTCATAGGGAGAACATGCAAACTCTACACAAACAGCATGCAAGGTCAGAATTAAATCTGAATCCCTGACGCTGGTAGGCAGCGGTTTTAGCAGCTGTACCATTGAAAAGAACATCCATTTTAGGGGAAATGGAATTCACTGCAGTGAAGTAAATATTACTGTTCAAATTTCCTGATCACACTGGATGTTAATATTATTTCAGTTGCTAGCTACCAGGGACTTGACCCTTGGGGCATAGGTTCAAATCCCACTCCTGAGCCTATAATCGAGGTAGTAGAATATTCCAGGGAACTATTAAACTTTAGTAAACTTGGTAACCTGGCCATAATCTCTGCCTCAGTCATCCTTCGGCTCTATTATCTGCAATTCTTGCATTGCTATCACGTGAATGGGAACTGAAGGCTTAAAATCATCATTGTACTTTAGACTTTAGAGATACGGCGCAGAAACAGTCCCTTCGGCTCACCAAGCCTGTGCCAACCATACGCTATGATCACCCCATACGCTAGCACTATCCTATGCACTGGGGACAAATTTATAATTTTTTTTACCGAAGCCAATTAACCTACAAACCTGCATGTCTTGTGTGGCAGGAAATCTGAGCACCAGAAATAAACCCTTGCGGTCACAGGGAGAACGTGCAAACTCTGTACTGACAGCACCCGTAGTCGGGATCGAACCCGAGACCCTGGAGCTGTAAGGCAGCAGCACTACCGTTGCACCACTCTGCTGCTCTATAAATATATATTCTTTACTTCAATGCCTAAGTTAAAGGGAAAAAAAAACATATTTAATACTGCAATGTTTCAGTCAACTACCACGATGAATTTGAGAAGCATTCTGCCAACTCCGGAACTTCGTTTTCCAATACCACAGTTTAGAGTGTGTGAAAATGCCGTATCATTTTAAACATCCTATTCAAAACCCTGGCTTTAAGGTGTCATAAACATCACAATTGCTTCTACTGTGTGTAAGTATTTTTTTAGTTTTAATAGGAAACTCTTTGTCTGCTTGCTTGCATATAAAATTATTCTAAAGCATAATAAAAAAAACTCCTGAGCAGATTTTTTTTCAGCTATTTTCCAGCAGTAGACTTTTAGCAATGATCTCAGTTTATTTTATCAGCTGAGATCCGCGTTAGAAATGTTGTCATTGAGGTGATTCTTGGCTGAGAGAAAGGGACCTGATATAATTAACTCTTCTGTGCCAGATCAGTAGCAAGACATGTTATTTGGATGAAACTAGTTGCTTAGAGGCAGACTTTTCTGGGGCGGCACAGTGGCGCAGCAGTAGAGTTGCTGCCTTATAGCACCAGAGACCTGGGTTTGATCCTGACTACGGGTGCTGTCTGCACAGAGTTTATACATTCTCTCTGTGACTGGTGGGGTTTCTCCGGTTTCCTTCCACACTCAAACCGTACAGGTTTGTAGGTTAATTGGCTTGAGTGAAAAATTGTCCCTTGTGTATAGGATAGTGTTAGCATACAGGGTGATCATTAGTTAGCGAGTATTCGATGGGTTGAAGGGCCTGTTTCCGCACTGCATCTCAAGAGCCAAGAGTCCAAAAGGAAAATGTGGAAGGACAATTTTACGTTGAAGATAAGCCAAACACTACAACCCTGACCACCTGAACCAAACCCTGTGCACTAGTATGGCAGCCAGACCATGTGTTAATATTCTGGTCAAACATGTGGGGTTTGAGTTGGATTAGCCTTTGCCATGTTGGTCTGGCTGAGTTCTTTTTCGGCTTGGGGGTGATTTACTTGGTAGGAAAACCTCAACAAATCTCACATATATGGTGTGCTGCCATTTGAAAACACTTCCATCTGAAAGTAGATGAATGAGTAGAGTTTGGGAACATTCTACCACAAGTGCCTCAACGTAATTTGTATCAATAGATTCACAAGATTTAAGAAATATTTGGACAGGGACATAGACAGGATAGGTTTAAAGGGGATAGACACAAAAAGTTGGAGTAATGGGTGATGTTGCGGGTCGAGACTCTACGTGAAAAGTCATCCATTCCTTCTCTCCTGAGTTGCTGCCTGTCCTGCTGAGTTATTCCAGCTTTTTAAGTCTATCTTCGGTTTAAACCAGCATCTGCAGTTCCTTCCTCCACATTATTGCCTTCCAAAACAGTGTAGAATGATGATTCCACTGTGGTGGATGTTCATGTTGTATTCTACTGTGTATTGTGCGGCTGCACGGTAACTCAAATTCCACTGTACCTTAATTGGTGCATGTAGCAATGAATGTGAACTTGAACTTGATTAGGGGCATTGGGTCAAACACAGGCAGGTGAGACTAGTGTAGAGGGGGCAAACAAAGTATGTAAGAAGGAATTGCAGAAGCTGGTTTACACCAAAGGTAGACACAAATTAACCATATAACCATATAACAATTACAGCACGGAAACAGGCCTTCTCGGCCCTTCCAGTCCATGCTGACCATTTATTTTCCCCTAGTCCCATCTACCTGCACTCAGACCATACCCCTCCATCCCCTTCCCGTCCATATACCTATCCACTTTACTTGTAAATGTTAAAATCGATCCTGCCTCCACCACTTCTGCTGGAAGATCATTCCACACAGCCACCACTCTCTGAGTAAAGAAGTTCCCCCTCGTGTTACCCCTAAACTTCTGTCCCTTAATTCTCATGTCATGCCCTCTTGTTTGAATCTTCCCTACCCTCAATGGGAAAATCTTATCCACGTCAACTCTGTCTATCCCTTTCATCATTTTAAAGACCTCAATCAAGTCCCCCCTTAACCTTCTGCACTCCAAGGAATAAAGACCTAACTTGTTCAACCTTTCTCTGTAACTTAGTTGCTGGAAACCAGGCAACATTCTAGTAAATCTCCTCTGTACTCTCTCTATTTTGTTGACATCCTTCCTATAATTAGGCGACCAAAATTATACACCATACTCCAGAATTGGTCTCACCAATGCCTTGTGCAATTTTAACATTACTTCCCTACTCCTATATTCAATGCTCTGATTTATAAAGGCCAGCACACCAAAAGCTTTCTTTACCACCCTATCTACATGCGATTCCACCTTCAGGAAACTATGCACAGTTATTCCTAGATCCCTCTGTTCCACAGCATTCCTTAATTCCCTACCATTTACCATGTACGTCCTATTTTGATTTGTCCTGCCAAGATGTAGCACCTCACCTGGAGTGAGGCGCTACATCTTGGCAGGACAAATCAAAATAGGACGTGCATGGTAAATTGCTGGAGTAACTCAGCAGGTGAGACAGCATCGCTGGAAAAAAGGAATAGGTGACGTTTTCTACCTTCATTGTTCGTGGGGCATGTTGATCGACGTGGGCAAGATGGGCCAAAAGGTCTGTTTCCATGCTGTATGTCTCTTCCCTACAACCATCAGGCTCTTAAACATTACAACTTCCAAATATGCTTCGAACTATATAGATTTGGGGGAAAAAAAATGGAACTTTGCACTATTATTGTTTATTTGTCTGTTTTACTGAACTTTTTTTGTTATTTATGGATTTTATTGTGTTTACATACCTGCTGTGGTTTTGGGACATATGACAATGAAACGCTCTTGACTCCAGAAAGTTTATAATTCTCTGACTATGACTCTAGGTGTAACTGAATTGATTTTCATATCATTTGGGCTGCACAGTGAAGTAACTGAAGAGTAGCTGCCTTACAGAGTCAGAGACTCGGGTTCGATTCTGACTATGGGCGCTGTCTGTACGGAGTTTGTATGTTCTCCCTGTGACCGCATGGGATTCCAAAGACGTATAGGTTTGTAGGTTAATTGGCATCTGGAAATTGTAAATTGTGTGTGTAGGATAGTGTGTAGGATAGTGCTAGTGTACAGATTGATTTCTGGTTGGCACGGACTCAGTGGACCAAAGGGCCTGATTCCATGCTGTATCTCTAAACTACACTAAATACACTGATCTGTCAAAGTTTTCACTTTATAGCATTTATTTAAGTTCAGATTTCAAGCAGACCCTCTGTAAGTTAATGATGGTATGGTTAGATTGAGGTGTGGAAAATACTAGTGCTTGGGTCAACTTCAGATTGCCCATGGATGAGTCTGGTTTAAATTTTTAAATAATCAGACCTTGAAGGAAAAACAGATGAGGTTTCCATGGCAATAAGAGATCTGAAAATACAGGTTGCATAAAGATCTAATAAAACAATCTGAAAGGTACCCAATGTAAAAGATAGGCAATTATGTATATAAATGTTTATTGATGACCTCTCGTGCTGTAGGTAAGAGGTCTCGGGGAATATCAGTAGCACCTGGAATAGATGCAGTGGTAGTAATTGGAATTATGTGCAGTGAAAATCTATATTTGTAAATAACTCTTCATTTGATGCATATGTTATACAGGACATTAAGGAGAAAAAATTGTAACTTTTAAACATGGATGGTAGGTTAATTGACTTTGATAAAAAAAAATTAAATGGTCCCTAATGTGTAGGATAGTGCTAGTGTACTGGTCGGCATTGACTTGGTGGGCCGAAGAGCCTGCTTCTGCGCTGCATCTCTAAAGTGAAGTCTAAAGTCAGTGTTTTTATAATCCAATGCAGGACATCTGCTGTTTTCAATTTCTCCCCTACAGCTTTCATTTCCCGTGTCTAATTAGAATTGATTTTATAGTAAAGACAAAGTATTGACAATGATCTGCACCAGAAAATGCACTGACTGAAATGGAAGTTCAATTGATGCTTGCTCTGAACGGCATAAAGTGTGGAACAGGAGGCATTGGAGAAAGAGTTCTCGCTGTTCTCCATGGATTGATTGTGGTAGCATTAGTAATACTGATCAAGCTTTTTAGTTCGTTGTGACCATCACATCAAGGTAAATGAATGAAGAAAGAAGATGAGGTTTTACATTTTAAATTTTGAATTGTCTGAACCTGGGACCAAGAAATTTGCCCTGAAAAAGTTCTCATTGAATTTTGACAGAGGAAATAAAAACATTCTTTTATGTGACCTTCCTTGTGGTGTTTGAAGTGCTTTCCTTTTGAAGAAAACTGGAAAGTGAGTCACCCAGTGATTCACCAATGTTCCTGCCACGTTTTTGTACAGAAGAGATTTATTAGGAGAACTATCTTAGTTTTGGTTTAAAATGAATTCTCTTTGCATTCTGTGGTCTCCATTCAGTGGCAAATTAAATAATTTTAATCCACATGGACTTCACTGAGAATTTTCAAACATGAAATATTTTTTTCCTACTTGTTTGCCAGTTCCATCAGTTGAAATCTCTTCTCAGACCCCATTTGACCCTGCCAATGTTTTTTTTTGCTGCTTTTTAATGACACAATTTAACATTTTATTTTAAGCAAAATGCTGGTATAATGGTTAAGGCTACAGGCTAGATGCAGGATAGAAAGGAGGACTCGAAGCTTTTGTACTTCAGTCAGTTGGAGGGACTGTTTTTGACTATAGTTCTTGGCAGATCGACGGAGCTTTTAGATGGTAGCTTCAAAAGTCATCTAAATCGTTGCAAACCAACACTTTCTTAAATTTGCTTCAACCAACGGCTGCCGTAGTAGTCCCTGCAGAAATAACTTCACCCTTCCTCCCCAAAAAATTGAAATGTAACAACATTTGACGCACGCCTCCTTTCTCCTCACACCTCTCGATGTCCCAGAAAGTATTCATCAAAAATAAAATCTCTGCCAGTTTGCTGCACTTTTAACAATAGTGGCGATTGAAGCAGACACAAGAAGCTGGCAGATCACCAGGATATGTAAAGCTGGCAGTCAGTTCAGTTCTCTGCTCTTTTTATGTATTCAAAAAAAAGTTGCAAGGGTTTTAGAAAATCGCTTGCAGAACTTTGATTTTTAGCTTTTTGGATAAAGACCAGCAAGATGGCAGGAAAACGTTGCATCTTCCTCTGACTGCAGTCGAAATGCATTATCCTCACTCACCGTCTTTCCCATGGAGTTCCCAATATTCTGTGGTGTCTACCGAAATACACAATAAATGTTCACGAGGCAGCCATGTACTGTAAGATGATTTATGGAACTAGACTGCACAGTACAATGACTTCTTAGTTGCTGCTTCCTAAATCATTTTCGCTCCATTATTAATGGTGTAACTCATTGGTGATTAGAAAATCTTTGTGGCAAGGAAAGAATATGATAGAGGTGCAACAAACTGCAAATGCTGGGATCTTGTGTACAGCACAAAGTGTGAGAGTAACTCAGCGGGTCAGGCAGCATATGTTCATAAGTTCTTGGAGCACAATTTAGCCATTTGGCCCATCAAGTCTACTCTGCCATTTAATCATGGCTGTTCTATCCTTCACTCTTGGCCCCATTCTCCTGCCTTCTCCCCATAACCCCTGACACCTGTACTAATCAAGAATCCGTCATTCTCAGCTTTAGAAATATCCATTAACTTGTCCTCTAAAGTGGTCTCTGGCAATGAATTCCACGGATTCACCACCCTTTGAATTAAATTCATCCTTCTAAATTCCATCGAGAATCAGCCCAGTGCCATCAAACGCTCATCATATGGTTCACCCAATCATTCCTGGGATCATTCTTGTAAACCTCCTCTGGACCCTCTCCAATGTCAGCACACATATGGGGCCAAAACTGCTCTCAATACGCCAAATAATGTCTGACCAGTGTCTTATAAAGCCTCAGCATTACAAACCCTGGAGTATCTCTGGAGGACATGGATAGGTGACTCTTCGCATTGTGACCCTCTGTTCAGACTGCTTGTCTGGAGGGAAAATGGAAGAGAGGTGGGGGCAGGACACAACTCCCATCCCCAAATCCCACATTCTCCTTTTATCCCTTCTCCACCCCCCCCCCCCCCCCCCACCTCCCGCCTGCCACCTGCCCCATTCCACCTGTGCTGTTTTATGTTCCACTTAACCATTTTTTCAATGCCTAGATTTTTTTACCTGTCTAAACCTATGTGACCGCTTCACATTAATTATATATTAGTTAGCCCCAATATTTGATGATAAACTTGGGTGGTGGAGTGGCTAACCTTTAGACTTCAGATACTAGACTTTAGAGATGCAGTGTGGAAACAGACCTTTCCGCCCACTAAGTCCGCACCGATCTGCGATCACCCCGTACACTATCACATATCCCATAGGGACAATTATACCACTTGCCAAAACCACTTAAACTACAAACCTGTACGTCTTTGGAGTGTGGGTGGAAACCGGGGCACCCGAAGAAAACCCACGCAATCAAAGGGAGAACGTACAAACTCTGTGCAGACAGCACCCGTAGTCAGGATTGAACCCGAGTCTCTGGTGCTGTGAGGCGGCACACCTACTGCTACACCACCTTGCTGCCAAGGGAGTTCAAAATATGGTAAATATGGAGATGAGTAAAATGACATTTTGCGAATGATATTTTTTTTTCTTTGTTTTAGGAATCACAAGGACTGCAAGTGGAAAATTGCGAAGAACTGCTGACATCAGCAATTCACGTGAGTAACCTTGTGATCACTAAGGCTGCACAGAATTTGAGCTTCGCGTGTAACACACAGCATTTATGCCAATATTTATGCTTTATATCAAGATTTCTCTCATCCATTCTTAGACACAACATGCTGACTCAGCAGGTCAGGCAGCATAACTGGAGAACACTGATATCTGGAGAAATGAACAGCTGTCCATTTTCGCCAGAGATGCTGCCTGACCCGCTGAGTTACTCCAGCATTTTGTATCAATCCTTAGAATAAACCAGCATCTGCTGTTCATTTTATTGCATCTCATTCATTCTTACCACTGGTACACTCCTTTGGAACATAGAAAAGTACAGCACAGGAATAGACACTTCATCCCACAGTGTCTGTGCCGGCCATAATGCCAAGAATAACGAATCTCCTCTGCCTGCAAGTGATCCATATCTCTCCATTCCCTGCATATCCATGCCCCTATCTAAAAGCCTCTTAAACGCCAATATCACATCTGCCTCCACCGCCTTCCCTGGCAGCACGTTCCAGGCACCCACCACCCATGATAAGGTTCACACAAGGGTGGGGGGGATGGAAGGTGTCTATGCCTCTCATAATATTATATACATTCATCAGGTCTCCCCTCAACCTCCAGCATTCTAGAGAAACAATCCATGGTTGCCCACCCTCTATGGTGGCGCAGTGAGTGGAGATGCTCACAGTGCCAGAAACTCTGGATGAATCCTGACTTCAGGTGCTGTCTGTGTGGAGTTTGCACATCATCCCTATGACCGTGTGAGTTTCCTATACAGGCACCAGTTTCCTCCCACATCGCAAATACGTTCGGCTTTGTAGGTTAATTAGCCTCTATAACTTGCCCCTAGTGTGGAGGGAATATGTCGAACTAGTGTGTGAATGGATGATTGGTGGTCAGCATGGACTCGGTGGGCCAAGGTGCCTGTTTCAATGCTGTATCTCTAAGCTAGACTCTCCTTGTTGAGACTATCCCCTGATCTGGGCAGTATTCGGGTAAATCTCTTCTGCACCCTCATCAAATCTTTCCTGTAATTGGTTGACCTGAACGACGCACTACTCCAAATGCAGCCTAACCCAAGTCTTAGAAAGCTGCATCATGACTTCCTCACTCTTTAACTCAATGCCCTGACCAATGGTTTATTTATGGCAAGCATGACATATGCCTTCCTTACCACTCTATCAACTTGTGCTACCACCTTCAGAATTGGAACTGGATCTCTGCACACAATGCTGTTCAGGGTCTTGCCATCAATTCTCTACCTTTGATTCAACCTCCCAAAGAGCAACACCTCACACTTGCTCGGAATAAACTCCATCTGCCATTTCTCTGTTCATTTCTTCAGTTGATCTCAGAACATAGAACAGTGCAGCATGGGAACAGGCCACTTGGCCCACAATGTTTTCAAGTTAAACTGATTTAATCTGCCTGCAAATGGTCCATATCCCTCTATTTCCTTCACTTCCATGTGTCTATCCAAAAGCCACTTAAACATCATTATCGGATCCACCTCCACTACCAAAGTATTCCAGGCCTCCACCACTCTCTGTTTAAAACAAATATATAATAATTGCCCCGCAAATCTCCATTAAACTTTCCTCCTCTCACCTTGTCCTCAATTCTTGGACATTTCCACCCTGGGAGAAAGGTTCTGACTGTCTACCCTATCTATGTCTCTCATAATTTAATAAACTTCTATCCTCTCCACTCAACGTCTGATGTTGCAGAGAAACAATCCAATCATCGATGCAGTATCTCCCTGTAGCTGAAACACTCTAATCCAGGCAGCATTCCGGCAAACCTCCTCTGCCCCATCTTCAAAGTCTTTCCTGTAATGGGATGACCAGAATTGCATGCAATATTCCAAATGTGGCCTCACCAAAGTCCAATGTAGCTGCATTATGACTTCCTGACTCTTGTATGCAATGACCCCAGCAATGATGGCATGCATAACATATGCTTTCTTGACTGTCCAATCTACTTGTGCACAATTGTGAAGGTGAACACTTTTGACTTCTAGAAATAAACTATATGAGTCTTTAATGACTTCATTAACCTGTGGCACAACTTTTATTTTATGTGGAAACAAAGAATTGCAGTCGCTGGCTTATACCAAAAATAGACACACAGTGCTAGAGTAACTCAGCGGGCCAAGCAGCATCTCTGCAGAAAAAGGATAAGTGATGGTTCATGTTGGGACCCTTCTTCAGACTGAAGAAGGGTTACAAACCGAAACATCACCTATCCTTTTCCTCTGGAGTTCTGCCTGACCCATTGAGTTACTCCTGCACTTTGTGTCTATCTTTTGTTTTATGTATTTCTATCTCCAACCCGTCTCATTGTTTTCTTGTGTTTTTATTATCTTTATCTTCCAAGCAAGATGTGTTTTGTCATTTTGATTTTAGTTATTGAAATAAATTACCTCATTCTTGTGTTATAGTTTTTCATTGTGTTGATTGAAAGATGCAACAAAGAAACAGGCCCTTCGATCCCCCGAGTCCACGCCGACCATTGATCACACATTCTCACTAGTTCTACATTACCCCATTTTCACATCCACTCCCTACACGCTATGGGGGCAATTGACCTACAGATCAACACATGTGTGAGCTGTGGAAGGAGGCCAGGTCACCTGGAGGAAACCCACAGAGGTAGGGTTGCTGCCTTACAGCGCTTGCAGCGCAGGAGACCTGGGTTTGATCCCGACTATGAGTGCTGTCTGTTCAGAGTCTGTATATTCTCCCCGTGACCTGCGTGGGTTTTCTCTGAGATCTTCCTCCCACACTCCAAAGACGTACAGGTATGTAGGTTAATTGGCTTGATGTATGTGTAAAAATTGTCCCTAGTGTGAAAGATAGTGTTAATGTGTGGGGATCGCTGGTCGTTGCAGACCCTGTAGGCCGAAGGGCCTGTTTCCGTGCTGTATCTCTAAACTAAACTAAAATGGTCACTGATAGAACATGCAAACTCCATGCAGAGAGCACCAGAGTTCAAGATTGAACGGGTCTCTGGCGCTGTGAGGCAGCAGCTCCACCAACTGCGCCACTGTGTCACCCCTTGGCCAATTAGGTACCCATCTTGTACCTTTTATTCTTGTCATCCTGGTTGGGAGTTTGGATGATGTGTACTTCATTTATTCCAGTTTACAGAATTATCTCACAGTAGTTAATCTAGTTTTCTTTCATTTGGGACCTAATTTGTAATATTGATCGAAAACAGTTATTCTGTCATTGGGATCAATGGGTATACTGTCTCAGTATAAAGTATAAATCTAACTCCATAATGCACTTAGTTAAAACAATCAGATAGCAAAACGGCAGAGAGCTTGGCTGAGTATGGAGGATGATGAAAGCAGTAATGAACTAACCTGCTTGGCCACACTTAACGATGAGAACCAGGAGAAATACTATAAATTGCATAAACATTCAAAACCTTGGAGTAAATTTAATTTCGGGGAGATCACCACATAGACAAAAGTGAAAGAGCAACCTATTTGCACTCTATCTTTCAGTTTTAATCGATTCAACAAAATTGCTCATTTTACACTTCTGTCCTTGATTAATTCAAATACTATTGGTTCTTTGCGTCGGAAGGAATAGGTCGCGTAGACACACAGTATCTTACCCAGATAAGGGGAATTGAGGTCCAGAAGACATAGGTTTAAGGTGAGGGGGGAAAGATTTAATAGAAATTTGAGGGGTAACTTATTCACACAATGGGTGGTGGGTGTATGGAATGAGCTGCCAGAGGAGTTCATTGAGACACAGACTATTTCAATGTTTAAAAAAACAATTGGACAGGGACATGGATAGGACAGATTTGGAGAGATACTAGACTAAGTGGGATCCATTGGGTCCCTATCACACGGGAGGCCTGGTACCCCAGAGCAATCTGTTCCCCCAACGCAATATTCCACCACACACCCGTAGCCCCCAACTGCGCAGGCGCGGCTCATTTCCCCTCATCCCCCAGCATTCCATCCCCCTCCTCTTCACCCTCCCTCTTCTTTCCCCCTCCTCCTCCCCTCCCCCAATCCCTACCGCACCTCTCCCTCCCTCTCCTTTCCCCTACCCTCAGTCACTCCCTCCCTCCCTCCTTAACTCTCTCCCCTCCTTACCACTCTCCTATTCCTCTATCCCCCACGTCCAGCAATCCTCACCTCCCACTATCCCTCCTCACCTCCCCTACTGACCTCCTCTCCCTCTATACCCCACTCCCTACCTCCCCCACTACCCTTTCCTCTCACTCTATTCCCCGTCCTCTCCCACTCTCCCTCCTCACCTCCTCCCTCTTCTTTCCCCTCTCCTCCTACCCTCACATCTCCTTTCCCCTACCCCCCTCCTCTCCCTCTATCCCCCTTCCTCCCCAACTCTCCCTCCTCACCTCCCCCACTTTCCCCTCCCTCTCCCGCCCTACCCCTTCCTCTCCCTTAATCCTACCCACTCTCCCTCCTCATCTCCCAAGGATCTCAAGGTTGCTGCTCCTCCCTCTTCTTGTGTGCCCCGGAGGAGCATCAGCCGTTGCTGCCCTCAGAGCCAGGCTCAGCGCCCAGGCGCCGAGATCCCCAGCAGGAAGGCCGCGCTGGCGGGCAGGCAGGTAGGGCAATATTCAAGTTCTGAGGTGGGCCGCGCCAGCAGGAAGTTGGGCGTCGGCAGGGAGGCAGGCCACAACCAGTGACTGACAGCGGAGGCAGCCAATCAGTGCAGCAATGGTGTCAGAAGGGGCTTCGCCGTCCCGGCCATGACTGACAGTAGAGGAGACCAATCTACGCAAGGGCGTTTTTAAAATTTTTTAAACCTTAATAACTTTTAAAATATACCACTGATCTGAACAAAGCTTGGTGCATTTGCAGCACAGGACAACGGTGAGTAAGGTGGCGAAAAATCGTCGCATTATCGCGTACCGTTTTTGCGCAAATGTAAAAACAAAGATAACAAGATGAGAGTTTCAGTTATCTATAGATGGGTGAAAGGCAGGGAGGTAGGACTACTGCATATTTTGCATGTTTGTCGGTGTGCGCAAGTTGGATCGAAGGACCCATTTCCATGCTGTATGATTCTACGACTCTCTATGAGAAATTGCAGATGCTGGTTTATTCCAAAGATAGACACAAAATGCTGGAGTAACGTCATGCAGCAGACCTCACCTAGGCAGTACACAAAGAGTCACCATGTTTCTGACGCCAACAAGGTTACTAAAAATGAATCGAACAGTCTTATCTTCCCCTTTGTTCTCGGCAGCACCCCCTGCCAGGTCACCGTCTGCTATCGGCAACTTCCTGCCACATTGCTTTCAGTGGCCCCATCCCCTTACACTCTCACCAGGTCCCCCTTGCTCTCTCCGGGCCCCCGACTCTCTCAGGAGCCCTGAGCCACATCCCGGGAGCCTTCTGCCGCCACTTGGTGCCCCTGAAGAGTGAAATAAATGTAACTGTGAGAAATATAGGTGATAAGGTTCACACAGTGGTGGGGGGATGGAAGGTGTCACTTAAAATTAAGAACGCAAAGTTAATTGGATTGGAGGCTATCCAAGCAGGATATGAGCTACTGTTTGGTGTTTGGATTAGTAATACTGATACATTACTCTGACCAAAAAATATTTTTACACTGGCATTTTCAAGTGCAGCCTGTTATAAACTAAATAGTTGCATTTGACATCTTAAGTAATGAAAAAATGCCTGATAATCTGAAGTGTTTATATCCAATATGAATAGATTCTGTTTCCCCTGGAAGTTGTCATTTGAGTTTAAAAAAACACATTTTAAATGGCTGAAGGGAAAAGAAATCGGCCAAAGTGAGTCTTTTACTCTTTCTTGTGTGTTCAAGCTTGATGTTGTTTTGCATTTCAAACACAAGTGCTTGATTTGAACAAGAATGTGAGGTAGGAAGGAAGGACTGAGACACAAGGAACTGCAGATGTTGGGATTTTGTGTACAACACAAAGTGCTGGAGGAACTCAGCGAGCCAGGCAGCATCTCTGGAGGACACGGAGAGGCAACATTTCAGGTCGGGACTCTTCTCCAGACTGAATTTGCTTATTGTAATTGGATGAGTTTTGTTTAATGCTCAAGAACTAAAAAGAAATTTTATTAATGAAGCATAAATGTTAATTCAGATCTAACCAGACTGACCAGCAATGTCTGAAGTAACTTCAAGAGATCCAGTAACTTTCCAGTGAGAATTAACAACTAGTTATTTAGCTATAATCGATGATCCACTTGGATAATTACTAAAATAACTTGCCTTCTAAGACACAATTGACTATACTGTGTGATATTTTGAAAACTGTGTGTGTTTCCAGTCATATTGGTATACAATTTATTTCAGTGTTGTTAACTGCATGATAAATTTACAAAAAATAATGAGGTGCATTCATTATAAGAGTGACAAGCCTTTCTTAAACAAGTATGTTTGGTTTTGAGATGCAACATGAAAACAGGCACTGCGGCCCACTGAGTCCACGCCGACTGGCGATCATCCCCTACGCTAGTTCTATCCCAATCACCAGCATCAATTTGCAGAAGTCACATTTATTTATATTACTAAAAGTCTGATCTTGACCACTTCCTGTTGTTCTCTATATTGATTTTAGAAAAAACGCTGCCCTTACGGCTGTGATTTTTGGGCATCTTACTCAGAGTCCTACTCCGCTGCGCAGGACAAGAGAATTTTTCCCATCATGAAAAATAAAAGTTATTAATGATTAAAAAATGTTGAGATTCTCTCTCCTGAAGGCCACGCCCCTTCTGGAGGGACTATAAAACCAGGAAGTGTGGAGGTGCTTCGGTTCTCTGCAAGATGGGGGAGCGAGAAGTCGCAATTCGCAGTCTGAGCTGTGAATAACACTGGACACATGTTTACTAAACTGTGAGTGGTTTTACTGACCGTGTCAGTGCCCTTAATGTGGTTTGAAAATGTAGTTTGAAAATAAAAAGTATGTTTCGGTTTGAAAGTGTTAAAGCTGAGTTGCCTTTGGTTTAGAAAGTGCTAAAGCAAGCTGTGTTGCCTTTGGTTTTTGAAAGTGCTGAAGTGAGCTGTGTTGCCTATGGTTTTGAAAGTGCTAAAGCAAGCTGCCTTGCCTATGGTTTTGAAAGTGCTAAAGCAAGCTGCCTTGCCTTTGGTTTTGAAAGTGCTAATGCAAACTGCCTTACCTTTGGTTTTGAAAGTGCTAAAGCAAGCTGCCTTGCCTTTGGTTTTGAAACTGCTAAAGCAAGCTGTGTTGCCTTTGGTTTTGAAAGTGCTAAAGCAAGCTGTGTTGCCTTTGGTTTTGAAACTGCTGAAGTGAGCTGTGTTGCCTATGGTTTGAAAGTGCTAAAGCGAGCTGCCTTGCCTAATTAGGGCTGCCTTGCCTAATTAGGGCTGCCTTGCCTAATTAGGGCTGCCTTGCCTAATTAGGGCTGCCTTGCCTAATTAGGGCTGCCTTGCCTAATTAGGGCTGCCTTGCCTTCTACATAATTAAAAGTCAAATCTTGACCACTTCCTGCTTGTGCTTTATATTGATTTTAGAAAAAACGCTACCACGTACGGGTGTGATTTTTTGCCATCTTACACAGTCACCCTCCGCTCATCAGGTGCCAAGGAATTTTCCTATCGACCAAAAATAAAACAGTTATTAGTGTTTAAAAAATGTTGAGATTCTCTCTCCTGTCAATCATGCCATGAAGGCTAAGCCCCTTCTGGTGGGAGTGGGGGAGGGGGGGGAGACTATAAAACCCAGAAGTGTGGGCGTGGCTCAGTCTCTGCAAGATGGGGGAGGGAGAGGTCACAACTCGCTGTCATTAGTGGCCTTGCACCCTGCTTGAAATGGTATGAAGCTGCACTTGAATTTGGTGCCCTTGCACCCTGCTTGAAATGGAATTTCAAGGATTAGCCGCGAGTCAACTGCGAGCCCACCAGCCATGATTGAGTGAGCTGCCAACACAACAGGCTTGAGTGACTGAGCCACCAGCCCAAGAATCCGCAATGTCCATACTGGAAACCAGTCCCTTTAGCGCACAACACCCATACTAGCACTCCAGAAAGCCGCCCCCCCCACTGGCCACCAAACCGTGTTGGTTTTCTCTGGGTGCTCACCTTTCCTTCCTCATCCTAAAGACATGCGAGTTTGTAGGTTAAATGTCCTTTGTAAATTGCCCCTAGTGCATAGGGATTGGATGGGAAAGTGGATAACATAGAGGGAGTGTGAATGGCATGTTTCCATGCTGTATCTCCACACTAAATTAAATTTAACTTATTTCCATGTTAGAATATCCTGTGATTTTAAAACATTTTGCCCACCGTGTCCACGCCGACCAATTATCACCCGTACACTAGTTCAATCCTACACAATAGTGACAATTTACAGAAGCCGATTAACCTACAAATGTGTACATAATCTTTGGAGGGTGGGAGGAAACCGGAGCACCCGGAGAAAACCCACACAGTCACAGGGACAAATACAACTTTGACACAGACAGCACACCGTAGACAGGATCGAACCCAAGTCTCTGGCGCTGTAAGGCAGCAACTCTACCGCTGCACCACCGTGCAATCCGATGTACAGAAAAATAAATGGTGAACGTTAGAATGAAGTTGAAGTTTGTGCAAGTTGTGCATTTTTTGTTTCAACCAGTATAATTGGATGAGTTTGAATACAACAGCTGAATTAGATACAGTCTTAGCTCTGCCGTCTCACAGTGTATGGACAACCTGCCTTGTATTGCCTGGTGGTCGCACATCACATGTTGTATCAGCACAGCAAGGTTCCTGGGGCTGTTCTGATTTCATCTGAAATGAATATCACTGTTTTTGATTTTTTTAAAAAGGTCCAAAGAGGGTAGATAGCCACCTGGGGAGTCTAAGTGGAATAGGAATGTTGGAGACAGGAGAAAGGATTATCGCAGGATGGTGAGGAACTCCTTTCCATAGAACAAGGCACGGAGGTGGCGGCGACGGCGGAAGTCTGAAGACGAAGTCTGAACAAGGGTTCCCACCCGAAACATCACTCATCCTTTTCTCCCAGAGATGCTGGCTAAACTGCTGAGTTCCTCCAACACTTTGTACCTATCTTTGGTATAAACCAGCATCTGTGGTGCCTCATTTCCACCACAGATATTTGCTAGTTCTTGATTCTATAAAGGAGTGCAGGGCAGCTTAGTGAGCTGATGTACATGTCCTGGTCAGGTCATACAGCATGGAAATGGGCTCTTTGGCCCAACTTGTCCACGCCGACAGGCCCCATCAACTACCTCTCTGGCAGCTCGTTCCTTATACCCATACATACAGAATGAAAAGGTTGCCCATCAGATGCCTATTAAATCTTGCCCTTCTCACCTTAGACCTATGTCCTCTGGATTTTGATTCTCTTATCCTGGGTATTCAACCTAAGAATTCCTCTCAGGATTTCATACACCTCTGTAACATCACCCCTTAGCCTCCTGTGCTTTAAAAAATGAAGTCCTCAAATCCTAATGTAAGTACAATAGCAATCAATTTATAATTTATTTTATCTGAATGGTACTTAAGTAAGTAAGTTTATTGGCCAATATTCACATACAAGGAATTTGCCTTGCTGCTCCGCCCACAAGTAACAATGTAACATACAGTGACAGTTACGAATGACTCAGAAACCACTAAATATTAATAATAAGATTCACCACCCTCTGACCAAATAAATTCCTCCTCATATCCTTTCTAAAGGTACGTCCTTTTCATTTGCGGAAAATTACAAGCTCAAATGTTCACGGAAGAAGTTGTAACATGCCCACTGAATCCTGGGGTTGTCTGAACCACGTTTAAAGTAGAGAATGAACATTTGGGATTGTACAGTATTGAGATCGTGGAGGTCCGACATCAGTAGCGCACAGAATCACAATCGGTATTAATAATGAATAATTGTAAGCATCATAAAGATGTGACGATGCCAACAGCTCTGTCCATTGGGAAAAGAAGCGTGATAAATGGCACTGACTTTGATCTTTCATTTGATCGCAAGCTTTGTACAGTTTGTCCAGTGTCTCTTTGTCTTCTGTGGAACGGCTTAATATGCAACAAGCACCATGTTAATGCAGCTCAATCCCCCCTTGTGCAATCATTTTCGTGGATGCTTTTGTTATTTGTCATTCTGTAATCTGATCCACATCAAAACCATCCTGACGCACCGGCTCCAATGTCCTCCAGAGTGCCTGCTGGCAATCAGGCGGCTGTAGCAGTGCATTGGGTTAAAATATTAAAATACTTGGAAGTGAAACATTCGACTATTGTTTAAAAGCTGAAAATATTTGAAGTGTGTCGTAACGGCTTTGAATAACTCTTGCGATATTTCATAAAAGTTCATAGAAGCTCTTTCACACTAGTGAGAGGCCTGTATTATTCTTTTTACTTTATATTCTCTCTATAATTGTCCTTCTGCTTTGAGTGCAAAGGGTCTCCTTTCATCTCATGCTTTGTACAATTTGCCCAATGTTCTTTGAGACTAAAAATCGGTCTTTTTTTTAGGTAAATGTTGCCATAATATTGTGGTGGGACTTTTTTTAACATCCTGTCTAAAATTCAGTTTGAACAATTATCTTAAAATGATTATCAGTAGAATTGCACTGTGCAGATGTATCTTCAGGATACACAGTTGCCGTCTTCTGGTAGGTTATTTTAAACTTCTGAATGTGGTCACGTGCTCAGTTTTGAAGCCACAATCTGACAATGCTGCTTCAGTGTGTGGTAAAAACATATGATCTGCACATGGTAATGTGGTAATATGGTGCATTCATGACTGCACAGACTGAAGAAATTATATCAGGCAGGCACTTGTGGAAAAGCAACTCTTGGTACGATAAGCGGTGTGTTGTGGATACCACTAAATGGTGTTTGTTGTACTAATGGACAGGGTCAGAATTTCAGGTACGTTACAAAACTTTTATTTTTTAAAGAAATAAGTTGGTGCTCACTGTGAAACTGTGTAAGCTGTTCCAGTTGAGGTTTGCGTTTACCCTGGCCAAGATTCTTTTCCAGAAGCAGACAGTGTCTGTCTTTCATTTGGGCTTCCTACCAGAATTATTGAGGCTGTGAGCCTAAGAAAAAAATTGATGTGCAGTTCGTTAAAATAATTAAACATTTTGTGCAACTGTCTTGTGCTTCTAATCAGCAAATCTTTCCCATCAACAATAACAAGTTAAATCTCTGTGTGAATCTCTTTATAAACTGCAGCGATTTACAGTGGGGGCAGAGAAGAATGTGTTGCACATATTCTGCCTCTGACCCAGCATAGCAATTTGTAATGTTAAACTTACTGTTAAAAGAAAACAGTCATAAAGTGACTATTATACGTTATGGACAGACTTTTTTATTTAAAATTATGCTTTTCACCACAATGGGAAGGGAGGGAGTTCCTAATAAGGAAGGACTGAATGTTGACGGTAGTTAGTGTACGATCCAGCTGCAACATTTTGGAAAATATTTAATGTGAGCCTTTTCATAAAAGCAATCCAATTTATTGGCACGTTTCTCCCTTTTATCAACTGACATTTCATGTTAAAAATATGAACGTTATTGCAATATACAGAGTACTAAAAATCTGATTTCTTAAGCTTGATGTCGGTAGGATACTATTGAAATTTTAATATCATTTAAGATGTTCCACACATAATCATTGGGAGTCATGGAAATGCTTATTAAGTACAATTGAAAATGTTTAATTGCGTGAAGCATTTTGCCAAGAAATTTGATCCTCTCTTTGGAATGGATGTTCTTCTTAGTATTGAGTGGGTTTGATGATGTTGTTTCTGTTCTAAGGCGGTAGAATGAAGAGGATTTGTAATATTACTAGCAGCTACAAAGAGGAAGATTTGATTAAGTGCTAGACACAAGGAACTGCAGATGCTGGAGGGGCGAGTAAAACACAGTGCTGGAGGAACCCCTTGGGCCAAGGCGGCACAATGATTTAGCAGTAGAGTTGCTGCCTTGCTGTGCCAGAGATAAGCGTTCGATCCTGACTCTGGGAGCTATATTTATGGAGTTTGTATGTTCGCCCTGTTACTGTGTGGGTTTTCTCAGGGTGCTCTGGATTCTTCCCACACTCCAGAGGTTTACAGGTTTGTAGGTTAATTGGCTTTGGTAAAAAATTCTTACATTTTCCATAGTGTGTAGGATATTGCTAGCGTATGGGGCGATTGCTAGTCACCACAGCCACAATGGGCTGAAGGGTCAGTTTTCATGCTGTATCTATATAGTCTAAAGTAACATCTAAAATCTAAAGTCAGGCAGCATCTGTGAAGGGAATGGACAGATGACATTGTTGGTCTAGTCCCTTCTTCAGACTGGTGGAGAAATGGGAAAGCTGGCACAGCGAGGTAATGGGAGGCCAAGCTGAAGCAAAGTGACCATTTGCTGGACACTTGATGGAATCAAGAGCAAACCACAAAGTTCTAGAGAAACTCAGCAGGTCAGGTGGCAACTGGGGAGAGAGTGGACAGATGATGTTTGATTAAAAGTTAGCAGCCTTAATGCCACTATTCAAAACCTCCTTGCTCCGGGTCATCTTTGTTTCCTCTATTCATGTGGTAGTTTCTATTTACAGCAGGACAGGTAGCATCTCTGGAGAGATCTCCTATATACATATATATATATATATATATATATATATCCTATAAATATATATTTCCTATAAAGATCCCTGTGATACCAAGTACTGCAGCTTCACCAGTTAATGATATCTCCTCACATTTCTGAATGAGATCATTGCCTGCTCAACTCTCCTGGGTATCAATTATTTCCCTTGTATATTTTTAAGGTCGCAATTGACCTCCACAATACAGGGAGATCCCTTTTCAGTTTGAAAACCTGTTATTCATTATGCTTAATTGAATTAGGAAATTTTGACATTTCAATAACAGAAAGATATATCAAGTACCAGCACAAATGTTAATAGCAGGAAATGTGATGGTTAATTGGTACTTGACTTCAGTTGCGAAGAATTAAAATCAAAATGGTCAGGTTCAAGGACCAATTGTCAAATTCAATTGATTGAAGCAACTAAAATGATTTGCTCCATTTATCCTGTTTCAATTGCTACCTATTTGTGTGAATGAATGGAAACACTCTGATGATCGGATGCACTGTCAACATCAAAGAAGCTAATCTCCTGATGCTGGTAATTTTAATAAAGGTGTACATGTTACAATAACACAGCTCTCTACTGATGTACAATAATTTGCTACTTATTTAAAGATGATTCCAGGATATTCAAGCACCTACATAATTTACCAGCTATGTCTTAATATGTTAAACTACAAAACAAGCTGAAAAATCTGATGAACAATTGGTCATCTAATTTCAGGGCAATTATTTAGTTTAGTTTGGTTCATTGTCACATGCGCAAAAGTGAAAAACCTTTTTGTTGCGTGCTATCCTGTCAACGGAAAAATTACATTCAAGCCATCCATAGTGTATCGATATAGGATAATGGGAATTATACATTGATTTGAGATTGAGCTGTAAGAAAATAATTTAAAGGTGGTGCCAAAGAGAAAATTCTGCCTGATTAACCTCCTTTGATTTAATCTTTCTTAACGTTCCATAGGCCATGAAGAACTGAGGATCATTTATTCATTTACGGTATATAAATGTGATGGGTCAGGCATTTTAATGGACATCACTAACCTCCTCAGAGGGCCATGTGAACCGTTGCCTTGGGCTATGTCTTTAGACTTTTGACTTTAGGACTGCAACAATAGAGTTGCTGCCTTACACGGCAGAGACCCGGGTTTGATCCTCCCCTTGGGTGCTGTCTGTACAGAGTATCTACGTTCTCTCTGTGACTGCATGGGTTTTCTCCAGGTTCTCTGGTTTCCTTCGACACTCCAAAGACATGCAGGTTTGTAGATTAATTGGTTACTGCAAATTGTAAATTGGCCCTGGTGTGTCGGATAATACCAGTGTACAGGGTGATCGCTGGTCAGCGTGTACTCGGGGGGCCGGAAGGACTGTTTTCACGCTATCTCAAAAGTATGTGTTTATGTGGATCTTGTACTTTAGGTTTGTATTTGACACTTGCATTATAGTGGATGGGTATGATTTTGGAATTGGCCTTCTCATAAAGCTGTCTAATCTTCTCCCACTATTCGCAACTGATGTAGATTTCAGTCTGAAGACGGGATGTCACCTATCCATGTTCTAGCGAGATGCTGCCTGACCCTGAAATCATGCTTTGTGCATATGGGCCTTCAACAGTTATAGTATTAAGTATAGAAATTGCAAGTTCATGTTACAGTCATAGAGTAAGACTTGGTGAGGCCATATTTAAGAGTATTGTGTTTCTTCAGTTTTGGTCACTACATTTTGGGAAATGTTGTCAAGCTGGAAAGGGTGCAGAGAAGACTTAAGAGGATGTTGCCAGGACTCGAGGGCCAGAGCTACAGGAAGAGGTTGAGCAGGCTAGGACTTTATAACTTTATAATTTTGAGCAGTGATCTTACAGAGGTGTACAAAATCATGAGAGGAATATATCAGGTAAATGCACAGTCTTTTGCCCAGTGTAGGGGAAACAAAAACCAGAGGACCTGGGTTTAAAGTGAGGTGGGGGGGGAAATTTCATAGGAACCCGAGTGGTAACTTTTTTACACAAAGTGCGGTAGGTGTATGGAACAAGCTGTCGGAGGAGGTAGTTAAGGCAGGTACTATCGAAATGTTTAAGAATAATTTAGATAGGTACATGGATAGGTTTAGAGGGATATGGGCCAAACACAAGCAAGTGGGACTAGTGTAGTTGGGGGATGATTACCGATGTGGGCAAGTTGGCCTGAAGGGCCTGTTTCCACACTGTATGGCTCGATGACCCACTGAATCACTCCAGCACTTTGTGTCTTGTTTTGATGTAGATTTTCTAGAATTTGGGTTGAGAGAAAAAAATTCACAAAATAAAATTATTTGTTAATGAAAAAATAGTATGGATAATTCTACTTTGGGGCACATCCATTAATTGGGTAATGTAGGACTGTCTCAGTGGTGGTCCATTCCATGCAACATGTGGTGGTCAAAGGAAAAGAGTGAAATAGAGTGAGTTTATTATAAAATGGTACGTATTTATAAACAGGATAGAAATGTAGATTTTTGTTTTAAGCTAAGGTTGTAAATGGACTGAAGAGAGTTCAGGAGAGATTTGCCAGCATTTTGTCTGGCGAGCGAAATTTCAGTTAGGAGGAAAGGCTCGGTTTGTTGATCTTGGAGTAGAGAAGGAAGCTGGATAGGGGGAAACTTTGTTCTCATAATGAAGATGAAGATATCCAAATCCAGAGGCCTAGACCTCTGGAGCAAGAGAGTTGGAGGGGATTGAAGGGAAAACTTTACCCAAGTTGCTCACAATCTGGAATGCATTGACTAGGAAGTAATTGGAGGCGGGTATAGTTACAACATGTATAAAGTGCCTGGAGATGAACTTGGATCACTAAGTCAATGAAGGCAATGGATCAATTGTCGGTGAATGAAATTAGGAAGGAGTTTATGCCAAGTGATACAGTGGCTTGGATGACTCAAACGGTACAAAGATCTGTTTATTGTTACGTGTACCAATTAAGGTACAGTGAAATTTGATTTAACATACAGCCATACTAAAAAAAATGAATAAAAGGACACACCTTTAGAAAGGAGATGAGGTGGAATATTTTAGTCGGAGGGTGGTGAATCTGTGGAATTCATTGCCACAAAAGGCTATGGAGACCGTCAACAGATATTCTTAAGGCCAAGATTGATAAATTCTTGATTAATACGGGTGTCAGGGGTTCTGGGGAGAAGGCAGGACAATGTTGAGAGGGAAAGTAGCTGTGATGGGCCTTGTGGCTTTATTCTGCTTCTATGACTTCAAAGGTTCAAAGGTCACATACCAATTAAGGTAGAGTGAAACACAAATTACCATACAGCCATACAAAAAAAAAGCAACAAGACACACAACTACATAAAAGTTAACATAAACATCCACCACAGGGGTTCCACATTCCTCACTGTGATGGAAGGCAATAAAGTCTAATCTTCTTCCCTCTTTATTCTCCCGCGGTCGGGGCAGTCGAACCATCCACAGTCGGGGCGATCGAAGCTCCCACAGCTGGCGATCGAAGCTTTCGTGTCAGGGCGATCGAGGCTCCCGCGATTGGGGCGGTCGAAGCTCCTGCGGCCTGGAGCTCCAAAAATCGGTCTCTAACCAGGGACCACGAGCTCCACGATGTTAAAGTCTGCAGGCTCCTGCAGTTGGAGCATCCGAGGGCAATCCCCAACGGGGATCGCCAGCTCCACAATGTTAGGCCGCAGTGTGGACGGAGATACGATATGGGAAAAGTCGCATCTCTGAGGTAAGAGATTTTAAAAAGGTTTCCCCCCAATCTCCCCCCACCTTCCACCCACAACAGAAAACAAGCTAAAGAACACTAAAACATACATTTAACAAACTATAAAATAGCAAAGAATAAAAGGGCGAGACAGACTGTTGGCGAGGCAGCCACTGCGGTGCCGCCCATCTTGTAGACTGAATTTCAGCTTCTTTAGTTTAGTTTAGAGATAAAGCATGGATGCATGCCCTTTGGCCCACCGAGTCCATGCTGACCATCGATTACCCATCTACATTAGTTGCATGCGATCCCACTTTCTCATCCTCTATGTACACATTGGAGGGAAATTACATTGGGCAAATTAACCTACAAAATAACCTACCAACCCGCATGTCTTCAGGGTGGCACAGTGGCGCAGTGGTCGCATTACCGCCTTATAGCGCCAGAGACCTGAGTTCGATCCTGACCACAGATTCTGTCTGTACGGAGTTTGTACATTCTCCCTGAGACTGCGTGGGTTTTCTCCGGGTGCTCCAGTTTCCTCTGACACTCCAAAGACGTACAGGTTTGTAGGTTAATTGGCTTTGGTAAAATTGTAAATTGGCCCTAGTGTGTAGCATAGTGCTAGTGTACGGGGTGACCACTGATCAGCGTAGACTCAGTGAGCCGAAGGGCCTGTTTCCATGCTGTCTTTCTAAAATGTAAAGTCTTGGTACCTATAGACAGCGCTGTGTTTGTGGTGGTACGTGTCAGTAGTGTACTGGCGCCTCTTTGTCAATGTCATTATTTTGTTTTCTAGCCACGTGTCACAACGTTACTCAAGGTGCATACTGGCACCGTCTTGTCTGCAAAAAAAACTGCCTACAACCTTCTGATAGACAGTGAGTTGTTTATCTTCCTCAAGTGACTATCGAAGCAGTGGGACAACTGGGAATAGTCCACCTTCGAGTACAAGCAATACTGGTGTTAATTTGCTTTGAGGCCAAGCCAAAACCTAAATCTATTTCTAAATCCTCACTGCAGGTTGGGGGGGATAGTAATGCTTTTCCATTAAAGGCTTTTCTTGACAAGTTTCTTCTTTTTAAAAAGTAAGTTACTCCTGACGTAAAACTGCACGAGCATCTGAAGTCTTTTTATGCTCTCAAACGTTTAGATACTTCATAGTTCCTGTCTGTAGCCAAGATGACCTGAAGCAGCTTCTCCACAGCTGAATGCAAAGTGCCAGAGGTCATGTCGTGATCCACACTCGGGTACAAAGAGCACTTTATGAATTTCTTAAACTGTAATGATCACCCTAGCAACCAAAGCGTGCAGGGAATTCAATATAGTTTTGGATGTATTTTCTTTATGCTGACATTGACTGTTTATCCTTAACCATTTACAATCATAATTCGTCTTGTTGAAAATGCGCTGCAATTAAATACTGACTTTACTGTTCGTCTTAAATGACTGCTTTGGTTATGCTTTTGGAGATTATGTGGCGGAATGTTTATAACTGAATGTAATGGACTCGGTATCACTTGCCAATACATTTTCTTCCAATTCCCTGCAGCAATCTCGGGTCCAGATGGTAGTTTTCTAATCAGTTAAGTAGGTGGCCATGCAGTGCTGTGCAACACCTTGACATTGCATAAATTATGAGGCTGAAAATTGTGCTTGGCAAGACAAAATACTCGGACAATAGTCATGGGACTGTTTAAATTTCCATATAGATGTTCATCCAATGTTATTTTTATAAACTATATCCACAGCACAGTGGCGCAGCGGTAGAGTTGCCGCCTCACAGCGCCAGATACCCGGGTTCCATCCTGACTGTGGATGCTGCCTGAATGGAGTTTGTACCTTCTCCCCGTGACCTGCGTTGGCTTTCTCCGGGTGCTCCGGTTTCCTCCCACACTCCATAGGCATGTGGGTTTGTAGGCTAATTGGCTTGATAACATTTTAAATTGTCCCCAGAGTGTGTAAGATAGTGCTAGTGTACAGGGTGATTGCTGATCGGCGCACTGTATCTCTAAACAAAAACTAAAATTAAAACAAAACTTTAAACTAAACTCTAACCTGTACCTTTTCCTCTGTCAATCACTTCCTGGAGCAGTTATTGCCCAACCTGGTGAGTTCTTTCATTTCTCTGATTTGGAATCATTCCTGCAGGTTAAATCTCTTAAGGATTACTTTTCCAAACCTGCTGAAGTTTGCAGTGCATGGATCTGGAGACTGCACATAGTGTTTAGATTCTTGTTTGCACAAAGATATTTCTCCTGAAGTGTTCAGTCAGTATGGTCGGGTGAGGTGTGATCCTCGAATATGGGAGGGTGCATTTACTTGTCAATCAACACATCGTGAGGGATCCACCCAAGTCAGCACAAGTTCTGGCTGAAATGCCAAGGTAAACATTTTTACTGTTGCTGTCCTTTAGCAAATCACCTTCTCTGGTAGTTTTTCAGTTTCCACAATGAATTGATTCCACTTCCTTTTGTAGGTTCCAAGGTGCTATTGAAGTTAACCTGATACCACAGAAATTTCTTCAAGAGTCGAGTGTGTTTTATTGTCATATTTACCGAAACTGAACAATTGTTTTTAAAACTTGCAGCAGCACAGCAGATAGGTAAACATAGTGCACTGTAAAATCTATAATATACAAAAAATAATGATAGTGCAAAGGACTGGACCATTTTTTAGACCATCTATCCTAACTGTTGGCCACCTCCTGTGAACGGGAAGGTGGTGGAGAGAGCCAAAAGCTTCAAATTCCTGGGTGTGCATGCACATCTCTGAAGGTGTCTCATGGACCCAGCACATTGATGCAATCATAAAGAAACCCCCATCAACACCTCCTCTTCCTGAGAAGATTGCGGAGATTCGGTACGTCAATGCAAAAATAATGGTCCCAATTCTTTGTAGTTCGGAGCTTATTTAGTGTTCAATAGTCTGATGGTTCCAGGGAAGAACCTGGACATTACAGTTTTAAGGCACCTATATCATCTTCCAGATGGCAGGAGTGAAATGAGAGTGGGTAGGATGGTGTGGGTATCATGATACTGGCTGCCTTTTTGAACCAGCGATTTTGCAGATCCTTTCAATGCCCACATGGTAACAGGGAGAATGTACAAACTGCGTATAGACAACACCTGAGGTCAGGATCGAACCCGGGTTTCTGATGCATCTCTGCTGTTGTGCCACTGTGCCGCCCAGGGTTTGAGCTCGTCCTTCAATCCTTTCCTCTGTCCGCCTGGTAATCCATTCTGATGACTGTCATCTTTGCAAGTACATTTCCAACCAAAAGTCAAGAGTGTTCAATTGTTACCAAAAGTGCCGGAGGAACTCAGCTGGTCAGGCAGCATCTATGAAAGGATGGACAGTCGACGCTTCGAGTCAGGACCCTTCTTCAGACTCTACAAGTGACATTTCGGTTTGGGATTCCATTTACTGCTCCACTGCAAAATTTCCTCAAAGTATGGATTCCAGTATCTGCAGTTCCTTGTGTCTCATGTTTAATGGTTTAACAGTTTCTTTATTGTCACATGTACCAGAAACAATGAAATACATTTTTTGCATGTAGTCACCAATACCATACCCGTACATAAGTGCAATCACCCTGGTCAGCACAGTAGGCACAGAACAGCCCACTGAGTCCATATGGAAGAGGTGCCATTTTGGCGCATTATTACAGTCCCAGCATCTGGCCACAAAGGTCTGTTGCAGCCATCACCTCCATTCTGGTCGTTCCACGAACCAAAGTCCCTCTCTAAGCCCAGCCCTGTTCAGCCCTGTGCCCCGGGCGGTGCCTCCCGCAGCCGACTTCGACGGCACGGAAGGTAAGACCCCTCGTTTCATACTGGGCCTTTGTTCAGCATCCGTCGCTGTCGTCAATTGTCGTATATACTGGCGACAGAAAAGTGTTCTTATTTGTTGCAGCTTAAGAGGCTCATTAACACAATAACACAAAAATAAATGTATGATAAACAATAATACAATAAATTAGTAACAGCAATACCAGAATCATAATAGTGCAAATTGGAAATCCAGAGTGGAACCAAAAATAAAGTCCATAGAAGGTCATCCTTCCTGCTGTGCTAGTAGTGAGGGTAGTGTTCAAGAGCCTGATGGTTGCTGGGATGAAGCTATTCTTGTACCTGGTGGTCGTGGTTTTCAGACGCCCAGTGCATGCTTTATGATGATAGATCATGAGCGAGATCAGAGCGTGGACAGGGTGTGGGGGCCTTTGATAATGTTGGCTGCCATTTTGAGGCAGTGCCTCCTATAGCTCCGTTTGATGGTGGGGAGGTCGGTACCTGTGATGGACCAGGTAGTGTCTACCAGCCACTGCACCCTCTTTCAGTTAGCAAACAAAGCGTAACTTTTTCAGAGGGCAAATTATGAAGCTGGAGGACATAACTTGGAGTTGTGTGTACATAGTGTACTAAAATAATATTGAACATTAGTAATTGCTCAAATCAATCATGCTTCTCAAATGCACTCAATAATAGCTTGAACAGATCAAGAGATATAAAATAATGTTGAAGCCAGTCCCCAAGTAAACACAGACAATAATAAATTGTTGCAATGATTAGATCTGGCTTAGACATAGAAACATAGAAAATAGGTGCAGGATTAGGCCATTTGGCCCTTTGATAATCATGGCTGATCATCCAAAATCAGTTCCTCGTTCCTGCTTTTACCCCATATCCCTTGATTCCTTTAGCCCCAACCTAAATCTAATTTTACTTCGGAGTCACGTGAGTGACTACGTGAAGAAGACCCCGCCTGGCGCTGGAACGGCATTACGTCGACGCTATCGGCAGCGAAAGAGCTGCAGAGCGCAGCTCCACACACAGCGGTAAGGAACCGGCCCGCAGGTAAGGAAGTTTTACAAAATTTAGGGCGAGGTTTCAGAACTCCGTAGCCTGGTGGGAAAACCAGGAGGAGTTAGTAAAAAAAAAAAAAAAACAAAATGGAGAAGGCCAAAAAAAAACAGCGGGTAAAATGTGTGTCCCGGGGTGTTGTAGAGTCGGGACAGCAGATTGCGGAGCCGGTTCCGATACCGGTGGCCGTTGAAACACCCGTTAGTGAGGCTTTGATTACTCCACAAACAGAAACTGTAGAGGAAATGCAGAAACATATGTTGGCCTTATTTTGCAACTCATTTGAGATTAATTGTATGAGTAAGATTGCCATTCGACCTCTATTACATTCAAGATTTGCAGGATTGTTCCCAGTGCCTAAAAAATGTAAAAGGAAAGCTGAAAGGCCTGGGGTTTCTGAGGACTCTGATTCTGAAGGTCCAGAAAGGAAAGCCTTATGGCTCAGAATGGACCAAATGGAGAAAATTGCTCCAGACTATAATCAACCAAGGGTCTAAGAACCCAGAATATTCCCAGGCAGCCCCTGAGGGGGTCCATATCGTGAATATGGTGCCAATTCGATTTGGGAATTGAAACCCCAGTGCCTGGGTATGGACTGGAGGTAATCTCCTTGAACAAGTTTCAGGAGAACCAGGGCTGTATGAGACAGACCCTGAAAGTGGTGATTGTGGTCCGGAGTACACACCACAATGGATCCAGGTGTGCCTGATGTGGCACAAGATTTTGCTATACCTGGAGGAAGCGGTGAGGCCATGGAAGATAACCTGGCGGCCAATATTAATTATATGGTCTCTCACCCGCTTAAAGATGCTGTTATGGTTGAGACAGCAGAAATGTATAAAACATCTATCAATTGTGCCTCTTTGAAGGTACCTACGGTGAATCCAGTTGTTTGGGCGCCAATGTCTTCAATTATGCGGGCGCAATGAATTCGATTTCAAAGAGTCCTCAAGCTGTTTTCAGCTGGCATTACTGCACCTGGCAGATAAGTGGAAGGTTGTGGAATGACCAAAGGTAAACCAAGCAATGTTCAAACTCCTAGAGGGTTTTGTTCGGAGAGGATTTGTCTAAACAAATTAAAGAAATGGATGAAGAGGCAAAGACTTTTGGTCGTATGAAACCCTTCACCTTTGGCCAGAAATGGACTGGCTATATAAAAAGGGATTTGACTTGGAGCTGGTACAAGCCGAGGCAGGAGTATGATAAGGGACATTTTCCAGCCAACACAGCCAAATGTACGCCCATTTATTGGGAAAGGAAGTCATTTCGTCCAGGTGGAGAGGTACATAAACATTATCCTATTAAGAGGAATGTTGGGATGAGCCACAGATTGGTGGTAGACTCCAAATGTTTTATGAGGAATGGGACAATATTACAGTTGATCGTGTTGTATTAGACACTGCTGAGAGGATTTACCATTGATTTTGTGGAAGGTATGGATCCATTGGGACGGAATGAGTCTAGTCATTCTTTGATGTTCTCAGAGAGTGAGGAAATTCAAATTGTTAAAGAGATTAAGAATTTGAGTAAAAAAGGAGTTATTTAGAATCTGGAGAGGATCCACAACAATTGTATCAAACATTTTTCCCAGAAGAAAGAAAGATGGGGGTTGTAGGATCATTTTAGATCTCACACTTTTGAATGAAACATTTGTCCAGTGTAAACATTTTAAAATGGACACATTTCACACTGCAATGCAGTTGGTATCAACAGGCTGTTATACGGCTACACTAGATTTGAAGGAGGCTTATTATTCCGTCCCAATTCATCATAGTTTTCACAGGTATTTAAAGTTTAAATGGATGGGACAGCTGTGGCAATACAAGCTTTGTCTAATGGATTAAGTTCAGCACCTAGATTGTTCACTTAATTGTTAAAGCCAGCACTTGCACTGCTAATGGCACCAAAACACATCGTTAGGGTTTATTTAGATTACATTTTAATTGTCAATGCTAATCAGGAATCATCTGGGAAATCAGTCTCAGCAACCATCAGCTTGTTTGAGAATTGGGGTTTCTGATCCATCCAACAAAGTCTAAGTTACAGCCATCGCAAACCATTCAATATCTGGGGTTTGTGATTAACTCAGTCACCATGTTGGTAACTTTACCAATGGATAAGGAGTTAGATTTGACAAATGTGTGTCAAAACCTGATTAACAAACCTTATCCCTCCGTCCGAGAGGTTGCCAAGGGTATTGGTAAATTGGTAGCAGCATTTCCAGCAATAGAATTTGGTCGTTACATTACCAAAATCTTCAAAGGGCAAAAACTAAAGCGCTAATTCAGCGAGCAGGCCATTTTGATAGGCCAATGCAATTGCCTAAGGAAGCTGTATCGGAATTACATTGGTGGATTGAGAATGTTCCACAAGCTGCTAAGAACATTTTAGTTCATCAGCCAGTCGTGTTTTACAAACTGACGCAAGCTCGCTCGGATGGGGGGCTACGGACAATGAGACCAGCTGTGGGGGCAGATGGGCTGTCCAAGAGGATTTATTGCTCCAAACATATGGTATTAATTATTTGGAGCTACTGGGAGCATTTTATGGATTTAAAGCTTATTGCTCTTCATTAAAGGATTTGCATGTCCAAGTACAAATAGATTACACCACAGCTGTGGCATATATCAATCACATGGTGGTGTCAGATCAAAATAAATGTGATCATCTGGTAACCAGATATGGCAGTGGTGTATTGCAAAAATATTTGGCTTTCAGCTATTTATCTCCCAGGGAGAGACAATGTTGTGGCAGACAAAGATCACGAATATTTAAAGACAATACAGAATGGATGTTAAATCCAAAAATTTTCAAAAATATTGTCAGTCGGTATGGAGTACCGGACATTGATCTGTTTGCATCTAGATTGAATCACCAATTGCCGAAATACGTGTCTTGGGAACACGATCCAGGGGCAGTAGCGGTGGATGCTTTCTCGCTACACTGGGGGAATATGTTCTTTTATGCTTTTCCCCCATTCTGTCTCATTGGGCAATGTCTCAAGAAAATAGCGCAAGACGCTGCCAAAGGCATTTTGGTGGTGCCAAATTGGCCCACACAGTCATGGTTCCCATTGATGCTTAAAATGATTATTGAACCATGTATGGTAATTCCCAGTGCGACAATCTGTTGACACAACCAGTAACAAAAGAAATTAATCCATTGCATGATCATATGAATTTGTTAATCTGCAGGTTCTGACCAGACCATTGCAAGAGTTTGAACTGTCGGACAGGACCATGGATGTTATAGATACAGTTTGGAGGACTAGCACTAGAAAACAATATATGTCGCATATTAGAAATGGGAAGCCTTTTGTACACAGGCAAAGATATCTTATCATTCTGCAAACATTTCAAATGTATTGGAGTTCCTTGCTGGGTTACACTTTGATGAGCATTTGAGTTATAGTGCCATTAATTGTGCTCGGAGTGCATTGTCATCCTATTTAGGACAAATTTCGGATCGGGATTCAGTTGGGTCTCACCCATTAATATCTCGATTCATGAAGGGTATTTTAATATAAATCCTCCCAAGCCCAGATATACAGGAATTTGGGATGTTAGCATTGTTCTTACTTTACTTAAACAATGGACTCCAATTAATTCAATATCTTTGCAGAACTTAACATTGAAGGTGGTTATGTTAATGGCATTAGTATCAGCTCAAAGAGTACAGACTTTGCAATTGTTAAGGTTGGATTGCATGCATGTGACTTCAGATAACATTGTGTTTATGTTTATGACCGGTGAAACAAAGCAGACCAGGGAGAACTGGAATGAAGGTAATGTTTAAAGCATATCCTATTGATGAAACATTGTGTGTAGTTAAGCATTTAACTCAATACATGGAGGTAACCAAAAATCTCAGAGGTTCTGAGAAAGCGTTATTGATAACACACAAAAAACCACATACAAAAGTTTCAGTTCAAACCATTTCTAGATGGTTAAAACAGGTTTTGGGTCTAGCAGGAATAGACACTGATGTGTTAAATCTCACTACACTAGGGCAGCTACGTCCGCGGCGAAGGTACAGGACGTACCACTCGATCAAATTTTAGAGGCCGCAGGGTGGTCTAGAGAAGAAACTTTTTCAAAGTCCTACAATAAACCTGTTGTCACGGTGCCAGGATTTGGACACGCAGGACTGTGTTCTCTTTTAATGCTTGCTTTGTTTATATTATCGATTTATTTTATTGATTTATGTTACCATTGACATAACTTATCAATTATTTTGTAATTTTCCCCTGCAATAGAGGGGTTATTATTTTAAAAAGTTGTTCTTTTTATAATTAAAGGACTTATTACATAAATTATAACAATGTGTTAAAATACTTTTTACTCACTACTATTTTGACCAAACAGAGTCGTATGAAATGAGTTTACGACATGGAAAACACAGGGCTTTAAAATCTTCACGTAGTCACTCACGTGACTCCGAAGTAAAATAGTGAGATTAAACGAGAACTTACCTGTTCGAAGTTTGATCTTTATTTTATGAGGAGTTACGATGAGGGATTACGTGCCCTCCACTCCCAACCCTCATAATATAAATGATCATCAGGTAGTTCTAGTCTATTTTGAGCCTTACTATTTTACTCCGGCTATTGGTTCTGTGTTTTTCATGCCGCTGCTTTGAAGTATGCCGTTCCAGCGCCAGGCGGGGTCTTCTTCACGTAATCCCTCATCATAACTCCTCATAAAATAAAGATCAAACTTCGAACAGGTAAGTTCTCGTTTAATCTCACTATTATTTCTTGAAAACATCCAGTGAATTGGTCACCACTGCCTACTGTGGCAGAGAATTTCACAGATTCACAACTCTCTGGGTGAAAAGGTTTTTCCCCCCATCTCAGTCCTAAAGTACCTATCCCTTATTCCTAAACTGTGACCCCTGGTTCTGGACTCCCCCAACATCGAGAACATTTTTCCTGCATCTAATCTTTTAAGAATTTTATGTTTCTATAAGATTCCCTCTCATCCTTCTAAATTCCAGTGAATACAAGCCCAGTGGACTCATTCTTTCATCCTATATCAGTCCCGCCATCCCAGGAATTAACCTGGTGAACCTCAAATGCACTGCCTCAATAGCAAGAAAAATGCACACAATACTCCAGGTGCGGTCTCATCAGGGCCCTGTACAACTGCAGTAGGATCTCCTTGCTCCTAAACTCAAATCCTATCACAATGAAGGCCAACATGGCATTAGCTTTTTTTCACTGCCTGCCATGACTGCATGCTTACTTTCAGTGACTGATGTACAAGGACATGTCTTGTTGCACCTTCCCTTTTCCTAATCTGACACCATTCAGATAATAATCTGCCTTCGTGTTCTTTCCACCAAAGTGGATAACCTCACATGTATCCACATTATACTGCATCTGTATTCATCTGCCCACTCACCGAACCTATCCAAGTCACCCTGCAGCCTCATAGCATCCTCCTCACAGCTCACAGTTTTATGTAATCCGCAAACTTGGAGATGTAACTGGTGTCCCAGCACCGGGCCTTGCGGCATCCCACTAGTCACTGGCTTAACGTGCAAACACAGAAATTAACAGTTTAAGTGTGTATCTTCATTGTAAATATCAGATCATCTTATCATCTCATCCTGCTTATTATATTATCTTACTTTTAGCCACCCACTTTTTAATTGTATCTATTCCTAAGTACTGCCTTGTCAGCAAAGTCAACAAACATCTGCCTATCACCCCTCCCCCTTTTGCCTGTGTCCACCAACTACCTGCCATGCCTTCATCTGTCTTGTCTCTCTCCCAGCCTTCTTCTCCCCCCCTCCCCCCCCCCCCCCCCCCCCAACAATCAGTCTGAGGAAGGATCCCGACCTGGAACATCACCTGTTCATGTTCTCCAGAGATACTGCCTGCTCCACTGAGTTACTCCAGCACTTTGTGCCCTCTTCAAGATGTTATCTGCAGATAGGTTTAGTCAAGGTCACTACTATTTCTAATGAAGATATCTTCTGATTAAACTGTAGTTAAAATTGTACGTTTTCTTCTTCGTGCCAGTGTTGAAATGTGTAGCATATTAATGGTTTCCGAAACTCTTGGATCATTTACTTGCTATTTCTAACATTGGAATTCCTTTGTGCTGTAGGTGCCAAATTGATCTGTTTGTTTTTTAGCCAGTTTAACTTCTGAACAAAGATGTGCCAAATTTACATTTACTGGTAATTTCCTACAGGTCCAATTATAGGACACATAATGCATCATAAATCTGGTTATTATAAATTCTGCTGAGGTTAATATGTAAAGAACCGTGGATATAAATGTTGCATTTCCTTAATAATGCTGGTGGGAATTAGAACATAGAACATGAAGCAGTACAGCACAGGAAAGGCCCTTCGACCTACATTGTTTGGCCCAAACATGGTGCCTTGCTGAACTGATCTCATCTGCCTGTACATGATCCATATCCCTCCATTCTCCACATTGCCATGTGTCTATCCAAAAGCCTCTTAAGCGGCATTATTGTATCTACCTCCACCACCACCCCTGGCAATGTTCCCAACACCCTCTGTGTTTTAAAAAAAAATGTGCCCTGCACATCTCCATTAAACCTTTCCCCTCTCAGCTTATAGCTATACCCTCTAGTGTTGGACATTTCCACCCTGGGAGAAAGGTTCTGACTGCTTACACTATCTATGCCTCTCATAATTTAATATACGGGAATTGAAGCAATGGATGTTATTTCCTAACTTTCATAGTCAACATAATTTAAGATGCATTTGTATAATCAATCATTGGTATGCAAATATTAATATGGGATTAAAATTCAGATTTAATGTTTCCCAAAAATTATGGATATCTTTCAGCCCTTCGGCCCATCGAATCCGCATTGACCAGCGATCCCCGCACATTAACACTATCCTACACACACTAGCGACAATTTTTCACATATACCACGCCAATTTACCTACATACCTGTACGTCTTTGGAGTGTGGGAGGAAACCGAAGATCTCGGAGGAAAACCACACGGTCACGGGGCGAACCTACAAACTCTGTACAACAGCTCGCGTAGTCAGGATCAAACCTGGCTCTCCGGCAATGCAAGCAACTCTACTGGTTAAGGCAGCAACTCTACTGCTGCGCCTCCATGGCCAACTTAAAAAAAAAAAATTGAATCAGTGTAACTGAACCAACAGCAATGTGAGTGAACAAGCAAAATACGTTGTCTTAAACACTGTAAACTAATCTAACATAGGGTATGAGAGGAAGAATGGTCCCAACCTGAAACATCACCTATTCCTTATCACCAGAGATGCTGTTTGACCTGCTGAGTTATCCCAGCATCGTGTCCATTTTTGGTATAAACCAGCATCTGCAGTTCTTTGTTTCTGCAAAACACCAAGTCCTGGAGTAACTCAGAGGGTCAGGCAGCATCTCTGAAGGACATAGATAGGTGACGTTTCAGGTCCCTTCTTCAGATCTTTTTCTCTCTCCCCCTAGTAATCTCCTTCCATGAAGAGATAGGATGTTTGTATACATATTCCTGTGCAAATCTTCCCTTGTGGGTCGAGGGGCCTGTCCGGTGCTGCATTGTTTCATGTTTTATGGTTTCTGTTCTATAAATACCAGATACATCTGTCTTAGCACAATAGTGAGAACAAAATGAAAACCTAGTGATTGTTTACTAACTGGTCAAGTGGACGAACAAGAGGCTGGACAGCAGCCCGATCCACAGAGCAAGTACCATTCACATAAAATACATTATAAATTGATGGTCATTGTACTTACTTGAGGACTTTATCACTTAGTACACAGGGGGCTGAGGGGTAATCTTATAGAGTCGCATAAAATCCTGTGGGAAATTAAGAGGTTGAATATCCAGCGTAGGTGAATCAAAAACCCTTCTTCAGACTGACTGTAGTCAGGGGTAGAAAGCTGCATGTGGGGGTGGTACAAAGACTGGCATATGATAGATGGATACGGGTGAGTGGGGCTTTGATTGCAGATTGGCTGACTAAGGTTAGCGATAGAAAGGAGACAAAATGGTGTCGGGTGAGTAGAGTTGCCGCCTCACAGCGCCAGACACCTGGCTTCCATTCTCACCTCGAGTGCTGTCTGTGTGGAGTTTGCACGTTCTCCCTGTGACTGAGTGGGTTTCCTCTGGGTGCTCTGGCCCACTCACATCCCAATGACTTTCAGGTTTGCAGGTTAATCGTAAATTGCTCAAAGGACGAGAAAGCGGGATAACATAGAACCAGTGCGAACAGCTGATCGATGGTCAGCATGGACTCTGTGGGCTGAATGGTCTGTTTCCACGCTGTATCTCTAAACTGTAAACTGAAGTCAATTAAAATGAAGAGGTCTGAAATGTAAAGCCAGAGGGAGGAAGGGGACGGGACTTGAGGGGAAGGGGCGGATAATGGATGTGTACCAGGTGGAATTCTACATGTTTCTGAAAGTCTCTGGAGAAAATGGGATAACATAGAACTTGTGTGAATAGGTGATTGATGATTGGCGTGAATTCGGAGGGCCGAAGGGCCTGTTTCTCTGCTGTATCTCTAAGACATAAACTAAAGATGCTGGAAGCATTCAAAATGTCAAGCAGCATCTGTGAAGAGCTTTCAACTATAAAACACAATGTGCTGGAGGAACTCAGCAGGTCAGACAGCATCAGTGGAGGGTATGGATAGACAATATTTCAGATCAGAACCCTTCTGCAGACTTTCCAAAACTCTTCCAGGATTTCAGGGGTTCCAGATGTTCAGAGTTCCGAACCAAAATGCCATCTTTTCCTTTTCTCCAGAGATACTGCCTGAGTCGCTGAGTAACTCCAGCATTTTGTGTCTATCTTTGGTATAAACCAGCATCTGCAGTGTCTTCCTACACAATGTTTTGTTTACTGAGTAGGTGCTGGTATTGCCATTACTTAAATAAGTGCCAGGTTTTATCAAAAGAACTGATATCTACTGTAGCCGGAAAATCTAGGTCATAATAACATCTTATGTAATGTTGATTCATGTTTGCACAATACATTCTCTATCTGTTCACAAACAGATGCTTCATCAATCCTTTCTCCTGATCATGCCTTCTCACAGATCAAAAACAAGAACTTGTCTTTGAAGTGTGCAGGAAGGAACTGCAGATGCTAGTTCACATCGAAGATAGACACAAAATGCTGGAGTAACTCTGCCGGTCAGACAGCATCTCTGGAGGAAAGGAATACATTACGTTTCAGGTAGAGGCCCTTCTTCAGACTGAGGGTCAGGGGGGAGGGAAACTAGAGGTCTGAAAAGGTTCAGAACAAATCAGAGCCGGCACCGTGGACCAAGGAAAGATGGAGCCCACAATGGTCCATTGTTGGCTGTGGAAGAGGTGATAAGGAAAGGATATATGGTTGCGTACAGTGAACCAAGCAGGACAACGATGGTAGGGGAGGGATGGGGAGAGAGGGAATGCAAGGGATACTTGAAATTAGAGAAATTGATATTCATACTGCCCAGTTGTAAGCTGCCCAAGTGAAATATGAAGTGCGTGTGGTCTCACTCTGACAGAGGCCCAGGACAGAAAGGTCAGTATGGGAATGGGAAGTGGAGTTAAAATGTTTGGCAACCAGGAGTTCACATCACCAAGGCGGACTAAGCGTAGGTGTTGAGCGAAATCATCGCCAAGTCTGTGCTGGGTCTCACCTCCATATAGGAAGGCAACTGGGATATCGCGCAGGCCAAGGTGGATGTTGAGTGTGATGGTTATATCCATGGTAGTACAGTTGAACTTACTAGAGCAAGCACCTTGGCTCATTATTGAACAATCAGCAACGGTGTCAAGTTGCACGTTAAAGCACGATATCTTACCAGCTCCGTAACTCAACGCAGGATTGCAATCCTGGAAGATCTTGTAGTTTGGTTTAGTTTTAGTTGATAGATACAGAATGGAAATGGGCCCTTCAACCCACCGAGTTCACGCCGACCATCGATCACCTATGTCCTCTGGTTCTCGATTCCCCTACTCTGGGTAAAAGACTGCCTTAACTATTTCTTTCTTGCCCAGGCTACCATTATAATCTGCCTGCCAGCACCTGAGCCTAGTTTAGATTATTGTCACCTGTACCGAGTTTTTTTTTTTTGTTGCGTGCTAACTGGTCAATACATGATTACAATCGACCCGATCACAGTGGACAGATACAGGATAAAGGGAATGGTGTTTAGTTCAATGTAAAGTCTAATTGAAGATAGTCGGAGGCTCTCCAATGAGGTAGATAGTAGGTCAGTTGGTGAGAGGATAGTTCGGTTGCCCGAAAACAGCTGGGAAGAAATTGAGCCTGAATCTGGAGGTTTGCGTCTTCACACTTTTCTTGCCTGATGGAAGGGGGGAGAAGAGGGATTGACCTGGGTGAGACTCGTCCTTGATTGTGCTGCTGGCCTTGCCAAGGGACACATCAGTGGTGTGGGCAGTGACAATATTATGTACAACGCTAGTGAAAAGCCAGCACCACCACAGCACTCTGTCATGCATTATCGTTGTTACATGCAGAGTCTTTTGATCCAACGTTCTGTGCAAATGTTCATCAGAAAAACACTGCAAATTATTAGTTTTGATCTTGCAAATTCACATAGAATTTTCCACAGAATAGTTGATGTCCCTCAACAAATCTAAATGAAAACCACAAATATAACCCCCAAGCTTTAATGCCCTTGGAATGCATTGAAGATTCAGGGACAGTTTCTTCCTAGCTGTTATCAGGCAACTGAACCAGCCTGTCAACAACTAGAGAGCAGTCCTGACCTCCCATCCACCTCATTGGAGACCCTCGGGCTATCTTTATCAGACATTACTGGACTTTATCTTGCACTAAATGCTACTCCCTTTATTCAGTATCTATACACCTTGGCCGGCTTGAGTGTAATCATGTCTGGTCTTTCTGCTGACTAGATAGCACGCAACAAAAAAGCTTTTCACTGCACCACTGTACACTTGAAAGCCAAAACTAAATGAAACTAACTGAAACTATAAATTAAATCCAATTGTAAATACATTTCCATATTATATGCAGACAGGTGGAGATAATTTGTGAATTGGCAGATTAACTCTAATGGCAGATACATTTTGAGCTAATGATACAATTTGATTAAAACTCGAAGTGTTGGAGGAATTCAGCGAGTCGGTCAGAAACTGAGGAGGGAATGGACAGACAACTTTTCAGCACAGCACTTCTTCAGATTTATACAATTTGATTGTTCATGACATTTTTATGTTGTGCAGAGCAGACACTCCACATGAGTCTGCTGTTCAACTAGATCCAACATGAACATACACAAGTGCAGAGGGAACATCATGTTCTACGCTGAAAGATACATTGGAAATGATAATCACTTTCAGCTGACCTTGCAGGATACATAATCAGAGTGGCAATCTGTCGATCTGTGAGGTCATTTAATTTTAAATAAAACGATCAAAGAACCAGTGGCGCAGCGGCAGAGCTGCTGGTTTACAGCGCGTGCAGCACCAGAGACCCCAGGTTCAATCCCGAATACAGGTGCTCTCTGTGCAGAGTTTGTACGTTCTCTCTGTGACCAGATGGGTTTTCTCCGAGATCTTCGGTTTCCTCCTACACTCCAAAGACGTACAGGCTTGTAGGTTAATTGGCTTGGTGTATGTGTAAATTGTCCCTAGTGTGTGTAGGATTGTGTTAATGTGCGGGGATCACTGGTCGGTGCGGACTCAGTCAATTTTCTGTGCTGTATCTCTAAATTATACTAAACAAGGGTTTTATACCCCATTCCAAAACACCATTTGCTTATCATTTCTCTCGTTGCAGACAGATATTGAGCCCAATCTCTAGAGTTTCTTATTGTTAAGATTACATTGCGTAACCTGTCTTACACCTCTCTTGACTATATACCCTTGTCCTAACGTAAATAATTCTACCCCCAAACTCTCTGTCTATGCTAACTTTCCATCAGCGGGATTAGCTCCCTAGAAATTCCCCTTCAAGGTTTTCAATTGATTTATTAAGCTCGGGATCAGCACTCCTAGATTTGTCATCCATTTTAATTACACTTTGGAGACTTCCCACCGTGGAATCCATCTACACCGTGATGCCTCAGAAAAAGCAGCCAACATCATCAAAGACTTGTCCCACTCCTTCTCCCCGCTCCCATCCAGCAGAAGGTGCAGAAGCTTGGAACCAAGCACCACCAGACTCAGGAACTGGTGGACTTTTAGATAATATAGCATGGAAACAAGCCCTTCGGTCCACCAAGCCCGTACCTACCAGCGATCACCCAGTACACTAGCACTATCCTACACACTAGGGACAATTTGCTTTTTTTTTTTACTGAAGGCAATTAACCTACAAACCTGTACGCCCTTGGAGTGCAAAATCACACGGAGAAATCCCACACAGTCACCGGGAAAACGTACAAATTCCGTACAGACAGCACCCATAGTTATGAATGAACCTGGGCCTCTGGTGTTGTGAGGCAGCAACTCTACCACTGTGCCGCCTGTCTACAGAGCTTCTTCCCCTCTGTTTTCACGTTTCTGAACTTTCCTTCCATAAGCTGGGATTCCGTCCTATTCACCTGTACCCCCTTGCGGACATTGGACTCCATCTAGGAAACTGATGTGCTACAATGCTGAGAGCTATATTCTGCACTCTGCACCATCCCCCTTGCGCTATCTATTGTACTTGAGTTTGACTTGATTGTATTTATGTACAATATGATCCGATCTGATTGGATAGCATGCAACATTAACCATTTTACTGTACCCTGGTGCATGTGACAATAATAAACCCAAACCTAAATGTCCCAATGTACCTCCGACACAAACTTCCTACAAAAATGTGAGCAATGTTGAATTACAATACATTGTCCCACCATCCACAAAGTCAGTTTTCTGGTCTAAAACAAGAACATATCAGAGGCCAAAAAAGGCCTTCACTGCCTCTTGTTGGGCAGTCTGGTGCTTCCTCATCACACACAACTTCTATATTACCTGGGCAGAACGGTGGTGCAGAGGTAGAATTGCAGCCTTACAGTGCCAGAGACCCGGTTTCAATCCTGACTATGGGTGCTGTCTGTGTGGAGTTTGTACGTTCTCTCCGTGACTTGCGTGGGCTTTCTCCATGTGCTCCAGTTTCCTCCCACACTCCAACGCATATAGGGTTATAGGCTAATATGTTGGGTGCAATTGTAAAGTGTCCCTAGTGTGTGTAGGATTGTGTTAACGTGCAAGAATCGCTGGTTGGCGTGATTCAGTGGGCCTGCTTCCACAATGTATCTCTAAACTGAACTAAATTACCCATTTAAACAGAGATGTGCAGGGCAAGGTTTTCTCCAGAGAAGCTGCAGGAACACACTGCCAGGGATGGTGGTGGAGACTGATACAATAATGATGTTTAAGAGACTTTTGGATAGGTACATGGATATTGAATTGAATGGAATACTTTATTGTCACATGTGACAAATCACAGTGAAATTCTTTGCTTGTGTTCCCAAGGTATCCAAATAGTCGCCACATAGAGGGCGGCGACAACGTTTCAAAGTATCCCACGTCGTGTCCTCCTTTGTTCTTTCCTCCCCCCCCCCCCCCCACCACCACCTCAATGTGTTTCGCCCTAGCCGGGTCCTCCTTTGTTCCCGGTGGTACAGCCTCTGGCTCCATTTGACGCAGGCCCCCGCCGAGGGGCTCCGCTGCCACCCGCGTGCGTCCGGCCTCCTCCGTTCCCGTCTGGTCTCCACCAAAGCAATCAAGCCTTCCGACGGAGCCAAGCGGGTTCGGCCATCCGCCAAGCCTTTGTGGCCTTCCGGGTACATCGATAAACTGATAAAGTCCTCCAGCCATGTTCCTGGTCCGCTGGCGGGAAGCGTCTGCTGTTGATATGAAGGGAATGGAGAGATATGGATTATTTGCAGGCTGATAAGAGTTGGTCTTGGCATTATGTACGGCACAGACATTGTGGGCCAAAGGGCCAGTACTGTGCTGTACTGTTCTATGTACACTGCCCAGTCCATTATGGTACTGACCTCCCCATCATCAAAGGGATCTACAAGTGTCACTGCCTCACCACCCCAACCATGCTCTCCTTTCAATCCTGCCATTGGGAAGAAGGTATAGGAGCCTGAAAACTGTTACATTCAAGTTCAGGAGCAGTTTCTTCCCTACTGCCATCAGGCTGCTAAGCATTAAAACGCCCAAATAGGCTCCAAACTATATGGCGTGGGACATATTTTTGCACTATTATTGTCTATTTATTTGTCTAGTTGTGCTGCTGCAAGCAAGAATTGCATTGTTCTGTTTCAGGGCATATGACAATAAAACTCTCTTGACCATGTCATATGTTCCACAATTGGCTCTGCTGTACAATGCTTCAAATACATCATTGGAGTATTTAATAAACTTGTTTGGCATGAATAATACTCTGAATTCTCAGCACTGATCTCTGCCACCCACTTGTTGCCTAATTCTATTGTCTATTCACAAGTTGACAATTTGCAAGTTTATAGTTAACGATCTTTAGAGCTGATTTATTGAAAGGCATAATCAGTGTAAATGCCCAGGTATCTTTGTTTCGACTTGTTGAAAAGTGCAAGTCTGCTGATGCAAATTGCTCAAGCATTGCAACACAGTACATGCCTCAAAATGTGCTGCCCAATTTCACATGGATCTGACAGTGCAGATGAGAAGATAAACTTGCATTTCTTAAACATATGAAAATGGAGCTGTAGAGTATTTTGAGCAACAGCAGATCTTTAAAGGAAAAATGACATTTAGATAATAACCAGATAATATTCACTTCTGTCCAGCAACATTCTTTCATAATCATATAAAGGGTCATTTAGGTCTTTATAAAATAGATCAAGCCTGAGTGACTGGGAATCTGCCCACGTGATATATCTATCCCTGGCCAACAGTATGGCATCATTTTAATGTCCAGAATAGATTCTTCTTGGTAATTTAACTCTTGGTGTGTTAAAGGCAGCTTGTGTTAAATTTTCTCCCCCATTTTTTTCCCTTAATGTGTGAAGTAAATGTGTGAAGTAAAATGGGCGGCACAGTTCCTGAGACACAGTCACATGGAGGTAGAGATGAATCGTACACGTACCCTACCTAGCTAATGGATCGAGCATTCAGAAGCCTGATAACAGAGGGGAAGAGATTCTTTCCAAATTTGGTGGTGCGTACATTCAAGCTTCTGTCTCTTCAACCCAACAGGCATAGGGAGGAGGAGGAGTGACTGTGGTGGGACAATGTTTAGATTAGGTTGTTAAAGAAGGAACTGCAGATGCTGGAGAATTGAGGGTTAAACAAAAAGCTGGAGAAACTCAGCGGGTGCAGCAGCATCTAAGGAGTGAAGGAGATAGGCGACGTTTCGGGTCGAGACCCTTCTTCAGACTCTGAAGATGTCTGAAGAAGGGTCTCGACCCGAAACGTCGCCTATCTCCTTCACTCCTTAGATGCTGCTGCACCCGCTGAGTTTCTCCAGCTTTTTGTGTAACTTTAGATTAGGTTGGCTGGTTCCCTGAGGCAGTGTGAAATGTCAACCATCTGCTCTGTGTAAAGGACCAGGTGACATCCAAGATAGGCATCCAAGATCCACAGTGGCGCAGCGGTAGCATAGCTGCCTTACAACGCCAAAACCCCTGGTTCGATCCTGACTACAGGAGCTGCCTATACAGAGTTTGTACATTCTCGTCTATACAGAGTTTGTGACCGTGTGGGTTTTCTCTGGGTGCTCCAGTTTTCTCTCACATCGTAAAGATGTGCAGGTTAGTAAATTAATTGGCTTCTCTAAAATGTCCCTTGGGTGTGGGCTAGAACTAGTGTACAGGTGATCGTTGGTCAGCAAGGGCTGAAGGGCCTGCTTCCACCCTGCATCTCTAAACTATGACTTGGCAACAATGAACACACTGAAATTGTAAAGCTACAACTCTGAACATTAATACCACCTGCCAAAAGCATAGCGTTATTCCCATGAATATTTTTTATCCGCAAATCATATGGAAAATATTTGTATCAAAAGAATGCTATGAATCTGACGAGTACTTAGAAATGAGTGCAACAATGATAGAGAATTGCCAAATGTTTCAGATCATTTAAATGTATTCTCATGGAAATGGCCAACCTTACTTCACAATAAAAATATGTTAATGCTTGTTTAAGTCCTCTGAATGCAGCGTTTTGAGTTTTTTACAAGTTCAGTCATCGTATAAAAATGCTAGATTTTAAACATCTACACATAAATCAAAGAAAGACAGTTTCCTCAGACTGCAAAACAAAATGTATATTTAAGTCTAGATTCAATTACATTAACTATCTCAGTCAGGAACACAACTACTTGGGTCATAATAACAACATTTTATGCATTCTATAATTTACATTTATAACATAGAAGAACAAAGCCCTCAAAGGCAATTCACTCAGCGGGTCAGGAAGCATCTCTGAAGAAAAGGAATAGGTGACGTTTTGAGTCGAGCCCCTTCTTCAGACTGTGAATCAGGGGACAGGGAAACAAATGGTATGAAAAGGTACAGACCAAATCAGAGCCGGCACCGACAGCCAAAGAGCCCACAATGGTCCATTCACCTCCTCCACAGCCAACAATGAGCCATTGTGGGCTCTTTGGCTGTCAGTGCAGGTGCAAAAGGAGATGTGCAGGGCAGATTTTTTTTACACAGAGGGTTGTGGGTGCCTGGAACGCGCTGCTGGAAGTGGTGGTGGAGGCAAATATGATAAGTGTCATTTGAGAGGCTTTAGGGTAGCTTGTTTTAGTTTAGTTTAGAAATACAGTGTGGAAACATGCCCAATGGCCCACCGAGTCCACGCCAACCAATGATCCTCCGGATACCAGTTCTATCGTACACACTAGGGCCAATTTACAGAGGCCATTTAAACCTCCCCATCTTTGGAATGTGGGAGGAAACCTGAGCACTCGTAGAAAACCCATGGAGTCACTGGGGAATGTACAAACTCTGTACAGACAGCACCCGTGGTCAGGATCAAACCTGAGTCTCTGGCGCTGTGAGGCAGCAACTCTACCGCTGTGCCACCATGCCGGTTTCCAATCTATTATGTTCTATGTTCTAAATTGAATCATTGAATCATCATTCCAAGGAGGGAATTGATGGTCGGATATGCGTCTTTCCTCCGAGCTGCAGCTTCGCACTCTCCTCGCGGCCTACCAACTGGACTGGAGCGGCGTTTCTGCCGGGACTGGCCAGAACTTCATCTTCGGCGGCGGCGCAGCACGGAAGCACCATTGTGGAGCGGGGGATGCCTTACCCGGGTCGCCTTGTGGTAAGCTCCAACATCGTGGAGTTGTGGTCGCGGCTCATCCAGCTGTGGACGGCGCTGAGTTTAAACACCGTGGAGCCTGGGATCTTTCGCCGAGATCTCCAATGTTGAAGCTCTGAACAGCGCGGCCTGTGGACTTCGGAAGCCGCGGTCTCTGGCAGCAAGCGGCCATTCCAGACACTCCAGGCTGCTGATAGTGTTCTTCCAACGCCGGAGCTCCATCATCTGGCGAGATGGCCTGAAACATCGGGCCGCTGTCGTGGCGACTACAGAGGCCTCAAATAGGCCCCGACACGGGTGAACATAGAGGAAGAGGATTTGACTTTGCTGCCTTCCCTCACAGTGGGAACTATTGTGAGGGGATGCTTTTATGTTTAATGTTAAATTCTATAATGTTGTGTTTTATTTTTATTGGCGTGCTGCAATGGCAACTCATATTTCACTACATCAATTGGTGTATGTGACAATAAATGTCCTTTGTCCTTTGTAAAACAGGGTATACTGGAGATGTTGTGATGAGAACAGCTCATCTCGGTCCTAAAGGAATTCCCCCTTATCCTTAAAACTCCCCCTTAGCCTTAAAATTCCCCCTTATCCTTAACTTATGAACATATGACATCTTCAGCCAATATTTTTCAGGTAGTTTGATAAATTCTTGTAAAGAATCATTGCTTGTGTGACCAATGATGATCAGTTGATTCCTACAAGCACATAAAAAGGAAGTCTCCTGAGGTTGGAGGGAGTGATTGGTAATTACATGAATATAATATAAAGTTGAAATTAACCATATGCCTACTTCTGTAATTAAGAAGCTCTAGAGACACAATGAAGTGAAGCTGGTGAAATATCGAGCAAAATGCAAAGGGCTGGAGAAACTTAGCAGGTCAGGCAGCATCTGTGGAGGGAATGGCAGACAATGTTTAGGGTTGGAATCCTTGTTCAGACTGAAGAAGGGTCCCAAACTAAAATGGCACATGTCCATCACCTCTGCCTAATCCATTGAGTTCCTCTAGCAATTTGTTTTCATGACAGTTGTTTGAAAGTTGATGCCTATTGTCAATGCAGCAAAGGTTTATTTTATTGTCACATGTACCAAGGTACAGTGGAAAACTTTTTGTTGCATGCTATCCAGTCAGTGAATAGATTATACATGATTATAATCGAGCTGTCCACAGTGTACAGATACAGGATGATGTCCACAGTGTACAGATAAAGCCTGATTAAAGATGGTCTGAGGGCCTCTGATGAGGGAGATGGTAGCTCAGGACAGTTCTCTAGTTGTTGTTAGGATGGTTCAGTTGCCTGATGACAGCTGGGAAGAAACTGTTCCTGAATCCGGAGGTGTGCTTCTTCACATTTCTATAAGCCTTGGATAAGTATAGGAGATGGGAGAAGAAGAAGTGACCGGTGGAGACTGGTCCTTGATTATGCTGGTGGCCTTGCCGATGCTGCGTGAAGTGTAGAAAGGTAGAGGCATGGCCGTTCAAATGTAACTTTGGTTTTCCTACTGATGGTGTAGATGTCTTCCCGATCCAGAAATTGATCTCATGTGCTAGATTCAGATTCAAACTTTACTGTCATTGTGCAGTGTACAAATACAGAGACAACAAAATGCAGTTAGCATCTCACCCAGAAGTGCGAACACAGAATAATGGAGCTACCTGTCTTATCAGTGCATAACTGTTTGGTCTTCCTCGTGATGGTATAGGAAGAATTGGAAATTGTTGTAGATAAAGCATATGATACACCCAAACATGTGATTAGCTCAAAAAAAAACTTAGCACGAGAAACTGGAAATTGGAGGAACAGCACCTCATATTCCGCTTGGGGAGTTTGCATCCTGGTGGCATGAACATCGATTTCTCACAATTCTGTTAACCCTTGCTGTCTCCTCCCCTTCCTACCTCGCCCTCAGCCCTCGGGCTCCTCCTTTTTCCTTTCTTCTCCCCGCCTCCCCCCACCCCCTATCAGAAAGAAGAAACGTTGCCTATTTCCTTCGCTCCATAGATGCTGCTGCACCCGCCGAGTTTCTCCAGTATTTTTGTGTACCTTAGCAAGAGAAACTCTGTTTACTAATTAGTTATAGTAGACTATAGATACAGATCAAAAGATACAGCAGGGAAACAGGCCCATCAGCCCACCGAGTCCATGCTGACCACTGACCACCCGTTTTCACACTAGTTCTATGTAATCCCACATTCACATCCACTCCCTACACACTAGGTGCAATTTACAGAGGCTAATTAACCTACAAACCTGCCCATCTTTGGGATGTGGGAGGAAACTGGAGCACCCAGAGGAAACACACGTGGTCACAGGGAGAAGGTGCAAACTCCAAACAGACAGCACCCAAGGTCAGGATTGAACCTGTGTCTCTGGTGCTGGACAAGTTGGGCTCAAGGGCTTGTTTCTGTGCTGTATGACCCCATGACTCTGTGACTCAATATTGCAATGCAATGGCTTTCTTTAAGTGGAGCAGATAAGAGATCAGTCGTATAGTCACAGATGCTCTGAAGGAGCAATGTGGGCTATTTAAACTCCGCGCAAAGCATTGTTTGGCCAATTTGTCTTGGTACTCTATCACAAAGTATACACCGCCAGAGGCTATTTAAGAACATACTTGAGCTTTGTTAAACTGAATTTTGTCTCTCCAGAGTTGAAAGAGCAATTGAATCAGTAATGTCACTGTGACAGTAATCAGAAAGAATACAATTTAAACAGAAATGTTCAATGTTGGTGTGGATTTTTTTAAATTATAGTGAAGGTTCACAGAAAGATGGGAATGGACCTGCTGGCTCCATCTGGGTCAGAGTTCCAGGGCCCTGGCTGCAGGCGGTAAATTTGACCCACAGAAGTGCCAATAAGGTTGTGATCGGCCGCCCCACCCAGCCCAGGTGGCACATTTTCGGGAGGACTTGCAAGGGAGATGGAATGTGTCCACATTAAAGGTGGGGCCAGTTGCTGGTGGTATACTGCACAAAATCTAAGACCAGGGCCTTATTTTAAAAAAATCTTGCAATTCTCTCTTGTCATGCGTGCACACGGTCTTTTCCCAAGATTAGGGGAATCAAGAACCAGAGGACATTGGTTGAAGGTGATAGGGGAAAGATTTAATAGGGATCTGGGACATAACTTTTTCACTCAGAGGGTGGTGGGTTCATGGAATGTGCTGCCAGACGGAGTAGTTGAGGCAGGAACTCCAACAGCATTTAAATGACACTTGGACAGGCACAGAGTTGGGAAAGGTTTAGAGGGATATGGACCAAACAAAAGCAAATGGGACTAACTTAGATTGACCACTGTGGTTTGCATGGATGATCTGGGCTGAAGGGCCTGTTTCTGTGCTATATGACCCTATGAAAGAGAATCAGCAAAGTTGTTTTTACCTGAAGGGTGGCACAGCGGTAGAGTTGCTATCATACAGTGCCAGAGACTCAGGTTCCATCCAGACCATGGGTGCTGTCTATGCGGAGTTTTTGAGTTTGTGATCCATTTTGAAGGTTTCTAAATCATTTATATATTTAGGTATTTCTAAATCTAGTAGGATTGAATTGTGTAGGAATGAACTGCAGGTGCTGGCTTAAACTGAAGATAGACACAAACAGCTGGAGTAACTCAACAGGTCAGACATCATCTCTGGAGAAAAGGAATAGGTAAAGTTTCGGGTCGAGACCCTTCTTCAGACTTTCTTCAGAATTGTGTTGCAGGTGCATTCTATGCTCTAGCATTTAGGGATCATTAGGGTTGGCTCAGTGGTGCAGCTGGTAGAGTTGCTGCCTTGCAGTGCCAGAGATCCTGGTTCAATCCTGACCTCGAGTGGTGTCTGTGTGGAGTTTACACCTTCTCCCTGAGACCGCGTGGGTTTCCTCGGGTCCTCCAGTTTCCTCCCATACCCCGTAAGCCCCTGTCCCACTCTACGAGGTAATTCATAAGTTCTCCCGAGTTTTCCCCTGATTCGAACTCGGAGAATGTCCGTAGGAGTTTGTGGATGTCTCATAGCGGCTCGTAATGCTAACGGTAGGTATAAAAAATAACAATTTTTTTTCATCACGAGGATTTTTTTACTCGTGGACATTTTTTTGCAGGGATGAAAAAACGTCACGAGTTACCGGATGTCCAGAGTACCTACTGTTAGCGTTACAAGCTGCTATGATACATCCACAAACTCCTACGTACCCGCTACGGACATTCTCCGAGTTCGAATCGGGGGAAAGCTCAGGAGAACTCTTGAATTACCTCGTACAGTGGGACAGGGGCTAAAGACATGCTGGTTTGTAGGAAGAAACAAGGAATGACAGATGCCGGTTTACAAATAAGGACTCAAAATGCTGGAGTAGCTCAGAGGGTCAGGCAGCATCCCTGGGGAAAGTGTATCAACAACATTTCAGGTCTGGACCTTCCTGCAGATTAATTGGCCTTTGTAAGTTGCAAAGTAGTGGGCGTAAGTCGCAAAGTAGTTGTAAGTATTGAGTAAGGAGTAGATGATAAAGTGGGATAATATAGAACTAATGTGTGAATGGTCGGCATGGACGAACTGGGCTGAAAGGCCTGTTTCATAGAAACATAGAACATAGAAAATAGGTGCAGGAGTAGGCCATTCGGCCCTTCGAGCCTGCACCGCCATTCAATGTGATCATGGCTGATCATCCAACTCAGTATCCCGTACCTGCCTTCTCTCCATACCCCCTGATCCCTTTAGCCACAAGTGCCACATCTAACGCCCTCTTAAATATAGCCAATGAACTGGCCTCAACTACCTTCTGTGGCAGAGAATTCCAGAGACTCACCACTCTCCGTGTAAAGAATGTTTTCCTCATTTCGGTCCTAAAGGAATTCCCCCTTATCCTTAGACTGTGACCCCTTGTTCTGGACTCCCCCAACATCGGGAACAATCTTCCAGCATCTAGCTTGTCCAACCCCTTAAGAATTTTGTAGGTTTCTATAAGATCCCCCCTCAATCTTCTAAATTCCATCGAGTACAAACTGAGTCTATCCAATCTTTCCTCATATGAAAGTCCTGACATCCCAGGAATCAGTCTGGTGAATCTTCTCTGTACCCCCTCTATGGCAAGGATGTCTTTCCTCAGATTTGGAGACCAAAACTGTACGCAGTACTCCAGGTGTGGCCTCACCAAAACCCTGTACAACTGCAGTAGAACCTCCCTGCTCCTTTCCATGCTATATCTCTAAACTAAGCTGAACTAAACTAAATTCATTATTGAAATCCTGAGGCAGGTGTTAACATATTGCAGCACGCTTGGTAATGTTCTTGGTGACGGGAAGGCACTAGCATTTTGGCCTCTCAGGGACTTTCTTTTAATGAATGGTGTTATTGTGTATGAAATTAACAGTTGGAGCTTGTTTTTGCAGAGAGTCTGTGTGGGTGAGTAAGGACCTGCTTGCAATGCCTGTCCCTTTGGGTTTGACCAAGATGTGCTAGTCTGTCAACCACAGTGAATTAGCACTGAACCAGTGCTCTCGGTTTTCTTGCAGAGATGTGGTTGACAATATGTAGATTCAAAGAGTCACACAGCACAGAAACAGACCCTTCAGCCCAACCCGCCCATGCTAGCCAAGTTGCCCATCTAAGCTAGTCCCATTTGCCCACATTTGGCCCATAATCTCTCTAAACCATTCATATTCATGGACCAGTCCAAGCGTCTTTTACCCTGTTAAACTCCAGCTCCCATTCCTACACTGACCTTTCTGCCTTGGGCATCCTCCACTGTCAGTGAGGCCCAGTGCAAATTGGAGGAACAGCACCTCATATTCAGCTTGGGCAGCTTACACCACGGCGGTATGAATATTGACTTCTCTCACTTCCCTCTCTCTCCATCCCTACCCCTTTCCCAGTTCTTTGACTAGTCTGACTGTCCTCGATTACATTTCATCTGTTTACTTTGTTGTTACCTTCTCCTAGCTAACAATGCTACATTTCCTTGAACTGCATCCCCTTTGTCTTGTTTTCACACCATACACTTCCTTATCTCTGTGTCTCCTGACTCTCAATCTGAAGGAGGGTCTTGACCCTATACGTCGCCCATTCCTTCTCTCCAGAGATGCTGCCTGTCCCGCTGAGACTCCAGCAATTTGTGTTTTTCTTAGGTGTAAACCAGCATCTGCAGTTCCTTCCTACACGTGCCTCAACTACTTCCTCAGGCAGCCCATTCCAGATACCTATCACCCTGTGGGTGATAAAGTACCGCTCTGACTCCTAGTAAATCTTGCCCCTCACACCTTAAACCTATGCCGTCAGGCCTTAGATCCCTTACTCTGGGTAAAAGACACCGTGCATTCCATCCTCACAGAATCTGACCTAGTGTTTGATGAATAATATCAGAATTAAAAATGGTTGACATTTTAAGTTGAAAACATGGGCATTATTTCAATATCCACTAGATGGCATTTTGACATTGGCTATTAAACCACACTGCACAGGTCCTGACGTTTTAATCTTTTTAGCTGAGCAGCCCTTCAAAGCGGATAAAATAAAAGTTTTGATGTCTGACACCAGAACAATAGTGCCAAATAAAAAAAGGTATATTTTGCAAAGAACGCACTAATTTTCTTTGGACCTGATTCCAAAGAGACTTTAAAAATTTGCTTCAGAGTTAATTTAAACAATTTGTTTCAGAGCTAACCTGTGGAATAAAACTGTGAAAATAAACCATCTGTGACTGCTTTCATATTTCACTCAACTTCACTGAAATTTCACTAAATTCTTGTTTCACTGGATAATGTAAAAACAATATGGCAAATGTTAAGTTTAATATTTTAAATAAATAATATTATAGGGAAATATTGAAGTCCCTAATTTTCCTCTGTTCCAAATATGGATCAGTCGGTCGATCTTAGTTCAGCATCGCCACTAACAGCACATTGTTTGATGTGGACAAGACTAAGGAATTAATGGTGAACTTTAGGAGGAGAGGAACCCCTCGGTCCCCTGTCTCCATCAATGGTGTGGATGTGCAGTTTACCAGGGAGTACAAATACCTGGGGGTGTACATGGACAGTAAACTAGACTGGTCCAGGAATGCTGAGCCCTGTACAAGAAGGGACAGAGTCAGTCGTATTTTTTGAGAAGGCTCCGTTTCTTCAATGTCTGCAGTGAGATGCTGCAGATGTTCTACCAATCGGTGGTAGCCAGTGCCATCTTTTTATCTGCCATGTGCTGGGGCAGCAGGGCAAAGGCTGCGGACGCCAATAGGATCAACAAAATCATCAGGAAGGCTGGCTCCATCATGGAGGTGGTCTTGGACGGGAGGATGCTCATCAAACTGCGGAGCATCCTGGACAATACAGCTCTCCCCCCCCCATGACACACTGGACAATCTGAGGAGTTCCTTCAACAACAGACTGGTTCCACCAAGATGCAATACAGAATGCCACAGGAGATCCGTCTTCCCTGTGGCTATCAAACTGTACATCTCCTCCCGCTTCTGCCATGGGGTAGACTGAGACCTCTCTCCTCCTCCCCCCCCCCCCCCCCCCCCCCCCCCCCCCCCAATATTTGCACTCCCCAATCCCTTCCACTCGTCACTTTAATTTCATGTTTCATGTATTTTGTGTTTTTTATGACTGTTGGTAGATCAATTTCCCTCCTGGGATAAATAAAGTTCTATCGTATAGTATCGTACAGCATGGAAACATGTCCTTCAGCCCACCAAGACCATGCCCATCCATAAACCATTTGTACTAGTTCTGTGTTATCCCACTTTCACATCCTACAC